>OZ038435.1:13171829-13771829 GCA_964036275.1 Litoditis marina | reverse complement strand
AACATTTTTAGGGGGGGGGGGGGGGTTCGAAAAGGCCCCGAGATAGGGTCGAAGTTTTTGGGAATTATTGATTTTTGCCGATTCTCGTGAAACTCTCGCAATTTTGAAGAATAACTTTGTATTTTTCTATGAATTTCAATTTTTTAAGGGGGAGGGGTCGTACCGACGGTAGGGTCGGTCGACATTTTGGTCATCCTTGAATGTAACGCATATGAGAAAAACAGCAAACGCACATTGGATATGAGTAGTCCGATCAGCTGGAGTCCGTTGGCGCGATGGCCCTCGTCGGGGAGGATGGTGGTGGCGAACTGGAAAAGGAACGTATAATAATAATAAATAAATGAATAAATCATATTCATTATTATTACTATTTGTTCATATAATGATAATCATTTAATACAGCAGTTTATTCCTGTATCCATACAATTATACAATTACACACAAATGCAAATCGCATAGGCTGCAATGGTCCAAAACACAAAACACGTCTTTCTCACGGCGAATTCTTTATTTAACCCGGTATTTCGTAAATTTCGTTAACCCTACCCTGTAACCATTAACCGAGTCACCTGGTTAACCCGTTTGTTAACCACTTTTTTTTTAACGAGTGGTTAACAAAAGGTTTCACCAGGTAACCCGGTTGAGGTTACCTGGTGGGGTTAACGAAATACCGGGTTCCTTGTGGAATTGGCCCTTTCTCACCATCACGTTTTGCTATAATTTGGAAATATGGGGGGGGGGGGGGGACAAGAAGAATTTGGCAAAAAGTTACATTACATTGTAAAAAGACCAAAATATAAACGCGTAAGTTGTAATTTACCAATGCAACTTTTTGAAAAAGTACACAGTTTCAATTCTCCGGTCATTATTGAAATAAAAGTCAAGTACACCTGCGCATATGTCTAACCTACGCTTACGTAACACGCAGGTGAATTTTAGTTATTCAATTTTTCATTAATACCACTTTCAATTCATCTTTCTTATACAACATTATATGTTTTTTATGTCACAACATTCTCCCCCTGACTTCCTGGACAAACATTTCTTTCTTTGGTTTTCAGATTTCGTTCAGTCTTTCATGAATTATCTTGGTTTCTGAATACTTTTCTACACGTTTTATTCTTCTAGTTCCCATACCTCCTGCACATATGCGACATCTGCCCCTGCCAATAGGACCTTGATGGTGAGAACATCCTGCACTCGCGACTGGATATGCCCGTCCTCCAATAGACTCCACAGCATGGCCACCAGCTGGCGGGGACTCTGAAACAGGGCTGATTGGAAAAATACAAACTTCAAATAATACTTTATAAATAATACAATAATACCACGTTTTTCGAGCCAAAAGCACCCGACTATTAAAATCTAGCTCACACTGCACTGATGACCTGCTTTTCATAAAGAACCATTTTCTTTGAAAGTTAGTTGGTGGGGACTCTGGAAACAGGGAAGATTGGATGAACAAACTAAGAACTGCAACAAATATCTTTGCGGTTCATATTGTAGCTTGATCGGCAGAAGTGTACCATGTTATACACTTAGAGCACTCAGATTAATTCCAAAATGGCTCGTGGGATAGACTACAAACTACAAATAACAGGATAGGGTTGATATTGTATTGTAGTTTGATCAGCGGAAATGCACGAGTTTCATTATAAAGCATCGACTCAAACTACAAATCATACTTTCGCGGTTGATATTGTAGTTTGCTCAACGAAAATTCATCGGGTTGTATAATGAAGATGTAGATCATCAGCTAACCCCAGGGCTTTGGTGAACTTTTGGTAACTTGTTCGCTACTCGGTTAGTTTTCGGAGCAAAAAATTAATTTCTCTTTTACTTTTTTCTCAGTCCCAGCAGTCTGAGCAGACAATTTTGAATTTGGCCAATCTGTGAATCGAAATTCTTCCTCTTTCTCCACATAATTTGGATGTGCCAGCGATCACGCGACAGGCGAAAACCACCCCCCAACCCCCAAATTGGTCCCATTTTGCTACCGTAATCGCTGTCAAGAACTAATCGCACTGTTTTGTGATCATTATGCAACACCCACATTTCGATTAAAACGTTTCGATTGAAGGAAACTTTTTTTCAAACTTTATAAACGTCCCAAAACGTGAAACGAGGCACATTCCAGCTCTCTGTTCCTCTACATGCTACTCCAAACTGTACTTCTCTCGATCTCGAGTAATCGTAAACACGAAAATTATACCAAAACATATGTCATTCAATCTTTTGATGTCGAAAAGTAGCAAAATATACGTAATTCCCACCTTTTTTGTCATCATGTCAGCCTTTCTGTTCTGTGTGATCAGCAGTCGCATCGAATCCTCTGTCATTTTGTCCAGGAAATCGTCCATTCGCTCCGCCGGCATGTCACGGTCTTTCTAAAAAAAAGCAACAACTTCAAATGGAAGTTGCCGAAAAGCGTTTAAAAGAAGATTTTCACGAATCGGTAAGATTTGTGCTCAATTTGAATTTCTTTCGGCGGATGCGAAAAACATTAAAATTAGTTTTTTTGGCCAAGTTTTCTATTCAGAACTCCGAAAAAAGGTTGAGAAACGGGAAATTGTCATTATCTGCAGAAATTTGGAAATTGCTGGCTTCAAAGACTGACCCAGAAACTATGAGGTGTCTGAGATCGAGTTGCAGAAACGGTTGCAAAACACCCCAGATTGAGAGAAAAACCTTCCACAATGAACATAGCACAAACAACAACAGATAAAAAGCCTTACCAATACTTGTCGAACGTAGAGTCTGAGTTCGGCATTGGAGAGGGTGGATGGGTCGACATTCGAAGTGGCGCCTCCACTCTCATTACTCATACGATCCTCCTCCTGAAAAACAGAGAATAAGAAAACATAACTAATAAATATTTTAAAATAATATAAAAACATAATACCCCATTTACTAACACCTCCCCACAGCATTCTCGCTACAATTCTTCGAATAGACATTATGCCAAGAAAACTGCCGGAAAATATGCAACACTTTACCGAGATACCACTCGATTGAATTTCGATTTACAAAATTACATCATAGCAATATACATATTACTCATGCCCAGAGCCGAGTCTTCCCCTTACTTAATAACTATTTCCCACCACAACCTCTACAACTGACGGTGGGAAAATCACTCAATAACCCAATGAACCTCCCCTTTTAAACCAATTTGTATAGTTTATCTCCCAGTCGTGAACCACAAAGTCGCCCATCCCATGACCTACCGACGTGTTCGTGTCACTTCCATGCATATGCAGGTGTTTATGAATCTTCCGCTTAATCCGTTTCGAGGTGAACAAATCGGACCATTTTCCCGGCTCCTTGGGACTTCTTCTCGAGGAAAAGTCCCCGGCGTGCATCGAATGTCGCTCGTTGCTCCGTCTTCTAAACGGGTCCAGGCTTGTTTCCGCCCGCGCGGCACTATGAGTAGTTCTCATGGGAACTCCCTCAGAGTAGGTGGAGGTCCGGTTGGTCCCGCGGGGAACACTCAGCGAGTTGGGGGTTCGAGGGACTGGTTCGTGGGAAGATTCGACAGCTGGTCCAGCTCCCCCTATCCGGGTGGGACTTCCGGACATCTCGGGAAAGTCCGTGGTACTTGTCTCACTGTCGTCCGACATATTTATTGATTTGACCGATTCTGTAGAAAGGAGGTTGAAGCTACTATGTTCAGCATTGGGGAGTGATAGAGAGTGATACCGATAGAGAGAGAAAAGGAGAGAGGGAGAGAGAGAGAGTGTGTGTGTGTGTGTGTGTGTGTGGACAAGAAAATAGGATAAGTATATCGAATGCACAGCTGGGGAAAGTCGATGATACTTGTTTCACTGTCATTCGACAAAAAACTTCAAAAACATATTATAGAATCAGTCATCAATCATTAGTCAGAATCTCCATTTACCCATTTGGAGTGCCACATACTATGTGGAAGTCACGTGTTAGATCGCAAATAAGTCTATGCTATTCTATTCTATTCTATTCATGTCGATGTTACGAAACGGAAATCATGAAACATTTTGGTCTTGTGGCGAAACTAGCGAAATCTAATAGATAACGGAGATTCAGCTCAGAGAATCAAACGACTTGAGAATAGGAGCATAAGAGGTGTGAAATTTCTTCAAGTGTCCACTCTCTAAACACGTTAAAGTACAGAACGGCCCCTTCCCCTATAAAATCTCTTTCTTGACATGTCATGATTGGGGTTAAAGGTGATGTTACATAGATGATTCAGTGGTGGAAAGATGGCCGACCAAAAACGGTGAAAGACCTACTAGCGCATATCCCCTCAAAATATCTGATTTCAGTCATTTCCAACACGGTCGAGGGTTGAAGGTAGTGTAACGTGTTACAAAGATGAGTTAGAGGCACGATGGCCGAAAGACAACCAAAAAACGAGAGATAAATGTATCATCCACCATCGTATATCGTAATTAAGTCATACAAACAAAAAGGTCGATAAACACCTTTTGACATAAGACAAGTCATGCTTGGGGTTAGAGGTGATGTTACATGGATGATTCAGTGGAAAAATGGCCGACCCAACCGAAAAGAAGGCTACATTGATCATGATTTGAAAAAAAACCTAGTTCAATCACAGTTACCATGAAAATTTGCTTATAAAGAGATATGGAAGAATGAAAGCATTATCTACCAGAAAAAAACACCTTCTAGAGTGGTTAAGCGTGATATTTCATAGATGATGATCAAAAAGGTGACCAAAACGTTGACCGACCCCAACCCCGGTACGACCCCTCCCCCTTAAAAAATAGAAATTCACCGAAAAATACTAAACTATTCTTTAAAATTGCGTGAATTTCACGAAAATCGGCAGAAATCACCATTATTTCAAAAAAATTCTGCCCTCTCGAGGCCTTTACGACCCCCCTCCCCTTGAAAATGTTGCACGCGTGTAACTTGTGGTCACCCCTGTAGATGATTCATCGGGAAGATGGCCGGCCAAAAAGGAGGCTACATTGATCGAGTTCGAGGGTGCGAAAAACGACCAAATAACTGCACAGATGGCTGTGCGCCACATTCAATCGAACCAGCACAAAAAGAGATTATTGTAACCAATAAAATCGATATTATATGTGTTCCCGGATCACATCGCCAACTTTTATTAGTATTTTCTTGGATGACAAATATTTGGATTTCAAATACCTCTTTTTACTTATATTGAGGGTAAAAAGAGAACTGGTTCTTCGTGAAAACGGAAGAAACGTATATGCAACTAACGAGCATCTTATGTAAACGGACTAAACTCTCACCAATCATGCACTAGGCAAATAACAAACAAAAACTGATAATATCGATTTTAGAAAAAAGTTGTAGCACTGTTATTTGCGAGCGATGAGTCCAAATAGTATCAGAGGAAGTGTGATTCAGACGAAAAGTCTCATCGCCCATCTTTCTTTCTCAAACAAAGAAATTCGACAATTCAAAGGGGATTGGGAATGGATTACTCACTGTCAGAATGTGCGGGGGGAATTCACGCAAAAATGAGTTTGGTTTAGGTTAATGGTTATTATGCAGTATAAAATTGACTGAACAAACTATGAATTCAAGCAAAACTGACACAGTTAAAGTTCGACTAACTAGTTTTGTTGTGTGATGTGTGAACGTGTAAAGTGTAAAAGATGTAGTTTAAGATATAATTCAACATCAAGAACCGGTTCTAAGCAAAAAGACAAACATCTCAACATATACAAAAGTCATCTATGAACATATCAAATCCAACACTATTCAGTCAAACAGTTCAATTTCTATGATCTGACTGCTCTTGAAAGAGAGAAAACTTTTTTATTGATAAAAATTGATCAAATAGCGAAACTTTCTCAATCTCAAGTCTGGCGGAAAAGAAGCCCTTCTCCTGATATGTTATGACTGTTTAGGTAAAACCAAAATATGTCAACTTGGTCAACACTGTTGAACTGGTTGCAAAAGGTGTCAATCGGCTTTCAGCCTGTTTTGGTGTTAGAATATCACGCGGGGCGCTCTCTCTTTCTGTCTGTATGCATAACTACCTATATCAGTCCCGCATATCACAAACAACCAGCGTTTGGCGGCGCCAAAAAAGGAGAAAAGGGGAAATTCGTCCATGCTCCGCAAACAAAACGACAGATTCACATCATCTTATGGTGTTTCATGATTTCGAAAAAACATAAATCAAACGTAGGATGATTTTGTTACATGATCCAATAGATCATTCGGTTTTCTCACAATCATGATTTCGAACTACGCTTATTCTATATTTTAGTAATGATCGCAATTTACTGGTGAAAACCATAGTGCTCATCCTATTTTGTAGTTTGGTTCCCCCAGATAAAACATCTAATTTTCTTTCAATCGATTTCTATGATTAACACATCCGCCTCGCGTATGGTTCATGCACCGCAAACAAAACGAGGCAGATTCACATCATTTCGTGGTGTTTGATGGTTCCAAAAGAACGTAAATAGACGCCGTTAAAGAAAATGACAAAAGGATTGTCAACAATGGTAACCTTGTCTGAACGACCAAAAAATACGTCGAACAATTTTCTTTTCTGCGAAAACTGAGAGACTTTAGACATTTCTAATACAACAATAAATAATGTGATGTACTTGAATCTACAAGGTCAGAGCTCACTGCTATAAAGGTCTAAGATTGTCATTTATCAAATTCACTATCCGGGACTAGATCGGAAATCATGAATCAATAACTTCATAGATAAAACACACCTTTATTACTCCTCTAGTTAAAAAAACGTTGAATACAATCTAGGAATCTAGTCCAGTCCACTCATAAAAAATTGGCAAAACTTAGGCCAATTCCACAAGGAACCCGGTATTTCGTTAACCCTACCAGGTAACCTTAACCGGGTTACCTGGTTAACCCTTTTGTTAACCACTTTTTAACCCTCTTTTACAATGTCTTGTGGGGCAAATTTAGGGTTACCAAGTGGTTAACAAAAGGGTTAACCAGGTAACCCGGTTAATGGTTAACGGCTAGGGTTAACGAAATACCGGGTTAAATAAAGAATTCGCCCAAAACTTATCAGAAAAACCTGTCTACATTCCATCTAATATCAAATATCACGAACTATTGTCAAAATGCCACCACCAGCCAGCTGGTGTGAGCGGGGACAAAGAAAGGCGGTTGGCGGCAACCGATGATCATAGATGGAGTCATCAAGTATCCACCCCCCCCCCTCTATATATGATACACAAAGGGCCCATAAACAGCCCCCGAATCACCCTAATTTACTACCGCAACCACACAATAGTAAATGTATTATGCCAAAGTGGCTAATCTGCCTGTAAACGAACTTTAAAAAAATCTTTGAAATTTTTCGAAACCATGGAATTTGACGTAGTTTCATCGAAAAATGAGCAGAAATTACCCCTGCCTGTGGAACCAGCAAAATATAGAAAAATCGACCGCTACTCTAACAAATCAAGCGTCAATTTTCCGAATTTGTGCATAAATTTACTAAATTCAGAACTAGAAGAAAAACTTCCAGCTCCTTGGAGCATCTTACATCTTTAAGCAAAATTCCAACCTCCAAAAATTCAACTTATTATTTCGTCCTATTAAAAGCAAAAATCGATAGCTAGTAAAGTGAAGAGCGATGGTTTCCTGTTTCAAGACAAAACTATAACATAAACCAATACTACTATTCGATCAGAAAAATCAATTTAAATCGCAATCATCAAAACCAGACCAAAACAGCTGATAAGGGTGTGTCTACAAGGCCGAGAAACCGAACGAGAAAAAGACTTTTTTTGTGTCAAAATGAGAAGAATCGCCCATTTTTGCAGTAAAATTGAGAAATTTGACTTGACGAAATACGAATTCCTTGTACTAAGAATAGTCACAAGTTACTGATATAAAAGAAAAACACACAGATCTATGTGCGGAGAGCGGTTTTGGCGCCAAAAATGCGATTTGAACACGCTTGGTCGCCCGGGCGGGGGTTCTTTCTGGTCTTGTCTTGTCACGAAGACGAAATCGTAGCAAAAAGACGAGACGCGACCTTGAATCGTATTACCAAAATGACAATTAACAACTATGTTTCGCAAACATTCACGCCCGCACGAACGTTCGTACATTGTTCGGCTAATGTGGTCGAACAGAAAAAAGGGAACGGGTTGTTTCAACTTTGAGGTGATTATGATAACCAACTTTGGAACAAAACAAGGGTTTTTTGAGAAGAGGCAAGAGGGTAATCAGACTTCAAATTCGAATGTGAAGAAACATTCCAGAAATTTAAAGTAATAACCAGCTAATTTCTCAAGCTGCGGTTGGCTTCTACTAGTAACCAGTAGGTAAAAACAGTCGAATCACTTAAATGTTGGATGACCGTTCGAACTTAGAAAAAAGAAACAAAATCCTTTTCTAAAGTAACTGAATACTTAACAGAACTCAAATTTTCAAAGAAAACTCTAGTATGATGTATGAAAAATTTCGATAAACAACCAACTAAGCGTGGATTGAACTATGACGTTTTTTCAAACAACAGAAAAAGACAAAACTATGCGAAGAACACCTCATTTCGAGGATTCGAGGTTGCGACTCAATTTCCCACAAAAGAGGAACAGTGTTTACTTATGGCAAGAAGCTGGCTGGTAGCAGTAGGACGAAACAATCAGTTGGACAAATAGACAAGGGTAATGAATGAGAAGTAGGCAATGCTATACCCTCCCATCAATATCACTATGTACTTTGATCTTTGCTCGTGATGAATCGAAACAGTACACAGCAAATAAATTGAACAATTTACCGATCTCAATCGCAGGAACTTCTTTCCAGAAACCCACAAGCTTCGTTTAAGAATAAGTATGCCCAATTGGCCAATTACAAGCAATGTCCGAAAAATTCATGCGATTTCCTATCAAAGAATCAAAGACATCCAATTTCACACCGTTTGCTTAAAATTAGAAGATATATGGCTCAAATAGGTCATAAAGAACCCCATTTCTCAAATTGTCCAAGGTAGTCATGGTTGCCATTGCGTGTCGCCATTATACACCACAGACGCTGACTGAATTGAAGGATACCTTTTCTAGATACCCAACTTTGATCAACCCTCCGAGCTATTTGCACTCTGTAGTTTGATCCCTTAACCATAATCCATTTGTTCAGACGTTGTTGATGTGTAATAACAGTTCCCGAAACCAGCTACCACTGCCGTCAGCTTAACCACTACTAACGTCGATCCTTGATCTTTGTAGTTTGAACCAGGACTATATAATGGAATTGCTCACATCACTTACGATCTGCACCACAAACGACGGAATAACAATTGGCATCCGATGCATTTTCGATTGTTATTCTGAAGAATTTGAAGGAATTTAATGGAAAATCCGGGCCGAGAAGACGAAAATCAGAGATATAACAAAGGAAAATTCCAAACATTCCAATCGCATTGCAAATTTACAGAAGAACAAACATGGGGCGACATTGTTTTTCACGGATATTGATTGAAAACTAGGTGTTAATCTGGATGACCGAACGACAATCCACAAAACTGGGTGGTACATGAGGTTTTCTTCCACCGTAAAGGAGCCGCGACTATTGTTAAAACATCGCCCCAAGTTTGCATATGAAAAGAGTTAAATTCAGAACCCTCAGAACTCAGGACTGCAAAATAGTTCTCAGATAAATAAAATTATCGCTATAAATGTGTGCTTGACATCGATTTTAGATTGATTCCGATCGATGCGACGTGACAAGAAAATTACGATATAACACGCTAAGCATGCAGGTAAACCATACACTAGTAATGTCATCTAACCATGTAAATTAGAAAACCAGTAATGGATCAACTTCAACTTTCGATGAAAAACTTTAAACATAAAGTTATAAAATACAACAATCTACGCTAATCGTTGAATCGATGGATGAACTAATCGCGAAACGATGCTCGTAACAGCATTCCAGAGTGTTTTCTGGAAAAGCGGCCATGCAAACGATGAAACATCGCGATGTGACATAATCTATGAGAGTCGACAAACGGTTGGTTTGTTGGTCACAATACGTTCACAGATTTACAGCTTACTAGTAAGTACGTTACACAAATTCTGAATTCGAACCAGAACCAAAACATACCCCGGTGGAGTTGTCCTAATAGTCAGAAAACAGAGAAAAACGAACAACTTTTCGCTGAAAACGAGAGAACTTGTTGCAAAATCATTTGTTGGCACGTGTGTTCATCTAAAAATGAACTATGCTATGTCGAATAGTCGAACCGTACTGGTGTATGGACAAAAGAGAACAGAAAAAAACTTCAGCCTACCCACAGCTACCCACAGCGATTGTTCATTACCAATACGTTGCGAACCACAACTAGTTGATACATGACCCAAATGGTTGAATAAATGACTAGAACGTCACCTATAACCCGATTCACAAATGGATTTCTCCGTTGACTCGTAGGTCACAGATCCGACTTTGTCATGTGTCCAATCCCGACAATGGGAACCGTGAGCCATATTCGAGAAACGAGATTTGAGTCAGTGAATTGTGTTCGGAAGATCACACCAGCGACGTATTCCGGAATTTCAAAAATACTATCTTCGGGGATGAACAACTGACAATAAACACAGTGGATAGAGTTCTTATCGAATAATGACCAAGTTTCAGGTGATATTGTTGTTTTTGTTCACTTCAACTTCAACGCCCGGTTCATCATACAAATCACATAGCGCATCGGTACAACGATAAAAGACGAAGGTAAACCAGTTACGCCTAAAAACGAATGTCATAATAATAAACCACTTTCCGATTCCTATCTACTCTACAGAGACACAACAATTCACCTCAAAGCAAAAAGCATGAGAGTACGTAGTTCCACAGTTATCAAAAAAAGTTGTTCTCTCCCATGAGCAGAAGCGGGACAGAGCATGATGATTTGACGTGAACGTCAATCGTATCAAATCAATCATATTAGTGCCAGCATCCCCTAACCATTCGTCCGGACTCCAAATTACTACCTATTACTTGTCGTATTTCAAATTTCGACCCAGGTACTCAGTACCTTCACCTTCTTACTTTCTCCTTGGCGGACACTTCATTTTTCATAATTTCAACGTTGAAATCTCCATTCCCCGGGAGAAGACAACTGTCTCAAACTCTCAGAGCAACAAGCAACTATGTCTCTCCACCTGCAAAACTGTATTTATAAGCAAGAATGCAAAACACGACCTTAACTGACCTTTTTAGCACTGGCTGGTGGCAATCCCGTGCCATTCTTACTCGATTTGCTTCCGAATTTGTCCTTCTCCTTCTTGCGTTGAAACATCGAAGGAACCTGAAATCAATACTTCAAAGTTCAAGAGTTCAAGTTATTGTTGCAACAAAAATATCGGCCGCAATGCAATTATACAAAACATGGGCTGAAATACTAGATTTATCAGTCGTCAGCTCATAGGGTTCACGTGAAATCGAAACCTCCCGAAACCAATATGGGTGAATCCATAAAAATAAAATCGATAATCAATTTCGCTGAATGAAACCATAAATTCCGGCAGCCACACCGAGTAGACCATCAACATGTGAACAAACACCATCACTCATTTTCAGGAGGCGGCAGCTGACAAATCAAAGAGAGGGATACATCGCACATATGGAAGAGGTAAATGAGATAATAGTCCGCAAGTGGTACTTCTGTACACCGGTAAGGTTGGAGGTCATACTCCAGTAAAGTTAACTGACTACTGAATAGCCGAAAAATGAGCTTCCTTTTTGCCAATATCGGGTGAATCAATAAATTTGCCCATTATTTTGTGGAGGAACCACGTCAGGAATTCGTCAAAAATCTCAAAAAGTAGCCTTGATTTCGACGAAGTTCGTTTGAAAGAGCACGAGATTCGAAAGCCAGTTTACTTCCTAAATCGTGATCGTGAAGCTAAAGCCTAACCGCGGACAGCCGACAGATAAACCTATAAATTGGGGTTCAAATACTTCAAATATTAACTGAACAACTGTGACTATCTGACTAAGTGACTATCCATGAAAAGGTCACCGATACTGTCCAAAACGCATTAAAAGAGGCGAAACTCGTAAGAGTCACCGATAAAATTGGGAAACCGGTAGTCTTCACAAGAATGCGGAACCCAGCAATCAATTTAGTTTTAGGAAACAGGTACATACCAGAAAGTGTGACTATTCCATTTTCTCCACATAAACTAGTATTTGCATATTTCAATTAAATGAAATATATCAATCAATATCAATATATGAGGGATTTTTGAGAAAAACTAGCCCGTTTTTGGTGGATTGGTTGACTCGAATGAAAAACTCCATATAACCAACCTGCGCATACATTATTACTGGTTGAATGGTCTCCAAAAGGGGGCAGAACAATCAATATTGGTCGAAATAAGATCAACGGTGGTGAATATAATGATTCAATAATATGTGAAATATGCGTAAATAGAGCGGTGCGCCAAATATACTTTCGGTTTCAATTAGAAGTGAATGTGGCGATAACCCCGTGTAACAGGCGCGTGGTCATTGGTAATTATTAGCGATCGGGATCGAGTTTTTAGAAAACTAACTTTTAGGAAAAGATTTTCGATAGCCAATTGGTTTTACTAGATTTGGTAGAGCCAATTTGAAACAGTTCTGTTAACAATGTAGGATTTGGATTGGTCATACACCAGTAAAGTTGTCCAAATAGTCAGAAAAGTTCGCAAAACGGACTACTTTTTTTGCCGAAAATAATAAAATCACTCTAGTTTTGATGGAAAAATCATAAATTTTCACGTGTTCACAAATAAATCGGATTATTTTTTGTCGCTTAGTCGGACCTTACTGGTGTATGGGATTGGTAATATTGACATTTAGTAAATGAACTCCGAATACCTTTTGAAAATCGCAACAGAGGGCTGCTCATTACGTTGGTATTATCCAAATCCAGGCGGTTCACTGACTATGAACTACTGTCAGCTAACTCGATTCAACTTCAATTTTCGTTATGAAATGAGTATGGCATTATGTAAGTGCAACAATTTCTTCTTCCTGAGATCTCGAGATCGAAACATTCAACAAACGGGAGAAGAATGCAACTGAATGCTGTTCGAATCCATTAAACAATGAACCCGTTGTAAAGTTATTCTCCAACTCAAGCGGCCGAATAAACAAAAACTAAGCAACTGCTAAATGTCTGGGTTGCAATTGAACTACTTACACATTCGTCATTCTGTGCCCATTTTACTTATACTTCACAAAAAAGTCGTTAGCACCGATCGCTTATTAAACTAAACGAAAATCCTACTAGAAATTGATATAGAATTGCCAGTGTGAAATATCACGTTCATACTCCAGTAAAGTTGTCCGGATAGTCAAAAAAATTTGAAAAACGGACTACTTTATCGCCGAAAAGAAGAAAATCGGTCGGTCTACTTTTGATGAAAAATCATAAATTTTCATGTGTTGACATCAGAAAACGGACTACTTTTCGTCGCTCAATCAGACCTTACTGGTATATGATCACGTTTTGATTGACACATAAAGCATTCCCAATAAACGAATACGAAAACAGTGACTTCCACTCTACAGTCTACATGATAGCATGATACCAGTTTACCAGTTACTAGAAAAGGAAACTTTTTAGACGTACCGACGGTAATTTGAATTGAATGGACCGTTTTTGAGCCGATGTGGGCACATATTTGGCATTTCGTTTCACATTAGGTGAAAGAGTCTCATCTTCGGAATCCAGGCTAGGCGAGTGGGAGTCTGAGCTGGTGCAGCTCAGACTAACCGACGTGGGGGAGGAGATATCCAGTGTAATTACACCGTCATTATCGATTAATGACACAAAGTTGGGCGATTCCGCGAGAGAAGAGTCCGACTCTTGTTCATCAATGTCTCCCACTTGCAATACGGTTATCAGCGACATTTCGGTCACCTTTGTTGAATAGCAACCGGGCTATAGTTGTTGTCTAGATAATGGGCTGATAGGGGGATAGGCAATAGGTGACCAGTCCTTTAAATAGCGGATAACCAGTGTGGAAAAGTAGCCCCGCCGGCCAGTGGGTGACAAGTAGAGCAGCGCATGGTTTTTATGTGCATTTCGGGGGGAAAGCCCCCCGGAAACTGTGCCAGCGGAGTTCATCGCAAATGAATAAGGTCATCCGGTAATATGAAACTGGTAGGGTGGTAGGAGTCGAGTAATCCGTGTTTACCCATCAAAATCAGTCAAAGTTAATGATTTCACATTAAAAAAGGGCTAAGTTTCTCTATAATATGAAACCTGTAACTGGTAGGGATTATGGCGTTAAGGCTGGTTGCGCAAGTGACAGTGAGTTAGGCATAAATACAAGGATTATATAACTTTATCATACTGAGGTAGGGCAAGAAACGGTACAAGATCTAGGATTCGATACTTGGAAACGCTTGGAAAATAATTTCAACAAAATTAGCAAACTTTCAAGTGAAATTACTCATGAAAATCCAAAACCAAGTTCAAAATAAGTACTTCATGTCTTCATCACATACTGAATTTCGGAATAATCACGGGTGGGATGCTACGGTCCGCTGACCGGGGGACCCTTAACTATTTAACAGACTGGACGAGAGGGGATCTATAACAAATTACCCACTTTTGTGATTTCATGCAACTGATTTAGAGAGGGACCTATAACTTTTCGTAATTTTCAGCGGGAGGGATTATTAACTCTTTAGATCTCTAACCATGACTATCCCACATATGGGAATAATAAGTGTGTGAAAAGTAAATCTAATAATATAGTGCCTTTTGGAGCTTAAATTGGACAAAGAAGTAAAGCAGTAAATAAAAAACCAAAAGTGAAACTTGAGGCGACAGGCGACTTTGCTAAGCGAACGTTCATATCAGTTCAAAATTCGAATTTACATTTGGAGTTATAGATTTTTCACTCGTTTGAGGAAGGAGGATAGGTGACTTATAAACAATATGCTCACACCATTGTGGTGAAATGCCTAAACAATTCAATCGATACCGAATAAGAGCGTGGGGTGTGCCATGAGGAAACAATGAGATCCTCGCTCTCTGGCTGTATTTTGGATAGTTAACCACCAACCGCGCGACCTTGAATGAGGACAGCACAGTTAATAACCAGTCCAATAAAGCAAATTAACACAATCGCTAGAAAGTAGAGAAACTAAACATGATAAAAACGCCTTGAAATAAATCGAAAATCGAGCGATGACGAAAACCACAACATTTGAAATTGGCGCGAAAAATACCGACGTCAGGACAAAAATAATTACGTACCGTAACTTTTTGTGTTCAATTTTTTTGTGTCAGGAACTAAACTGTTGATATTCAGTGTATTATCGATACTTCAGTACCATACAAAAACTTTGTTTGAGAGATTCACTGAAATTATAGCATGTAAAGAGCTTATTTTCGTGGCCTGATCAAGATTGCGCGCGCAGGTATAAACAAAAAAAGTTCTAACTTGAGCCTTTGAGAGTTCACTGGTGAACTTGAACATAATACGTCGAGGAACAAAAAAGTAAATACACGCCTCTTTTTGAGAACTATTTACGAAAGAGGGGAAAAAGTTACATGAACGCCACATTGAAGAAGGACGATTATGTGGTCCAATCCCAGCTTCAGTCCTTTAAACTTTCAATTGCAGTTTAAAGGACCGTTGTCACGGGATTGGTCCATGTAGTCGTCCTGCTTTAAGCGCAAATAGCCCAGTGAATCGATGTTCATGCTATCAAAGCTTGATCTGCCACTAGTTTGGGAAAAACTAGCATCGGACACTTGTTTGGTGAATGAAATCTGGAAAACTAGTAATTTGTTTTTAATCGGATTTTTTTGACAAAAATAATTCCCCCGACCGGTTCGATTATCTTTTTAATCGCGGTCAGCGGTTTTATGGCTCGTATAAAATGTTAGCCAGCTTTTAGGAACGACTGATGACCGTATAGACTAATCACCAATGGGAAACATTCGACTTTTTGAGTGGGCGCATAGGAAATCTGGGACTACTGGTAAACTCGTAGTAAACTAGTAGTAGTAGTAAAGGAGGAGTACTCTCGTGGTAGAGTAGGGGTATCCTGGTAGAAAACTAGTAGTAAATACGGACGTCAAATTAAAAAATGCATTTTGGCAGTCTGAAACTAGTCTTTTTACGATACATTATCTTCACAGAATTTGAATCACAGTGTTTTGTAGGCATTATGAGCACGTAGACAGTTAGTAGTAACTTACTCGTAGGCTAGTAGTAACTTAGTCGTAGGCTAGTAGAAACCTGTAGTACGCTAACTAGGCAGGAAAGTGCTGATTATTCATAATATGGGAAAATTTTTATCGAATTAGTGCTACTGTAGAACGGGCTTAAGTATAAGGTTTTTTGTTAGGGCTCGTGGCGCATTCACGTTATTCCATAGTGAGCGCTGAACAGTGAAGCGCGCCTGTAATCGTATACGATTGTGGCGCGCCTTCAGACATCAGCAGCGTGGCGCAGTGGTAAGTGTCTCGCTTCAGAAGCGAGAGCTCGAGAGTTCGAGTCCCGAATGGTGCAAAACATGGGAAACAGCAGAGTAATGCGATAGAGGATAACGTAACTACTTATAGAAGATATATGATCCTGAAAAATATAATTTTTTTTAATTTAATTTTTTATTTTTCAAAATTGACTTTTACCACAGATAAACTAGTAGCTGACTACCATCTCACTAGTAGTTAGGTAGGAGTAGAACTATAGTTTAACTCCTCCCCTACGCCTACATTACTACAAGAAAACTAGTAGTTTTCTAGTAGTAGAATAGGGGTGTGGTAGGAGTTCACTAGTAGTTTACTTGTCGTTATAGAATCACTGTGTGGATAATTAGCAAAACACATAAGCAAAGTCTCCGATTGTGGAGTTTGATGCGAGAATGACCAAAGCTAGGTTGTAGTTTGAACTCGATACGCGCAAAAATTGACTGGCTTTGACTAGAAATCAACGGTCTCAAATTCAAACCCAGTGCGATGAAGCAACATACACCGTATTGGATTGCTTTGGGAAAAGCGAGCCCATTTGTATTATATAATGTATCTCGTATCTCAGTTATGCATGTTTCACAAGCAGTTATCTTCCCCCTCCCCTGAAGAAGTTTCTCGCATGTCACTGGACCAATGCCAAAAGAGCATTCGATAGTCCACCATGAAGGCTTCTATGAAGGACCAAGACCTCACAAGAAACTGCTACTACAAAGATCTGTGACATGTATGATGATCACCGCCTCGTAACGAAGCGAAGTGAATGAATAAATATCTCATTTGTATTATTGCCTGCCCTATAAGGTACCAGGAATAAGTCATTCGAAATTAAAAGTCATTAAAGTAAAAGTCATTTGAAAGTAAAAGTCATTAATTCACTTTTAGTCAGGATATGGAAAATACGAAAATTTTCGAAAACTTTATTTCTGATTCTCAACTGTTTCTGTACTTAATGACTTTTACTTTCAAATGACTGTTACTTTAATGACTTTCAATTTTGAATGACTTATTCTGGTTGCCCTCAACTTTGAACTAGAACGATTAATACAGTTTTTGCTGAGAGATATGGCTCAATCGGTTGACCACTCGTATTTTGTAGTTTGCTCGCTTGGAGAAGGAGTTGAACGTGTGATCTTCAGTTCAACTGTTGAAACTTTCCATCTGTCTCTTTTGTACAGTATGTACGTGAGTACTACTTTCTCTCTCTATCCCTCTCTCTCAATCTCCATACTATCTTGACTCATGAGACATTCCGCGACAAGGAATGTTATGAGAACTCAACCACGCACAGAACGGACGTCACAGGATCAAGTATAAAAGAAGAAGATAAGAAGATTCGAGGCCAGACAGAACTCTCTACAATGTTATTATTTTCTTGTAATAAATCATGTGCCACACTTGCCTACTGTACTGGTAGCACGAGTGGTTAGCATGAATTTGCTAACTTTTCCCGACCTATTCAGCTATCCTATTCCCTGCTTCTGACTATTCAATTGGATTTCGACAACGGTGAGTTTTTGTGTTTCTGTAGATCGGACTATTTCGCTGTGAAAGTATGTCTTTCCCTGTTGTGGTTTGCCCGCTATTTGTCTCTGATTTGTGCGGTTGGATTTGTCCCGCTTGAGATTGTGGCAGTTTTATTCCTGTTTAGGATGTCTTTTTTATTGTTCAAATGTCCGTGCATACAGTGTTGTTGTAAGCATTCAGTTTGCCCGAGTCCAGTTGTATTGTCCAGAAGTCAGTTCGTTTTTAATAGATATGATCTATTTCCTGTCTGGTCAGCCCACCTGGAATATTTTATTCCTCCCATTAAAACAAAATCCATTTTCAATATCAGTCTGTTTGCAACTGTCTTTCATTGGAATGTTTTATTCCTCCTATTCGAACAAAATCCATTGTATCTTGTGTTAAATTCTCAAATCAACTGCTCATGTAAGCAGTATTATTTTCTTATCACATGTTCATATTAATATAGTTATTAACCAGAATGTGCAAATTCTATTAGAAAATTCAAATGTGAAAGCACAAGCTTCATATGTTCAATGTTGGTCAATGTTTGCTACATTTATTTCATGAGAAGATTTTCTTCCTTACAATTACACCTCCGTATTTGTTAGCTTTCCATTTAATTACAACGCATATGCTTGAACTCTAGTGATTTAAACTTCTGAAAGCGTGAGAACATTGCGTTTCAGTTTGGAAATTTACGAACCTGTCACTAAAAAAGACAATTTTCAACCTATATTTTACGACCAGGGACGGTCTTGCGGTAAAGGTGGGAGAAGTACGTAAGTACAGTATGTACGTGAGTACTACTTTCTCTCTCTATCCCTCTCTCTCAATCTCCATACTATCTTGACTCATGAGACATTCCGCGACAAGGAATGTTATGAGAACTCAACCACGCACAGAACGGACGTCACAGGATCAAGTATAAAAGAAGAAGATAAGAAGATTCGAGGCCAGACAGAACTCTCTACAATGTTATTATTTTCTTGTAATAAATCATGTGCCACACTTGCCTACTGTACTCTTTTAATAAGAAAACGTGGCCCAACCGAATGACCTTGCCCTATTGTGCCGTGGCACATTGCCATAACTGTCTCATTTGTGGTTAGTCTGGTAATTTTTGGTATTTATTTATACAGTTTTGTTATGCTTCATTACGCGTGCTGTGTAGTTAATACACTGTTTAATTTCGAATTTCTCAGACGGCTTTCAACTTTTTTGTCCACGCATGATGTACTTTGTTGTTCAATTTTTCCATTGATTTGTTTTTGTACAATCTATAAGATATTTAAATTTTGTGATGTACGTTACTGAGCACCAACCCCAAAATATAGTTTTTAAATTTTAGTTTTAGTTGCTCCATAAGAGCTAGGGATATGCACACAGCACACTTCTCATTTGCTCTCCTCTAACTAACTTTAATTTCAGATAATGTTGCTTTCATCTGTTATCTATCTCTGTATTCCACTGGTGTTCTGTCAAACCTGCCCTATTCAAGATGTTTATTCGCATAGAGCTGGATTTTATGAAACCAACTGTACAAGAAATACAGATTTATTCAAATACACTGATCAACAATTAGACTATTCTATGCTGAATTTGTTTCTCTCGAGAAAAATTGGAAAGCTGCCCGAAAGTATCGCTGATGTTGAGGTACATGTATGAGGTTATATGTTGAATTTTTGTAAACTCAATTTTAAAACACATGAAATATATTCCAATATGGTGATCCTATACTGGCACTCTACGCAAGCAGTTTGACTGATTAATTGCACTCCGACCTTAGATACAACAAGAAATGATTGGAATATTCAAAGTAAACACGAGATTAGCATGAAAATTGAAAAAGGTGTATTTGGGACACGAGTTTTTCGATAAATATCCTAGAACAACATTGAAAAATTCTAGTTTATTTCCTTGACAGGCTGAAAATGGGAGGTTGGTTCGTGAGTACAAACTACGTCTGGTAGAAGAGGGACATGGAGATCAGGTGAGTCCGATTGTTTTGTAGTTTGAGCTTCTTCATAGAAGGTGAATAGTTTCGTGGTAGAGTCTGTTCGAGCGTACATCATTTACAAACTGTGCTAAAATATACTGTGACAAAACTATAAACACAGCAGAACAATGCAACATGACCGCGGCTGTCTGCCTGTTATAGAATGTATTTGACTCGACTTTACTACCAATCATTCAGCATGTTAAATGAAAAGTGAACATTCAACCAACATAATTCAAATTTTTCCATCCATCGTAGTTACCAAAGACGCAGGAGAAGCAGTCAGTCACGGTCATTTTTACCTAAACTTCTGTGGTTTTAACTCGATTGCGTGCATTTTCGGCGAAACGTTCGAACTCTGTTGAGCAAACTACAAATCAAGATCAAACTAGACATCAATGGACTATCGAATTTTATTTAGGATCTGGAATGGGAGATGGAGTGGCGTCATTCGCATCTTCCCGACTGGATAAGACTTCCGTTGGACCGATTGCGGAATGTAGGGTACGTACTCTGAAGTAAGAAACCGAGTTGTTTATAGTTCCAATCATTCCCACTGAGACCAAGGCAACGTGCCAACTAAATTTCCAGGCGGGTTTTCATCATGTTAATGTGTTCCAAAACATTAAACGTTTACCTGAGGGGTAGTTAATATTTGTTACAGTACGTAAGGGAAACTGTTTTCATAAAGCCTGTTATTTCTATGAGATATATTCATTTGAAGTTTCGTTGGCACGCTGCCAAAGTCTCAGTGGGAATGGTGAGAACTATAGCAAGGTTCGCACACCGAATTGGTCACTAGTGGATATCAAGTTGTGAAATCAGAGCTTGGTGCATAGCCATGCACCAAGTATGCACCAAGTTCTCGGTAAACTGTCTGAACCTTGATTTACAACTTGGGTTTTTGGCGAACCTTGGTAAACAACTAAAAAAAATCAGTATAGTCCACGTCATTCAAACTTAAAATTTTACAGTACACATCCGAACGTCACAATGACTGTGGCAAAAGGTAATTTCTACCGTCCTGTCCGTTTCGAATCTATTCGTTCGATACTAATGCTCAAATACGCCGTAAAGCAAATCCTCAGGACGGTAGTAAGCACCCATCGACACGTGTCTTTGAAACTGCTTTTTATACAGATCAGTTCACGGCATATAAATTTCATTCAGAAGATTGGAAACTGAAACTGTAGAACAAGCAGGAGAGAAGGCCGCCGTGTATGCCATGATTGACCAGGCTATAGAAGATGCGACTGACGTCAGAGACAAGGTAAATAATTGAATAAATGAACAAAAATATCTGCGTCTATAGTTGCCATTTCCCCCATAAAGCCAGCAGAAGGCTCGGTTGATTGAGGATGCGGAGCGAGCGGTCGTTGATCACTTGCCAGCAGTTGAGAGAGTGTGTAGATCAATGATACGCAGACTGGCTGGCCCCTCGCCAAATCCCGCCCTTCAAAGTCGATGATCCGGTGTCCACAACGGTTTGACAAATCCTATATATGACCTGCACACTCTCCCATCGATAGCGCTACAAAAGTGGTTTGCTATAATTGGAAGAGAATTGTCTGAGTGGCGAATATAGTCGACATCATTGATATAGTGAGTGCCAAATTTATAAATTTCTGTAGCTCGCCGGAATCGAACCTGCGAGCAGAAGATTCGGGGCAAAACGCTAACCACTGCACTATTAGATTCACACACCGTGCAATTAAGACATGTGTGCGTACACAGCGGAAAGTGAGATATACAGTACCCTCTCGCCTTTCATTTGGCAACGACTAAAATACAATTTCTACAGTACACGTAAATACTCGATCATACCATCTCGTGTACGGTTCAAATACAAAATCAGGCCAGAGAGAAGAGAAAATATATAAACAAATTACTTTGGAAATTCACAGTCAACGGAGAGCTGCGAAACACATAATAACATGAATCGCCACACTCTGCGAATCGTTAAAACTCAGAAAATGAAACGAAGAAGCCCCAGACTTTTCTTTTGAGATGATGACTGGAAACGAATGCACTCGAGCCGTATTTCAGATTGCATCAGCCGAGCTACAACCAGTGACGGTGGAAAAATTATCAATTTTCTGTTCTCAGAAGTTCGGCGGCAAGCCAAATTTAACAAGAATCATCGATGAACTTCTACCAGTCTTCTGGTACATCAAGGTGAGTTTACTCCATGGATCGTAGAGCCTCTGGAACATCTCATCAACTACTAGTAAACTTTTTTAATGTTGTTTCATAGTTTTATCCACCCACATATAACCCTCTACAGTAATCTGCTCAAATTGCAAGTCAATTTTCGTAAGATGGCGTTTTTGGATTTATATCAAGTTTTATTATGATCTTCTGCACCCTTTTTAAAACAAACTCGCAAAGTTTGAAGTCAGAATGATAAACCGTTCATTATAAAAAAGCATCCTGAATATTCGATGGATTACTGTAGAAGGACATTGATTGGTGATATGTAGTATAGCAATCAGTGGAATCTCATAAGAAGTTGGAAGACTGAAGTCAGCTGCTGGCTGAATTTGCATTCACACCATTGAGGCAAATTTCTTCCCGAACCGACTCTTCCCGAACCAAAAGATAACCGATTCTTCCCGAACCGGTTGGTTCGGTAGAAACCGAACCATTTGCGTGATCAAACGGACATGAACAGAATCAAACCCTTATAAACGTTACACAGTCGGTCCAATTCAGCATTAATTACTTGAGTTGGTTCGGTTTCACCTTTGTATAGGCTTAAATTTGATTGGCTTCTAGAACAAACCAACTGGTTCGGGAAGAATCGGTTCGTTTTTGGTTCGGGAAGAGTCGGTTCGGGAAGAAGTTCACCCATTATTGATACCTTTATTTGAAACTTTATAGACTACCGAAGGTGACGTAATTAGTTCCAATCTAATACAAGAAGATGACGTCATAGTTGAAGAAATCATCACTTTCCTGCAGCTTTTCATGGAGAAAATGGAATGGAAAACTTTGGAGAAACAAGAAATACGCGCAGAGTTTGAACATTTGCATCAAGTGAATTTCAAAATGTCATGTTCAAAAAAAGTTAGGATTCCGTAGAAGAGGTCAACTTGTGTTGTAGTTCGATCACGCACTTTTCGCCGAAATTCGTAAATTATGCGGTGTATCGCCAACAAACTACAGTGAAGATTTGGTGAATCGTGTAAAATTTCTGTCGCTCGCCGGAATCGAACCTGCGAGCAAAAGATTCGAAGCAGGGCGCTAACCATTGCGCTATTAGAGCACATAATCGGTCAACTTTAAAATCGAAGACGTGTGTGCGTACACAGCGGAAAGTGAGATATACAGTACCCTCATACCTTTTCGTTGGCGACGATTATAGTAGTTTAGTGTTTAGCTCACTAATTGGGTTTGAGAGACCGTGTATGCATTAGTATCCCGGCGCCCCACCCCGTCTCTTATAGTCACAACTTTTTGTTCCAGGAAACAGTGTATATGGAAGTAGAAAGAAATAACTTCGTTTATCGTACCATGTGGAAGTCGTTTATGGAACGAATGAACAGTTTATGAGAATATTTTAGACAGATTGACCATAAATTTTTATAAATTGTTTGTTTGATTCTGAATACACCATCTAAAATACACTGATGCAGAGTGGTTACAAATTATACACTAGACGTACCATAATGCTGAATAGCATAGGCAAATTCGAAGTTTACAGACCGCTGATGTCTTACACTGTTTTGATTTTTTCACTTTTCAGTTCCACTTTAAAGGAGCGGGACCGTTGACACGGGATCGGTCCACATAATCTTCTTTCTTTAATTACCAGTTAGACAAGAAAGCATTTAATGTGACAATGTGACCGTGTGTTCTACACACTGTACGAGTTGCAGACATTGTAGTGTTTGTAGTTTACACCATGATTGAACTACAAACACCCAAGATCAAACAAACATCTACGGTTTTGTTCTTCATGCTCACATGAAGTATAGCTCTTAGATGAACTCGTCCTGGTAACATTCAAACATTTTCGGAGTTTGACGACAACATTCCGGTTTTCATTAGGAAAAACGGCTCAAATACGACGAAAAACGGCGACTTCCGGATTGTATGCTGTTAGGCAATCGCACAGTCACGTGAAACATGTGAAACACAGCAGAACTCGGAAACGTGCAATTACAAAGTGCACGATTCCTCACTAGAATGATAATTTCACGTGACTATTCACCTTACTTAGTATAAGGCGATCCTGGCCCTGGCGGCCTAGCAATCCCTCAAAAATCTCATGAGATACCTCATGAGCTATTCGCACGAGCTTCTCATGAGATTCCATTGATTGCTATGCTACAACATTGAGAGTTCACAAGTAGCTCATCAGGCATCTCATGAGAAACTCGTATGAACTTCTCATGAGATTGGAGGGAATGCTACGTCACCTGGTAAAATTCGAACGTTCTCAAAGTTTTCGGGGAAAAACTCCGGTTTTCTTCCGAAAAAAAAACGGCATTTTTTGGACTTCCGGCTCGAAAGGCTGCCGAAATATGATAATTGTGCATCTAACGATGTTTAGCCCCCCTAATGCCTCTTTATCTATGGTTCCCTATTGATCTGCACTCTCTCTCTTTTGTCCCATCTTCATGGTCTGCTGGAAGATATACGAGAAAAATTGTTCGATTTTTCAACTGGATAACTGGTTTGTAGCCTGAATAGCAATAGCATGGAAGCTCATGAGTTCGTTAGATCGTCTGTGAACTGGCGGGTTTGCACTTTGATTAGTGCACTTACTTAGTTGCGTAGTTGTGATTGAATTATCGAGTGATTAAATGAAACGAAGTTTGAACCAGCATTTCTAATTTTGTATTTTTCTCTCTCCCCTTGCCTCTCTCTCTTTATCTGTCTCCTTTTTTCTCCCCCCCCTATTTGTCTCTCTCCTCTCTCTTCCCTCTCCCCCCCTCTCTCCCCCTCTCTCTTTCTCCTCTCTCTTCCCTCTCCCCTTCTCTCTCAACCTCTCTCTTTCTCCTCTCTCTTTCTCTCTCTCCCCCTCTCTCTTTCTCCTCTCCCTTCTACTCTCTCTCTCTCTCTCTCTTTCTCCTCTCTCTTTCTCTCTCTCTCCCCCTCTCTCTCCCCTCAATCATGTACCATCTGGCCTCTCCCTACCCTGCCATTCCGAGCCCAGTCTGACTCCATTGTAGTAGCATTTAATCCCCTTTCGATTTGTTTATTATTTATTATTCTTACTTTTTACTGTTATTTATGTTTAGTTCTCGAAATTCTCATTCTGATTCTCATTGATCTTTCCAAACGTGTGAACTTGTATTTCATATCCCTTTGTTAGTTTTGTTCACTAAACCAACCACAAATTTCGAAAACAGTCTATACTGTTAGTCAATTTCACAGTCACATTAAACATGTTGAACACAGCAGAACTCAGAAACGTCTAATGACATAGTGCACGAAACCTTATTAGAATGCTAACGTTACGTGACAATTCAATTGATTTCTAGTATATAAAGTTTGTCACGTTTAACTAACTTTTTTTTATTGATATTCACTCGTAAAGTACGAAGCAATCTATGTTAGAGATCACGTGATAGAAGAGACGCAGGAACTCTTTTGTAGTACACAAACTACACGTAATAATGGTTAGGTCTATAATATTATGCGTGAAACTATGTTCATTTTCATTACTCAGTGGTTATTTTTGGATTCTCGGTATCCTATTACTATGTAAATTGAATATTGAAATTGAATTACACTTAGTACTTAGTTGACTGTTTTGAATCACATAAGTAATCAGAATATTATGATTCGAATTTGGAAATTATTTCAATTTCGAATTATAGGATTTGGGCTAATTTTGGTGAAAATGTAGTGGAACCAAACTACAAAGTTTACGTATCGACTTTCACTGCGTCACCTGTAACTCTTCCTCTCTCTCTCTCTCAATCTGCCTTTCTCTCTCTCTCTCTCTCTCTCTCTCTCTCTCTCTCTCCCTCTCTCTCTCCCCCTCTCTCTCTCTTTCTCTCTCTCTCTCTCTTTCTCTCTCTCTCAATCTCTCTCAATCTCTCGTCTATCCAATGTCATTGTTAAGTCACATAAAGATATGATTTGTATAATCCCGCCGTCAATCTTGTAATGCAGACGGAGAACAATGGGTTATGAAATGTTTTTTGCCCGGAAAAAAGAGAGGGAGAGAGAGAGAGAGAGAGGGGGGGGGGGAGAAAGAAAGTGATATGAAAAAAGAGGCAGAGCAGGAAATATGAGAGAGAAAGAGAGAGTAACAGAAAGAGAGAAACCGAGAGAGAGAGAGAGAGATAGAGAGAGAGAGAAATAGAGTGAGAGAGAGAGGGAGAGGGAGTGAGAGAGATGGTCCCTCTCTTTCTCGCCTTTCCAAGCAGTGGAGCGCACTTTTCATCTGATTACATTTCTTGCTCCAGTTGTTTTTGGCTCCAATCTCTTCGCTTCTTTACTGAATCTCATTCGAGGAGTGACTTGTTTTTGCTCTCTCTATTTCTCTCTCTCTCTCCCTCTCTCTCCCTCTCTCTTTCTCTCCCTCTCTCTCTCTTTCTCTCTAACTGTATTCTCTCTATTTCTCTCTCTCTCTCTCCACCTTTTTCTACCTCCCCCCCTCTCTCACTCTTTCTCTCTCTCTCTTTCTTTCTCTCTATTTATTTTCTTTCTCTCTCTATCTCTCTATCTCCCTCTCACTTTCACCTCATCCCTTCATATCTCTCTCTTTCTTTCTTTCTTTCTTTCTTTCTTTCTTTCTTTCTTTCTTTCTTTCTTTCTTTCTTTCTTTCTTTCTTTCTTTCTTTCTTTCTTTCTTTCTTTCTTTCTTTCTTTCTTTCTTTCTTTCTTTCTTTCTTTCTTTCTTTCTTTCTTTCTTCTTTCTTTCTTTCTTTCTTTCTTTCTTTCTTTCTTTCTTTCTTTCTTTCTTTCTTTCTTTCTTTCTTTCTTTCTTTCTTTCTTTCTTTCTTTCTTTCTTTCTTTCTTTCTTTCTTTCTTTCTTTCTTTCTTTCTTTCTTTCTTTCTTTCTTTCTTTCTTTCTTTCTTTCTTTCTTTCTTTCTTTCTTTCTTTCTTTCTTTCTTTCTTTCTTTCTTTCTTTCTTTCTTTCTTTCTTTCTTTCTTTCTTTCTTTCTTTCTTTCTTTCTTTCTTTCTTTCTTTCTTTCTTTCTTTCTTTCTTTCTTTCTTTCTTTCTTTTCTTTCTTTCTTCTTTCTTTCTTCTTTCTTTCTTTCTTTCTTTCTTTCTTTCTTTCTTTCTTTCTTTCTTTCTTTCTTTCTTTCTTTCTTTCTTTCTTTCTTTCTTTCTTTCTTTCTTTCTTTCTTTCTTTCTTTCTTTCTTTCTTTCTTTCTTTCTTTCTTTCTTTCTTTCTTTCTTTCTTTCTTTCTTTCTTTCTTTCTTTCTTTCTTTCTTTCTTTCTTTCTTTCTTTCTTTCTTTCTTTCTTTCTTTCTTTCTTTCTTTCTTTCTTTCTTTCTTTCTTTCTTTCTTTCTTTCTTTCTTTCTTTCTTTCTTTCTTTCTTTCTTTCTTTCTTTCTTTCTTTCTTTCTTTCTTTCTTTCTTTCTTTCTTTCTTTCTTTCTTTCTCACTCTCTGCTCTCTCCGTTTTCTCTCTCTGAGTCTCTCACACTCTCTGTTTCATTCTCCGAGTGTCTCTCTCTCTCCTTCTCTCTCTCTCTCTCTCTCTAACCTCGCCAGCCTTTCTTAACAAGCCTGTCTATAAATTAGGCTAATGCGGTTCTCCTCACACTTTTTGCCCTTAATCAATAGCATGAATCCAACATTCACCTGATACAACACGTGCAAGTTGTATCATTTGCTCATTCTCCCTCTTCCTCTATCTCTCTATTCATCTTTCTCTCTTTCTCCATTTCTCTCCATCCCTCCATCCCGCCCCTCTCTCTCTCCCTTTTTCTCTATTTCTCTCCCTCCCTCTTTCTCTATTTCTCTCTCTCCACCCCTCCCCCCTCTCTCTCCCTCTCTCCCTATTTCTCTATTTGCTATTTCTCTTCCTCCACCCCCCCCCCCCTCTCATTCTCTCATTCTCTCTCTCTGCTCCTGAAATAAGACCAACACCTGCATTACAAATGAAATAGCTATATTCAGACTGCCTCTATCTTATAAATTCTCCCCTATCTCGCGAGAGTTCCATTAGTAGAATTAAAAATAGAGTCGTATAATTAAAGTGATGTGTAAATGTGTGGCTTTCAGTGGTTTTCTGCACGAGTTGTGTGTTGTATTCACGAAAAAGTAATACAAAATTCATTCTATTCAGTTCGTAAAACCGTAGGTTACAACAATAAGGTCACTCCCGACACTTTAGGCTTAAACGGTCGTTCTGCTTGGTTTTTATAGTTCACACCATTCCTACTGAGACTCCTACAGTAACATTACAAACTTTCCGAAGGTTTTTGTGAAGCTGAAAATGAAGTTCATGGAAAATGCTCTCGTATATTTATTCTACCTGAGAACGAGAATGAGGTACGAAAATCGTAAACTTCTTCGATCAAAAGTAAGTGAGCAAAACGGCTTGGAAGTTTCGAAATCCTACTGTAGGAGTCTCAGTAGGAATGGAAAAGACTATAGTTGGAACCCACTTCTTGTCACGGTTACATAAAAAGTGTAACATGTTTTCCGATCTGACCGCAAATGAACCACTTGTAGTGCTTATTGAATTTCAAGTATTGCGTTTCACATAGAGTATAGATCACTACTCAGAACGATTAGCGCCAATTTTCTGCGATGAGTAAACTACAAAAGCGAGAGAGCATGTAGGTCAATGAGGCCGCAGACATCTGCGTCTCTTTGACCTGCACACTCTCGCGTCGAGAACGCTACAAAAGTGCATCCATCTCTATCTCTCTCTTCCTCTCTCTGCTGGAAAATGCCAATACCTTCTCTCTTCTTCTCTATTTCTCTCTTCTTCTCTCTTTCTCTCTCTTCTCTCTTTCTCTCTTTCTCTCTTTCTCTCTTTCTCTCTTTCTCTCTTTCTCTCTTTCTCTCTTTCTCTCTTCCTCTCTTTCTCTCGCCTCCTCTCTCCCTCTCTTCCTTTATTGCCCTTTGGCTGGGAATTGTTTGCGTATATTATAGACAAAATTGGTAGGAACGATGAATGTGCTGTTTTTGTACGTTGTACTTGAATAGTTTCTTTCCGTAGCTTCCAATAATGTTCCCCATGTACCACGATTTCGAGTTTTGCTCCCCATTTAACAGCTAACAGTTAACTGTATCATGTAAAAAAAAACTGAAGAGTAGAGAGAGAGCGATAGAGATAGAGAGACAGCGAGAGAGAGAGGAGAAGAGTAAGAGACATACAGAGAGAGAGACAGAGAGAGAGAGAGAGAGGGAGAGAGAGAGAGAGAGAGAGAGAGAGAAAAAGAGAGAGATGAAGAGAAAGAGAGAGAGCGAGAGAGAGTTGGAGAGAGAGAGAGAGATGAAGAGAAATGGACATACAGAGAGAGAGAGAGATAGAGAGAACAGAAATCAAGCAGTACAATCTTTTCATAAAGAGAGAAGGAGAGTGAGAAAAAGGAAGGCGAAGGAAGGAAGATAAGGAGAGATGGGAGAGACAAACATATATTGAAAATGCGATCATCCTTTTTTTGAATTCCACTTTTTCTTCAGCTATCTAATAAAATTGACGACATACAATAAAAGGGAGAGAGAAGGGAGAGAGAAAAAAGGGAGAGAGAGAGAAAAAGAAAGAAAGAGAGGGAATGGGGGAACAATATGATTATCCCGGCCTGAATGGAGTGTGAGATATTCTGCCATTCACAGCCCGCTAATTTCAGCATTCAAAGCCAATTCAACGACTCTTTTCCACTCTACATTTATTGATATTTGTTATTTGTATTATTATTAGTAGTCGTGAATATAAGTGACTGTATCTGAGTTGTAGTTTGATGTGATGATCAAAGTACAACGCCTTTTCAACTCTACACTTTACATCTAATGGTTATATTGTTAGTTTTCATATATAGTGGATGCCAAATTTATAAACTTCTGTCTCTCGCCGGAATCAAACCTGCGAGCAAAAGATTCGTAGCAGGGCGCTATCCACTACGCTATTAGAGCACATAACCGCAAAGCTTTGGGATCGAAGACATGTGTGCGTGCACAGCGAAAAGTGAGATATACAGTACCCTTTCGCCTTTCCGTTGGCAACGACTATAGTCTGTTGCCTGCACTTGTTTTTTGTACTAGGATTGTTTCGGAGTTGTAGTTTGCTGACTACACATCATTATTCACGAATTCTGACTCAAATTTAGGGAGTTCAAACTACAATCGCAGAATCCAACTTGTATTGGCAAAGCTTCAGTTCAGTTTATAAATAGCTATACTTGAAGTGGTGGGAGAGGTCACGTAAACGTGAGAAAGATGTGAAATCCAGACTCCTTTCTCTAATAAATGGTTTTCAATATTTCTTATGTGTTTAAGTGGTTTTTCATGCGGCTCTAGATTTTACTAGCAGTTGAATTTTATTTAATGCTGTTAAATTCATTTCATGAACTGCTACAGAGTGAAGTTGATACTCAAACCCTTGAGAACTCTCAGTAAAGTTTATCAATCTGTAGATCAAAGTCAACTTTTCGACGAAATTCAACCTAAAACAGTCACTTGGTTGCCAGATTTACCTACTCAGCCACGGTCACGATCTTGAGACGCTAACACTTCTTGTCTCCTAATCATCAAATCAAATCAAATATTTATTACACAGTGTGTAATAACGGAACGAAAGTTTGAAACGCGAAAGGTTGCCAAAAAGAGAATGGTGAAAAGAATATAAAAAATATATATATATAATAATGTTGTATACATTCTATACGAAAGCGACTGTTCTGACAAATGCTCTAACTTAGCTACCGTATCAATACCACAACCGCTGGGCTGTATTTTGTAATCATTTGGACAGTAAGTGAAATAATATATAAGACGGTGCGAGAGAGATTGCAACACCAACTTGTTGAATAGACCGTTTTTAGTCAATCCAGTGTACAAATGCAGCTCAGTTTCAGGATTTCCAACATGTGCTGTTTTTGAGTGTAAAAATCTCCTCATGGAGAAAATACATAAATTCGGCAAAGTCAATACAAGGAATGAGTACAAAATTCATTTTCAACAGATTAATGAACAAGACAAATAATTGCGGAATTATCATTTGCACAAACATCGCCCAGTCAACAATATGCGATTGAATGTTAACACAATCTTTCCTAGAACAAAAATATGTAAAAAGACAGTAAGGAAGAAAACACACTATGTCGTCCTGGTCGACCGTGTGTAAATAAGGACAATGTTAAATTCTGACCCGGTCACTATTGTGCAATTTAGAGAGCTACGTGTTTATTTGAACAAACTACGTTTATGTTGCTCTATTACGTACCTAGAAAAGCCAGCAATTTCTGAGCTATAGAAAAACTCACATCAGCTAAGGTTAACCTTCTAGGACCATAAATTTTATAAGCGGAGTTACTTCAAATATTCGGGTCCTTTTAGTTTAGCCTACCCGAACAGACAGCTGATATGCTACAATCTATGTACATATATATTAGGACAATTTAAGTAATTCGAACGGACCATTGAAAACTCAAAAACCAACCAAAACTACTTGAGACAAAAGACGGTGTGGCATTTGTTGATATTTGAGTTTTTAGGTTTTCGGCGAGAAAGTCTAGAACCGTAGAAAACATAATGTATAATAAAAACAATCAAATCTTAGTCTGTTCGGGTATGTGCAGAAGTTGTTAGTATTTTGTTAATGTTTTCAGCAAGAAACTAACGGTGTATAACTTGAAACATACAACCTCGTCAATCCACATGTGATTCGTTTATCACAAGCCGTCCAAATGACGAGCACCACTCGGACATCTGGTTTCTTCACGTGCACAGACCGAGAGCAGATCTGGAGAAGATATATCAATAACAGTACTAAATTAGTCTTACCTTTCAGCCACGGTCAGGTGCGAAACAGTTTTCCAGGCGAAACGTACCACTTTTCTATTTTCTCTCCTTTTTCAATTCCTACTAGTTTGTGTTAGTCATTCGGACTTTTCTCGTATTCACCAGATCACTGACATTGATAAAGACGAGACATAATTATCACGCAGGTGACGACAGAAAGCGCGTCACATCATGCCGCGGATAAACGAATTTGGCAATGAAGCAACTTTTTAATTAACATTTTTGTGAAGTAGATTATCTTTATCAATCAGACAACTACGGCGAACCTCAAATTCAAGAACAGAAAAATAATCTTACCACTTTTAAGGTTTTATGTTGAAACTAAAATATTTGTTGTCATAAAGACTTTTGGATAGTACAATACAATACAATAGTTTATTACGGAATCAGAGTCTGTACAATTCGCCGCAACCTATTATCTTTCCAAGTGTACATCTCTTCTCTAGCAATCTTCATCCAGTTTTTTTCCGACAGCTTCTTCGACACTCATCCCTCCATCTTTGTTTTGGTCGTCTGTGAGACCAGAGTCGTCTATGGGTACTCCGTCTCAATGATCTTACTATACTCCGTTTCACCAATCGATGGCTTTCTACAGTAATCTTCCGAATAGTCGAGGCTATTCATCTATTGAACAGACGAACTTTTAGATTCATTGTTTTCTAGGTTTGTGTCAACCAATGTGGATAACAACATCACAAAGTTCAAACTATTTACAATACCTACAAGTGATCAGAAATTAGCTTGCAAGATTTTCAATCATACTGTAGAGGGCTATTGTTGCGTGAAACAGACTATACCGTTCTACCTTTTGAATAATACTATTGACTAATGGTAGGACTAACTCAAGAACAATCTTTGCGTGTTTTCTCTCGGAAATCAAACGTTCCTTGTCAACCCGTCAACTGCATTCATAACGAGTTTTGATTTCCGTTCTTGCGAATGGCGCGAGAATTCTGAACACTTTCAAACGATCATTTTGGCTTTCTCAAGAAAAAGGTCTCGAGTTCTATATAGAACTTTTATTGATGATGTTCTTGTTGCATTTTCTAATGCTACATCGCAAAAGTTCTTGAAAATGAATCCCGTTTCTAGGTAGTCTTCGAAGTAGTTTACTCAGTTTACAGAGCGAGATAGCTCGAACTCATGAATTTCCAGTGAGTTTACTGGAGCATAGAATCTATCAAATATTCGAGCCTCGCACGACATTTTGATTGAAACTAACAATTTCTTTCAAACTCTTTCAAAAGCAAAATTCTGATTGAAACCAACAATCTCAGCACCAAGTTAACTAATAACTTCAAATGATTTGTATTCACAAAAAAGTAATAAATTGCGCGAGTGTGCAATTTAATCGATTGTTTTGTTGTTTGTTTACAGCATTTTGCATTTCTTGCACTAATTGAGTTTGCCATCTCAATTAGGTTTTGGGTGGATCGAGAAAACATAAAATGGAACAGCTCAATTATCCCCATATAGTCGTTGCCAACGGAATGGCGGGAGGGTACTGTATATCTCACTTTCCGCTGTGTACGCACACGTGTATTTGATTCCACAGGTTGCCGATAATGTGCGTTCATAGCGCAGTGGTTAGCGCCCTGCTACGAATCTTTTGCTCGCAGGTTCGAATCCAGCGAGAGACAGCAATTTATAAATTTGGCACTCACTATAATTGCTGTTGTTCTAGTTACCTCTACAGAATGTGGCGGTTTTATATACATTTCTCTTCATTTTCATAAAATTTCATATGTTTCGTGTGTTTCTCAGAACAATGTTGAACACAAATTCGGTAAAATGTGTGACAGAGGTAAACATGATCAATGATATTGGAAGTTGCTGTTTTTATAGTTACCTCGGTCAAATGTAGCAGTTGTTTCATAGATATTTCTCGCAGCTGCTCCCACATTCAACTAATAGTGACGTAGTTTGTAGTTTGACGCATAGCTTGCTTAATACATTTTCCCTGCGTATCTCCTCCTTTTTGATTTTGGAGCACAAACCAGTCATTTTCTCAATCAACATGAGTCATTGCGAACTTTATTGACCATTATTTCGCTGTGTCTCTGACTCCAGAAAACACGTGAGTCATTTGAGCTGGTTACATATATGTTGCTCTGAGTGATGCTCGACTAGCGTGCGTAGAGTCTTTTACACTCATATTCATACTCAGACTGTACTTATATAAAAATAACTAGCTATTATTAGGTAAATGTTATCGAAAAAAGTGGTGATTTGACTTCCTTATTATAAAGAAAATTTCTTTCTCTTCAGTGCTCATAAACCACTACATCGTCGACCTATCACGGGGTATATCGTTCATGTTTCATGTTTATTTTTCACTTCGCATCGTTTCGATGCGGTGATCTTCATACATATCACATTATCGTCAGAACGTCTTTTTGTGCAGTAGTGGTACAGTTGATTCCTCATGGTGGACTTTCGTATGTTCTGAGACATAGATCCAGTGACATGCCAGAAACAACAGTAGAACCATCTGACGACGAATTGACTGTGAATATGCATTCCTGGGTACATCGTACCACATACGTTTTATCTACACGTGTCCTCGCGTGTTCTCACGTGAAATTAAAGTGATTGTCTGCTGTAGGCCTTTGAGCCGAGTTAATAGCTTTCATACTATCTTTTCATTGTTGACTATCTGTACTGTCTCCTTCACGTGCCTTCACGTGTCCTCACGTAAAAATGACGAGGGAGAGACCAAGCTTTAGTTTTAGTTTGATAACGATCGAAATCTCCTAGTTTTGACCAAAGTATACGTTAGTACACGTTCATTCACGCGTGATCAAGTGAAGCATGCTTAGTACACTTTCTTCACATCCCATCACGTGTGTTCACGTGTAAATGACGTGATCGTCTGCAGTGGGCCTTTGAGCCGAGTGAAAAGCTGCCATGTGTGTTGAACGAATTTCAAGTCCTTTCACTAGTTAAGTTTTGTACTAGCCTCACTAGTGATAACTTTCTATACTCCGACTTACACGTTTCCTCACGTGTGTTCACGTGTAAATGACGTGATTGTCTGCAGTAGTCCTTTGAGCCGAGTTAATAGCTGCCATGTGTGTGTTGAATGTCTTTTCATGGAGACTGATTGCTCTCTATTTGCCCACTAACTACTTCATGCCAAACACCACATAAAAGCCCCGTCAGACCTACCACTTTATCACGTTTCTCACGTTTCTCACGTGTTCACGTTTAAATTCTCGGAATCGTCTACGTTCCAATCGTTTCTGTAATTTTCACCACTTCCACAATACTACTTTATCACTTTTTCCCATTTTCACGTGAAAAAGTACTTTTTTCACAAATTTATAATTTCTGTCACCAACCCGTGGTATCAAGAAAAGTAGGGAAATAATATGAAATTCAGTTTATCAGGGGTCTAAAACCTAGTCTCGTTTTCCCCTCGTTGAATGGTATAAACCAAATTATAAAAAGTGTGTGATCTTTACAATTTCTCTAACCACATTTCTTCCTGAAGTTCAGAATAACGGGGTTGCACGCTATATTGCGAGCTCAAAGTATATATTTCGATCAGTTTTCTCAAAAAGTTAACTAGCGAACATTAGCAGTTTTTGAAATCTCATTACTCTTATGTGATTGAGGTAATACAATTTCATGTCAAGTTTCTCAGAACCCAGTTTATGACGCTTTCGTGATGTGATGGTTTAGAACAAGAAAAATGATAGTTTTTCTCCAAGAACGATCACTAAATCAGGACAATTTTTCACTGTATACCGTACTTCTTTACCTTAAAGTACTTGACATTCCCATGACAAACCAACTTGTCGGCATATTATTAGGAACAAGTCAGCTGTCTGTTTCCCTGTGTCAGGTAACACTCCACATCAGATTGACGAGGACATGCGTGTGTGCTGACAAACCGCAGCGCGAAAAGCTGCGCAGATTATACTAGAAGTCATTTGAAAAGTCACGTAAAGTTAGTATTCTAATGAGGAATCGTGCACTTTGTCATTGCACGTTTCTGAGTTCTGCTGTGTTTAACATGTTTCACGTGACTGTGCAATCGACTAACAGTATAGTTTCTGATCATAACATTGCGCAGTTCCAAAAGTGTTTTATGCATTTTCGCAAAAACTCCTAAATGGATTTTCGAGATTTTGATAGTTTCCGTTGTAGTTTGATCTACAAACGCCTCAAGTAGCATAGATGGACCGGATCCAACTAATTTTTCAAAAACGACCACCAGAACACCAGAAAAAAAAACTATTTATATATCGTATTCTTCACCTAAAAATGGTTGACTTTCAATGATGTTCTCACTTGTGACAGATCACAAGACGCAGAGTTCAAACTACAAACATATCAGAACAAAAAGAATGACAGTTTTTCCTACTTCTCCAATAAAGATCACTAAATCAGGAAAACTTACCTCTATATACTAGGAGTAAACTGAATAGTCACGTAAAGGTAGCATTCTATTAGGGGAATCGTGTACTTTGTCAATGCACGTTTCTGAACTCTGCTGTGGTTGACATGTTTGACGTGACTATGCAATCGACTAACAGTATACCAGACTTGTTCACCTCAAAGTACTTTCCCATGACGAACCAACTTGTCGGCGTATTATTAGGAACAAGTCAGCTGTCAGTTTCTCTGTGTCAGGTACAAAGAGACTGAGACAGCTGTGACAAAAAACTGACCGCTCGCACCCTCGAAGACACTTCTGTTGTGACACATTCATCACCATCTCTTTTCCTTCCCCCCCCCTCTCTCCTTTTCTAACTTTTCACTCTCTCTCTCTTTCTCATTCGCCCTTTATCCCTCTTTTCTCTTATTCCCCCCCTCTCTTCCTTTATCTTTCTCCCCCACCTTTATCGCACTATCATCCCCCTCTTTACTCCTTGCCCTCTCTTTCTCTCTTTCTTACTCTATTCCCCAACCCTTTATATTCGATAGTTTTACCCCCCAAGCCGGTGCCCACCTCTTTCTCTCGTTCCTTCCTCTCTCTCTATCTCTCTCTCTATCTCTCTCTCTCTATCTCTCTCTCCATCCCTCCCTCTCTCTCTTTCTCTCTCTCCATCCCTTCCTCTTTCTTTCTCTTCCTCTCTCTCCCTCTCTCTATTCCCCAACCTCTTATATTCGATGATAATAGCCCCTAGCTGGCGCCTCTCTCTATCTCTATCTATCCCTCCTTCCTCCTCTCCCCTCTCTCTCTATCTCTATCTCTTTCCCTCTCTCTATTCCCCAACCTCTTATATTCGATGATAATAGCCCCTAGCTGGCGCCTCTCTCTATCTCTATCTATCCCTCCTTCCTCCTCTCCCCTCTCTCTCTATCTCTATCTCTTTCTTTCTCTCTATTCCCCAACCTCTTATATTCGATGATAATAGCCCCTAGCTGGCGCCTCTCTCTATCTCTATCTATCCCTCCTTCCTCCTCTCCCCTCTCTCTCTATCTCTATCTCTTTCCCTCTCTCTATTCCCCAACCTCTTATATTCGATGATAATAGCCCCTAGCTGGCGCCTCTCTCTATCTCTATCTATCCCTCCTTCCTCCTCTCCCCTCTCTCTCTATCTCTATCTCTTTCCCTCTCTCTATTCCCCAACCTCTTATATTCGATGATAATAGCCCCTAGCTGGCGCCTCTCTCTATCTCTATCTATCCCTCCTTCCTCCTCTCCCCTCTCTCTCTATCTCTATCTCTTTCTTTCTCTCTATTCCCCAACCTCTTATATTCGATGATAATAGCCCCTAGCTGGCGCCTCTCTCTATCTCTATCTATCCCTCCTTCCTCCTCTCCCCTCTCTCTCTCTATCTCTCTCTCTCTCTTTCTTTCTATTCCCCAACCTCTTATACTCGATGATAATAGCCCCTAGCTGGCGCCTCTCTCTATCTCTATCTATCCCTCCTTCCTCCTCTCCCCTCTCTCTCTATCTCTCTCTCTCTTTCTTTCTATTCCCCAACCTCTTATACTCGATGATAATAGCCTCTAGCTGGCGCCTCTCTCTATCTCTATCTCTTCCTACTTCTCCCCCACCCCCCCTCTCTTTCTCTCTTTCTCTCTTTCTTTCTATTCCCCAACCTCTTATATTCGATAATGATAGCCTGGCGCCTATCCTCCTCTCATTCCGTTTTTACGATCCACCACATCTGTGACAACTTGACCACACTAGGCGGCGTCATTGCTCCCTTTTACTTCTTTTTACTTTTCCACTTTCACATTTCTCCACTTTTTCAATTGCTCTTTGTTTGTGAGGTAGGTTTTTATGAACAAAACACTTCAGAACCTTGGAAACGATTTTTCTCAGACAGAACCTGGGGTAGTTAGCGGGGAACATAAGGGGGCGTGGCTTGTTAGTTTGGTCCTGGGCCTGGCGCGAAGAATAAATCCCGCGCGCTTGTTTTCGAGTCTTCAATGCAGCGAAACTGCGGTTTAGAGTTGATAAAAGTGAGTTTCGAGCGAAAAAGTAGGAATTAGGAAAAAAAATAGATCTAAATGCATCTATTTTCTCATCTATTGTTGAACGATGAGGAAGTTTGATTTTTAGGGGACCTTGAAGGGGGGGGGGGGGGGGGGTGTATAGTCCGGAGTTAGTTACCGCTTTGTACTTTTCCACGGCTACGACCCTCGAATTTTGTCATAGTTCCTGGTGACACTTCTATAGTACGCATACAAACTTTCGAATCGCCGCTCTCTAATGTGAGCTTCAACTTTTTCGATAAAAATATTTTGATACCCTTTTTGTAAGCGGAAGATAGAATCAAAATAGAAATTATAATCCGAATAGAAACAACAACTTTTTTATCATGGGTTGTATCGAAATCGAACCATAAGAAATGTATTCATTCATTGTTTTCCATAAGCATGGTTCATCGGATACTTTTTCTTGGTTTCCTAAATCCAATTTCACCAAAATTCCCATGTGTTTTCACGATTGCCCGATTAAGATAGAAAGTTATATTTCTAAAAGGATGGTCGATCACTTTTCCTGTGTTTCCCTTATCAACTTTGACAATTCTCAAAGTTCATTTCCAGGAATACCCGGTTTTATTGAAAAGGTTATATTTTCAAACGTATTTCAAATGTATTAATTATTTTTATGTTCAAGTAGTTCACGAATTAGTTAATTAGTTAGTTAAATAGGCACAAGTAAGTTCAATAGTTTATATTCTCAAAGGTATGGTCTTTTCTTTTTCCCTAATCGATTCTGGAATCTGCCTGGAGAGACATCTAAATTGCTGCTCATAACTCAGGACAAATGATAAATTACACGGCAATAATATAGACGCAATATGACTTGTTGCCCAAATGTTTCAGCTAAAACTAGGTTTCAGTGAATACTTTTTCGGTGTTTTAGAGCTATTACCACTTTTCTTTTGGTTTTCGTCCTTTTAAATCCTTATGATGACAGTTTTCGTAGTGAGCATAGGTATTGCGAAACAGGTTTTGTTTGCATTTTTTGATAAGACAATTAGAAGGGAAGGTTCTCAACCTGTTTTGAGAGAAGTAACTATCAGAAAACAGACCCGACAAATTCACTGAACACCCTAATGTTAACTTACTACTGTTAGATTTCATCAGCGTGCGAAGGAATATAACGGAACCGTCCAGGCCTTTAAAGGGGGACAGAAAGGAACGTAAATATGAAAGAGCTTATCAAGACAAACCGATAAGTATAACTTTTAATTCAAACTAACGATCCTAATTTGCATACGATTGACCCGTGTTTGCCTGTTTTCGCCCCCGGGGAACATAAACTAGCTTTACTTTCTGGCCCCCTTTAAGTTGACCTGAAAGATTAATAGTGATATAGGATTGAGCCGCCAATTCTCTATTTTTGTTCATAAGTAATTAGTTGAATTATCAAATCTATATAGAACCTAACATGTTTGAACTTAGCATAACGCATGCACGCTCGTTAGCTACTTTATGTTCTCTCCTTGTATTCAAGCTCGTTGTGGCGAGATTAGAAAACAGCGAACTTTTTGTGATAAAAATCGTGAGCAATGTACACGCACCAGTGATAAATTCTGACTAAAATAACCCTTGCGGTTCATTCTGTTAGCCCCACCATCAAAATCACACCAACAACCCTTTCGATCCTTCGTAGCACATCGGAAATCGAGAACTACCGTAACCCTCTGCTGTTGTTCGACGGACACTGACTATAGCTGGTGCTGCTCAAAGTACATCCCCCACGTGTGATGAATGATCAAGCATATCTCCTCATTGATTTCAGTCGAATATCGATTATTCATCCTGACGATAGAGTACATGAAACGAGAGGGTGCCAGACGGAAGGAGAACAGCTGCGGCTGTCGCTGATTACACTGCCTAGACTCATGCTGCCAGTCATCCTCGAATACTTTTTGTTGTTTTTGCGAACCAAAATTTTGAACTTTCGGAAAAATTTCCGGAAAATACTACTGTTTTTTTTTGGAAAATTACTACCACCCGTTCGTTTTCCTCTAGCTGAACTAGAGACTTCGAGAAGGGGTAGTGAAATCTCGCCTTTTTGAAATCTGGCAGTAGTTATTATTATCAATAGATTTTGAACACTTTCTAGAGTATTTATTGGTACTTTGACCAATCCATTATGCGTTTTTCAACTACATTTTTGATGACACGCAACGTAATAGTTAGCAGTAAATTGGAAAATGACGTGTACCATGAACTAGACTAACTGTAACTCTAACTGTAATTTCAGCCTTACCCAGTTTAAAATGCTGAAAGTGTTTTACGTAGTCTGTTCAATAGTTCGTTTCAGTCGCACTGACACCCATTGGTAAAGTGCTATTTTTTCGCATGACTATTTTTTTTAGAGCAAACACACTCAACACAATTTTTCTCTCTTTATATTGGTATTCTACAACTTTTTTTCATCTACGTGTTTTCATTCAATTCCACAACCGCTGACAGAACTTTACGGTTTTGTGAAAAACTCTGAGATGGTGAAAAACAGCCTGTATATCCACACGCTCACAACATGTGTATCTGTCACAAAGCTTTCACTTTCCGTATTGGAAATAAACAGTTTGTTCTAGAAGAGAAAAACCTTCTATAGTCTTATATCTCGATTTCACCAAGATGTTTCTACTTTAATTTTCCCAGATAGAGGTGTTCACCTCTCATGAGCAACTTTTTCCATTCCAGACCTATTTTATTCGTTCGAAAGCTGTGTCATCGAGAGGTATCGATGAGGCGGTGGCTATATACCCATATTCTAAATGATGTCATCTAAATTCTGTACTTATTTTAATCCGTCTAAAATCAATAGTCCCTGCATTCTCTCTCATTACACGCCCTCGCCTACCTTCCCATGATGATTCGCTTCGAAATTACGAATTGAAATTTTGTTATCGAAAAATTGTTAATTGAAAATTTATGTTTTTTCGCAACTGTCACTAAAATTAATCCGAAATTTCGTAGTAAGTAGGTAAAAAACAATTAATTGAAGTTTGGACTTTGAAAGTTGCATGTCCACAATGTTACTGATAGGTTTCACTTCACTTACAACTTTCCACACATTTTATTTCGTCTTTCAATACGAATCTTATTGTTTACATATGAACTAGACGACTCCAAGCGTCTCCACTCTCAGGTTTTACCACTTTCAATTTCTAGACATTACTTGCAGCTTTGTCAAACAGCCCATACAAACTAATTATTTCTCTGTTTTTACCTACACTCTTACTATCACATACTTTTTCTTACAAGTTTTACTTCTTTTCACTAATTTCCTGGAATATAATATAAATGATATCCAACCCCTCCCGAGGGCTTTCAGTTACCCAGAATACTCAATGATTGTACATCGAACTAACGGCTCTCCCGTAACTCGACACCTTGTAAGCATCCCTTTATAACCGTGCAAACATGATTGGAGTGAAATCCTGAATTGGGATCCATCAGTTTGGTCTAGACAGAGTTAGGAATGCCCAGATAGCGCGATTCCACATATTCTATCAGTCAATTGCATAGTCACGTGAATCATGTTGCACATCCGAACTCAGAAACGTGCAACAACAAAGTGCACGATTCTTCATTGGAATGCTAACTTTACGTGACTATCCAATTCACTTCTACTATAGGTGGTGTCTGAGTTTTCTTCTCAGTTCATTCACCTTCTCTTATAAGTCTATACATTTTGATTCTACACACCTCTGCAGAGTTGTATGCCCGAACATCCTGACACCTTCATCCATCCTGAGTCTCTCGGTCTGCGCACTATTTCGCCAAAATTCTACCCCGCCGGGTTGAGAGAAATAGCGTGTGTTTGAGGAGACGCAGGTTGGGAACTGTCGGAACACTACTGAATACGACCTAGTTGCTGCACAACGTGTTCTCACCTATTTTATAAACTATATTCCCGGTTTTCTTCAAAGAAGGACGATTATGTGGTCCAATCCCAACGCTTCAGTCCTTTGAACAGCAATACATTTTTCATTTGCATTTTAAGGGACCGATGCGTCGGGATTGGTCCACATAATTGTCCTGATTTGACCGAAGTTCTATTCCAATCGAAAACAACTGGTTTCTGCTCCAAATTGCTCTTTGAATGCAAAGTCGTTGATTATTCACACAATTACAGTTGAATGAACATCCTATAACATCATTTCAAGCTTATTTACTCCATTCACTAGCCGCCAAACTAAAAATAACCCTACGGAATGATTATTTCTGAGAACTTTTGCAGGAAAACTATGGTTATCGAATGTTTCTAAGGCCGTATTCAGGAGTATCCATGCTGTTCAATCTCTGTGTCTCCTCATACATACGTTGTTTCTCTGCTCTTATACTGTTAGTCAATTGCATAGTCACGTGAAACATGTTAAACACAGCAGAACGCAGAAATGTGCAATGATAAAGTGCACGATGCCTCATTAAATTGCTAACTTTACGTGACTATTCAATAGTATACTTTGGGGCCGATGAAAACCTCGCGAAATAGTGCGCAAAGCGCGAGACGCAGAATGGGCTCGAGATGTCCGGCTATTCCAGCTCACCAACTAAATACTTGGTCTCGTATAGGGTTGTTAAAGCCAAACTCGAAATTCGAAAAAACTCGAAATAACTCGAAATTTCGAGTTTCGAGTTCGACTCGAAACTCGAAAAACTCGAAATCTCCGAAACTCGAGTAACTCGAAACTCGAAAAACTCGGTTTTTCTCAAAACTCGAAAAACTCGAAACTCGAAAACTCGAAATTTTTGAAACTCGAAAAGTTCGAGTTTTCGAGTTTCGAGTTTGGCCACGTCCCAAGTAAGAAACAATGAACGAATGAGCGTTTCACAACACTTTTTCTGCTATTTCAAACATAAAATGCTTCTTTTTTCCACGATTCTCGCCTAATCATGAGAAAAAATCCGAATTTCTCGAGAAATTCTTATTTTTTTATCTCGATAAAATCCTGAAACCTAACGACCGAACTCGAAACTCGAAAATCGAGTTTTTCGAGTTCAACTCGAAACTCGAAAACTCGGTTTTTTTGAAACGCCAAAAACTCGAACTCGAAAAACTCGAAATTCCCAAAACTCGAATAACTCGAAACTCGAAAAACTCGTTTTTTCCCAAAACTCGAAAAACTCGAAACTCGAAAACTCGAAATTTCAAACTCGATTAACAACCCTAGCTCTCGTATCTGACCTTAATTTATATATGAACTTCTAAAGTACGAATAAGATACTTGAAGATTGTTTGGCTACGTTTTAAACAATCAATTACGTGTGAAATCCGCGAAGCCTTATTGGAGTTTCCAATCAGACTATGGAAGTTGCATTTCAAAACATTTTCTGAAAAGTGAATGTTTTCATTAGAACACAATTAGGCATGATAACAACCATGAATCGAATCAAATTTCCTTTTTTTCTTTTTCCCCTGTCAACCCGTATTTGAATGGGTGTTACCCGTGAAACTCCATGCATACTCAACGTATGTACCTAGGGGCCAACCCATCTATGCATAAATTCTTCGATAGTCCACGCCTCAGCAACTTTGTGGACACAGCAGAAAGTTTTGGACATACTTCATTTCATGCTGTGTTCGATCAACTGTGCGTTTGTTGTAGTTTTATCATAAAACACTCCTAACTCTCCAATTACGTCAACAACGGACCGAGATAAAACTACAAACACAGCATAATGTAGCCAAAGTGCAAATCTGCCACCTCTCTGCTATCTTGTTCTGCGTTCATTTACCAATTCTATTTTTAATCGATATTGCTCTATTTTAGAGTACGACGGTTGGAACACTTAATTACTGGTGAGGTCAAAAACACTAAATAGGTTAGCGTCAGACTTATGGTCTGTTTTTCGCGTTGCACTTTGTCGAGATAGTCACTCTAAACGTGAACTATACTGTAAGTCAATTGCATAGTCACGTGAAACATGTTGAACACAGCATAACTCAGGAACGTGGAATGACAAAGTTCACGATTCCTCATTAGAATACTTACTTTACGTGACTATTCAATTTGCTTCTAGTATAATAGTACTATCTATAACGAACATACATTCTATTCTATTATCTCATTCTTATTTGTGTGTTGTTTTCATTCATATCGCATTAATGCTCGCATCATTCTCACTATTGATTATATATTTCTTCTTATAGAAATCGGATATGTTTTCACCCATTATAAACTGAAAATGCAACTTTGTTTGATATTCGTTCTCCCATTGTAACTGAACCCATTCAGATGCCATCTCTCTTTCTCTAGTCTGTCTCTCTGTTCAACACACTCTCTCATCACGTCGTCTGAGTTGGAGGAGATCGAGCAAGCATGCGCGCCGTGAGTCTTGCATGTCACAAGTTCATTTACAACTAGTCTTACAAGTTGTTTTACAAGTACCTTTGTCAGTTGTTGTTGTTTACGGCATTTGGGGTCAACATCGATGTCAACAACTTTTGGAGGTAAGTACTTCGCTGTGGCAGAATGGAAGTTCTGTAGTTTCAACTACCTATCGAAAAAATTATACAATTATCTGTTCTATTGCTGCTACGAGATTTATTTGATCTACAACTCTTGATCATGTCCTCTTTGTTCTCCAAGTAACTCACACAGTGGAGATATAACCATTGTTCACAGCATAATTTTTCATTCACGTGTTCCTATGGAACTGAAAAACCGCTAACAGAGATTTGCAATTATTTGGAAAACTCGAAAGTGGTCAAAAATTGCCTGGAAAAGTGTCATTAGGAATGACCGAAACTAATATGTGTTCGTAAAGTGGCCAGTAGACTCTCATCATTTGTGCATCGGTTCGATCCCGCCAACGTGCACTCATTCTATCGATTTTATAGGCTCGGCTCGACACATATTCAAATTAACTTCAAATTTGTATTGTATTCGCCAAGACTCTCGCGAGGGTTGAAATCTTCAACCTTCTCGAAAACATGTATCTTTTGATTACGCCCTGGAACGTGTGTATTACAGTAGGAGTCCAAGTACAAATGAGGACTTAGTTTGTTTCACCCACTTATAGGCCTCCACAGTAATAGGCTCCAACTCCCAGTGGCCGTATGCTAGAAGATCTCCATCTCATCCTGCCTCTCCTCAAACATACGCTATTTCTCTGCTCTTACATCCCGCCGGGATGGAAAAGACGAGAAATAGTGAGGCAGAGCGAGAGACGCAGGTTGGGATGAAGGTGCCGGGATCTTCTAGCATACGTACTCCGGTCGAAGTTTGGTGCGTTAGCGTGTATGGATTTTCTCCAAATTTCGCTGGAAGGTTTGAAAGCAAAATAAAAAATTATTCATTGAAATGTTTGTCCTGGATAGTTGACGGATTACTGTAGAAGGACATCGAGTGGTGAAACAGAGTATATACAAGCGCCTTTGTGTTCTGGTGGAATTCCAATGGGTGAATCCCATAGAAAGGAACGTCCCCGGGGCAGTTAGTTGCATCGGCTGAAAAAAATAATAATAGTCTTTTCGGGCCCAGGTAACCGGCGTATCGATCTCAGAAAGGGAGAGAGGCCGCACATCCCATACATTGTTAGGCTCGTTCTTATACACGGTTTCTCTCTTTCTCTCTTTCTCTCTTGTTCTCTTTTTTCACTGTTTCTCTCCTTCTTGCTCTCATCCCCCCCCACCTCTACGATCTCTCTGTTGTGTCGGTGTCTCTCTCTGTCTCTCTGTCTCTCTTTCCCATCTCAGTCTCTCACTATCTTTTTCACACCCTCCATCTTTTTCCCACATACCTGGATCGAGTTTCCAATGCTTGCTCTTTGGAACGACTTTTCTGTCATTTGCACAGACGCTCTCGCTTAACCTTTTTTTAAACCCTTTAACCTCAATTTCAAACAGAAAGTCTCCAACCCCCTTTCTTCTCTGTCACTCTCTGTATCTCCCTCCCTCCGTGAAACTCTCTCTTTTGCTATCTTGTATTTCCCTAACCCACTCTCTCCTCTCTACTCCTCTTGTTTTCTCTCTTTCTCTCTCCCCCCCCCTCTCTCTCTCCGCTCTCTATCCGATTCCTTCCGTTTTTCTCTCTCGAATATGCTCTTCTGCAACCATTTCCTGCCCCGCTCCATCTAATCTTACACGCATAATTCCTCCCCTCTCCGGCACTATGATCTGTGTCACAGAAGTCACGTGAACGAGAGGTCACGTCAAGTCACGTGCAACGCGTGAACAGGTATCTCATTCGATTTTACGGGACAATAGTACTACCTAAACGAAGAATAGTCGACTCATTCAACCATTTATCCTCGCTTATGAACTATAATCTGTGCCCAATTCCTATTGTCCTATTCACGTGTAACGTGGACTTCTGTGCAACGTGAGATCACGTGAGCGCACGTGTACAGGGATTACGTGGATAGTACAGCCATTGAACCTGCTCTCTGTACATAACTCTCGTTTGTGCAGTTGATCTGTGTCATCTGAAGTGACACGTACTCTCTCTTTCTCTCTCTATCTCTCTCTCTCTCTCTTTCTCTGTTTTCTCTCTCCATCCTCTCTCTCTCTCTCCCTCTCCTCTCTCTCTCATCATAACTAGTCACCCCTCCCGTCTATTAATGTACTTCCCATCAAGACCCAACATCAAGAGTAATTTCTCACCAGTTCCCCTTGTTCGAATTACACATTTATACCTCTTAACCGAGAAATAAGAAAAACGTTGTATAGAATAAATATAGAATAGAACGTTTTTTTGTGAACTTCTTGGACCTTAAAAATGTAGTATCCGAACTATTCTGGTATGACTAAGCATGAAAAGTTATACAAACGTTGACAACTTAGATTTACCTCTGAATACGTATGCTGGAATATCCCGGAACCTGGATCCCATCGTGCGATTCCGCGATATCTGAGGAAATAGTGTATGTTTTACGAGACGCAGATTTTGTATTGACAGCGGGACACTTGTGACTGCGGCCTCCGGCTATATATTATTTTCCTGTCTCTCTTTGTTGCTTATTTCCAGCCAATCTGTCCAATTAGTTGTCTATTCAGACACGTCTCCTTTAAGCGAAGAAACCATGCAATCCACATTCAAATACTACACAAAACCCTCGTTTTCCCCATTATTAACCCTTCTTCTTTTGGAAATGTCATCCACGGAAGGAACATATGCCGTCAACTTTTTACACTTGACGTCATCGAATTTTGTCGTCTTTGTAGAGTTTTACGGCTTGTGACGAAGGAAAAAAAACCGATATTCTCGTTCGTTATCATTGAGAAATTCATTATTCTGATAGTTTATTGGAAATCTACAATTTGTTCTGAAACTATCCATACCACATTTACTTATACCGTATAAAAACGGCCTTTACCGGTTTTACGGGGTTTACCAATGAAAAACAAGCTCGCTCTCATTTATATTGCAACAATTTGATGAACCTTGCATAAGATTTACTAACGTTTTTTCACGAGTTTATGAAAGTTTTTCGTGCATTGATCCAAATTGCTATCTGAAAGACGTACTAGAACTAGAAGTTGAAGTTCACGTTATTTTACGTGTCACGTGTCGCGTTGCAAGTAAACTTTCAATATCTTCTGAATCTGGCTAATCTAGGTTCTGGTTCCCATCTCAGGCTCTCCTTTTCTATTCACTAATAGGCGTGCGGTGCATAATTTGAGCTCATCGCGTGCTACCCTCAGGGGGTAGTATTGATGTAGTCAGCCAATATACCTCTATCAAATATCAACCTACTACCTACTTCGAGTTTAGAGTGATACAAACTTTTGTGTAAAAGTTCACGTTTGTTTTGAGTTATTGACTTTGGTAGAATCAGTATATAAACCCACTTTCAGAGCTCGATAACAAGTTTTTGAGTCAATTTTAAGTACGTCAAAATCCGCGCAACTTGATAGAATCAGTGACGTCCAAAATTCCTTTCCGACTTTTCGTTTTTTCTCCTTTTTTAAATTATTCGAGCATTTTTCATTGGAATCCAAGTTTTGTTCTATGAAATTTAGCAGTAGATCAGAAGTAATCAGAAAAATTGAGAATCTACTATTTTGTGCCCAAAAACTTATGTCTTCTAGTGTTAGTTCTGGAATGCATGGGAAGTTCTCTGCGTCTCCGTCCTCTCTGTTGTCTCTAGTCGTGCTCTAACCCAATTGGGGTAGTTAGACCCTCTCGATTGGATACAATGTCATAGAGGTGTTGACAAGCGTGAAAAGTGATGAGCGAGTGCCACACTCTTTGAATATAGATAAACATATAAATAGATAAATGTATAAAAATTGTATGTATATTGCCACGAGCCATCTCCAATTCAAATTTGTCAACAGCTACAAGCTCATTATTTATAACCAGGGCCATCCTACGTATGGAAGCGATAAACGTAATTTTCAAATTTCGCGACTACCTCCTATGTATAGGTTTTATCATTAAACTCATCATAGCTTTATTAACCGCATTATTCACTATTTTCGGAAACGACTTATGTAATTTCGGCACTTCGCGCCAATTGTGTTCAAATATTGTGTAACATACGTATTCTTGTCTTCAACTTGGATTATTTCCTCCTTACAAAATACAATCTGGAGCACTTATGGGACGAGAATTATACTGTTAGTCAATTGCACAGTCACGGAAAACATGTTAAACACAGCAGAACTCAGAAACGTGCAATGCAACAAAGTGCACGATTCCTCATTAGAATGCTAAGTTTACGTGACTATTCAATTGTATTCTAGTACAGTAGAGGACATACATGAAACGTGTTCATTCACGAAGCTAAATTTGACTAGTAGTTGATTAGCGTTGCATGTCTATCTACAACTTGCATTTATACTCGCAATTTCTGCCAATAACGAGGGATTTTATTCATTGTCTTGGAATGATTGAAGTATTTGCTTGACACGCCATCATGAGTCTGCATTCTGCAGTCTAGCCAATCATAGACCTTTTAGTTGATGACTATTCAGTTCTCAGGTATTTATGTGAACAAAAATGAGCAACTATATGCTTTTTAAGCTCTTCGTTTTCTATTGTAAAAGTTTTCCAAACCAAGTATTTTCATTCACAAGCTCATGTCACAAACAACTGCCTCAAAACAGCTTATCATTTACAATTCTCAAAAATATATTCTCAAAAAAGTTGTAGTTGAGTGAGGAATTGATTTCATCCATTCATTTAATGTGTATATATTTTTTTGTTTGTTTGAATGTAGTTGTTTTTATATCTTTTCAACCAAACATGGTTTTCTCTGCCGAATTGCCCGACCATTTCACTAACTGACATTCTCGAAAAGTTGTAGTTGAGTTAAGAATTGATTAGATTATTAGCCATTTAGTGGGGGTAAATGACTTCTCCATCGATTGCTTCTCGTTTTTCCACAAAAACTCACCTCATTAACTAGAGAACAGCTTTTCCAACACGTCACTTACTTCTGGGAAATCATTCTGCTCTTCTGAGAAAATTCGGATTTTCGTTTACTTCAACTAAAGAGTAGGAAATGTTCACGTAGAACGTAAAACACCGGTTTTTCTGCAGTTAAAGTTTTCAGTTTTGTCTTTTGTTGAAGTTTCATATTTCATTGCTTAATTACATGTATTTCACAAAAAAGTTTTAAACTGTACTGAAACTGGTATGACGTTTTCCCTGTGTACTGGTATTTGTAACAACTGTTAACTTCAAATAGTAGTAGATTTTAATTGTATTTATCTAACATTGTTTTTTTGTGTTTTACGTTTATGCCGTGGCCCTGCAGATTTAATTGCGTTTTGCTGTTTGCTAATTAATTTTCTGAAATTCGATACAACCCTCTCGTTGAATAGTACTTCACAAGCATTGAAAGGTTAGCAAATAAAATATAGGCTATGAAATTCACTAATATGCCCACCTTATATGACATTTGGGTTATATAATCTTGCTAAAATATTCTGTTGTCAATTGGAGTGCCTTAGTTAAAATACAATATTGTAACTATCATTTTGAACATGTAATGTAGAAAATGCTAGTTTTGAAATAGTTCTTCTAGGAACTTTTATTGTAAATTTCGATTACACGTTTTCCATCAAAACACTGTTGCTGATTTCTGGATTCGACGAAGTTTTTGTCTGTGTAATTGAATTATTCAATGGGCAGCCACAATGAGGAACTTTTGCGTGAATGATGATGTCGAATATTGATTCGTTTCTTAATTACGTCTAGGATTAACATGGTGCTATCCGTGACCCTGCGTCTAACACAAAGTTACCCTATTTCTAGGTTTTGAGAAAGATTTGAATTGAATCCTCTTACAAAATGTTGGTCGGAAATGAACTTACTTTTTTGTATTTCCAAATAAACAACCGAAAATTTACAAAAAAGTTCCAAGTTACGGCAAGTCCCAATTTCTTCGAAATACTATATTATCATAAAAATGTTATTGTGATTCTAATTTTTTGAGTTCAGTTGAAATTCCATAACATTTGAACCGACACTTGATTCATCATTCACTAGTTTGTTATACTGTTGGTCAATTGCACAGTCACGCGAAACATGTTAAACACAGCAGAACTCAGACACGTGCAATTACAAAGTGCACGATTCCTCATGTTTATTTCACGTGACTATTCAATTTACTTCTAGTATATACGTGCCAGAACCCTTATTTTGCTACATCATTTGATGCGCCAGAATGCGTGCATTTTCCATGAAAAACTCTCGTGAATGACGATTCTAGTATTTCTCACGAAATTACTTGTTTATCAATCCTTCAGTTTCGAGTAACTTCCCACATTCCCACTGTCCTCATTACGTCGAGATTTACTAGTGAATAACATCTCATTTATATAATACCATAAACGTTTATCCAAGTATCAAGTGTATCCAGTATACTCCAGCCAACGTATCAGTCTTACAATTTTATGGTAACCATAGTTGTTGTTAACGTGATCTTGGTCACGTCACCTCACGTGTACTTTAGTTCCACCTCACATGATTCCACGTGCACTTTCCCCATTTTGGCTGAAACTCGCACCTGATGTGCGTGACCGAGAACAAGTTGCTGCAGAATAAATGTTGCCTTCTGTCTAATTTATTACCCCCCATTCTTCATTTGCCGCCTTGTTTGCTCATTATCTCATTCCTTCCCCATCCTACCCAGATGTACTCGGGGGCAAAAGTCACTTACCCCTCACGTGTTTTGGGTTCTCACGTATTTTCTCCATGTTTTTAAACATCTTGAGTATAGTTCAGCGTATCGATTTGATTGGTTGAGTGATTGACATATGTCATGAAAATATTTGTAAAGAATTAACTAGGGACAAAGGTCAAGTTTTTTTTTTACGTGAAACGATGGTCACGAACCTCATATATCTTATGCATATAGGAAAGTATATTTATCGATTGTAGGTGATTTAGTGCTTCAAAATATTGAAAGCAACAAAAAGTCCGGCGAAAAACCTCGAAATTAGACAATTGATCTTGGTTTCGCGGTCTCTCGCGTATATTCACGTCCATTCACGTGATGATGATTGTATGAACATGACTTCGCTCTGTCTCGCTAACTCTAAATTTGATCTACCTCTCCCTTTCTTCCTCTTCCTACCTTATTTTTCTGTTTCTCGTTCACATCGTTACGTTTCTCACGTACTCTCTCGTACATTCACGTGTACTCACGTTCTTTCCCGTGCAGATGATTGTATGAAGACGGCGGTGTTCGGGCATGATGACGAGGGCGCCTCGCCCAGTGGCGCGCCACCCTCCCTCACCTTCACACCACCCGCCCAGCTGGCGCCACCGAGGCCGCGACCAGCCGGTCGCCCGACGGCTCGACGCGCCAGCCGCATGCAAAACGTGGGTTGTACAAACTGGTTACGAAAAACCAACGTTGACTGGTTAGTTGGAACGAAGCCTGGTAGATTGTTAACTGGTGTGGTGAACCTATAGCCCGATTCCTTGTGATGTTGGCCGGGTTGACAGGGACAACGGAAATGAAAACATCGAAGCTTGTTTCATAATTTGAGACTGTGTGCAAATGTGTTTTTGTTGTTGACATGATCGAATCCGACAAGATATTTGACCAGCCTATAACACTTTAGAGAAGTTCGGAGAATGTCGCCAATTCAGACAATTCTCAGCGAAGAAACCTGTTCTCTCAGCGAAATACGCAGAACTTTATAAATTTTCTAGCAGAAGCTGCTCAGTTTTTAGTTCAACGTTTCTGAAACCTATCTAGCCAAAAATTACTAAAGCATGGCTGAGCTCCTAATGTTATACAATACATTCTTACGGGTGAACACAAAGATGTTAAGGTTCTTAACGAACATACAACGTTCAATAAGTGAATGATCATGTGAAAAAGACGTTATTGGGACATTTTTGGAGATCGGTAGAAGTGTAGAAGACGACCACACGTGTGAACTCGAGCTGATACTCCTATCAACATCGTAACCATTGGAGACACAACAGAGATATGTGCTACTATCTCACGTTTCTTGTTGTTTACAAGTTCTTGTATGTGATTCAGTTCATATTTTAACTGTTTTTCTTTCTATGTTTTGCTTTTTCTCTCTCTCTCGAACGCTCTTTTCTTCTCTTCCGTTTTTTTCTCCCTTCTCCTCATTCTTTTTCTCTTCCTGGTCTCTTTCCTTCTTTTTTGATCTTTCTTCCCCTCTTTCTCTCTCTCTTTCTCTCTCTTCCCACTCACTCTCTCCCCCCTCTCCCTCATTCTACCCTCCCTATCGCTTCCATAATTTGAGCCCTTTTCATACTTGATGGCTGTCTAACATCATTCCGCTCGCCCCTCTCCCCTCTGCCCTTTTCGATCTCTTCCTGTTCCCTTACTCGGGTACTCCCCACCGCCTCCTTACTAAGGAACTTACCTTAAGGAACCGCCGCCCCATACTGCCCCCACACTTTGAATTTACTAGCGATTCGTTGTATTTTCCCGGTAACTTTTGCTGGTAACCGGTGATATTCAACTTGAACACATCCCGGTAGAATAGCAGCTTTCAAGCTATCCGAGAAAACCTTGCTACCTCTCCCGGTTACCTCATATCTCCAAGCATCCTCGAACCTTCTTCCGAGTAACTGTCAGCTCTTCAACCACTTTCGGTTATTTTGCACCGTATCCAACCTATCGGTTACCTTCCTCCCAAATATTCCGACTAACCAATACCTACCCACTTCTCGCCTACCCTCTCTCGCCCTGCTCATCATGTCGCCAACACTAGCTAATTCCCAGCTAATTGTCGGAGCTCTGCTTTTCCCCTACTAGACCCCCATCAGCAGTAATTTGCCATATAAAACACGGCGCATTCCGAGTTTCGAGCCACAATTCCACGTTTCAGTCAACAGATCAAAGACCAGACTACAACTATTCGAGAGATCAGAGATCAAACTACATACTCTCATCTGTTGGACGATCAAGCTACAACCCGCCTTGTTTTCGTATAATTCAATCTGACCCTGGACAAAAGGCTAAGAATTTGCACTAGAACCCTTGAGCAGATTTTGCGCCTCTTTCAATAAATAGTGCTTTCGACTAATAATTTCGAGGCGAAAGTAAGGCAAACACTGCTATTCGCTACTGGTTTCACTTGAATTTCGCGGCAATTCGGCAGTTCTCTGCGTGAACCTGCTCATCTAAGGGTACTGTACTGAGGATACTGTATTCTACCGGCTACCTGCACATCTTACTGTTACCGTACTCTCTTGATGCCCTTTCATGGCTCATTACCTGCTAGAAAATCGAAGAGAAAGCTCACCCAATTACTCGTCTCCAATGGATACATCAGGGTGAGTTCCTTTTTCATTCTCGAGATGAAATGCAAGTGAATTTACCGGTTAGTTTTATGTTGTCGAGATACTCGGTTAATTTTATTTTCTCCGACATGAAATGCAAGTGAATTTACCGGTTCAGGCGCAATGCGTCCGGTCTTTGGTAAAGTTTGAAACAGAATCGCATACGGTTTTGAAATCGCTTTGGAAATGGTAGGCTGTTTATGTCATAGTTTGGAAAAAATCCAAACTTGTGAAATCTAGACGAATGAGTTGTAGTTTTCTATTCAAATCTCAAGTTGTCGTTTTTTTCTAAGAATTGTGCAAAACAGCAGTTCGTATTGGTTCCAATAAAAAAACTGGTGCTGTGTATAATGACCTCATGTAACCGAAAGAAAAGGTTTTCTATAGAATATTTATTTCTCACCGAGCTCTCTGCAATCATTTTGCTTTTACCACTCCATAAATATAAATTTCAAAATCTTTCTCTCTCCAACTTCCCTCTCTCTTTCTTATATTTACCCCAGTTTCCTTTGTTATCTCTCTTTTCATGTCTCTCTCTCACTCTCTCACTCTTCTCTTTCACTTTCTCTCTATTTCTGTCTTTCTCCATCTCTCCATTTCTTTTATTCTCTATCTCTATTTTCTTTATATCTCCCCCGCTTCTCCAGCCAAACTTTGTTTTACTCAACCACTGGACCACAATCTGTGAAAATTCTATCTCATTCTCTAATAAATCAATACCCATTCTTTCCACTGTCAATCTTCATCTGGCCTATGATGTGCTTCCATAAGTGCGTGTGTTAAGTAACCTCATTGCCATGTCTGTCACTCTTTTCCTGTTGCGACTCGCATTTTCTAAGCCACGTCGCTCTATCTTATTCATACATTCTGATGCGCGATTCTGCTAGCATGATACTACATATTTTCCGAAATTCGACTTTTCTCACGTAAAACACGTGCTCTAAGGTGTGTTATTTATGAAACGTTTATGCCTAACTTGCTACGATCTTGTTCTTAACCAAGTTTACCTGTATGCTTTTGCTGTGAAAAAAAGTTTGAAAACGGTGTATCTTTCGCAACACCAACGTTTACGTGAACTCACTTGTTTTCTACCAAACGTGTAGTTTGAAAACGTTAAATGGAAGCAGTTCAAACTAAATCTGCCCCAAACTTTTAACAAAAACAAGCGTTTCTCGAGAATCGACCGCTCTCAACCAAACATGTATTCAGAATAGTTGACGAGAGTGGCCTAATCCCGGAGCCGGAGCCCCACCAAACTCTCCCGAATACACTTCCTAATTGCCATATTTCCGTCCACCAACAGTGCTTTGGGAGTTGAATTTCACTTGAAACTCCAGCCGTTTGCGCACGATTGACTGCCGATTGCACACAGTTTCCCTTCGATGACATGTGTCGGCGGCGACGCGCGGCTGCTCTCCGCACAGCCGAAAATTTCGCTCGCGTCACCGCAGCAGCGGCTGTCGCGACAAAGTCATCAAATACTGTCGCCCCACACGCTGAAGGTGAGTTTTTGATGTTTAGATGTTTTTTTCTGACGTGAAATGTGAGAAACTGGGTGGTTATTTGTTACACGTTCGTACGTTGTGGTTACGGTGAAAACCAATTACGATTCACAAATGCGCGATTAAACATCACCAAAAATGGAATGCAAACCGAAACTTGTTGTGGTTCAACTTCTCGTGTTCTTCTCTCGTGTTCTCTTCTTCTCGTGTTCTCGTGTTCTTCAACTTCTCGTGTTGAAGTTCACTAAAGTTTTGGAGATTCTGTACGACTAGTTCCAATGATTTGTAATAAAACTCACACAAAACGTGAAGATGAGTGAAAAGCATTACTTGACGTTTACATTCCAATCAGGTTCACTAGGTTCAGATGACTAAACTCGAAAGTCTAGACTTTTATTTACATCATATCAGCTTCTATTTCAACAACTCATTTGTAATCAACCCCTATTGACGGGATAACCAGATTAGAAACATGTTTTCATCATGTCGTTTTGTACTTTCTTCTCATCTCTCTTTTTTTTCTCTCTCTCTCTCCGTGTCTCTTTTCTCTTCCTTTTTCTCTTCTCCTCTCTTGTTCTCTTTTCTTCTCTCTTAACTTGATTTCTACCACACTGTAAGTCTGTAGGTTCAGTTTTCCGGGCTCGTACAGTATACTCCTAGATTCGATGAGCCATTAAAAAACGTACAATAACACGCTGAGTGCCAACATTGGAGTGACGGGCATAATTATTCTCAAACCGCTGACCCGGTCGGCGCTCAGTTTTTCTACCACCCAGGTTTTTTACCCCACTGCTCCCGAAGTAACCCTTTACCTAATAGCTACCCTAAGTTAACCTAACCTCACTGAACCATTACCGCAGTAACACTACACTAATGTCCGACCCGTTCGGGCCCGGTTTTTCGTACCTTGCATTGAACTGTATCCCAGGGTAACCGGCCTGTGAGGTTGCTTCTTCTTTCCTAGTGAAAGAGAAGAGAGAGGAAGGCTATTCAAGCATTCATTCATAGTCAGCATATGGGGTGAATATTCAGAACAGCCCTCCTAGCAACCGACTTTGCATCACGCACACGTACTTTCACTCACCCCCCAAACCTGCTCCGGAGAAACTTACATCGGAACTTCTGCTCCACTGCGATTCTTGAAATAGATCTGCCCCACGGCTAACTTTTGTGCTTGAACTGTAATACAAGCGTTTTGGTACACGTTCTGAGACTCTCTAAGAAAAACGGATCTATCGTCAACTACAGTACTCTGATATTCTTCTCCACGGCTAACCACCGCTCTAATGTCCCATCTGGAGACGCCGCTTCTAAACGAGCGTTCCATCGAGGAGGCCTTCAAGATTCAATGGGAGCGTCGCGGCAACGGGGCCGCCAACGGAGCGGTTAAAGGACCGGAACCGGCTCCAACCTACAGTACCCCTCCGCAACAGACCTTTAGCACCAGCTGCAGTATTCCCCATGTTGACATTGACGGCTCGGAACTGATCCGCTCGTTGAGCAAAAAAGAGAAGACGAAAAAGTCGGTCATCAAAAAGTTGCCTTCCAAGGAAATTACGAAGGTTTGTGATATAATACAGAAAGATATACTGCTCAGGAAACAGTTTTGCACATTTGCTATTAATCAAAACACTCACGTACAACTATCTTCCATGTTTTTAATTTTCTTTTCGCTATGTATTGTACTCTTCTACACTACTCAAAGTTATTACCCACAGAAAAGTGGCGTACTACTGTATACCAAACTTTATGCTGTGTACCGTCTTTCAAGCCTGCAATGATCGTTGATGATTACTATTGTAATGACTAATGACACTGTAGTACCATGGTATTCTGCCACTGGTTCGATTTCACTATTTTGCATCCAGTTTGTAACTTGTTACAAACATCAATTGTCAACAGTATCTAGTACTACATCCCTTACTAACATCAGATTAAAAAGTGTTTGGTCCCAAAGGAGTTGTTAATACGGCCACCCATAGTGAAAACGATCTGTGTTTCTCCCAAAATAGTTTCCTTCGATAGTTGAGCCCCCTCCAGGCATAGTTCCAATTAGTAATCTGAATATCAAATTCCCTGTTCCTACTAGATGGCATTTATAATACATGAGCACCCGTGTTTGCTATAATTACTACTCAAATACTTACAAAGATCTGTTTTCCCCCAGAATGTTTGGTGCAAATTTCATATTGTAAAAAGAATAATATGCATATTGACTTTTGTTCCTCCGAACTGCTCCAAGAACTTTTCTCCATTTTCTTTCTCGCATTGTAAAGCTTGTATTGTATTGTATTGTTCTCTGAATACCGGAACAACTCGGATTCAACTCTGACTGACTTTTTCTTTTCCTTTTCTCTTTCTCTCTGTGTTCAAACTAGCTACTTCGTAATGGTTCCAGTACTCGTCTTCGTGAAGACAGCTTTTTGTTGAGAGTGAGATGATGGGAAAATAGTATGCGAAATAGAGATAGATAGAGAAAGAGAGATGTAGAGAGAAAGAGAGAAGGAACGACGGAGAAAGAGAGAAAGATTAGGATGTAAAGGAATGTAGAGAGAGGAAGAGAGAAAGAAAGAGAAATGAAGAGGAAGATAGAGCTAGACAAAGAATTGTCTACTTTTTCCCAACAAGCGCATGATTGTTTCCCCAGCCCCTCCCCCTACAAATAGCATTAGTTGCTCGCCACTTATCCGGCCTTCATATATTTCAAAATAGGTAAGTTCGCTATTTTTTGAATAGATATGAATAATACGATAGTTTGGAAGTATGTTTTTACAACTATGTTATTCATACAAAAGTAACAACTTAATATGAAGTTAGTTGTTCTGGTAAAACTTCATTGAATGTTTTTTAACATAGTTTTTGGAAGAGTACAAAAAGTCGCGCGCTGAATGTTTTTATATAGGTTATTTGGAAGATTACGAGAAGTTGCACGCATAAGACTTCAGTATGACGAGATGGTCGTAACTTTACCTGTAATTTCCAAACTTGGCGCCTACAGTACCCTTGCGTACCTGCGCATCCAACTGCCCTGTAGCGGAGCAAAGGCCTAATATGTTGCTGTTTCTCGGCTCGCGTTGTCACGTCGTGAGCAATTTCAGTCACAGATTGCCACTGAAGAGCCCCGGCTGGAGGGCCAACGAAATAGTGTGCACAACAATGTATTAATGGAGAGACGCAGACATTCCGATTGCCTTCTCTCGTGCTTCTTCTCGTTTTGGCATCGAGCCCAACACTCTCGACGACAAGCCCACCTTGCCGGCTCACATTCTGAAGAAACTTTTGCGAATTTTGGCCAAGTGCCAGCTGTTTTGCTGCCTACCCCGTATTCTGGCAGCGCGCCAAGACCGTCTTGGCACCTAGCCAGCGGACTGTCTGGGCAGCATGATTCGGCCTCCGCTCACCCGACTTGCACCGGTTTTGGAAGATTCGGCGAGCGAGGACAGTGATGCCGACTCCGTGCAGGTAATCAATCGCGGCGGAACCTTTTCCACCGCCCGGTGCGTGATAGTCCTTTAATATTTAATGAGGCCGCAATCAAAAGGACACGCAAAGTTTCGCCTAACACTGACTCTGAGAATCTACTAGATTGAGGGGGATATTATCATATACCGCACGTATACGCCTTCTTTAAAGTAAGAAAGATACACGAATTTCATGTGTTTACACATTAAAGAACGAGTAAATTCAATTTTCATGCCTTTTCGTCATTTAGTGCGATATATGTGCGTAAGAAGACGTCTAATTGCGCATCAAACGATAATTAAAGTGATTTCATAGTTCATTGCGCCGGGGCTTAATTTGATTCCACGATGCGTCCGCGAATATCAGATCTTAAAGGACTAAGAGGGACCGGTGCGTGTCATTCACTCACGTTTTGTCACCACTTCCAGGATAATATCAACTTTTGTGAAGAATAATCAATACCCATGTTTTATTCCTACCTGGAGAAGTCCAGAAGTGGTGATAAAAGTGGGTGACCTCCTTTTTCTGCGGAAGAATATCGAACAATCAATACATGTTTTCAACTAAAGTATTTTTTGTCACCACTTGCCCTTTGTGGCCTTATTGCCAGAGGCCTGTCTCTAATACTGAAGTCTAATGCATAATTCGAGTGCGGTTGTCGCACGCGATCGTCAAAATGAGCGGGCGTTGGAAACAATTACTAGCCACACGTCGTGTCAGAGTCGACTGCTGCTGTCTCCTGGCTCACCGGCGACCGTTTCGATGCGACGCTCGGCGACCGCGACGCGACGCGCCAGCGCCTTTGTGCGTCGCGTGTCCATGGCTATTCCCACGCTATCCGGGGATCCTCCGCCGTTTACCGCGGTAAGTGGCGTGTCGTTGGGAGCAATTGAGCGATAGAGAGGGAAGAGAGGGCGAGAAAGAGAGAGGGGGGGGGGGGAGAGATAATACTTAGAGAGTACTGTGAAGAGAGTGTATGAACTGCTTCTAGAAATATGTTTCAATCTCAAACCAGGACACTGAATGTATTTTCCAAATATGTCCCTTGTCTATTACTCTACAGCTACACCTTCAAAGCGAGGATGTAAATGTTCCACTCTGTGTTACATTCTATTCACATCGAGAGTACTATGTCTTCTTCTCGCTTCTCATTATCATTTCGTCATTTTCTTCGCTCTCTCTCTTCTTGTTCTCTCTTTCTTCTCACTCTCTCTCAGTTCTAATCATCCACATTCAACATGCGATGTCTAGTAGAACGAGACAAAATACTAATAGCAGAATGACATCATATCACAGCATTTTCAACCACATTCCCACTTTTCTTGTGATCTACGACTATACTTCATGAACCTTTCGAGAAGAGAATCCTAAAAAGTGCAAGGAGATAGGCTTTCTACTAGCCAAACTGAGAGTGAATGAATCTTTTTCTTTAATTCCCAATTCTGGTTACGTTTTGGGGTCATATTTTTATAACAATGCTATCTAAAAGTTTTTCACACCGATTTTATTCTAGTTGAACTGAAAATAACACTAAATTAACAATACTGTTCTAATTTGTGTTGCCAATTGTGGTACTTGCAAGTGACCAAAGATTTTGTGTATTAGGACTATACATTTGTAGGGTACACAATTTGTGCAAACTTGTAGCTAATTCCGAATATGAACAAGTAATGTTTTCATAAAACACGTTTGTATCGTGTATTACTTTTAAATTAACTTACCGCATTACTAACTTTCTCATCAACCCGCAAATACAATTATTTGCTGTTCACTAGAATCGTTTTGTAAAAAAAAGCAATGGGAGAAGAGAAGTAAAAATTGACAACTTCTCACGAATTATCAGAGTTGGTAGATATTAGATCACGAAAATAACAAAGTTGCATGGGTGTTTTTCTCTATAACTTACAGTGTACTCTATTGACCAACTTTTCAACTTAATGAAATCTAAATTTCACAGAACTCTATATTCCTGAACTATTGTGAACCTCTTACACTTCCCTCACCTCTCATAGCAAAGGATATAAGTGGCCAATTTGGTCACCTCGCTCAGATCTCATAATTTCCCCCAAATTGGTTCCGTACTCTCTCAAATGCACTAATATCTTTGCAAAACAACCACCTCATAGCCGAAAATGGTGATTTTTATTAATATTTGGAAAATTGGTGTTTAAATTACACATGAACAACACTTGTGAACGTGGGTACTAAATCACTAAATGCATATAATGGTTTCATTGCGGTGTAGATAAAAATAATGACTAAAATACTCTATTTCTTTAATAATCAAAATTGATAAGGTTCTTTGTTCTGTTTCATGTAAAACCAAAATCGAAACCAATACTTTCATCGAAGAACAAAATTTCTCGATTCTCTACTTTTCACACACATAATGGACAATTCCGTCAAGTAACGTAATTGCTAAATTGTTTTGATCTGTTGTTTGTGAAAACTTCATTATGTGGCACTTCCTCTTGAAAGTAATTGCCTTTACGTATTATGAAACATAAACAAAACTTGTGGGTTTAGTTTCAATTTAATAAATTGGACCTTTTTAAATACAGTAAAACCCAGCATAGACTTATTCCAGTGAAAGTCCTGGATAGTTGATGTAATTTCGAGTTGTAGTTTGCTCTATTGTGCACTCCATTGTTTCCTACTATTATGTTTACATTGTTTATGTTTATTCACACTATTGAACCATTTACGATTTCAATAAATTATTCTATTCTAAAAAAAATTACTACTGCGGTAGCTAACTTTCCATTAATTTCCAGTGAGAACAATTTTAATCGAAAGTATTTCTGTTTATTTTTCTGTATTTCTCCAACGTGCGCTTTCTCGCCTTGGATACGTAATTATTCTGTCCATTTCCGTTGCAAGATACCTCCGAGAAAAATCAATATGTATGTTATGAATTGAATTATGAAGTTCTTTGTTGGAGACCCTCATCCAGGCCATACAAGGGCCTATTCACAGCTTGTTATTCCACAAATGCACATCAATTTGGGGGAGATCTCGTTTTATTTCACACAATTGACGTAAAATTCACGATTATATCATTATTTCCCGTTTTTCACGTCTGGTTGTTAACTTAACCAGGTTATTCCCTAGTTCTCCAGTTTTTGTTTTCAGAAAGAGTAGGGATAAAAATAACATTTTACATTGGACATAAGCAAAATAACCAAAAACATCAGCTGAGAACTCGTGTGGGAAATGTTTCTCGGTTGAATAATCAGAGTCATCGTAGTGTAACCATTGAATTGGTTGAGTTGGTTTTTTCTCGAGCTTTGCATTTTTCAATACAATCACGAGACTTTGTGCCATATATATATATATATATATATATTCATTTACATTTAAAGATTAAATTATGTATTTAATGGTTTCAGGAAATGTTATAGGTGTAGGATTTCAAATTTATTAAGATTTTGTAAAACGGAAAAGTTTATTGCAAGTGCTTTCTATTTTCTATTCCCATGAGATTTCTTTATAGAGAACCGCTAATTTGAAACTGCGTTACCATAGACGCAGCAGCAGAGGGTATAATTCGTAATTTCTACTTTAGGATGTTGATTGAGTTCTCATTTTCTCTCTCTTTCTCTTCTTCACCTTTTGTTTCTCTCCTCCTATCGCTCTTTCTCTCTCACTCTCTCTCCCTCTCTCTCTCTCTCTCTCCCTCTCCCTCTCTCTCTCTCCCTCTCTCCCTCTCTCTCCCTCCCTCTCCCTCTCTCTCTCTTCCTCTCTCTCTCTTCCTCTCTCTCTCTTTCTCTCTCCCTCTCTCTCCCTCTCTCTCTCTCTCTCTCTCCCTCTCTCTCTATTTTCATTTGCATGATTCTTTATATATGCATTCAATATGCGTAACACAATACGTGGCTGCATTCTTCATACAATCTAACTCGTACACCCCCCTTCCGCATCATTTCAATCTATTTTTGCCTCTATTTCTCTTTCTCTCCCTCTTTCTCTCTTCTCAATTTCTCTTCTTTTGCTCTGTTTCTCTGTTTCTCTTTTCCCCTCTCTCTCTCTTGTCATAGCCTCTCTTCATAGGACTGAATTCCTCTACATCTCCTCTGACTCTCTCTCTCTCTCTCTCTCTCTCTCTCTCTCTCTCTCTTCACTCTATTGTCCCTCTATCTTTCTGTATTTCTCTTTCTTCTTGTTTCGACTAATTTCCGATAAAACTCACACCCTCTCAATCTACGTAGATTTTCCCAAACGTGAGAAAGTAATCTATTCATACTAGTTCTTCATTACAACTAAACCCTCCTCTGCGTCTCTCCGTTTCCATTATCTCTCCACACTGTCTGCTGAGATATTCCCCAACACCTGCATGTACAGGTGCTAATTACCAAAAGTCGATATTCAGTCACACCTTTACTTTGCTACTCAACTTGTCACGAACTTGGCATTTACCTTTAACGCACGTACATTTTTCACGTTTTTCACGTGTTTTCACGTGAAGCGTCAGTCCGAAGTTCTTGTTATCGTTTTTCTTAGTTCACACATACTAAACGATTCATCCACCACCATTACCAGTTTTCAAGGGTTTTTTACGAGTCCTAGCCTAACCTACGTTTTTCTTTCATCACGTGTATTACACGTACATTGTTTGCGTGAGAGTAACTTTCATACCGTTTTCATTTTCCGTTTTTCCGAGTTTCACTCCATTTTTCACCCAACTTGCAGTGCATCTGGAACTTTTTCATTCCTCACGTGTTTTACGCGACTGAAACCCCAACTTTAATGCTTTTTCTAAAGTATTTTTTTGTGTATCCCCGCCCTAACTTGCGGTGTATCCGGAACTTTTCCGTTCCGCCTCAGCTATTCCATAATGCGGTCGGCTCCTTTTTTCGCTCCGTCACCCTTCGGCTCTATCCATTGTAGGGCGCATAATTGGCCAACCGAACACCCTCAAATCTCATTCGCCACCAAGTTTTTCACGTCAATAATATGATTATTAGGTGTTTTGTCATGTACACAAATTAGATTATAAGCTTGGAACGTGCTAACGACAGAAATCCTGAAAGTTTCGACCATCTAGTTAATGCTTATGATGATTCAGTTAAATGTTTGCTTTAGTACTTGTCATGTCAACGTAGATCAACAAAAATACAATTTTTTTAACTGAAAAACAATCATCTCGGAATGGTCCACGTGACCTTACCGACCTATCTCGTTCACGTTAATGACATGTCAATGCTAATGTGCAGTTGTATGACGTAGTGCGTTTTACTCGCACTCGTCAATTGCTTCCTCTATTGGACATTTTGATAGATGTACCCCGAACACGCACCTGCATAGTACAACGAGTTTGGTTCGCCGTATATGGTTCGCTTTCATCAAATGGAGCCAATACGATGTGTTTGTAGTCTGATGTTGTTGATATTCAGTAGTTTGAGCCTGATAATAACTAGTTAGTTCATTTCTGAGTACGTTTGCTAGAAGGTTACGGCACCTTCATCCCATCCTGCGTCTCTCGCTCTGCCTCACTATTTCTCGTCTCTTACATCCTGGCGGGATGTAAGGGCAGAGAAATAGCGTATGTTTGAGGATACGCAGGATGGGATGAAGGTGCCGGGATCTTCTAGCATACGAACTCTGGATTTCTGTCCAGTAACAATTTGGCAGTGTGCCACTAAAGGTTTCTAGAAAGTCAACTTTTCTCTTGAAAATGTTCATTTGAAGTTTCATGACAAGATCTATACATTCGTTTCCTTCGAAAATTCTCGTAATTCTCTGAAAAGCAGCAACTAAGCGTTTCTTACCATTTTTGCGACGGGCGTCATTCAACTTTGTGCAATTGCGACTTTTTGCACCTGAGTTTGGCCTTTGTTATAACTGCGAAAGTGCATTTATTTTTAGCGACTTTCATGCCAACATAACATTTTCAACGGCAAATTGAGTGAAAAACGAGCAAACACCAGCTCCAATTCCAACTCACAGAAACAACTGAACAGCATTTGTAAAAACCCTCAGATGTAATGTTATGTATTATTTATAACGCAGTTTAACTAGGGGTAAATGAAACTTAAAAAGTTAATATGTGTAATATAGAGAGAAACTATGAAAAATAAGAACCATTTACCTTTCAAACTAAAACATCACACGTTTCTGAATTCTTTGTAGCACTCGTTTTACGCGGGTTTTTTTCCTTTCTACAAACAGTATGGCTGTCACATGCACTTTCACACGTGAAATTCCCTACGTTTTACTATAAGAGATTTCAACTATTAAGAAAATGAATTTCCTCGAACTACAAAAATACTGTTTTATTCCCTCGTGAACCAAGAAACTGAAGAAAAAACGTTATGTGAATTTTCGTTCAAAACTAGGTCTATTTTGGGTGCAGAGCTAGTCTATTTGTTTTTGCAGAGCAGCCTTGGTCATTTATATTGAAGACGTTTTTATAATTAGAAGCGCTCATCATGCCTCATTAGCATAATAGTACATTTAAGGCAGAGGACGGCGTTCGGAAATATAGACATCAGCTATACTCATAGTCGGAGTCATATTCATGTCTAACGTGACATACACATCAGAAATTTAGGTATTACTCTAGTGGAGTACACCATTCCTGCTGTGTTTGCGCATTTTACCCTATTCAACACAGTCTTCACTTGACGAGGGACTTGCTTTTCGACTACAGCGTTTTGATTATGTTTTCACAACATCATTATTTCCTGCTCTATTTTTATATAAATTTTTACCAAACAGGCTAGCTCGCCAAGCAAGTAACCACCCAGAACTCCTCTTTGAAAATATTACATCAGAACGGAACTGGTTCATAAAGCCCCTGTTTCCCATTGAAGGGACCCCTTTCTCTCTAGTATTCATGGTCCATCGCCTCTCCCCAACCAACTATGCTCTGCCTTCTCGTCTATTCATACTCATATACATAACTAACTCGTAAACAAGCCCCAGCCCGATTGTTAGGCCTATAATGGAAATAAATAGAGGTTTCGATCAAAACTCTTTATATAGCTGTATTCTGCGTCTCACTTTTTTCATGTACTCTCTAAGTGCGCTCTATCACACCATGTGCAATCAAAACTATGCCATTATTTTGAAAAATACTAACGGTGGCTTTTTTACCCACTTATATTGAATAAACATCGTGCTTCCAAATAAAACTAGCTAATTGTTAGCTAAATTCTGCGTCTCACTTTTCGCGTACTCTCTAAATGCGCTCTTGCGCAATCTCAATGTCGAGAACGAGAGTTTGCCACTATAGTTTTCAAATTTCTGCATATTTGATAGGGAACATTTATTCGCGGTTTTGTAGCGTTCAAATCGTCGCAAGACCAAACTGGATACAACCCTATTTAACTAACTTCAATTAGTTGCTGACACATTTTTCTTGCAAAGTATAATTACTGCAGTCGATACTGTATATTATACTATACTCATGCTGTATAACATGATTGTACTGCTTATTATTCACAGTTTTGTAAAACATTTTGAGCTGATCAATCGTGAAAACGCAGTAAAAAGTTTTCACGTTTTACGTAAATTCACTTCTAGTACAGCAGCTTGCCTGCATTACTACTAGTAAATCTTCTCCAAATTAATGTTGGCCGCGAGCCATAAGGTGGCTCGCACACGTCATTTTCGTTTTTCGGCGAGTACGGCACTCAGCGTGGAATAACACTGAGGAAAGCATTTACTCAAACGCACACCTAGTAAGCGAGATTCATTCTGAGTTTCTATTAATATTCTATTAATACAAGTTTTTTTCCTACTCTAGAAGCGTAGCTCACATGAACCACCAAACACATTGTTTGATGCTCGATACGCCTATTGAAACACGCAATCAGAACACATTTGTATAAACCCGATGATATTTGAGAAACTATCAACTTCACGTTAAAAACCACTGGGACTACCAGCAGAAGTACCGAAAACTTTGAAGCGCATTGTCCCACTTTTGTAATCTCTACAACGTAGCCTAGGTATAGTCCTCGCCAACAGAAAGGCGGAGGGGTACTGTATATCTCACTTTTGGCTGTGTACGCACTCATGTTTGACACCCACTATATTGATCATTCAATTCAACAACTACCGTAATCTCTTCTTCATAATGAAGACGTTTTGTATATTTCGGTAATTGTTTCTCTCTCAACCTTTTCTCCTCTCTAACCGCTACCTTAGTTCCTAACACACATTCGAAGCTAAGACTGTCTCTTTATATCAGCTACCGTAGTTTGAAACATAGTTAGAGATATGACTATACCTCCATTATTTTCTAACCTTTTCTCCCCCCATTCCCCCCTGTTTGGGGGATCGATGACGAGAGACGAATAATCATGTTATGTGCGCTCAGTCAGACGAGCGACGTTTGCCTTCTTGGCGGGACCACCCGGCTGGAAATTAGGTGGAAAAACCCCGGGTGGCAATTAAGATTGAACCCGGGGCTTTTCTAAACCTATGAAATCTCCCATTATCGGGCAATTATTACTGTTCTTTCACAGTTTAAAAGTGTGGTTTTGACGTTAGCTGTACTTTTCTGAAATACTAGTTCTGAGAGATCGTTTTCTACGTTCTTTTCTCGAAGAAAATTTTTATGGTTTTGACGTGTCACTAAAATATATTGAATGGAGACCACTCTTTTGAGAACAGAATCGGATTCAATTGGAATTCAACATTTACTGATAACTGAATCGATTTGAAAAATACTTTCACTACTAGCTAGATAGAAATATGTTCTCTTGATATACCTTAATTTCCGATGAAACGGAATATTCATGAGTCACCGCGTCTCCCGGCCTTCTTTAATCGAGTTTTAGACCTTTAATTACGATGTAAATTGACGGCTGTTTGTTGACTTTCAACGTTATCGATTAGTTTCAATGTCAGTGTTCGAACAGATTTCATTTATGGACAAAAAAGGTTTATTTGTTCGCTTGTTCTAAATTCAACGAATCGAGAACTGTTTCAGCTCGATACTAACATTCAGATGCTAGTCTCTCTCTCTTTCTCCATTTTTCTCCCTCTATCCCTCCCCCTCTCTCTTTCTCCTTCTCTTTTTCTATCTCTCTCGCTCTCTCGTCCACTGTCTTGCTCTCTTTTAATCATTCTATGCTTTCTCCCCCTCTCCCTTTCTTTGTCTCTTTCTCTATCTATCTCTCTTTCTCCCTCTCTCTCTATCTATCCAGTGTACTATTTCCCTCCATCCATATTTTAGTGGTACTGTAGTTTCGATCTACTTCCTTCAGTGGTGTGATTTCTCACTCGAGCATGGTTTTATTCGACCATGTCCACTACAATACTACCTAAGCAGCTAATGATCGTATTGCAAAATGGCTCACACAAGGTAATCATACTACAAACTACATTTATATAAGAAGGGTAAACAACAACAACTGGCAAAGGTACTATAGTTTATTAAAATATTATATTTACATGTTTTACTTTATTAAACTATTTTTGTTCAGGTGCTCTCTTTGGGGGCCGACGTGCTACCAGAGTACAAACTACAACCCACCCGGATACATCACTGCACCATAGTACATTACAGGTGAGAACATTTCTCATTTTGTTCCTGTGAACAATAACTACAAATTCTGTTTCAAAGTGAGTTGAATGCAAATATAAACGAATCACCTTTCACTTTGCCTCTCTGACGTGTTCTCTGTGTATGGAGCGTTTCGTCCTTTCGTATTGGTTCTACACAAATATTATATTACGTTCTAGCTATAAGCAAATGAAATAAAAAAATTACACGATGTTTTCTTCTCCCAAACAACTGTTTATTCTGTTTTCCAGTCCGTTCAAAGCAGTATGGGATTGGATTATTCTGTTACTCGTTATTTATACCGCAATTTTCACTCCATACGTCGCTGCGTTTTTGTTACGAGAGGTACGTGAATTATTGAAATTTCCTTTGATTGATGTTCATTGTTTTCTTCACACCAGCTTGATGATTCTCGGTTTTTCGTCTCATCTGTGTTTCAATTCGCATTTACTCCCGTTCACGTAAGAATAACCTCAACATCTAATTTTTCTAAGAAACTGTACTCTTTTACTGTCAGTTTTCTTAGTTCATTTCATTTTTCGCATATTTCCATGATGGGGTAACTGCAAAATGTTTCACCTATATCAAGTTCTCTAGTTCTACCGGTTGAATATGGTCTAAAATGGTATCTTTTCACGTTCATGTACTTTTCACGTAGGGTTTTCTCACGGTTTCCGTAATTCTCTTTTTCACGTATGTCTAGGGGTAATAATGGAAAGTGCAATCCCCCTCCGCTCATTACTTAGCGCACCACCACTAATCATCAAAAAGCGGCATAAGCTAGTCGTTCGGCAGAGCCCAAACGGAGAGAAAGAAGTATTATACGGGTTTACCACATATGATTTGCAGTTTGGTCGGTTGCTTACATACGATTCAAAGTTTGGGAACATTGACTTTTTACCCCCCACCTTTCTGAATTTGTATTGCGTTTGGGGAATTGTAGTTGGAGGAATCGTACATCATTTTCTTACGAGTAGTATAAGTAAATAGGAGAAGTGATTTCCAATGAGCTTCACACGTTTTTCATGACGAAAACGTGAAAACTACGAGATCAAATCATGTGTTGGTTTTGCCGCCATAACTTCACGCTATGCAACGTTGGTATTTTGAGAAGGTCACTTTGCCTTGTAGATGAGATCAATTGTTCGAACATGTTTCAACTTGTCCGAGCAAAACCTAGTTTACGAGCAAAAAACTGCTAAACATTTCGCTTTCAGTTGCAAGACACAAACCACAAGAAGGCTCGTTTCACGGAGCCGCTGGAGATTGTGGATCTTATTGTTGATATTATGTTTATTGTCGATATTATTATTAATTTTCGAACTACCTATGTAAATGAGAATGATGAGGTCAGTTTATCTTGCGCTCTTTGGTTCAATTTTGGTTCGCCTCCTCCTTAAAGTGACGTATTGTTAGTGAATTCAAATATCAATAAGGAGAATGTACTGAATGTGAGTTACTTGCAAACTTACAAGGCAATGTTTCCAATAGTTTCGCATGAAATCATAATTCCCAGCAAAACATTGGAACATTGAAGTTCTATTCCAAAGTTCTATAAACACAGTGTTTTTCATTAACTTCGTGGTGGTTATATTACTCATACAATATACTTTTCAGGTAGTGTCGCATCCGGGTAAAATAGCGAATCACTACTTCAAGGGTTGGTTTGTCATAGATATGATTGCCGCCGTTCCGTTCGATCTTCTACTTGTTAACACCAACAGCGATGAGGTGAGCGTTTGTAGAATATGTTATTAAATTTACAACACACAATATTCTATTCATGTGTTCAATCGGAACATAATATTTGTCAAAACTAACAGCGATGAGGTGATCTTTCTCCCAATTCTCGTTCACCTGCGCACGGATCACCGACGGGTTTTACGGTAGGAATATGTTTTAGTTTTTCCTCTTTGCTATTACAAAACTAAAGCTATCAGTTTCAGACGACCACTTTGATCGGATTGTTGAAAACAGCTCGATTATTGAGGCTTGTCCGAGTCGCTCGAAAACTAGATAGGTGAGACTATTTTCGAATTATTGTATTTTGTATTTCTACCAATCCAAATCACAAACAACCTAGTTTTCATAGTTCTTGTTTGGAGAATGAAGAGAGAATACTGTACACATACGTTTTTGATGTGCTCATCCTTGTTCTGGTAAATTTGTCAAGCCACCAGTTAGACTAATGGTTGCTTTTCTGTCCAAACACGTTTGAGAACTATATTGTGGCTTCGGATCGAAACTTTTCAAGTGTTTTTTCAATACTAATATTGTATTATTTTCATTATTATTATTCCTATTGTTATTCTAGATATTCCGAGTACGGTGCCGCTGTGTTACTGCTGTTAATGGCTACTTTCGCTCTGATTGCTCACTGGCTGGCCTGTATTTGGTATGCTATTGGCAGTGCCGAACTACCCAACAAATCTCAGATCACCTGGTTACATCATTTAGGTGAGTTAGTTTCACAATAATAATGATGATAATAATAATAATCTTCAATCTTTCAAATCGGTACACAATTAGAACAAGTTTCAAGATATCAGGAATAAACTGAGTCCCTAAAGGGATGAAAGCATAACTAGATTCATAGTTATCGCTTCACCAGTGTTGAATAAATACCGATTGCAATACCAAACAACTGAAATTCACTCAAATTAATGTCGTAGAGTAATGTGTGTACTAACTATGAACTTTGCACCCACTAGAGTGCTTGCGCTTTGAAGATACCCTAGTTGACAACTCACAGCAAAATATAGATCTACAGTAACCCTCATTTTATTCTCACAAATTTGACTACGTTATCGACTTCTGATTCTGAAATGGTCTCACTTGTCTTTGGTTTCGTTGTTCTCTCCGTTTCCTGGTCGTTTGTAATATTCGCTGCGTGCGTAGACAATGGCTGAATATTTAATGTTTCTGACTTCATTAGACCTTTAAAATGATGTTGCCAGCGTCCGACAGTTGTTGCATATTTATGTACGTTTCCATGGACGTAAGGGGAAAACATGTGATTTGGCAATAGTCGGAGATCATGGGTTTCACAACACGTGACACTAGAATAGAAAGAAGACTTGGATATGAGCCCTTGAAGGGGATGTTTAGGAGAGGCCGTATTGGGATTGTAGTTTGCTCGCAGTGCACGTGGTTATCTTTGAAGGGAAGGTATTTACCAGTTTTTTGAAGTATAAATTACATTGTAAATACGAAAAGGGTAAAAAAGTAGGGACCATCAAGTTTTTCTTCTCTATCATTACCATATTACAAATGAGTGTAAAAGTGGGAGCATGTGGAGCTAACCAACCAGAACAGACAAAAAACGAAAGTTGAAGGAACACATGTCTCTGCTATTTATCATTATGGAGTACCCCATTTTTCACTATGGAACAATAACGAGCACAGAGAACGAGCACATTATTGCGAGGATTGATCTGGTCGTGTATAAACTTTCTCCAGGAATAGGGCAGAGCTAAAGATGGCTCAAATGACTGTACTTTGTACTTTGATCTGTGTACAGAGCAGTATTTTGCAAAACTCAAGTGCACCACAGAGGAAAAATCACAACTACAGCATATTGTACATCCACTCCTTGAGCCACCTGATGTAGCATAATTCCGTGCCAATGGATTTTAATCAATTCATTAATAGCTGCTACTTTTCCAGCCAAACACCTGAATGAGCCATACATCTCTACCAACGGTACGATGCCAGTGGGGGGTCCGTCGTTGAAAAGTCGATACGTCACGTCATTATATTTCACTTTGTCTACTATCACATCTATAGGTTTGTTTTGTTCTTATTTCAGTTCATAGTTTACTTCTTGCATTTCACTGCTCAGCTGTTATATTGGTTTGCACAAAACTGCAGTTCAATTATTGTCTGTGTGCATAAGTTAAAATTCATTGCGAGAAGTGTGGCCAATTTTTCGTGAGCAAGGTTTTGCTAATATAGTTGGTTCTCTTTCTTGAACCGAGAAGTAAGATATGGCTAACCAACAACGATTCTGATTTGCAATGTGCTCCAGGTTTTGGAAATGTTTCGGCTACAACCGACTCGGAGAAAATATTTACCATCATCATGATGATACTAGGATGTGAGTTACTGCTTTTTTTTAGAGTTTTTTTTGTTTTTAAGAAATAAATACTCATTGATTTGCTGATCAAAAATAGCGTTCACTATGTATAAAATATATACATACATAGAATATAGAATATCAATAGTGAAACACTTTTGTTTTTGTTTTCATTTTCATAAAAGGGTGGAAAATCGCTCATGTTTCAGAATAGTGAGACCAGGTGTTAGTGATAACCGTGTTGCTAACAAAAAGTGTACAAAAGTAGAATTGGTTATATAATGTTCTGAATAGTCAAATCCGTCTTGTTATAATTGCATTAATTCCAGCTTTGATGTATGCCTCTGTGTTTGGAAATGTATCAGCTATCATCCAACGATTGTACAGTGGAACGGCCAGGTAGAGATTAAACTAATCAGATTTTTCCTCCACTTGTCTGTAATTCTGAATTCATTCAAAAACAGGATAAATTGAATATCTTCGATGGTTTTACAAGTTTTGATTATTTTGGACTGTTTGATTTCATAGCAATTTCACGTCATAAAGTCTGTTGGGAAGTTGGAGATTCAATTGTGTCTGTGCTCAAAACATAGGCATCTCGTTTTCCTATCAAAGTTGGCTCACAGAACATTTTTTGGTAGTATTTTCAAGATTCTTCCTTCTCAGAACTATTTTTACTGGAACAGAACTTTTTCTTTCAGGTACCACACGGAGATGTCTCGGTTGCGTGAGTTTATCCGATTCCATCAGATTCCGAATCCGCTGCGACAGAGGCTGGAGGAGTACTTTCAACACGCGTGGTCCTACACCAACGGGATAGATATGAACCTGGTTAGTTTAGTAGAAAATTGTAGTTCGTCGTATCTGATCAATTCTCAGTATTCAAACTCCAAAAATATAAGAGAAAAACGAATTGACTGTAAAATGTGCTATTGTTGATGAGTCTATTGGGGTTGGTTGGAACTTTTGTATTCCCTTGTCACACCGAGAGTGTGTTAGTGAACACAACGTGTCTTTAGGAAAGTTAGCTGCCTTGGTTTATATACTCCATTTCAATTGAGTTCACAGACTGACATGGAAGGTGAACCTCGTTGTTTCGCATTCTTTGATTATGACATTCCATCGATTGCTATGCTACAACATTGAGAGTTCACGAGTAGCTCATGAGTTATCTCATGAGTAACTCATATGAACTTCTCATGAGGTTGGAGGGATTGCTACGCCGCGAGAATAAAGTCAACGTTTTGGTTTATTTACACCATGATCATTTCAGGTTTTGAAAGGTTTTCCCGACTGTTTGCAAGCGGACATCTGCCTGCATCTGAACAGGAACCTCCTCGTGAACTGCGGAGCTTTCATCAACAGCTCTCCCGGTTGCCTCAGGGCATTGAGTATGAGGTCAGAGTTTATTTTATATTTGATCTACCATTCATAATTGAAAACAAGTATGTAAAAGACTGTGTAACTAGTGCTGTGTACAATGTTCAACTTTTAACTAAGTACAGTCTATATTTTCCGTGGGTGCAAGCTTTGGGTTGGAGTTCTCTACGAGCAACTATGTTCTATTTGGCAAATGTGTCGTTTCTTCCTACTCCGATGGTTCCGTAGTTTATAATCCCATTGCTTCAGACGCAATCCGAAAATGTGTTTGCAAGGTACATGAGGTGATTCTGCCAGTTTGTAGTTTGATAATATCGATTGATTGCAGATTCCGTACGACGCACGCCCCTCCGGGAGATACTCTCGTGCATCGGGGGGACATTCTCACGGGACTTCATTTCATCGCTCGCGGCAGTGTGGAGATACTCAATGACGACAACACCGTCATGGGCATACTTGGTAGGTTGCCAATTCAGTTATGTAGTTTAAACCATATTTTCTATTTCTATTAACCTTGTTTTTTCATTGAACTGTATGAGATGGTTCGACACTACTAGTGTTTGCCTATTGTGTCCTGAAGTCGGAAATGTGTTTATGAAAAGAAAAGTATATAGCGTATAGATTGACGGTACCACACCACCCACTTATGTACTTTCGCGAAAAGTGGATCGTGTTTTTGTTTAAAAATTATGTTCCCTTCTCAATTTGCTTTTTAGGACAAAAATATTCGTTCTTTACAGGCAAAGACGACATTTTCGGTGAGAATCCGTTATTGTACGATGAGGTTGGCAAGTCGTCGTGCAATGTACGCGCCCTCACCTACTGCGACCTACACAAAATACTCAGGTACGTTTCACGATGTTTCCTAGATTTACAGTTATTCGTACGTTCTCTCGTTCTTCATCTTCGTAGTTTGAACAAGAATTACGGTTCAATTCTCTGAGTTGAGCGAAAAACAAACGAAAACATCTCGAGATGAACAACATGCACCGTATAGGAAAGATATAACCGTAGAAATTGGCAATTGATGGGTGCGATGTACCAATTCACCTACCGGATAATTGAAAAGTTTCGGTACAATTAGAGAGGCCTTCTTTTATTTTGATTGGAAGAACGTTCTGATCCCCAGAAAATTATTGAAACTGAGAGATGAACCATTATCTGGTTGGAAGTTATTGATTTTTCTCTGAAAATCATTCCGAACCCGAACATTATCGATTTCCAGAGACGACCTGCTCGACGTGTTGGACATGTACCCCGAGTTTGCGGAGAACTTCTGTAAAAACCTGACGATAACCTTCAACCTCCGGGACGACTCGCAGAGCATGCGAAGGAAGTTCGACCGACACAAGCTGTTGAGGATGAGCTCCTCCCTCAACAAGGACAGGAACAACATCAGTGAGGGTGAGTTGGCAATGAAAATTGAAGAACTATACATTGTCTATAATGTAATATCTGATTTCCACGTACAATGTGGCACAATTTCCATCGAAGAGTGCACGAAGGAAATGTATCACCCGAAACAGCACAAAAGCGCTGATACTATCTTTTCCATATGTACATGTTTCCGTTGTGTTGTGATGAACTGACTTCATTGGAGAAATATTCTGACCATTCCGTTTTCAGCCCCAGTTGAGGTGACGGTTCCGGAAAGATTCCGTAGAGGCGGAACCGATTCGCTTTCTCGAGCAGATTCCAACCCGATTGACCGGCGACAATCGGGCGGTGGATCCAAAAGTAAGCGTTTTCATTTTGTTCTCCGATTTCTCGGAACAGTTCATTTCAGGAACCTATCGGAAACTTCTTGTGCATCGTGATTTGGTAGAATTTTAACTTTTCGTAAAGGAGAGTATAACACTCAAATTGCTGATTTCTCGATAAATGAAGCGTTATAGTTTTGTATTGGGAAATTACTCTTTGTTCTTTAACAGAAAATTTGATAATAACTTTTCCATTGTAAATATCCTATTCCAGACTCCTCCCGCTGATCCCCTCTCTATGTCGGTCGCGATAGAGTGTGCAGATCAGAGAGACTCAGACTGTTCAAGCACGTCTGCGACTCTTTGAACTTCACGCTCTCTCTCTCTCTCTCTCTCCCTCTCTTTTTGGGATGGACAACCTAAGTTTCAATCCATTGTTCATTCAGACTCCTCCCGTTGTTCCCCTCCGTACGCCCGTTGCGAGACGAGTCCGTTGATCCGTCGACAGGACGACGACGACGGCGTTTTCGACGACATCCGCGCCTTCAGTAGAGGAAACACCGTCACCATCGCCCCCACGTTGCATCACGAGATGAACGTCAACGGGAACGGTACGTGAGCACGCGTGCTAGCGCGTGGAACCTAGTTGCATGTGTAAAAATTGAGCTCGAAGTTCACGTTGAAAGGCAAATACGTAAAGAAATGTATAAATGCAAACACTTGAGATTACTGAATCAATATAATATTCATCAAACCTTTTCAGGCATTTTGCACCGACAGCTGGAACGGGAAAAATCGGACAGCATCGTGGAAAACGCAAAACTCGCGCAGATGGGAAAACGGATAGAAAATATCGAGATGTTAGTCATTTCGGTTTTTCTACGTTCTTTTCAATTTAAGTGGTACAACATGCAAGGTAATACAAGCCTTATTTTTCTCTCTGGGTGTTGTGGTATTGTGGACATATCATCATAGGGGCGCAGGAAGTTCTTGAGTTCATAATTTGGATGGGTTTAGTATGGGTTGGTTTATAGATTTGTAAGGTTGTTTTTGTTTAGGGTAACATTTTTTCGGTTCCGTTGTTTAAAGAAGGACGATTATGTGGACCAATCCCGTGTCAACGGTCCTTTAAACTGCAATTGAAAAATGTATTGCAGTTTAAAGGACTGAACCGTTGCGATTGGACCACATTATCGTCCTACTTTAACAATGCGTTTTTTACTGATAAATTATCGTTTACAGGGTCGTGGACAAGATGCAGAACACGCTGAACGACAACTTCGAGCTGTTGTTTCGGAGTTTACGCGAGATGGGACGGTTGCCGGAGAATACAGGTACGCTGTTTTTGCATTTATTTCGTACACAAAAAGTTTTAGTCCTAGTATGTTTCTGAAGATGAAGTTATACGGAACCTATTCGAAACAAACTTTTTCACCAGAAAATAAATATTCTATATCCATACGTGAAGAAGCTATGTATAATTTAGTTAACATTTGTGAGACGCGTATTTTTTCTCGAAACTACACATGGAAGAATGAGACTATACGAATAGGCTAAACCGAGTTCTCACAAATATCTTGTCAGATATGCCACCTAAAGGTCCTACACAGAAGAAGGGGTAGGTACCGTATGCAAATCAAGCACGTGTGACCGAAAATGCAACAAGTGGCATGTACTTACAAAGTTTCATTTGCAGAGTGAGCATGAAAAATTTGATTTGAATGAGTTCGTTACCCAACTTTCATTTGACCTATTTAAATTTTTCTCTGTTTTCCTTAAAATTTCCAATTTATTCATAGTTCTAACTAAGTAACGTTGTATACACGAATTGCGTATAAGAAAAATTTGTCATGAAAGACGCTTGATTGTGTTGAAATGAATCCGTGAGTTGCGAGTAAAGCATGAAACCGTGAAAAACGTAACGCGTTCGTACTAAACTTCTGAGAAATGGGAAAAATCGAATTTGGTGACAACAGACTACTAAATACAATATCATTCCTCTTCTCCAGTTCACGTTCATTCGCGGCTAATAAAATGTGAAATACATTCATAAAACGTGTACCAACCAACCATAAGATACAAAAGTGTATCATTCCCTAATTGAGACCAGGCGCGCAGATTGAAGTGTGAAATACTGATTTATTGTGAATCATACAGCATGAAAAACGTGTACCAACGGACTACAAAACAAAAAAAGTTTTTCATTATCTCATTTCCAGACCAGCCTCCGGTGCCGCCGCCGTCGGGGGTTCGACATCGGCGAACGGTGACCATTAACGCCCCCGGGGAGACGATTCGCCTGCCGAATGGGGGAGAAGAGATGAGAGTAAGTCGGTTGAGCAGCCACGAACAGCCAAGGTTCTCGCTGGAAACAGAGGCTGACACACTGTTATGAGGTGGGTTATGGAAAATACTCAGGGAGTTGGAAAGGACTTAATGGGGAGGTGGGGGGCGTGGCTTCTCCATCTGAGTCTGGTGGTTCTTGGCAGATACCAAAGCAGACAAACTGATTTGAGGTGGGTAGTGCTCATGAGAGCATCTCACGATGTACCTGCTAACGTACATAGGATGTATCGAGATACTATGCAAAAACCGCACGCACCGTTTCAATGATAATGTTGCAATTTATGGGGGAGTACGGCGCCGGAGATCGGATGCTGAAATTTTCCAGAACTTCATGGAATCCAGTGATTTTCGGTTCGAACTCTATTTAATGGGACTTATCAACCAGTTTCTGTGCGAAAACGTGATACATAGGCAGAATAAAATACGTGTAAATCACGTGAAACCACGTGAGATTCACGTGAATCAGAGAACAGAAAAATATGATCATAGAACAGAGAAATAGCGTACGTTAATGAAGGTGTGAGTTCGAACCGAGAGACTGGAATTAATTTTTTTCGTACTCTCGTGTTATCAGAATAATCACGCAAAACGTGAGTTAACAGTTTCACGTAAATATTGTTTCTTTTCCAGATAGTCTTCTAGTCGAATGTGCCAAATGAACAAAACCGGTTCTTCTCGAATTCTCAGCTCACAATTCATATACAAATCTTGTTTTATGAATGCTGGATGGTACTTTGTCAGGTTATTCTATAAACTATATATGAAGAAATTTGATCGATTCCGTAGTTTAAAACTTGATTGACAAACTATCCTCCAGCAGACCGTTTGCACAAATTTTACTTTCATCCCAGTGTTTCACCTGAACCCTACCCCAACTGCCCATGACTTTTGATCTTTCCCAATATCACGAAAGCCTTTCAAAGTGGTACATCAATACTGTTGTTTTCATCTTCACAGTATAACAGCAGTGCGTACAGTTGATTGTGGTCATCTTGTTTAGCAAAACTCATCATCCGAAAAAAATAGATGAGAACTTCGGAAAACTGTTTAAAACTAGGAAATTGAATCAAATACGTTCGTTTAAAGATGAGTAATAGCTTAAACAAGAGACCAAGATCGATTCGATCACAGTCATAATATAGGTTATCGTTACGATTGTACGTTGGCTGGCATAATATTCGAAGCATTTATTAGAAATTTAATTTGATCTCTCAATATTAGACCCGTGTGACAAAAATGCTAGGTGAAACTGTATACAAATGTGTGTCGGTCACGTTCGTACTTTCATAGATCAAGTTTTTCGGTAATGGTTAGTGAAAAATCAATAATCATGTTTTGTATATGCTCTCAGGTAGTTTCAGCTTTGTAAAGTATGAACGTGACCGAATTTCTCTTTCTTGATAGGCAATGCAATATGATTTCATACTCACTATTGATTAATTTTATTGATTGATTTACGTCATTTTCATGTTGTATTCTTTTATCAAGTACCGTTACGGGTGTCTCTCAATCCTCTTCACGTGAAGCGCGCCTTTCGAATTCCTTTGTTTCCCGCCAACTCGAAATTGCGCGGGAATTCAAACGGACTCATTTGCGTGGATTTTGATTTTTGTTTTTCTTTGCACAGAGATTTGATTTTATATGTTGAGATTTTATGAATGAAAATTGAATAATTCTGTGGTCTTCATTCGTTGAGAAAACAATGTACATAAAAGTGTCTTTATTATATAGTATACATCCTGAGAGGCACTTTGTAAAATAAAATGGAAAATATCCACGATTTGAAAACATCTGACCGGTAAAGCGAGAGCATGTACAATTACATCAAATATTATTTGCAGTAGATCAAATGTTGTCATTTGATTTTCTATAGTAGGACGGCTTTTTTCCGAAAATGAAATGGTTTTCGACTGATCACAATAAGCAATTTTACAAATATTAACTAAGAACGTGAACAAGTAAACAAAATCGTCAATTATATTAAGTGTATGATTGTGTCTAGATTATCAACAGTTATGTGATAGATTTGAGAAGAGCATCGAGAGGAGTTACTCTCATGCAAACACTAGCGAATACTAAACACTCTCCCTATTACTTGTGCAGGAATATCCCGGCACCTTGCTCCCATGCCTGCGTCTCTCGCTTACCGCACTATTTCACGACATTTTAGAGCAGAGAGAAAAACAAATGCTTAAGGAGACGCAGACTTGTATCTAGAAGGCGGGATTTACCGAGGCTTGTGCTACGTTCTAATAATTCTGAGATTGATTGGGCAAGCGATGAACCAGTTCGTGTGCTTGAACGTGATACATAGACAAAATAAAATACGTGTGAATCACGTGAAACCACGTGAGATTCACGTGAACCTAGTCCCGGGCCGACGCTGCTCGGGGCGTTTTCACGTCCACGCAAAGTTGTAGGCCGGAGAGTTGAACTTCCACCTCGTTAGAGGGATCGGGTCGGTCCTCGCTGAAGATGAAATGAGAGAAAAACAAATGCTTAAGGAGACGCAGACTTGTATCAAAGTTGTAGGCCGGAGAGTTGAACTTCCACCTCGTTAGAGGGATCGGGTCGGTCAATAACTCAAACAATCACAACATCTGTGTTGTAGTTTGATCTGCATGAGAAAAACGGTTCCAGAATTACACCTAGAATATAGTGGGATGAAAATACGAACCAAGCGGTTCTGATCAAGATGTACAGTACCGACCTACGCATCCCTGAATGAGCCGTGAATGAGGAAAACTCTGACAATTGAGCGAGCAAAACGTGATTGAGTTTTTCGGGAGAGATTCTAAAGAAGTTCACAATTAACGGTTTTTTCTGCAAAACTGATATGTGTTTTGGTGTAGAGACATGAAATGGAATTTGAGACACGATGACTGGTTTAGTGACTATAATTACATTCATTTCCAATCTCTCTTCCGGAGATTTTTAGAGAACACAAAACGTAGCGGTGATCACTTGATGGAATTCCCGTACCACGTTGATCACACATAGAGTACACGTGATACTTACGTGAAGTAAACGTGAAACCTGAATGTCTACTAACCTCCTATCATCCCCATTGGTGGTAGTTGCAGTTGGAGGGGGGACATAGGTCGGATCCTTGACAGACGAAGATTTTCGACGATCTCGCATGGAACCACCCGTGGATAGGTTGTTGCGGGACGTCTCTTTTCTGAAATACGGAAACTGGGTTTTTGTTGTTTCTCCGAAACTAATACATAGTGTGTGAGACAACAACTCGGCTCACTCCTCTTCTCGAACAGAGTCTCTTATCCAATCACAGAAGCCATCAAACTGTTGTAGACACCGTGCTATAGCACGGACAATCTGCGTATTATCGATCTATCTTCTTGATCTCTGTATTGCGTAATCGATTGGGTGGCTCTGAGCCTTTGTTGGTGAAGTATTTGGGAGAATTCAAACAAACTATATTGAATTTTATGATGATGATGAAACTATGATACTTTACACAGCGAAAGAAAAACGATAAATTGTAAAGCGGATAAAAACTAACCGGAACGGATTTCCAAACCGTTTCCGGTGTCCCATGGCCTTGACCAGAATGAGGGTGTCCAGCCGGGGAATGACCCGGACGCAGTTCTCGATCTCCTCCTCGGTAACCGTGACCAAATGACAATTCTCCTGCTCCGTTGGCATGCGACACGTGCCGCGTCGCGTCACCCACTCGTGCGCCTGAAATATAGTTTTAAAAAGGATATAAAGTTTATTAAGCACTGATTGGAGAACAGAAAATGAGAACAACAATAAAGACTAAGAAACGTTTGATGAAAACTGACAGAATTGTGAGATTTTTCGCCGAAGCGTGAGACGTCCCACGTTCTGTGAAAAGGTATCATTTTTTGTTAGGAAGAAAGTTTCTCGTGAGTGGCCAAAATTTGGTGTGTGAAAGTGAGATTTAATTCGTGATAAAGTGAGGCAATGTTACAAATGGCAAAGTACACCTACCTTCAGCTCGTGCAACATTAACCGATGACCGGGGTCCTTTTTCAACATGCCGGTTATCAGGTCCTTGCAACAGTCACTGATGTGCGGTCTGAAAAGGTTTGTTATTATTCTCAAGAACACCATGTCTGAAGATGCGTAATTCGAATTATTTAATTTCATACACTTTGAAATATCGTTATAAAATTGTGTACCAAACTGTCTGCTCTTCACCGAACAGAATGGTAGTTTTAATTCACGCACCACTCTAACTTCCGTCGTGGCTAATGTGAAAATAAGGGAAAGGAATCGGAGAGAATACAAAATGGAGTACTCACTCTTCCGGGAATTCCACAGCGTTGTGTTTGATCTTTTTGTGCAGTGCAATCACGTAGGCATCCCAGAATGGAACCTGTAATCGATTATTTGCTATAGTTCGAACTCGATCGCGCAAAAGCGCTTGCCGACCGTAAATCAATGTTCAAACTACAAATACAGAGGGCTACGGCAGGCTACCCCGTAGATGCCTGTTTGGTGAAGTCGAACTCTCACTTTTTCTTCATAGAACTAACAGTTTGGAACTACCTTTCTCATTTTCTCTCTGAGGAGATCACGATTGTGCAAAATTATTCGTATGTAAATGTTTTCATTACAAATGAAAAGTACCAACTGGAAACTAGCCGTGAAATGCACGAACCTGTCCAATGACAAAAGCATAGAGAGTGATTCCGAAAGACCAAATATCTTGAGCACGACCCGAGTAGAAATGATTGGCGCCCTCTGAAAATAATTATGTTATATAGTGTACAGACTCGGTAACAGTGACGGTTATAGGTATCGAACTACAACTAAAACTTGATCACTCAACATAAAACGGAACCAATCAGGAAACATCTACAGTGGTTACGTATAACTACGAGTGCTTTTTCGTGAGAGATGAACGATGAGTTATTAACTGAGAATTCGGTTGTTTGTTGGTCGGTTTTCCATTTGTTTAACCATTTGTCGTTCAGATATTGATCAACCTGTGAGTGCTTCCGGTGCCATGAATGCCGGTGTACCGGCGGTACCGGACAGGAAGGCATCGATGCCCTCGAACTCACAGGACACTCCGAAATCGGCTATCTAGAATGAATTCATTTATTCGTTTATTTATACGTTCAATATATGCGAGCATATGATACATGGAACAATGGCAACTTGTATTTTGATTTTCTATGTTTTATGTGAGTGATTTGAGCAAATGCAGGTATAGAATAGAATATGATTATTTGAGATTGAACACATAACTATGTTAAAAGTCCCCTATTATTTATATTCTGTAAAATAAACAAACGATATAGGGAACTAAAATAAACAACAGAAATGACCCACCTTGACTTGTCCCATATCAGATAACAACAAGTTCGATGGTTTGATATCTCGATGCACGATTTTTTGATAATGTACTGGAAATAAAACGGGTTGAGAAAAACTAGTGTATTCAAATTATCAAACATTCATATCAAATTTGAAGAAGTTATGACAAAATAAACTTGACAGTTAGAGTTTCAACTCCCTCGTGATACTTCTATTGCAGATGAGGTTGACACGCTCAAGTTGGTGATTGTTGGAATCAGGGAAATAATTCAAAACACGAAAGTAATGTATACAATATAAATAAAGTATATCATTATATATTTTAAGTTTAACACTTTCTCTTCTCATTTTCGAACTCATTTAGATGCACGCCTAATGGTTCCTGACTGAGACTGGAGCACTTCGTCATTCCCACAATGGCACTTACAGTATTCCAATCCCTTGAGCGTGTCGCGAAAATATCGCCAAGCGGTATCCTCGTCCAACGGTTTTTCCGTGGGAATTTCCAGAATCGAGCCCTTTTCAACGAATTCGAAAACCATATACAAATAATTGTCACTCGGATCGTCCAGAACCTAGAAACATGATGATTATTGGATCAAAAAACTTTCACCATGCAGATTCCGTTGTTAACACAGATCAAAGAAAGATGAGCCAGAGATGTATAAGAAAGAGATCCCCATTGCAATTGAAGCAGATATATGCCTGTGTTGGGCGAAACCGGAGTGGGAATTATTGTGAATTATTCGAAGTAAAATTGCAAGTTAGCTCGATCCTCTATTGTTTCATAGTTGAGCCTTTTGAAGTCATGAAAGAACAAATAAAACTGTAATTAGTATTCTTCTATAAAAATGTTTTTATAATAGCTTCTATTCACAACTCACTTCAACTAATTTGACGACATTCGGATGGCTGAGCTTTTTCAAAATAGCGATTTCCTTCTGTACCAATTGCAATGGATTGCGAAGTGTGGAGGGAGCCGGCTTGTTCTTTCGCGGTGGCGGGGCGCCTGGGAAGACATTTATAAAGGAGGAATGACCAACTTTGCAGTTTCATGTTCAAACGAAGTCTATTGATCGAATTTAGTTTAAAATGCGGGTTGAAACTGAAACGTGAACGATATGCTTATTACGTGAGAAATTGCATGTTTCAACTTTTTCAGATAGTTTCAACTTATCGAAGGGGTTCGCCTGGAAAGGGCTTCATATGATAGTAAAGAGAGTGACAAAATGATACGGCCGAATTTACAAAGTATCCTCATCATGGGAGATTCGACCCGGGCTCAAAAATTTGGAAAGATTTTTATTGGAAGAAGAGGATTGTAATGATCTGGGAGAACATTTTTAAAACCCGATAACCAACTTTGTAGTTTTATCTTCAAACGAAGCCTATTGATCAAATATAGTTTGAAATGCCGGTTGAAACTAAAACCTGAGCAGATCCACATAAATGCAGCTGGTTGCAAGCTCCGAAAAACGTAAACAATATGCTTATTATGTGAGAAAGATGTAGTGAACTTTTTTTTAGATATATTGAATCGAAAAGAGTGGAAGGAATCGAAAAGTACGTATTTACAAAACTCACGAAAACAAGCAAAGTTCTTGAGAATTTTCATCTTGTCCAGTACTTTTAATGCGTATAGATTCTTGTCCTCCTCGTTGTACGCCAGTTTCACAATGCCATAAGAACCCTGAAATGTGACGATTTTCGTTCGACATTCATGTGGCTCACGTGGAACAACTGCGTTCACGTGAGAAATGAGAAAGATTGAAGGTTCTCCGTGAAATTTAACACGGAGAAAAATAAATCAAAGTGTCGTATTCGACTGTAGAAGTTCATGTAGGGATGACAAGAACTATACATACCTGCCCGATTTCTTCCATCAGCCTATATTGATTCAATTGAATATAGCTGAGACTCTTCTGTTGGGCGACTGTCTTCACGTGCCTCGTCGGTTTATTCAGGTTCGGCGACATGGTGGCAGACAGCTGGAAATTAATTGGATTTTATAAAAGTTAACAGAATAATTATAATGTATTATCATTTGTTTTGTGAAATATATATTTTATCATGTTCAATTATCATTGTAAACTGGAAACAGATGGTGGCAGACAGCTGAAAATTGATTGAATCTTATATAGAGTATACCTTAAATGAAAACTGTTATACTAATTCGTCTCGTCGCAAAGCAGTCTTCATTGAATTGATAGTGCCGAATTTGAAAGCAATCAAATTTGGAATGAGAAGAAAAAAGTACTATCTCTTATATACGAGTTTTCTCGCCTAAGTAAGGTATCCTGAATAGATTTTAGCTATATATTGGTCTCATATGAAAGATCTAACAATTGTTGACATTCGAGTTACAATTATAAGTAAAGACGTTGGAAAAGTTTTGTACATTATACAGTTAGTCAATTGCACATTAAACATGTTAAACACAGCAGAACTCACAGACGTGCAATGACAAACTGCACGATTTCTTCCTAGAATGCTGGCTTTACGTGACTGTTCAATTAACTTCTAGTATAGGTCTATTTGCATTTTATTCGAGTTGTGGAATATTGTGTTTTCAAATGGGTATTGCGGATTGGTGTCCCGCTAAATTAAGACGACAAGTGGAAAATTCACGCCAACACATTCTAGATACTAATTGTTCACAATTCGCGTAGCCAGATATCATACAAAAATTATATGAGTGAAATATTGCATTATTGATTGAAACGAGATCAAAAGATTATGAATGACCGCAGGAAGGGCGGTTCTATGGTTGATGTGCACATTTTATTGGCCCTTCAATTTCATCATTTTCAATCAGAAACAGAAAATGGAATTCTTATCTTGCATACTTGATCGATAAAACTGCAGAGTTCGAGCAGCAGATCTACGAATTTGCAAAATCAGTATGGAAAGTCGGACGTTTTTCATTTTTAGGGAAAAAATGATAAATTAGACGTTTCTAGATTATCTTGTTGTCTGAATGTGTATGGTTCAAATATAATTTCAGCGAAAACCTCTAAACAGGGAACTCAAAGTGAAGTAGGTGACGTAAAAATGAGTCAAGAAATCTCTTTTCTTCTTTACGCAATCTTTGCTGACAACTGTCAAAAACCAACCAAATTTGGAATCTGCCAGCTTGACAAGTTAAAAGAAGCAACAATGCAACATTCATACGTCTCAAAAAATATCTAGAGACAACATGTCATACTTCAAAAAAAGTTAGAAATGAATAGAAAAGCTCAAGATACCACTATTCCGTGAAACCTGTGAAGCACACCAGTATTCCCGAACATGTTGAACAAAGTACATCAAATATTCAATGTATTTCTATTTATAAACATTTTAATCCTATTTCTTAGCTTGTTGGACCGTGTTCGATAACAAAATGCAATCAATTCGACCGAGTTAATGAAATATGCGCGTGTTTTGTAGTGTTGTTCTCAATTACAGGCTGTGTCGAGATGACGCCATTTTGTAGTGCAAATTTCGCGAAAATTAACGATTTGAGGTATTTCGTGAAGCAAATTAAATATTTTTTTGAAGTTATTGAAAAGCAATCGGTTCGTATTTTCTCTCTAAATCACACAATAAAGTTTCTCTGAAGCACACAATCGGGACAATTTTGAAAAAGAAAAGGGCTAGACTTAATAAAGACAAAAAACCCAAAAAGAATGAAAGAGTCAGCCCACCGTAAAACATTTTTAGTTTTACGGTGGGCTGACTCTTGAGAACGGTTAAAGGTCTTGCTTAGGGCTAAAGAACGGTTAAAAGTGAAGGTAGTTTGAAAACAACTAATGTATTACTTACGATTATTCGGAACACCGTATGGTTAAGATTTTCGGGTGATGACAATCTTTTTAGTGAAACAACTCAAATCAATTAGTTCTTCAAGTCATTATTTTGAGAAAAGGTTGCACGTTTGGCTCACAAGCACGTGAGAAACGTGGCAATGAAACAGTAGGTTTTTAACTCTTTACTGCCAAAATAGTCTAGAGTACAACAAAAATTCAATACAAAATAGGAAAAAAGACCTCCCGGACGGCGTATCGTGTCGAGACCTAATCTACCCCTAGTAATGACTTTCGGCTCTTGACTCGAATACGAATATTGAGGACGACATGACCGAAAACAAGACGCGATTCAAGGAAAATAAGAGTTTTATCGAGTTGATAGAGTTTTCAGTATAGCAGAGTAAACTTTTAATAACGAGCTCGCGTTATCAAATCAAACACTGGTTTTCCGGTATTTCCGTAGCACTCAACTCAAACAAAATAGGAGCTCCACCAAAAGAAGACGTTACTTCTTTGCACGTTGAACCTGTCATTGAACAATTGAAATGCGAAACGTGTTTTGTGAATTTGATAATACATGGAGAAACATTTAGTAAAACATTATATTGTCCTAATAAAGTATACTTTATCAACGTTTTATTGAAAAGGTGCGATTAATATTTCTCACATTAGGAAGAAGAGTTCTCAAACAATGAAACTCGAATTTTCATGTCACAAAACAAGCCATTTTGCGGTTCGGAACTGCTATGAGCTGGCGGCTGGAATTCGATGAAAATCGACCAGAACGGCGCTAATTTTGGATCAAAATAGTATTAAAAAGACATCACGGATGATGGGCTCATTTTATTCGCAGAATAACGGCCGTTTTATTACTGTACTAATCATGATATTCACTCGCGAAGGGAGAAAATGTGGTCGCTTTGTTTTCATAAATACTCTCACAGTATAATTTTGTTAACTTGATACACTATTCCGAAAGTGTTCCTAAGTTTTGAAGATCAAATTACGGCTCATTTTGGTAGGCGTACTGTCATTATTGAGTTACACGTGTTTCACGTGAAACATGTTTGAAGTAAACAATACATGTTTTCCTAGCAAAACGTGGACATATTTTGAGAGAGTGGTCCGAAATGGTTGTTGGCTAGTGCCTAAACGGCTATAATGTGGTCCCCAGAGACCCGAAAGAGCAATATTCAGTCAGAGCAGATAATACATCTTTTCGAGATGTTAGGGGTAATTTTGCTGAAATATCGCTGTGGATTCGTTTTTGTGTTTTTTTGAGAACTAAAAGACTAAGTCACGTACTAGTGGGAGTTCAAGTTATGCTCAAAGTGAATGAGACCTCTTTTCAATCTGTAGTGTTTCTAGTCTGATTCCCGTGTCTACCAGCGACTCATAATTTTCGCAGTGACCAAACTACAAACTATACATTGTAATTCCTTATTTTATTCCGAAAGCCCATGTGTTTTACGCGTTTTGCGTTATTTGAGTGTAAAGAAATGTGGAGAAACCAAATTCGGTCAGACCAGATAATACATCTTCCTGAGACGTTATGCAGGAATTATGTTAAGGTCGCGAAAAAGTTTTCCATGAAAAGAGGTATAAAACAACCAGATTATTTGGTGGTCTATAGCAACAGGATTTGACACGTAGGTAATATTGTAATTATTTTTTAGTCGTGGCCACTAGTTGATGAACATAAGAAGAGTTGTTAATCATTAATTTTTTTCTCCAGCAAACTTCCTAATATGTTTCGAAATTTCAGGTTTCATTTAATTTTGCGCGAATCGACCAATTCATTTAAAAAAATGAGCGAGACATATTAGTAGTTTGATTTGAAATCTCAACTTTGAACATATATTAGACTCATCATAATCATTTCACGAACAAAGGGATACAAATTTGTAGACGTATTGAGAATGAAGCTAGCTTTTTGTTCTTACATAGGTGAAAAGTCACGGGCCTAAAAGGTTCCTTTTAGGCCCGCGATTTCCGTAGCCGAAATCACCCTATTAGGGCCTACTAGGGGCGCTTAGGGCAACATTTTTCCTCTCAAATACTGGATTAAATATGTTTTTCTTGCTCAACCTTGTGTATATACTCGAGAAATGTGACAAAACATAGATTAGAGCAACATAGTTGCAGTTAAAATCAAAAACAATGAAAAAAAGCTAGGTCGATATCAAAAACGCGGCCCTTTTAGGGTCTTTTGGGCACGCGTTTGCGAAATCACCCGAAATTTCCCTTTTAGGGGCTAATAGTCCCTTGACTTTTCACCTGAGTATGTAGTAGACGTCTGAGTCCCCTCTAATAGTGGATTACACGTGAATAACGAACACATTTCAATCTTGGGGGATCATCTATCATGATGCTAATAGTCACGTTAAACGTGAAAACACAGCAGAATTTATAGTATGAAGTGTGACCACCTTCCAGTGTTAGCTGCAACTAATGCAGCTTACACCCCCTCATAGGAAAGGGAGTGGGAGGAACATTCGCACTGTTCCTGGTTCAAACATTTGAATTTCGTTCCCCGTACATTACAAACAAGTGAAAAATTAGCGAACCAGGTTTCAGCATGTATTATCAGGAGAAACTTCAATTTTTATTTTTTGTTACGTTTTATAGTTTGATACTTAATGAAAATTTAGTGAAAGTTTGGGGAAAATTGTACATTTCCGAGTATTAAAGACAAACAGCTGGATCTTTTTGTTTTACTTGACGTACTTTACTGCAAATAGAAAGAAAAACCTATTGGAAGCACTTAATAATCGGAATGGAATCTGGAACATTTTAAAAACACCTGGAACTTTGCAAACGTTTGCACGTAAACGTCGGTACAATTGTGGAAGTTTGTTGAAAATTTGTGCATTTTAAAGAAATCTGCACTAGCGTGTGAGGTTTGAGGTTGTACGGAGTGAAATTGAATTTTTTTCACATGTTTTAGAAACACAAAAAATGTTTTTTCAATACCCACCCAAAAATGCAATTCCCACTACATTCGCGAATCATCAAACATAACAAAATCTTCACCCATTTACCTGAATTGTGTTTTTTTTTCAGTTATTTCACATGAAATTACACGTGTAAGTTCAAAACTATAAACAAAAAATAGTTCCCCCCAACTTCCGGAAGTGTGACAGAAACGCTGCGACTAGAACAGAAATCAGTTGAAACACTTAATTATAGAAAAACCATTAAATATTTCTGGTCCATTTGAGGCCAGTGATGTGGGGAACTCGAATTGTAATGCAATTCAGAGACAGAATAAACGATAATCTAATTACGATGGACTAGTTTCTCAAAAAAAAGAACCACAAAGAGAAACGAAAATGAGACTAAAGTACAAAAGTCAAAAAAATTATATGTTTTTATTAAATTAACATGTTTTCTTTGACTATTTTCAACAAAAAAAGACTATGAAAAGTGATATTCTATGAAGTTGATTACAAATAAAGTACAGTTGTAACTGGGTTGACTCAACTAGAATACGGTGCGGAAAAAAGTGGCATGGAGTACAAAAGTTGAACTGTTCTTTGTTCTTTGCTCTCCTAACAAAACAATTTCAACATGACTCATATTGTTTTCGCCAAGTTTCTCTACCGTTTCGGAAGATTACTTGTTAAAATTACCATATACCTTACTTCATCGTCGTGTGCTAAATTTAAAAAAACGTGTAATGAAAACCCATGAATTACACGTGAAATTCACTTGTTAAAACGTGGAATCCGTGAAATCGGCAGAATAACGAACCTGATTCGAGGGTCCCTGATCATCTTCCACAGCACTAGAACGGACCAATCGACGAACCCCCGTCGTGTCACTCTAAAACAAGTAGTTCATATTCTGGTTCGCTCTTACCAAAACAGGTGCTTACGGTGCACGGCTTCCAATTTTGAAGTGTTTGTAGTTTGAGTTTGAGTTTGAGGAGTGAGTTGCTTTTCAGTTATAGTTTGTGAATAATGGCGTGTATCGAATTCAAACAACAATATAGTTTTGATCACTGCTAGGGTTGTTAATGGAGTTCAAAATTTCGAGTTTTCGAGTTTTCGAGTTTTCGAGTTTGACGAAAAATCGAACTTTCGAGTTTTCGAGTTTTCGAGTTGTCAATTTTTGGAAAATTTCAAGTTTTCGAGTTTTCGATTTTTGAGAATTTCGAGTTTTCGAGATTCGAGTTCGACTCGACTCGAAAATTTTCGAGTTTTTTCGAGTCGAGTCGAGTGTCGAGTGCGACTTTAACAACCCTAATCACTGCCTATAAAACACATGAAGATTTAGAGAGCAAACGATTCAACCTAATAAACCTCAACTTCGTTCCTCATATAATTGGAAACTTTTCTCTTTCATAGTTCTCTATTATGACCGCATCTCAAGTAGTTCAACTCTAAATATATTGTTTTCTTGAATTCGACCTTTTGTTCTATTGTTTTATTGAATTCGACCTTTTGTTCACTGAGTTCTATTGTGTATATAGTTTGATTCGGCACTTTTTAAGCAATTTGTACTATAGTTTGTAGTTATTTAGATTATTAAGAACAACAGGATACCTGTTGCCGAACCATGCTGGAGGCAGTCAAATGAGATCGCGGCGAGACCAACGGGCGGTCCGGATCTCCGACCATCCTGCAATTTACGGTAACTAAGAGCAATTCTATTTTAGAAAAATATAAACTAAAAATAATCATGATGATAACATAGGAAATCATCCCGCATGACACAGTAACTAACTATTCTGATTTTATAAAATATATCATGTGTCATCATATATCATGTGTCATGTGTAAATGAATTATGGTGATAACATGATTCAATTTCAAAGAAACGAGAACGAAGGAATTAATTTAATGAAGATTTCACGTGAAAACATGGACAACCGGCTATAAAATGCCTGCTAAACCATGTCCATTATACTATATATGTACAATAACGTAACCAGAAGAAAATGCTTATATGTCAGGAGAGTTCTTAATAATCAACCAAATATTTACGTTAAGATCACGTTCTTATAACGTTTGTGAACTTTTGCTTCCATTCGGTTCCCCTCTAAGAAAAAGTGCAAAAGCTGTAAACTGAACTTGTAATTAATGAGAACAAAAAAGTTGATCAATAGAGGGCATGAAAAGCGAAATTCAGGGAAAAAGATGAATCACTCAGAAAGGAAATTACGCCATGGTGAAGCTCGTCAATCAAAACGATGAATAATGGACTAATTTTCCGATTGGAAACGTAATAGGATGAAACGTGTGTGATTTTCTTATCAGACAATGATGCCACTGATACTATAGTTCTCGTCATTTTTAATGGGGCTTTGGCAGCTTTCCAACCTCAATGCTCATTATATAGTTAGTTGAAACTTGAAGAAAACAATCTTTCTGCATCGAGTTAGTTCTGGCAAACACACGCTGTCGTTAGAAACAGAACTGATGGTCACTGGGTTAGGTAGTGTCCAGATAGTCCAGCTCGGAGCTGACCTTTTTAGGAGACTTTGCTATAGTTCGTTTCACCCATCGATAGCAGCCAGGTACAGTACATTTTAGTGGGCGGAGTCCATTGTGTTGGAAAGTTTCCAACAGCGATCAGCCTAATCAAAATTGTGCACCAGCTGGGTATTGAACTCCGCTCGGATAGGTGGCGCGGCGCCCACAAGCAGCCGGCCATCTGAACATGATGGCCGAAAATAAAAACAGTGATATCCAAACATCTTTTCTGGCTGTTTTTCAAACCTAATTTTATCGCACAAAAAGTTGTCAAAATAACCACTTTTTGGATTTTTATTTGTAATGAAAAGACTGGCAAGCTGCCAGATCAGTCGCCTGCAATGTAGGGTGCGCTCGGCCAGCATGGCTGACTGCTATCGATGGGTGAAACGAACTATACAATGCCTGATGTGGTTGACAGACTACAACTCAGAAGGGTGACCGCACTACAGAATAATTCGAATTACAATTGTTTGGGCCGTATGTTTTATACAATATTTTTTCATCGCAGCAACGACCGGCAACGACAGAAGTAAAGGTGTTGAAAGAGTGATGAACACACTTAGTTAATAATACCCATCTCAAAAAAATTAGGATAATACATAATCGGGACAGATTTTGAGTGAGTCAACTTCCGTAATTGCACTCAGTGAGAATGAAAATCAACAGTTGAACTTTTGAGAACTTCGAAATGCAATTCAGAACTCAAGATAACAGACTGAAGATTTGATGGATCACATCAAAAGTTTCAGGAACATGAAAGTTCAAAACTATTATACGTGATCAAGTAAATGGAACAAATCAAATAAAGTTAATAGTCCAAGTAGAAGTTACAATTGACTACATTCTACATTCGGGGAGATCCGAACCAAACCCAATAGTTTGGTAGGGGCGAACACTCTCCACTATACCGCCAACGTTCAACTGAAAATATGCGTTTTGATTTTTGTTTAAGACTCGGTTTTTTAGAGATAAATCAAATTGACGTAGATAAAATACGCATTTGGTAGTATTAATAGCGAAAATTCCCACGAGATCTGGCTAATTCGCGTTATATTACGTGAGCTTCGTCATTTTGAGATCAACCACTTAAATAAAACACAAGGTTCAAGTTCAGAAAATCCGGGAAGATGATAAAACTAGTGATTGGTTTTTTTTTGGAAGTTTTTTTCAGGCTACTCAGTGAAATACTGTAAACCTGAGACCAGGAAGGTATAAGTATAGTTGCAATAATAGTATAAAATACAGTATCAATATCAGAAATACATTGTTTAACTACAATTGGAAAACGAAATTCATTAAAAAATCAATGAGGTACTTTTTTTCGTGAAGTAAAATTACAGTTCTGTTTAATAAATCGTCAAAAGAAAAGTAGACAGTTTTGTATGGTTTACATGAATGGAAAGAGCACATTAAACCGAGAAATGGATCATAAAGTAACGTGAGACGTGAAACAATGTTAGAAAACGTGCACTCAATAAGACACGTTTCTGAATTACGATGTTGTTCACGGCCTTCGCGTGACCATGCCCTAGACTAGTCGTGCAGACTATTTCGCAACTTGCTAGTGAAAAGGTTGGCTGCATGTCGAGTCTTCGTGAAAAACATGCATAATAAAGCGGTAACGAGAAAATGTATGGCTATAATCAAGAGTGTACCATCCCCCCTTTACTGGGTTCAAGAGCACACAGAAAGCATCTGAAAATCAATACCCTCCGGCTATATGGGTAGAGAGCACGTGAATATCGGAGGGTACAGAGAGAGGAGAGGGAATTGCCCTCAGGCTACAGCTACATATACATGCATAAGGCAATATGCACGAGAGAGAGACTAAAAGGGGAGAGAGAGAAAAAGAGGTAGATAGAAGGAAAGATAATGGGTGAGGAGAGGAAGAAAGAGAGAGACAGTCAGAGACGGTGGAGAAGAGAGAACAAGTAAATTTAAAAAAAAGAGTGGTAAGACAGAGGAGAAGAGAGCAGAAAGTGAGAGAAAGAGCGAGAAATAGAGAGAAAGAGCAAGAAAGAGAGTTACAGTAAGAGAAAATGACTAGAGAAATGAAGAGAAAGGGAGAGGAGAGAAAGAGAGAGGAGAGAAAGAGAGCCACCATCCGTGTACATGCATAAGGCAATATGCACGACTAGAGGCAATGAATAAATGCAGACCCAGCTGGCACTCGGCTTTTTCTCATGAAAAACGAGCAGATGAATGACTCGCGGAATACTTAATGAAATAAAATGTTTAGAAAATACAAAGTTTTCATTAATTCAAAATAAAACACCGTCATTTTCCCAGTCCCGAGTGAAGTTTTGCTGCGGGCCAATAAAGTTTACGGGAATTTGAAGAATGTAAACAACATAAGAAGACCTATGTTCTCACTTTTCATTGAAAAAAAAAACACTTCTTTACTATAACCATTACTATTACTATATCTTCTATTTCAACTTTTCTGTGAAATTCCACTCTTTTATTTTTGATCAGAAGAGAACAATTGTGCATTTGACCGAAGTAGAAAACCTTTATGAAAACGGAGTGTATAGAGTGTAGTTAGTCTGATCAACTTTGGCAAACTTGCCAAATGCAATCACAAAAGCAATTAGAAAAGTGTGCACTTTACAACAAAACTTGTAAAATAGTATGACACGCATTATGCCTAACTCTGAGAAGTTGCAGCAGATCTCGTACAAAGTGAATGGGAAAATGTGCAGCTTACAATAATTAGATATTTTCAAACGTGTGCAATTCATTTAACGTCATTCCTCAGAGCAATCAGCGGAACACGAAAACAAATTATATGGGAATTACGTTTGAGCGCCCTGAAAACCCTCCTTGCAACTAGGAACACCGAACCAAGTTGGGTGGTTGGTATACTTTCAGCCAGTTTCACAGTCACGTAAAATATGTTAAACACAGCAGAACTCAGAAATGTGCAATTACAAAGTGCGCAATTTCTCTTTAGAATGCTAACTGCACGTGACTATCCATTTTACTTCTAGTATATAGTCTGTTTCGCCAATTGATCCCCTTCCACTGTAATCCATCAAGTTATCAGAAGTTAATTTATAATGAATAATTCATTACTTTGGTTTGACATTTTCCGAGTTTGTAGTAGTAAAAGTGCAAAAGACATCAACAAAACTTTAAAATAAAATAAAACCACAAACTTTGACCGGAGAGTTCAACATATTAGTGTAAAGGGTTAATAGCGTGAAACATACCATATAGTTTTTTATTGTTACGTAAACTTCTTCAGTATGTCTTTGAAATTTCACGGGCTGAAAACCTCTTGATGATGATTTATTACCCTAATGGAAGCGTAACATCTTTGCGAATCAGAAAATAAAAAAATCGAGAAAAACAGTAGTTGAAGCACGAATACGGGAAAAAATAATCACGTAGTAAAAAACACGCAAAACAGTAACGAGTAAAGTAACTAGATGTGTTGCAACCGGAAATTCCGGACAATACACTTACCTACAGAATTGCCGAATTGTGAATTTTTACTTTTTTTTACGTGATTTTTGAGAAGAAAAACTAGGAAAACATCTTGTGTGTTGGAGTTTGTTGCTCGCAATATTACTAATAGATGTGAGAGCGATTACCGTGAAACTATGAAACCCCGTCTCGAGTCTCACATGCATTCATGTGTTGTAAAAAACGAATAAATTGTTTAGGAGCAACCTAAATTTGCAACCGTATGATAAATTCAGAACTCTTGAGTGATTTAGGAACTCGGAATAATAATTTTACTGAGCCTTAGCCCCACTTATAAACGTCTAATCCAGTTATAATATCCGTAAGTGAGGAACTAGTAGACCGGACAGCAAACGAGTTCATAACAATGAAGGGAATCATATAACTAATAATAATAATAATAGTACTAATGAAAAATTATTGCGCATAGGTGACACTTATAACAGAATAAGTGAAAAACGTTCCAGCTCAAACAATTATGCACGTTTTGGGTGCATTTCTGGTACTACCAGCCCAATGGTACATTTGTAGGTTGAGCCCAAATTTGAGGTGTAGTTTGATCAAAAACCAGCGAAATCAAAGTACAAACACATCGAAATGGGGCAGCATCAACCGAGTTGGCTTGCGATATGAACTGTGAATATAGTGGGTGCCAAATTTATACATTTCTGTCTCCTGCCGGAATCGAACCTGCGAGCAAACGATTCGTAATAGGGCGGCTAACCGCTGCGCTATTAGAGTACATGAAGAGCAAGCTTTGGGATCGAAGACATGTGTGAAGACACAGCTGAAAGTGAGATATACAGTACCCTCCTCCTTTCCGTTGGCGACGACTGCATTGCAAGTCAAGTCAAATACGAAAATAGTAAGAACGAGCAATGTGGGAGGTATTACATTGAAAAGTGTAGCAAAAGGCTAAGCCGACTGCGTGGTTTATTGACGTTGTTCCATAATATCTAGAGCGAATCCCTAGCAGCTCATGTAATATATACGTCAAGCGAAACACCTGGGCGTCGTGCGATAAAGGTTGACGTTGTGCAACATAATTAGGTGGAATAAACTTTTTTCCAGTAATAATTCACAATGAATAAGAGTTTGAGTTATGTTTGAATTTAAAGAACAAGTTTTAACTATTTCACCGTATTAATGATAAACTTTTTTGCTAGTGAAAACCAAGGGTTTATCGAACATAGTTCCGATTCTGATTTACACTGACCAGGAAACTTCATGTGAAGTAGTAAACTTGAACTGAGGAGCACTTTAACGAAGGTTAGAGTATTAATAGCCGCCTACTGATATCAAAATAGTCTGTGACATTGAGAAGTTCCAGATCAAAATGTAATCCCTAGCACTTGAACGTATAGAGAGTGGGGGGGGGGGGAGCCCGAACTAAAGCAGCTTAGTCCCCCTCAATTGAAACTGAGTGGGATGAATATTGCGAAACGGTTCGCACTTCCCGAATGATACAAATCAAATGGAAACGAATTTCACAACCTTCTAAATTGATGCGAGGGATTCGTAAATTACGGTATAGAAGTAGGTGTAACTGGAGAATGAACAAATGTTCGTTGTAGTGTCATCGTTAGATTCAATATACGCTGTGATCCAGAAGCTCAAATTATAAACACAGTATTCATAAATCTTCATCAACGACACTGATAGTGTTTTTCACTATATAAATAATATAAATTATGATCATAGAAGGCCAAAATTGCCTGATTTTACCGATGAATGTTACTATAGGAGTCTCAGTAGAAGTGAAAACCCTATATTTTATATACCACCTTCCTTGTTTTCCCTCAACGCTCCGGTGTTTTGAGTTTCTGCCCGACTGCTCCTGTTTCCAGCTGATTTGAGGCGACGAGTCCTCGCTCGGTTAAATAAATGAACAACTCTGGGCGGGACTCAATTATGCGAGTTAGTCCTTTGAATTAGTTAGGCCGGCTGCGAGCCGAGAAGTCACAATGTGAAAGTAGATCAAATACGGCTGGGGCGCAGTTTTTGTAGAGAGTTTTATATTGAACATGAAGAAATATATAAAGTAGGATCGTATAAAGATTAACGAATGAAGTGAAGAAAATTTTTGTTCAAACTATATATCACAAAATACGCAGCATCAGAAAGGGCAATGAAATGACATTCTACATAAACGTAACTGAGGAAGAGAAACATACTTGTTTTTCCAAAATCTCTGTTATTACTATATAAAATTGTTAATTTTGATAATAAATTAGTATACGTATGTAATTATATGTTGTCCAGCGCCAATAGTGCAAAAGTCGCCCTCATTACGCGTTTTATGAGGAAATTGACATCATGATTAATTATTTCGCCCGGCGAATTCGCATAACTACATTTGGAATTTGTATCGGGAACAAACATTTGTAGTCGTCAAAATTCGTTCGGAAACACTTGGCGATTTTGAGTAGGAAGTAGAAAGAAAGGTCAAAGGTCACGTAAAACGGGACGGAATCTTGGAAATCATGCAGGTTATTTTTGATATTTTATAGTATTTCCCATTTTTACTCAGACTCTCGAAGTATGATTACTAAACTGTCACTCTGTTATTACTAGTTATAACCACGTGAATAATATGGAGTCTCTGTAATATTGTGAAAGTGTGTAAAGCAGGAGAAGAAGGGGAGAGAAGTATACAAGGAAGTAAGAGACAGACAGATTCTACTTTGAAAATGTTCGTGCTCGGAAATTCTACCCGGAACATAAAAAGGTCGAGATTATTAATAATGTATCTCCGATTGAATATAAGAAGACCCAAATGGACTAGGAAACGAATTGAAGACCTGCACAGGTGGCACATACACTAGAAGTAAATTGAATAGTCACGTAAACTAAGCACTCTAATGAGCTATCGTGCAGTTTGTCATTGCACGTTTCCGAGTTGTACGGTGTTCAACATGTTTCACGTGACTGTGCAATTAACTAATAGTATAACTAATAACGCCTGGATGTATTGTCTGTTTCAATCAAACGTGGATATCTACCACATAGTCTTGAGACTTCTAGCGTCTAATCAACTTTTTGATATGTGAAGGTCACAAAAGCTACGTGTGACTTGAACTACGCAACAATTTTTCGAACGTAAATGCAAAGTTAGATTCGCTTTTAATTTTACTGCGAGCTTGAGCGGAGAAATTAGATTTTGAGAAGTTTTCAGAAATTGAAAAAAGGAAAAAGAATTTGACCGTGAACTTGAAAAAAAAGAGGAAAAAACGTGAACATAATCATTATTACTGTACTTTCTTATGCACGTTGACGAGAAAAGTTGGATTTGAACTTAATATAACTTTTGACCTACCACTCGTTCCACCTCCGGAGTGAGTCGACGACATTTTCGGGAATCGACGGAATGGTCAGGGAATAACGGGCGAATGTGTTCTTCATTGTGCGGTTGGCATCGGAAAGTCGGAGTTCCTGGAAAAACTGTAAATTGTCTTTTTGACTGTTAGTCAATGCAGAGTCATGTGAAACATGTTAAACACAGCAGAACTCAGAAACATGCGAAGAAAAAGTGCACGATCCCTCATTAGAATGATAACTATACGTAACTATTTATTTCACTCATAGTATAGAGCCTGCACTGGTGAAATGTGAAGATTACACCTGAAGAATTGTCTGTAAGAACGTAAGCAGTAATGAATTGGTTTGTTTTACATTCACGATTAATACGAATAATGACGAGCTCTCCCGTATCACGTGACTTCGCATTTCACTAACAGATCCTTTGCACATTTTCACAACAGGTATGAAAGTCATTTCCAGTGTTGCTATACTTGTAGTCAACTGTATTATCACGTAGAACTTGAGAAATACATGAAAACTGAGAAAACTGAAAGCGTGAACTCAGCATATACCATTTCTCTCAGTTTTTGTCGAAAGGAATAATCGAGAGAAAGGTGATAAGCAGAAAAACAAACATACTCTGCAACTGAACCCACTTTTTGCGCGGGACAGTTTTCTTATTAGGTTGTTCTGAGAACCGTTTCAAACAATGCTTGTCAGCATTGTTGTTCCAAAAACAAGAATGACTATAATACATGTAAAATGTGTAGTTTTCCGCAAATTTCGCGATTTAACACGTGGCTCTCCACGTCTTTAGATGTGGCACTCCAATTGGAGAAATGTAAGAGAAAAATGAGATGATGAAAAGGGTATTCTGTGTTTCTATGTTCTATGTTTGTAGTTTGAACCACCTGAGTTTCATTCATTTCGGAACGTGAGTGTCATGAAGGTTTGTACCACGCGTAAACTACTAAGTATCCTCTCCGAATGACGTTAAATACCCATTTTTGCCATATTCCCGGTACATATATTAATTTTCAGAGCCGTGTATGTAGTTCGAACTACAATACAGACCTGATGATTCTAGTCACGGTAGTTAGTATGGGAATAGTGGGCAAATAGTGTTGTAGTAGACCATAAAGTTTCTGTCATTCCTACTGACGCTTGGCAGCATGCCAATGAATATTCCAGGCTACTTTTCACCGCTTTGGAGTTTTTCGAAAAACCGCACATTTCTGTTAGCGTTTGTCCACTTTCATGAAAACACGTGAATGGAAAAGTTTCAGGAATGCTTATGTTTCCTCTAAAAAATGGTCATCCGAAAATCTTGGCTCCATGCCAGCTAGTCTCAGTGGGAGTGAAACGAACTATATAAACGTTGTAGTTTGATCTAAACGGACTATTTACGAGCGGGGAAATTTCCAACTCAACCAAGACGAAACACGGAACTTGAACAGTCGTTGGATACAGTCGTTACACATAACTTCTCGACGTAATCAAGGTTTGATTCACCGTCTCTCGGGATAGTATTACGCAGATTTATCACACGAACTAATCCAACTTAGCATTAATAAAAGATAGTGTGACGTACAAGTGGCTTTCAAATACCAACAAACGAGCATTTCATAGATTGTCTGAAACAGTGACATGCTTTAGTTCGTAAAAACTACAAATGCTCGTTGGCGTGGACGTTGCGAACAGTGTGATTTCTAACTTGTATGTTGTTAAGAAGTCAGAACTGTTTTAGACTTTTCACAGTAAAGTCAGCAGGCCGAGAACAAAATTTCGTTTCTGTAGGTAGAACAAAGATAGACTAGTTTATAGTCGTCGCCAACGGAATGGCGGAAGGGTACTGTATATTTCTCTTTCCGCTGTGAACGCAGACATGTATTTGACTTCAAAGCAAAACATGCCCGTTATGCCCTCTATTAGCGCAGTGGTTAGCTGCCTACTCTGAAGCCTGAACGCTAGTAGATACGCTAGCTCTGAAAAATAATCTAGTAGTTTTCCAAGGTCTTACGGTATTCACGCGGCCATATGGCATATTCCCACCCTTGCGGCAATCGCGTAACCTGTACCAGATACGACACACTGGCGTTTATAGGGGAGCTGTATTCACAAAACGACAATCCATCAAATCGCGTTATTGCTTAACAACAATAGTTGTACAAAATGGCAATAAATGTATAACTATTTCGGAAGTATTTATTTTAAGTACTTTATTTTTGGTAAAAGCTTAATTTATTAAGTTTCTAACATTCAATATGAAATTTAAGAATAACCGTTGCCCGGGTCAGTACTTCAGCTACCGTAACCCGAAACGCTAGTAGATTCCCTAGTTGATATCAACATCGGGTTTTTTCCTCGCGTATCTACTAGCGTTCAGGCTTCAGAGTACTACGAATCTTTTGCTCGCAGGTTCGATTCCGGCGAGAGGCAGAAATTCATATATTTGGCACCCACCATACTGTGTGATACAAAATTCCGAATATTCATGCGACTAATATCGGTTTTATTCTCATTATTTCAAAAAAAGTGATTAAGTGAGTTCGATGAATGTAAATAAGATGATTATGACTTTCAATTATGAAAAATCGATAATATCGATTTATTGATTAGTTACATGAAGATGTAAAATGGTCAAAAACAGTCCGAAAATTTTCAAACTGACTAAAAATCTTCCTCATTTTTTTTCCAGTATGAGTTACGTATGAGACTCAACTACATCAGAAAGAAGTTGAGAGAAAATGCTTTCTTCTCGAGAAATAACGAATTTTTGTTTGCCAAATTTTCAAAAGGGTTGAACAAGTACAATTATTTCAGTGTGAAGATTCATTGATGAGTAGTGCTCTATCGTGAACAAATATCGAAAGAACGTTCAGTCGTTCGCGAGATATACATTGTTGATTTTCACCTTCAAAATTGATGACGTCACAAGTTACATGATGAGTCACATGACGAAAACTGTCAACATGATCTTTGATGCCTTAACTTTTTTCTGCAATTTCAAACATGACAAACACGCGGGGGTCTGGGGGGCACCCCAGCTAGCGGGACGCGCGGCGGGAGCCGCGCGACCCACTAGTCTGTGATATAAAATTTCAAATATTCACTAATATCGGTCTTATTCTCATTATTTCAAAAAAAAAGAGTGATTAAGTGAGTTCGATGAATGTAAATAAGAGTTATTACGTGAATTGAAACAATAACATCTAGCAATGAGAAAGCCGAATAACTGCTGGAGTAGGAAAAAGCGGTCGATTATGCGCTCTTTGTCGTTATGAAGAAAGTCAATTAAGCTGGCGAATAGGGGCACATTCAACGCTCTCCAGCAACAACAAAACCCCCGATACCGCATAAACATCCCGCCTGTTTTGTAGTAAATAGTTTATTTTGTTACCAGCTAGACTTGTAACGAACTCAACCCGACTGCACAAACAACGTTTTGTAGTTTGAATACACTACTTTTCAGGAACTAATTTAATACTTAACCAGCTGCAGAGTACGTATGCTAGAAGATCCCGGCACCTTCATCCCATCCTGCGTCTCTCGCTCTGCCTCACTATTTCTCGTCTCTTACATCCCGGCTGGATGTAAGAGCAGAGAAATAGCGTATGTTTGAGGATACGCAGGATGGGATGAAGGTGCCGGGATCTTCTAGCATACGTACTCAGCTGAAGTCTGAAGATATGAATAACTCAACGCGACCGCATAAACATCACGGATGTTTCGTAGTGTGATCTCTGTATCTTTTTGTAGCTAATTTACCACGTGCACTAACTCATCACACAACTAACTGAAGACTACCTCAACTGTAAGACAAAACTAACCTACGAAATTCAGAACGCACGGTAAACATCAACGTCGGTTTGTGGTCTCTCTGTGTTTTGCTCGCAACTTTAGACTCAGACGTAACTGAATCACTACCCACTAACCCTTCAAGTAACTAGCTGCAGTACTTCAACTTGTCAAGAGTTGTCCAAGCTCCAAAATGAGGTCCTTTAAATTTTATGTCTCCCTGCATAAACCCGGCAGTTAACAAATAACTATTATGTGAGCCAATCGCAATTCAAGACGTTTTATTTTTCAAATAGAGCTTCGCAAAAAAATTTTCTCTGATACTTAATGTATCTATATCTAGGGACTATGAAACACTGCCGAATATAAACAAAGCGATAATTTCTAAATTGAAGTGCAAAACGTTTGCATGCAGAACAATGGTTTATTGGAAACTCGTATGAATGAAACTGTTTGCATAGATTAGAAATCGATGTAGAGTAACCACTGGAAAACGAACAATTCTGAATCAAAGTCTGTTCTGCTAGTGCAAAACTCTTGCTGAAGATATGAATCGTGTGAAAATGGAGAGCGGCTCTCCCTCTATAGCCTAATGATGTACTCGATGGGGAGGCAATATATTAGAAGGTCTGATTGAGAGTCAAAAAACGTTTCGGCTTGCAAGAGAAAGAAAATTTCTGGTAGTTACTCCAATCAAGTATAAGAGATAGAGAGATACTCAAGGAAGGATTGGAAACTTTGCAAAATATAGGCTACGTGAGAATAACGTCGGGAGGTATTCAATCTCACAAATATCGCAAACGTTCTGTATCAAAAATGAGCAAACTTTCCAGAGTCTGCCGGTTTAGGAATTTTCGTGGAAATTCGGGAAATGTTACTGGAGTAAAGACTGACCAAGGCAGTTATGCGAAGACGCAATCGAAAATCGGGAAAATTCTCGAAAAGATGATTACATACGTATTAGTCAACTTTTTACCAGACAACGCGGGGGAGTGCAATCTGAGAAAAACGAAAATCAGATTTAGATTTCTGCCAGAGATGAAATCACAGCTTTTTTCCGGTTACATGTTTATTTAAGCAAACTTGTTTAACAATATAGATGTCGTATGGTCAGAATTCTGTTATAGAGTAGTTTCTCACATGAATTCAACATACTTTCCATTGAAATGGTGAATTCTCTCCCGAACCGACTCTTTCCGAACCAAAAACAAACCGATTCTTCCCGAACCGGTTGGTTCGTTCGAGAAGCAAACCAAATTCAGGCCAAAAAGGGGGAACCGAGCCAATTCAAGTAGTTAATGCGGAAGTTGGTTGCCTCTGTAACGTTTATCAGGTTTTGGTTCGGTTGCATTTGAGTAGGCGAACGGTTCGGTTTCTCATTGGACCCACTGCTTCGGGAAGACATCTGCCGAAATAAAACTTGGTGGCAAAAGTCTGCACTAAGAAAATTTGAGATATGTGACCTGCTGAAAGAGTGGTTATATAGTGTTTGAACGTGTCATATCTGAGATTCGTTCACACTTTCCGGGAATAATTTAGTAGCTCGGCATGGCATGCTGAGTTTTCTATCTACAAAAATAGGAATAATAAAGTGATGATTAGGCCAGATATTCGATGAATTGAGAACATTGCACGTGTTAGTTGTGTGTAGGAAATGTGCAAAATGAGCAACAGATTAACACACATTTCCTATGTTTTTCATGTATGCTGTCGTAGTTGGACATATTTGATGTGTATGAGATCCAACTGGGAGTCACTTACGATCACTCCCTATGAACCACTGTGTACACAGTTTTTGATGTGTTTTCACGCTTTCCGTCGTAATTACATTCATTTATCTACGTACAGTGAACGGTTACGTGCTCGAAAATCACTCTGAGAGCGTTCTTCTACTCGTAAACAGCAAAAATAGTAGTTTGAGTGGTAAATCTTCTGAGTATTCAAATTACTACGTCCAAGGCAAATCTAGGTCCAAAAGTAGCTGAAAACGAGTTATTTCTAGCGAGTATCTGACGCGTGTGAAATAAACGCTGGCGTTTCACTAAAATGTGACCGTTTTGTTCTCAAACTGTTCAAACTAAACGCGATTTTTTGAAACACCTAGCATCTTTTTGAAATTTCAATTTCTACGAGGTAATTGTAGAATATAATGTGGCTGAAAAATGGGGTATTCTAGTGAGTATCCGAAGGGTAGAAATGAAATAAGCGCTGGTCGTTGACTGCCGCTCGGCCTCAAATCTAATATTAGAAAGAAGGGACGAAAACGAGATAACAACATGTTCTGAGACGTCAAGGACCAAAATAGAGTTGAGAAAAAACGTGATAAATTGTGTGTAAACACGTTTTTACACGTTTTATACACGTGACCATTTCAAACCTCGGTTACACTTTGCTCTTCACCGAACACAATTCATATTTCGCCTAGTCAACAAGAGATCTATACGAACGTCAACAGTTCTTCTTTACACGTTTTTACGTGTGTTTTTAGCTTTCAGTTCATATATCAACAATTTTGGAAGATTTGCGTCTTGTTTGGAAGTATGATGTCAAATCAAAAGTAGTTTCTTCTGCCGTGCGAACATTGTACTTTGGAAAAGAGAACAGAAAACTGGATTTCATCGTTGTTTATTATTCAAAATTCACAAGAAAATGATATTATGACAAAAGAGGACATTTACAAGCAAAAATACAGAATATGAACAGAAGACGGACAAGTGGTGTCGTAATTCGTATATAAATAAAACTATGCTAACCGATTCAGAGACGATAAACTATCCTAGGCGGGACTGGACTTGGCCGCGAGCCAGAAGATGCCTGCGCATCTAACTCGAGGTCCATTCCAAACTAGTTGAGAGGGAGAGGGGAGATAGGGTAAGACATAGCCGCCTAGTGAGCTCGCAGGGGTACTTGCATAGGCACCTTTTGAAGGTAATATAAATAAGAAACGGTTAAAGGAGACGGAAAGGAACGTTTTTTTGTGAAGAATTCGTATGAAAATGCACGGAATCATTCCTTTTGACCTCCTCCAGCCACCGTACCCAAACAGAAAAGTTTGGCCCGACTTTGGTGGGTGGCACGTAGTCCCGAGTTGTTATTTTGACACGGAAACACACACAAACAAAGGTGTCCACAATAGGGGACTATGTACAACATGTTCGCTGCGTACCGACAATGTGTCCGGGTGTCGCCTGAGTATCTCATGAGATTCAGCTACGCAGGCAAATGCAGCAGACGCACACCCGGACACATCGGTCATGTAGGCAGCAACAAAGACAGTGAACATGATTAGTTATTGAAAGATGGGCGGGCGAAGTGGCCCATACGAATGAAAGACGGTGGTACCGTGGAGGGCTCAATGTTGACGAAAGCACGAGTGTAAGAGAATGTGGTACGCGACGCGTCGCGGACGCGCGCGCTGCGGCGCCGCAACCTGCGCATCTAAGGGAAAGAATCGTAGGCAATGATGATGTGATAAAACAGCACTAGAACCATCACAATGAAAGGTGACTATACATTTCTGGTATCATGGGTACAATATGAGGGATAATACCGTATCACGGAGAGAGGGGGGATAGATAGATATAGTACCAGAAGCGCCGGAAAATCTACTACCGCTGGGGGACCGGTACCACAGCGGGTAAACCATCACGTGGATATTGATTAGATTATTGATTGATGTGGTTAGTTGATTAGGTACATATCGATTTTCTCCGTCTCGACTCAGTCCCAGGCGTTGGGCGATGGGGGAAGTTCGGAAGCCTGCGCCACGGAGGAACTGAAAATAAATTGAGAATGGAATAAGCATTGGAATGAACTTTATCCGATATTCATGAAGTTAATAATCCTACAAATCTCCTGGTCACTTCGGCTACGTTTGAATTGATGTGTTTGATACAGCACAATTGACGAATTCTTCGACTATGTGATTCTCCAAATATACAGAAGAACAAAGTTTTGAGAGGGAGGACCAAAGATAGAAAAAGAGAGCAGAAGAGAGAAAGTTGCTCTAACCTGGCAAAGTTCTTGTATGCGGCGGATCCGGGGTTGATACAGAGTGGAATCCCGTACAGCGGAGTTCGCTCCGTGACGAACTTGTACATTCTGTCCCTCAGCTCGAACATGGAAAGTCGCGAGAGCTCCTTTTCCCACTTGGGGTCGAATGGCTGCTCGTGCTGTAAGCAAAGTAGTAAGTTTCACAAACTTTTACAAAAAAATAGTTCTGATTTACTGAAAACAACCACCAAAAAAGAGTTTTCTTCTTTTCAAACCAATTTTGAACAAGTGATTCATTGAATATTATATTCTACTCTGTTCCACTTTATATACTTAATACTTTATACTTGTCAATACTTCCATAATAAACCTATTTATAACATTCAAGATTAGGGAAATAAGAAGAAGAAACGACTTACCACCGGCTCAAAGTCGGAGGTGAATATTCTGGTGTTGTTCGGCTTCGTGTAGCAGCAAGAGCACATGCAGGAATGGAATCTCATTCTGCCCTCCTCCAAATAAGGGTGTTTCAACGCCTGTTCCACGGTCACGCGCTTCTCCTGTAAGGTATCGATTGAAATTATCGATTTCTAGACCTAATATCGATTCGTTCAATATGTCACACTGCATTTTAAGCATTTCACATGTACACATTCATCTACACTCAATGTTTTCAATTTACTACTAACTTGGATGCTGTTCAAAAAAGCTGTAAGACGCAGAAATACAGATTGAGGAAAGCAAAAAGTTTCGGAATCAAATGAAAGTTTTGAGAAAAAAAACTAACGGGGTCAAATTGGAGCAGCATGGAGAGTAGATGCACTGCGTCCTCCGAGGTGTGGGCACTCAGCTGGTACAACTTGTAGAGAGACGGCTGGCGATAGGGAGCACGTGTCACGTGATTGCGGGCTCCGTCACACGCGTGTCTCATCTCATCGGGGGCGGGGGTCCCGAGTAGGTCAATGATCATGTTCAGCTGAAAAATTCAATATTGGTTTTTTGTACTGGAAGGCAATTTTTAGTAGATTATAATGGAATATCCATTTTACATTCTCTAACTTAAATGTTACAAACTGAACGAATTGAACGTTCCTAATAAGAAATCACGAATATGATTTTAATTGAATCAATGGGTCCAAAAGAATTGCACAAAGTCCATTACTGTTTTAACTTTGAACTTTTCCAGAACAACTCTACACAAGAAAAACAACAAACCTGTTCAATGGGACCCTGCGCCTGGAACAAAATTCTCCGGGCGAGAAGTTCGGCGAAAATGCAACCGATTGACCAGATATCCACAGCTCCGGTGTATCTAAAATAGAAACAAATAGTTTAGTATATAACGAAAAAACCTCATAATAAGAAATGGAAAAGAAGAAAACTACCAAGAATAGAGGATATTTTCAAAATCCAAAGTTTTGAACCATAATATTTAAAAAAAACGCGATTCTAAGTTACTGACTGATTGCATAGTCAAATGCTCATCGATACATCACAGAAGAAATTATCTCACCGTCTGGCTCCCATGAGAAGTTCGGGTGCCCGGTAGTACTGGGTGACGACCTCGTGCGTCATGTTCTGTTTTTCCCGAGAATCCCAGATTCGGGCCAGCCCTGTAATTAATAATATAATAATAATAACAATACTTATTATTATTGCCTATTCGGAAAATTTGAACAACCCGGCGTGTCCAGATATTATGTATACTTAATTGATCACAATTTAACAGCGTTCAAAGGACTTTCTGGTATGAAAATGAGAAAAAGCGTACTATTTTTTTTCAAGATATTTAGCTTTCAGATGAAAACTAACCGAAATCGCAAATCTTGAGGATGCAATTGCTATTGACCAACAGATTTCCCGGTTTGATATCTCTGTGGAGAATATGGGCTGCGTGCAGATACTTCAGACCTGGAAAATATTTTGTCACAATTACATAAAAGTCAATAAAAGAACAAACTATTATTATTATTTATGACTATAAGGATCAGTGAAACCATTCTGATGATCGATTTTGCTCGGTCAACAAGATGTATAAAGCGTAAAAAAGTATGATGAGATCTGAAACTCAATCTTGAAACTTTATAGTTCAATGAAGTCAAAAACTTAAACTAAAAACTACAACGGAATCTCGCAACGGACCTCGAAGTATTTGGTAGATGAAGACCTTGACATGATCAATTGTCAATGGCTGGGGGGAGACGATGATTTTGTGCAGATCACTCTGCATCAGCTCCGTCAACACATATCTGGAAATCAATAATAGATCAAACCACTTTAGATTACGGTAGCCAGTTTTCGCTGTCTTACAAGTTCTCAACACGTACATTGATCTGAGCACGGAAAAAAGCAGTTAACACGTTCTACGCTTACTGTAGCCCCAACTTGCGATGTGCTAACTGGCCCCCTACTTCCACCAAATTGTGTCGCGCGTGTTGTTTTCGGCTACTACCACCCCGCGCATCCGAGACAGGCCGTGTCGGGAGCCCAGTTCGCGACCCCCCACGAACCGCCCTCCAATATCCTTCGCCTGGCTCCGTGCCAAGCCGGCACGGAGGCCCCGAAAAAAACGGAGATTGGATACTAAAACTAGAGCCGACGGGGTCATCGTAACATCTACGAACCTATTGGATTCTTTTTTCTCGTATTTCATCGAGAAACTGTAGTGTGATGAAATCGTTTCAAAATTTGGCAGTTTTTCCGAGAAAGTCCACAAATCCGAAAATGTCGTTCGATAAGTGCTAAACTACTAGTGAACATGGTGATCACGTCAAACGTGCACAACAATGCACTTAGCATTCGGCAGTCAATCAGATGTGCTCAAAAAACGCCTACTAGTGAAAACATAGACACACTACCGCTAGTTTCAACTTTGAGATGTTGCCGTTGAAAACTGAATACTCTAGTTACAAACTACTAGGAAGAACCCATAGTATTTCGCAACTGGGTTCCCTTTTCATTTTCCACAAAATCTGGTTCAAATTCCACGGTTTTATTCCCCATTCGACCTTGTCCTGTTTCGCTTTCGCCCAAATCCAATTCCCTTTCAAAATGTTCTATTTAAAGGACGGATTATAACATCGCGCGGTCAACGATGTTCGCACAATGGACACCACTTAAACACTAGAAATCAGGTGTTACCGTAACCTGAGACCTCTATTAGGTTTCAAACAGAACTTCTGAGTAAACGAGAACCGCGATGTATTATCATATCCAGTAATGGTGAATGTAAAGAATTAACACAGCTCAAACTAGTTTTACGGTACCCTATTCGCGCGCCAAGACAATTTCTGAGATGACCTTTGAACGATGATGGAATGCGGAACAGCTGGCAGAAGGCCAAACATTGTGTGCGCAGCCCCCCGATAGCACTACTGCAGTTGTTGTTGTGGTGGTTCGGTGCAGCCGCAGCGGTCAAGAGGGCCGGGTGGACTACCCGGCGAGGAAAGACCACCCACGTGGAAAAAAGACCACCCCATATGCTAATTAGACCACTTTACGAGTTCAAAACCCCTAAAATTCAGATGAACTAAACTGAAACTCCACGTAAATCCATATATAGAAAGCTTTTACACATTTCCAGCAAACTACCCACTCTTCTACGTTTGCCATGCACTGCCCGTTCCTCCACCTATACACCGCGAATGAGAAAAGACCACCCAGCTCGCCCGAGACCACCGTATACGGTAATTAGACCACACATTAGAAAAGGAGGTCATTAAGTAGTAAAGTATCCAGAATTCAATGAAGTGCATATAACTCACAATTCTTGGAAGAAATGAGGGTTGGTGGGCTGAAGAATGTCCAACAATGAAAGAACCTGCAAACCAAACGAATTAATATTGTTTTCAAGTGAATAGGTGAACACATTTTCTGATTTTCAATAATTAATAAAAACTATACATGCAAAAAAAACTCACGTTATCGTGTTTGAAAGACGAAAGCATGCGAATTTCGCGGAAAACCCGTTTACAGGAGGCTAGATTCTGAAAGACGTTGGGCATTTTCTTTAGTGCCACCCGTTTTCCACTACGAGGATCTGTCACCGACCTGAAATTGAGATGAATATAATAATGTTTGTAATGTTTCATTGGTTTAATTAAGTACTTATTCGTCTGTCTTTCAATTGTCTCAACTTTGCGAATCCAAAACATAAATTGCTTTTCTATTTCCGTTTTGCTCTCTCTTTTCAGACCCTAATTCCCAGCTGAACTTGACGACAAACAGTCACGCGTCGAAAAATGATCATTTCTGTTTACTTTTTCTTCTGCGCACGCGCTTTTCTTTCAATGAAAAACAGCGCCCGAGAGTCCAAGATGGTTCTAGGTGATAGCAAATAGATACTGAGTAACAAACTTGGTACATGGAAACTATTCTATAACATAATTGAACTTCTATAAACGTGAGAACACGGCACGAAAGATTCGAAAGTCACCCAAGTAACGAAATATACGTAAACACGTTTCCGAATTCTGCTGTGTTTACACGTTTTTTCTCGCGTGACCTTATTGTTTACTAGTAAACTCACCAGACAACTCCGAAAGCTCCGTACCCAATGGGTCGGTCCGGTTGCGCGTCCTGAACCGGCGCGGGGTAGAACGGCTGCGCGGCAGCCAAAATTGCGTTCGACACATGCGCGGCCTGGAAAATCAATAATAATCAGTCGATAATTCATGTTTCCTAACGATGTTCAATTATTTCTTGTTTTCTATAGTCTTTTTATCGTTTTTTACCTGTTTGATGATTAGAAAAACATTTTTAGCGCAAACTCACCAGCAAACGCTTCAGGTACTCGATCAGGCCCTCTACAATGGCGAGCAGGTACATTGCACAGCAGACAACTGACAGTTACCGTAGGCTAAGATGTGCATGAACACTTTTCCAGGGAGGAATGGTAGGATGGTATGGGAATTGGGGGATATGCGGCAATCGGTTGGAAACCGGGTCCGATTGGGATCTATTGAACAATGAGACATTCTTTAGGCAACGAATAAATTGGCGCCAAATGGGAAGAATGTCGAAAAGACACGTGTAGGAACGTGAGAAAACGTGTGATGAAGATGAAACAGATGAAGTAATTCCCGGTGTCAAATTGTCAAAAGTCACGAAAATAGTTAATCTGACCATTTATTCACTGTTAGCATGAGTTACGACTAAGGAAACAAAATCAGCTGTTTTAGGCAGGGTCCATACTTTTTACGCGCGCGTATTACGCGGGCGTAATACGCCAACAAGCATGTAAAAACGTCCTGATTTAATACGCGGGGCGTAATACGCGTTGCATTACGCCGAGTTCACCCAACCCGTTAATAAACTTGATTATTGTGATTTAAGTCAGAAATGAACAACGTTCGATTTATAATTGATTTCTATTGCTTCAGCTTATTAAAAATGCTAAAATTACCAAGTTTTTCAAAATTTCAATTTTTTTCGAAAACACCGGAAACTGACCTAAACTAGTTGAAAACTTATCAAACATTGAATGAACACATTTTTGTAAGTATCGGAAAGTAAAATTCACGAAAACAATACAAAATAATGTATATTTTGAGTTAACTCATGAAAAACGTCAGCGTTTTTCGAAAAACGTTATAAGCTTCAAACGTAAAACGCGTCTCAAATCAAGTACGCGGCGTACTTGATTTTCGCGTATTACGCCGAAGAAAGTATGGACGATATTTTTGAAGTACGCTACGCCAAAATTTCGCGTAATACGCCGACGTAAATCGATAATCATGATTTGTACACGAAGTACGCGGGCGTAATACGCCGACGTAAAAAGTATGGACCCTGCCTTAGAGAGATAAAAGGAGAATTTCACCGAAACGGGAGAATTTTTTGAGCAGAGCGTCAGTCAAAACGAGCGCTGACGCGCCTAGTTGGACATCAAATTGGACTGGTGGTGAGACGGAAGGGCGAGAGAGCGTGCGAAACGAGGAGACGCAGGGACATGGCACCACCCGAGAGATCACCTGAGCAGGCACGAAGAAGCCTACTCGGGGGGGGGGGGGGGGGCAGGCGGTTAAAGGTCTAAGGCACTGGGTCCTGGCACGAATGGTCAAGATGGGGTATCGAATTTCCTATAGAAGTTTGGGTTGAAAAGAGAGGGAGCGAAAAAAAAGTTTACAGTAAAAAGTTTACAGTGTAGTTGGAAAGAGGGGGAGCGAAAAAAAGTTTACAGTTTACGTTTACAGTTTATTTTGTGAACTCAAATTTTACCGAAAAGTACTCGTTGTGTGAAAACTTAATTCATGAAAAGTTGTTGAGACTTGGGCCGAGTTACAAGATGGAAAAATAAAAGAAACACGTGTAAACTCGAACGTTTACGTGAAAGTACACGTTGTTCTTTGTGGAAAACACATCTTATAACATGAGATTATCGAGACCACGTGGTGCATTATGTTTCAGATACAAGTGGGGGGGGGGGGGGTTGTCTAGTCATCTAGTCACGTGGGGGGCTGTGTTTAAACTGGATGGCAGGCCGGGCCGCACTATCGGGCCTGTTTTCACACCGAAACTAATAATGCCAGGGAGATTATGAATAGAAAATACGTTAAAAATCACGTAAACGTATATTTTCCAATTCAACTCGTGAACTGCAATTAAACTATCTTTTTGGTCAGTTTTAGTCCCTGTTTTGCCTTATCCATAAAGTGTTCGAAAACTAGTTAATATTCACCAGAATTGAAAATATTGTTTTATCTAGATTTTCGGTCGACTGTTTAATTCAGTTTTCCCCCCAAACGAGGTGATCAAGAATCGTTCAATATGTTGAGTTTGCATCGAATGAAAGATATTTACCAATACCTAATTATTGCTTATTTGTAGATCAAATAACTAACCCCGGGCATCTGCTGTTGAGGCTGCATAACCTGCGCCTTGGCGTCTTTCTTCACTGGTGGCGCGGCGCCAGCGAACATGGGTCCGGCGCCAACGGCCGCGTGAGAAACGAGAGCCATATCGGCTGAAAAAAAAATTCAATAATTTGTTTACAACTTGTTAATCGAATATTGAATTATCAACAAACTATATTAATCACTTTTATCACTTCTTTTTGAGGTTCATAAAAGTTCCAACTTCGTTGTTCAATTCAAAATAGTAGATCAAATCTGATTCATATATTTGTAAAATATAGCACCATAGTCAGAGTAAAAGGGGTATAGACTGGTACATAATAGGTGTGTTTGAAGGCGGGCGAGAGGCGCCAAAGTGCAACGAATTTGGACACGCGAAAAGTACGAACAAACACAGTCAGAAAGGACAACTAGATCCAAGTACAACTCAACTACTAATGAACCGGTACTGAACCCGGCTAGTGGGTTACGTGGGGATTTACGTGGTCACGTGAGTTTTTACATGAAACGTTAATTTTTCACGTGTCGATATATTTAAACGGTTCAGCGCTTAACGTACTGTTTTCACAACGAATACGTAGTAAGTATACGTACTATTCACACGTGATTGTCACGTTTTGTTAGTAATTTCACGTGCTTCACGTACCTGCGATATTGTGCTGAACAAAGCCGTGCAGTTGATTCTGCAACTGCTGAAGGTGATGTTGATGAGCCACGTGTTGGGCTAGCTCGGCTTGTGAGAGAACTGCGGGCAGACTAGCTGAAACATTTGAGTGAATTAACTGCTGAAAGGACAGAAAAGGTCGATTATATCACTGATTAATAGCTACTGAAACTGCAGTTTTGAAGAATGATGCAAAATAACGTCATTTCCTTATCATCCACGAAATTTAAAAGAAGTCGAACATCAGTAACCCGACAAAAAAACACACAATGAAGAATTAAACTAGATTGATAGATTAAGACAGAATGGCAACATTGCGTGATAGTTCGTAGAAACCTCATAAACAAAACGCAGTTCTTAAACGTTTGCACTTACAAAGTTTAATATCCGTTGCATTAAAGGGGATTACATGTAGTACAGTTGTACTTTTCTATGTGCATATACCCTTATTCTTTATCATGTATTCGTAGCTATGAGTAATGTCTACAGAGGTGTAGGTAGCTCTATGACCAAGTTAAAGAAATTTGTTTTTTATTCCAAAAATGAAGAACTAGCTTCAAAATGTATTTTTTCGATTCGATTCTGAGTTGTTGAAATGATAGAAAGGGTTCGTTCATGTTTTCACTTTTTACAGATTATTATAGATATACTTTATAATCAAATTCTGATTTCTTAACTTTTTGCAGACTAAGTGTTACTTTTTTCGAACCGCGCGTTCCTTTCGCCCGTAATTTGGCACAATTTAACATATGAGTGTGATAATGGCCAGAGACAGCTGGCTTGCATAAATTCGATTCAAATGCAACCAGCCGAGCTACACCTATGATTTATTCCCTGTTATATAATTCAGTTGAAACATTCATCACACCTACTTGACCACACCTAGAAAATTACCGGATATAGCAACTTTTGGTGGTTTTTCTGAACCAAAACACCGAAACAAATGAAGAGCAAACGGGTAAAATATGTTTTTAGTATTTTTAAAGTATATTTGTAAATACCAAAAGTATGACCAACCTTGATGTATGAGCTGCTGCTGTCGAGCGATCAGGGCGTGGGTGGCGGCGAGATCAAAGAGTTCACTGCCGGTTCCGGAAGAGCTACAGCCGGACGAAGATGAGGATCCTGCAACCGGAAACGGATTAGACCTTCAAATCCGAACGGGATATGGGAGATTAGACCTTTAAAAGGGAGAAAACCGACAAAACAAGAGGAAGAGGTTAGAATGAAAGATGGCTAAAAAGGAACGAAATCAACACAAAACTGTTGTTATCAATGTAAAAACGAGGAATAACACGTAAAAACGTGAGTAAGAAGACCACCAGGTATACTACGTGACATTCTAGTGAAAAGTGTGGTGGTTAGCGTTCACATGCCTGTATTATGCCTCAATGAAACAATGATAGTGCGCTGTATCGATTTGTGTAAAACTAGAACAGTCGACCGATTTCTGGCAATCAATCTACTTGTGAAAACGATAAAAACAACTCGAGTTTTATAAAAGTTGAATATTAATGGAAATGTTTATAAGAAAGACTGATCTCTGATGATCAGGATGTAAAAATAGATTTGAAAAAAAAATTTCGCACTAGAGAAGAAATCTAAAATTTGGGAAAGGCTGGACGCATTTTTGCGTGAAAGGAAGAGTAAAACTGATTGAATGTATTAAATGCGAACAAATAACTGTGATTATATCATTGTACATAACTATTGAGACCAAGAATGGGGAAAACACAAACATGGAAGAAATGGTAAAGCATCTTCACGTGATCAGTTCACGTGATCAGTGACCATTTACAACTAGTAAACAGGTACACGTGAAAGTGGTATAGAAAGTGGCTGATCAGTGCAGTGGAATGGTGTAATGAGTATGGAAGGAAGGGCCATTGCAGCGTCTGTTACTCAACACCGAAGGTCAACTGCGGTCACCGTACCCCTCACTGCACGGTGTCTTTAAGCAATCACAAAAGGACAGTTTCGAAATGGTCGGAGACGTTGCGAAACGTGGATGTGACGTGCGATCAATTGTGCAATTTTGTACTCTGATCGGATCAAAGCAAGTTTGCGTGAGATTTGTGAGATTGGTATGAATAGAAAATATATAAGATGAAAGTATGAGATCAAGAAAACATAAACTAGAAGTAATGGCTATCTGAGAAGGAAAGAGAGGGAGAGATAGGGAGATAACGAGATAACGAGAGAAACGAATAATTCACACCGAAGAAACCTAGAGCTACAGTACCCGATTGAATTAGCCTTCGAGTGCGATTGAGTTGTACTTTTGTGACACGTAAAAAATCACAGGGTGCTGAGAGGGCTAGTGGAGGGCTAGTTTGAGTATAATTGTCGAAATCGATGTATGTGGACGCATGTCGGTGGTGTTGGTCAGCTGGGGACACGAGGGATCGGTCAATTCCATACAATCAGAGAAGAGGCGCAGACAAGTAGAGGGAAGCGAAGGATCGGTCAATTGTATGCATACGGAGAGAGGGCGCAGAGCAGCAGGGCACCGGTCAGCTGTGGCGGTGGGGCAGGGACGGAGAGCAAGAAATGCGTGTCTGGCTGAGAGAGTGTGCTGGGGGTGGAGAGCGGCCGAGACGACGAGAGAACCGGTCGTAGACATATGCAAATGAGCATTTAGAGAGGTTCTCTCCCCGCACCCGCCCGCAAGATATTAACGAATTCAAAACGCGTTTGCGGGATTGAGGACAAAGTTCAATGAGGTCAGCTGGTCAAACGGGTACTGTAACATCTGAATCCTTCTGTGAAAACAGTTAGGGGATGAAAATCAGTTATACTAGATGAAAATCAGTTATACTATAAATAATTAGAATCACGTAAACCTAAACGTTTGGGCATCGGAATAGGTAACAGTACCATTTTGAAGAATATGTAAATTTCTCGAAAGTTGTACTGGAAACAGGCAGAATATCCATGTAAAACGTGATAACTTGAAGAAAACATGTTCTACACGTTTCATTTGAGCAACAAAATTGAGTATAGTGGCGTTTTATCCAAACAGGCCATATTTTCTGGCAGCATGAGGGTTACAAGACGTAAACAAGGCTAAGATATTCCATTGTTTTGCTATTAATGAAAAGTTAGACAGGTAGTAAACACGTCAATTATGTATGCTTCTGTATGTTCCTACCTGTTCAAAGGACTAAAACGCGTCGTGCGGTAGAGCACGAAAACAACTGGGGGGGGGGGGGGGGGGGGATAGAAAACACGACAACAACTTTTGTTGACAGCCACACAGAACTCGTGCTGTTGATGGTAAATAGAGTTTTCTTCTAATTCGTTATACCAATCTCGCCTATTTCACCACTACTAGTAGGCTCATCGACGAGTACGTGAAAACGTGACCGTTAATCTCCTATGTAAAAAATGAGCATCGATTTGAAATACATGGCACGTGAAATAATATCACATCGCAAAAAGAACAACAAACAGCTGTGTGAATACGTAAACTCCTGGTGATGATAAGTTACAGTAGTGTACCGGTTATTGGTTGGGCAGAGACTATAACCATCTAAAAGAGTCAAGAATAGTCATAAATTGACATTGGCTAGACATGAAAGAGGGGGGAGAGATGGGGGACCGGTTGCGACATTGGAATGCATCACATATATGAAAGGCTTATGGGAGACGACATCAAAAGACATAGTCGCTGACCGGAGGATATCCAACGTTACACAGCAGAATATAGTGACACAAGAGATAGAGGAGGAGCAGAGCACATACAACTAGCAGTCTACACAGTACATTATAGGTACAAAGATAATTGGGATAAAGGAGTTTGACATAAGAATAGAGTCGACTGTGGGTGGGTTTTAGTGACAGCCGGGGCTGAAACTGTCAACAAGGCTGTGCCATTGTAATTTGAACCGCAAATAGAGATCTCAAGGACGTGCGTGATACTATCTGGTTGTAAAATGAGAAAGACTGACGGGCGAGGTAATGAAGAGGTCAGAGGTGAATGTTTGAACGATACTCCAACTACGAGAAGTGACAAGTGATAGTTGTATTGACCTTGAAACAGGCTTTAAACAAGGAGTTTTGATCGGAAAGTAATCGAATCAAACCAGCAACACAACCACATAGCACATAAACTGTGGAGACTTTCTTCGGAAAGGACGACCCCTCAACCGGTACCGGTACCGGAACCAGTCTATTTACGTGCACCACGTGACCTGGGTGTATACGGTAGTAGTCTTGGGGCTGGTAGTAGTAGTTGCGGGTGGTATATGGCGAGGTGTGACCGGGCGGCGGGCGGCTGGTAACAATAGGATGGCTGTTTGCCCTCAGGGGGTTGCGGCCGGGGGGAGGCCGGGGGGCTATTTCAGGCGGGTTGGGCTGGTCACGCAGCGACAAGAATAGAACGAAAGCATACAAGAGAGACAGAAAAAGAGGGCTATAGTGGTGGTTTCGCAATTCCAGGGATACAGGGAGAGGGAGTTAGGGGGAAGTTTGAGGGGCAAAAGAGAGAGAGAAAGAGAGAGAGAGAAGCAAAATAAGAAGAATAGATGAAGAGAAAATAGGCAAGAAGATCGTCTGAGTGAAACAGCACAACTGCGTGCAACTCTGTATGTTGCACGATATAAAAATATCGATAAGCACATAAAGACTACACGGAAATCTGTAAGCGGGAGTAAGCCAAGATCACAACGAAGTGTCTAGAAAGAGATAATCTCAGTTCTCGAAAGGTCTACAAATCAGATGAGTGGCGCTTATGAAAAAAAGTGGAACAAAGCGGTTTAAAAGTCAGTCTTTGAACGAAACTCGGATTTTGCATGGAAGTCACGTGCGTAAAAAAGATATCTGCTTCTCACCTTTGCCCACTATTTCGCTGCTGCTGTGACCGGCTAGACAGTGCTAGAGAATGTGTAAACAAAGAGACGCAGCGTTCTTATTGTGAATGAAGTATAAAATTACCTGCAGGAAATCATTTTTGCTAATCTATACTCGAAAAGATTGTTTACGAGTTGCGACATTGATAGCAGTCTGGTAAATAAGCTAGGTCGAAAACCATTTGACTTAAAATTAGAATTATTACTGGCGTAACCGTGTAACTCTACCCCTCACTCTGCTAAATTGTTTACAAGAAATGAGCATTTGAGGCCGGATGCTTAGCTGATTTTTAGTCATAATCTAGCGACCATAACAGGCCTACAAATTATTGAAAGGATGGCAAATAATAACACTGTTATGAGGTTGATAATGTCGAACTTGGTCCTTTTTATAGCCAAATATACATTTGAGAACTTGGAAAAATATCCACTCCAGCTCGATCCTGACGCTTAGCCCAAATCCCTCTAAGAATCAACTTCAAACTCTCAAAATCTCTAATGTGATTGAAAATATCACTAATATGAAGTGAATCACATAAGCAGTCACGTGCACTCGTGAGAAAACGAAAACGTGAGCGTGAAAAACAGAATGTAAAACATCACGTGCACATTCCACTACCAGCAAAACTAACTCCCTCTCTATAACTAGTCTCTTGCGTTTTCCATAAAAGTTCGCGAGAGGGGGGCTAGCAGACCGGCTTATAACGAACCGGATTCCGCACCAAAAACACCACCTAGACACACAGCTACAACATACAAATTAGCCCACCCTGTTAGAGAAGAGTTTGGCGAATAACTTCGGATGTTTTGTTGGTGAATCACGTAAAAAGTACAGAGTGCAGACAGTCAATAACGTGAAGAATCGAAACTTGTCCTGGTTAGCTCAGTCACGTACAAATTACGTGAATATTCAAACATGTTATGAGAAACACAAATTTTTACGTTTCTTTTCGTTTGAGGTAACGAAAAAGGCTAAAGTTGAGCCGAACTGGACTGAAGAAAGGGAAGTATACTTGGAAATAGATAATCGTTACATTGTAACAAGTTACTAACTTCACGACTTATATAAAATGATAGTACTAAGGCTATCGAAGCAAGACGATAGCGCTTCGCATGTGTATTGAATGCGATTTCAGGCCTTGCTTCCAATAGGAAAAAAGCTAGCCGGAGGCAGCATAGTAGTATAGCGAAAGGGGCGGTACCAAAACAATATGACCAAGATAGAAAAAGAGATTATATAAATAGATACGGATAGATATAATAGAAACAAAACAATTTCGAATCACGTAAAACTACGGCCTAACTTGGCCTCGTAGAAATATCCTGAAAGTATGAGACTAAAAGAAAAAGACAGTAGTGTATTGGATACCAAGGCCTGTTTTAAACAACAACATAGAGAAAACTATCTAAGAAGAGAGGGATAAAAGATGTGAGAAAAATAGAGAGAGCGAGAGAGAGAGAGAGAGAGATAAGTCGTCTTCTAGCAATGTTTGAGAAGTAGAACTGTTATCTCCCGGGGGGCGTGCGAGATTAGGAGGGAGTAAGTGGAGTGGACAGGCTTAGCATCAACTCATCGCCAGATCTTAGAAATGGAACTAATAAACAACGAATATTTTGATTGAAAGTGGTTTTTTTGTAACAAGACACTAAGGTTTCCTAGGCCTGAGTCTATAAGTGCTTAGAATATACTTCCTAAGCGTGGTGAAATCTCGAAGGGTTCCATCGGTTACTTCCGAGTACCTTGTACTTTTACAATTTTTCGTGCAACTCTCGATTCGGGAGCTTTTTAATACAAATCACTATGTATAGTATGAAATTCGAAATAAACCAATCCAAAGTCGTGCGATTCTCGGAAAGTAGAGCCTTGTTTAAAACGTATGAATTTCAGGACTTCAGAAATAGAAATTCACCAAAACTAGATTATATACATCAATGAATGTTCCAAAACACAACTGTGTTCTCATTCTTTTCTTGTTCTTATGTCTGATAGATATGGTTAAAGGGGGACCGATAGGCTAGGCGTCGCGGACGGGGCAATATGCAAGCACACTGCAATACAACAGCATTTACACTATGGTGACGCGGAAAGCAGCGAGAGAGCAAGACACAACTATTACGTAGGAGGCAGTTTTACTTGGAAACGACGGAAAAACGGTTGATAAAGCAAGTTTTAAAATTTGCTTCAACAAGCTTCAATCAAGTCAGGGGTTAACAGTAGTACTACATTGAAATGTCATGTAGTTCTTGTCAAATCATCTTTGAAACAAAGTTTAAAAACAACTTAGAAGTGAGTAGAATTAATTTGTAGATGGTAAATCGGTTGTGAAGTTACATTCCACTGAAAAACAACTTCAATCTCGAAAAACATCCATGTGGGTCAGTAAGATAGCGCAAGTGGGATACAATTTCGGTTTTGCAATTTCTAATTCGAAACCCTAGAAAACCTTGAAAAGTGTGTAGAACAACGGAAAATTCAGGTTAACTGTTACATAAGAGGATCCGATTTGCATAATTGTAACAAAATACATAATAAATCAATAAAAACACCTGACATTCCTGACGAGCAAGAATAGGGGTGACATAATTAGATATATGATGGTAGAATGACTATGGGGTCACATCTAGATACTGTTTATTAATAGGCACACAGACATAAAATGTGACTGGGGGAGTCAGAGAGGAAGGGGGTAGATGTTAGGCGATAATGGGGTAACAAAGAGATGGGAGATAGAGAAAGGAGAAAAAAGGCAAAGTAGAACTTCTTGAAGACAAACAAATGAAGTATATGTAATATTCATGTACAACGTAAAAGAACATTGACAAGTGTGCACTATTGCATTACACGTTCTTACTTCGTATCAAACGCATTACAGCTAGTAAGACCGCTAGTGAAACACGTGACCACATCAAACGTGTGAAACATATGAGAGTTCGACAACGTGACGCTCCTTCACGTGGAACTCCTGCTACCAGTAGGTCAAATGACCATGAAGGAAGTAGGAATTGCTGGGAATGATGTAATCTATCCTAGCAATTCAGTGAAAACGCGGGCCATCGCTAGTGAAAGTCGGGGGATAGTCATGGGAGAAAGGGGGCCAGATCTGGTTCTCATAGAGAAAGTACACGAACAACTACGGTAGCGGGGACTGGATCACATATACTGAATGAAGAAACCAGAAGGCACCTTGAGAAGAAGCCATGTTCGCCGGAGAGATGCTGATGTATAGTGGAAGGGAACGCTACTTGAGACGTCACACATAACGAGAGAAGAAACGTGGGAAGTCACGTGCAAATGTATAGTGGGAACGCTACCTGTGACGTCATAGAGGTCACGTGAATGGTGAAGTTTGTGGTTCAGAACGTGTTTCACGTGCCTTTAGGAGGAGAAATAACTGCGTAAGAATGTGATTAGTGAAACATTTATTAGAACGAATGTTCTCTATTGTATTGTGTTGATGGCGAACGAAATCGAAGCAGGTGCTACTTTCAAATATGCTCAAACCAGAGAGATATTCAAAAAGAACAATAATATCGAAAGACACTTCAAACGTTGCTTCAGTTACTAGTTGAAATATTTCGTGATGTAGTATGAATAAAATTAGCAAGTTTAATTCACAAATATGAACAAAATATTGGTTCGCCAATGGAATATAAGGAAAATGGTTTTTTGAATATTAATAATTATATTAATACAAATAATACCAGTAAACATCTCGTTAGAATAGTATGTCTTGACTGGCAGAGAAGGTAATATGGTTAGGCCGCGCGGGCTGATATCCCCCGATTGTTGTGGGGTGCGAGGTGGGGACACTACCCGGTACGCCCTTGTGCCTCCCCTCGGAGAGACAGAGAGAGGGGGGGGGGGAGAAAGAGAGAGAGGGGGGTAGAGAGAGAAAGGAGAGACCGAGATGTAAAAGAGGGAGAAAGAGAGAGAAAGAGAGCCGGGTATAGAGAAAGGTAAAGAGATAGGACACCAGCCGGCACGCCCTTGAGCCTCCCCTCGGAGAGAGAAAGAGAGAGGGAGAGAGAGAGAAAGAGAGAAAGAGAGGGAGTAGAGAGAGAGAGAAAGGGAGAAAGAGAAGAGACCGAGGGATAGAGAGAGAGGGCGAGAAAGATGGCAGAGAAATGAAGGTAAAAGGTATTGGAACACTACCCGGTACGCTCTTGTATCCCCCCCCCGTGCGGGCCCGAAACTACCCCGACGTGCACGGGGAGGTACGCGCGACGTTGCGAAATGGAACTAGGGGAATGTCACCACGTCATTTGGGAGATATGGTGATGTTTGAATATGGAGAAATGGTAGAAGGGGTAACGAAACGAGATTCCATTGTAAGTGTGTAGTGGCATTCTTACTTGTAGGGACACTTGCTAACTTTGGGTCAAAGTTGCATTGGATAACAGTGCGGTACTTCCGGTTCCACTACTGTCTTACAGAACATAGATTACTCGGTCTGGGAAACACCTCAAAGTTCAAACGAGAAAGAGAGAGAGAGAGCAGCAGACGACTAGAGACCGGTCAACAGTAGCGTGGTGAGAGCCGGGACCGCGCGCGCGGCCGCGCGTCGCGGTCGAGACGGTACCACTCTCTAAGGTCACCCGTTTACTGGGATAATATTAGTGGGATGAGGTCAACTCACAGCAGACACGAGACAACACACCTGCATGTGTTGGGTGCTCATGAGGGTCATCGCGGGTCACGCAGACAATACAGGGAGGATTACGGAAGAACACGTGAGAAAGCATGGGAAGAACGTGAAGACACGTGAAAAAAAGAAGTTTAGAGCGGAGTACAATAGAGGCAGGGCTTTGAAAGAGACATGAGAGAGCTTGGTAAAAAACACTTGAACAGAAGTTCAGAGAATTTTCAATCAAGATATTCAGAGAACTTGTGAACTCTAGAGTACGTATGCTAGAAGATCCCGGCCTCTTAATCCCATTCTGCATGTCTTCGAACATACGCTATTTCTCTGCTCTTAAATCCCGCCGGGATGTAAGAGACGAGAAATAGTGAGGCAGAACGAGAGACGCAGGATGGGATGAAGGGGCCGGGACCTCCTAGCATACGAACTCAGAGCAACATTTCGGAGGCTGCTCGTTTTCTTGCAATGTGAACGAACAAGCAAAAGCGGAGTTTGAAAATAACTGTTATCAGTAGGGAGGGTATCTGATGTAGAAGCAACGAGCAGGTTCCTTGAGAAAATCAAACTACAAAGCTTCTCATTAAGTATCGAAATACAACGTGGAATAGTAAAAGGAACGCTTTCTGACGTTATTCATGTCTCACGTGTATTTCAACCATTTTTGTCACATAGACAAGAGAAAAGAAAATTTGATAGCAATAGACGCAAGGCAGCCAGATTTAGGGGAAAAGGGAACCAAAAAAACGAAATCACATTTTGCGACTAAATTCACGTGATCAGAAGTGTAATACGAGAATGTGGAAATATTTTTAGCCCGGATAAGACCTGCTTCTCGAAGGTTTGAGGATTAGCACTAGGAAGTATTTATGAAACATGCGAGGATTAAATGAGCAAAGTGGAAAAGAAGGGGGACTAAGAACCATCGAGATCAGAAAAGGTGGTTGGGATACAGAGAAAACAGAGAAAAAGAAGAATTGTAGGAAGTAAAAGGTGGAACTATATAATGGGATGTAGGAGAGAGAGAGAGAGAGAGAGAGAGAGAGCGAGAGAGCGAGAGAGATAAATGAGATGAGAGAAGAAGAGAGATTACCTCGACAACTTTCATCAATTAGCCTTTTCGAAGAATACTGATTGCGACCAAAAGTGGAAATGAGCTGTGTGTTCTACTTCCGAAAAAACGAAGATCATTTGTGGGCGTCACCCGGATTTCGCGGAAGTTTATTTTCTAAATAAAATGGTTGCCATGCAAACAATTCGACTTACAGAAAAGAGCCTTAGCTATGGAAATAAGAAGAAGTATTATTTAGATTACAATTCAATCAATTTGAATGCTCATGACACATTGAAGACTCAATGATTTTCGTGACGAAACGAGAGACAAAAAGCTCTCCATATTTTTTTTGCAGTTTTTGAAGTTCCAATACGTTTTTTCCCTGCAAAAAGTTCTCATGAAATGTTTGTTCCCGCCTTCAACTATCACACATCGAAGAGTTTCCGAATATCGCAGACACAGACGGAATCAAACTACATTTACATAGAAATCAACGATTTTTGAACTCATGTAATGCAGGGAGGATAGAGAGAGAACGAATTTAGAGAGAAAAAGAGTGATAGAGAGAGAGATAGATAGAGAAAGAGAGAGAGAGAGAGAGAAAGAGAGAGAAAGAGAGATTACCTCAATAGCTGTTGTCACCTTTTTTTTCCGAAGCTTACGTGAAATACGCCATCGTGTTCTGTCTACCAAGATAACACGTAAGTTTACTAGGAAAAGTATGGCGATCCAGGAAGGTATTAAATATGTGACGCGAGCTTCGACCAGCCCAGCTGATTATGGATCAATGACGTATGCGTTTTGCGACGCGTCGGAAAACGTTAATTAAATCGTCAGAAAAACGTCATTCAAGTTCAAAGTGGAACATATTGCGTGCGAATGTAGCAACGTGGTAAAGTAGCAGAGTTCAGCAGTTTAACTTTGTTCAATAGTAGCCAAGTTTTATAGTTTATAGTAGCAAGATGGTGAAATATATAAGTTTTAGTCGTTCAATTCGTGCTGAGATCTCTACAGTATGCATACCAAACCAATTGTCGGTTTTCGATAAAGTTGAAGTTTCTAACAGGAAACCGCTATGAAATTTGAATGGATACTGTAGGAGTGTCAGTAGAAATGATGTGGACTATAAGAAATGAGAAAATGAGAGAAAGTGGTGGTTTAATCGGAACGGCTCCACACTGTACGAAGTGATGAAACGAACAACATTTGAATGCAAATCGAGTTTCGAGAGAAGGACATTACAATAGAGAGATAGAGAGAGAGAGAGAGAGAGAGAGAGAGAGAGAGAGAGAGAGAGAGATAAAGAGAGGGAAAGAGAGAGAGAGAGAGAGAGAGTAGATAGAGTAAGAGAGAGAGAGAGTGGGGGAGGGAGACAAAAAGAGAGAGGAAGAAAGAAAGAGAGAGGGGAAGAGAGAGCGAGAGAGAGAGAGATAGTATGTGTTTCATGTTACGTGGCCATACATTTGACTACCAGTATAGCGCGGGTTGTATGATAAATGAGTTTGGCGACAGATGGTCGAATTCCTGTCAAAATGCTCGAAATTATTCCGAGACATAAAAGATAAATGAGGGGCCACAACTAGAAGATATCAATCAATGCGTATGAATTGACAAGAAAATAACGTTATCGATGCAGATTTTGCACTACCCTCTCTACAATATTTTATCGCAAACTCGGATTAAAGTTTTCACTAACGGAAGACCAAAGAATATTGGAAGGATATAGAGAGTGATCGAATCGTTGTAGTTTCATGTCAGAACACGCCCTGCGTACTATAACTTGAACTGAACTGGATATTAGAACATTTATTACACTACTAGAACGTTGTTTTGAAATTGAGTAAATATGTTTCAAACTATTAACAACAAATAGGTTTTCGGAAAACTGGGTATAACTTACTATTAGAAAATTTGTTGAATAGAATAATGTGTTACTGGATGGCAGTCTGCCGCGAGTAAGTCAAAGTACACACCCGGGGCGCGAGAACGCCAATAATTCGCCGAGACAAGGTCTAGGGCCCTAAGTACACTAGCACTCTGGGTGGTAGGGTAAACTCATTAGGGAAGTCGAGCGAGATAATTGTGGGATCGATAGGGCACTAAGTCGAGGGTGAAGATTCGGGAGCATAAGGAGCACATGGGGTGAGGTGAAAAGATGTTTAGAAAATGGAGAGGCTCGCCAAAACTGGGATAAAATTGTAGAGAAAAGAGGTAAACAGAGAAAAATAGAGAAAGAGAGTGAAATAAAAAGAGAGCGAAGAAGAAAGAGAGAGATACACAGCTCTCTTGTCTGAGCACTGATTCCACAAAACGTGAAAAGCTCTCAGAACGCGTGCAGTTTCCATTCACACACTTATCACTTCAATTTAACAAACAAAAGGGACTGAAGTATAGAATATTGTTTGTTCGGAAGCGGTAGAAACAGGAAATAAATAGATTCTATTCGGAAGTATAATTGTGTGTGGTGCCTCGTTGTCTAGCCTCTAGACATAGCTCATAAAAGGCGGTTGGAGACTAAAGAACGCTCAATTTACTTCCTATCATGGAAATGCTTTCGTAATCAGGAACAAGTTAAAAGTTGTCAACAAAAGTAGTACAAAGGTTATTCCGATTGAATTACTGAAAAGTTAACTAGAGTAAATCAATTATGTGAAGAAGCGTGAGAAAACGTAAACGTGCACTTTTCTTAATTCGGATCTGTTTCACATTTTACGTGAAACTTCATTTGACTGGTGGGGTATATCTTGTACTTTAAGGAAAGTGGAGAAACTCTATTGTACTAATGTATTTATTTCAATGGAGTGAGGGTGTGAAACTTTATTTCTTATTCATATTTTGAAGAAAACTAGTCTCTAGAGAATATGTTCAATTGTACAAATGCAGTGCAAAGTAACAAGAAATGGAGATAATTGAAGTGGAAATGTGTTAAAATTCAATAGAGTTTAGTGCTTCTTAGAATTTATCCAAATCTACAGCTTTAGATGAAAACGGGATTAAAAGAGAATTTGTTTCACAAATTCTTGATTCTCATTGGCAAATTGCACACACTTGCAGTAAATGAAGAAGTCACGTTCTACGTAAACGAACGTATCACAGATTTGACCATTTGACGTGCATTTTCGTAAATAACGGTTTTTCTAGACAAACATTGTAAAAAAAAAGAACGGGAAAGCGAACAAGATGTAGCTAAAAAGTGAATATTCTATTATCATCGAGAAGTCACGTGAAACACTTGAGTAGATGCGTTATGTTACACGTGAGTTATATTAGAAGTCAATTGAATAGTCACGTGAAATTAGCACTGTAGTGGGGAATCGTGCACTTTGTATATGCACGTTTCTGAGTTCTGCTGTGTTTAACATGTTCAACATGTTTCACGTGACTGTGCAATTGACTAACAGTATAATGGAACTTCGCCTGATAATGATAGGACTAAAATAAGGGGTCGCAAAATAAGATGTTGCATCGCGGTTAGGAGGGATTTCGGCTGAAGATAAGAGGATGTCACCGCATTTGAGGGGATTTGGGTTCAGGGGTTACCAGATTATCACTCACTTGATTGAACCAAGTACGTAGAGGGATAAAAAGAGAAAAGTAGGAGAGCATAACCGAGATTAGTAACTTTGGTGATTAATTTCATCTCTAACAAGAGTTTGCAGCCTGCTTGTGCAAAGAAGGTCCGTATGGCGTATCTACCTTTTCCCTCCCTCTCTTTCTCTTTTGCTACTTCTTTTTTACTCTCTTCCGCTCTTTCTCATTTCCATTAAAATTTTTCCAATGAATTAAAAACTGTATCAACTTTGCTACACAGCAAAAAAGCGCCTGATAGACACTAATTAATATCGTGCTCACTATCTACCATATCTGCAAAGATTGAAGTTTAGAGAACAGCGCATATTATGGACAGCAAATCGATATTCCAAAAACTTACAAACCAAGTTCATCGAAAATCGGGCCACATCGTCGATTAGTCAAAAAGAAACTGTAATGCTGATACAGGCTCGTGCTGGGCGCTGGATTTCGGTCTAAGATGGTTGTACTTTGGGAAAAGATGACAAGATGGTAAGAGAAGGTACGAGGGGGATTGAACGGAAAGAAAGAGTGAGAGAGGAAGACAGAGAAAGAGAGAAAAATGTAAAGTGAGAGAGAAGAGACAAGGAGAAACAGAGTAGAGAAAAACAGAGAAAGAGAGAAAAAGGTAAGAGGGAAAGCGAGAAGCAGTGTACTTTGAGAAGAATGACGAGATGGTAGGAGATGGTACGGGGGGGGGGGGATAGAGCCAGGGGTCGGCAGAAAGGGCAACATTGCGGTGACACCAGCGAGTACAGGGGACTGTCAATAGAGGGCTTGCAGGAAGAGAGAGTGCTAGGGGCGAAAAGAAAGGGAAAAGAGTGAGAGAAGATAGAGAGACAAGACAGGAAGAGAAATGAAGATAGAGAAAGAGAGAGAGCCACAAACTAATACGTGCCATACTTGTTTTGTAGATTCATAGATTTGTGAATCAGTTGCGTGAATTTAAACATTGGACAATACATGCGATGTTTGAACAGAACCGAAACTATTTAATTGACCATTCAAATCCATTAGCACCGATCAACAATGTTCCCAGCTGACCAAAAATCCCATTTTCCCACGTGTGGCCAGTCGTTCGACCCTTTGAACGACCTCCTAGCCAGCATGGTGCCTGGCACGTGGCACGCCCCGCGTTGTCAGCGTGTTCAAGGTGATAAGTGGCAGATGTTTCGGCTTGGCGGTGCGATGCTTTTTGAAAAACCTAACTAAAAACGCTAGATATTTCATGGTGAGCATTTCAAACCCAATTTTCACTTCTGAATAACCACCGGCCCCCTTTGACGATAAGAACACATTCACAGCACATCCAGTGATACGGAAGGTTACGGACTTTGTGACTTTCAAAAACTTGGGAGATGGTATAAAAAATGTGACTCAACCTGAACTGTGATTTTATCTACGCGAGGTCGCGATTTACTCTTCAAGAACGGAGGACCAAACTACCAAACAGATGAGAAGACCATGTCAAAACACACAATGTACCGTTCAACCTCCTTGTCATTAACGACGCTTGTAGAGGGAACCACGTGAATTTCACACTCACTCAACCTCCCGAGATGACCTCATGAGATATTTCGAAACTATTCGCGCGCGCGCCAGATGTCGGCGCCCCGGTTTAAAGGACTATTTCTCGTGCAGGTGGTCCCGCACCGAAGCGCACCACGACCTTCCTACCACGACGCGCCTGGTGAAAAAACAACGACAGTACCAGGCGATGAATGTAGAGGCCGACAAAGGAGAGAATTAGTGGGGGTTGTGAAATAGGGGGTTACTAGGTCGGGTTTGTGAGCACAGCAGAAACTGTGAACAGCCCAACGTGATCAAACTACAAATACACATCGAGAGTACCAGTCAACAGAAAGAAAAGGGGGGGGGTTACTAGTTTGAGTTTGTGAGCACAGCAGAAAATATAAGCACAATGACATATTGGACTTTTCATACCGGTGATCAATTGTAAGGATGGATAAGCTTCATTCTCTCGCCCTATCTTCATTCTCTTTCTTTTTCTCTCTCTTCCTCCTCAAATTCCCTCGTTCTTCCTCCCTCTCTCTTTTTGAAGTCACAGTGTCTAAAGGTACTCTGCACGCGAGTGCACCACAATCAGTAAACACTACGTGTGACGTCATTTTAGCCACGCTCTCGAAAAACAAATCTGCAAAGCTCTCCGTTTTTCAAAGAACACCGAGAATTCCCATAAAATTCACAGCATTTCATTTCTAAAATCGAGTTAGTAACTAAAACATGAAAAGAATGTTAACAGAACTGGAAGAGAAATTTAAAAAAAGAGAGTGAAAAAGAGAAAAGTGGTAGAGAAAAAGAGAGCAAAATAGTAAAGGAACCCGCCGTTTTGGTGGTGGTCAGCGGTTTCGTACTATTTTGCGGGACTCACACACTGATGGGGAATGTGTCATTTGAGACGAGTGGAAAAAGAGAGAGAGAGAGGAAGAGAGAGAGAGAGAGAGAGAAATGGGGAGAGAGAGAGGAAGAAGAGGAAGAGAAGACGAGGAAAAGAGGGATAAGACTAGGGTGAGAGAAAGAGAGTAGAGAGAAAGAGAGAGAATGGAGAAACTGAGATATATAGAAGAGGGGAAGAGGGAAGAAAAAGAGACAGAGAGTGAGGGATGATGAAAATTACCAATATAGAGAGACAGACGATAGAAAGAGAAAGCTGGATAGAGAGAGAAAAGAACGTGACTATAGTATAGTGTGTTGTTGTATTCCGCCGTCCCGCAATGATGTATAGCTGAACAGAAAAAAACGAAACTATGTGTGCTCAGGCCTTTTGTGCGAACGAGAAAACGCATGTGAAGCATAGTACAAAGGCGGGCAAAACGAGAATATACAAATACAAACAGGAGAACAAAATGTGAAGGGGGATGTATGGGAGATATGGAAAATTTTAGAAAAATATAATATCAGTTTTGGAAACAGCATATGGGTTTTGGTAGGAAGTTTTCGAGACATTATGATCAGAAAACGCATCTAAAGCATGGTACACAATCACGCAGAAGTAGAGTATGTAAATTTATAGAAAAGAAGAAAGTAAAGAGGATGTATCGGAATAAAAATATATATCTTGCTTGGAAAGTCATTAAAAAATACAATACGTACGTACTGTTCATTGTTCACTTGTTCATAAATTTTGATTGTAATAAAAAGAAATATGAACTGTAGATGAAGGAGCAATAACGCTTTTCAATAAACGTCAATCATGTGATCACAAATTAGTTAACAACAAATAACATTCCGCAAACATAACGTCATGCTGACTACATTATAGAGCACTAATTAGCACTAATGTTTTAGAGATCAGGAGACGTTTAATGTGAAATCACGAGATTTCAAACAAACAAATAATGTAAACATAATTTTCTGTAAACATAATTTCGTGCTGACTACATTCTAGTTATTAGTATAGTCCGGTGGGACAGCCCCGCCGGAGAACAGCAGTTGTTTGCTAGAAATGACCTGTGACAAACTAGAATTACCGATAAGCTGGAACTATACACTTGTTGGTCAAAAACAAGGTTGTTGTTGTTTATTGTTGTTGTTAATTTTAAAAATTGGTCCATGTTTGTTGGGGTTATGGTATTATGAACACATCAAAAGTAGATACAGTTTTAATACAATGTTTTCTAATGTTATCGCGTTTCTACCATTTTTTTGTATGAAACCGAGTTTTAAAGCATTTTTGTCGAAATAGGTTTCAGAAGTCTATGAACGGTGAGAAATGAAGATTATGCAAGCAGTTGAGAATCACAATAATGCTTCAAAGGTTGCTCTGGACTACTAAAAAGAAGAACTCACATACACACCAGCAAAGTTGTCCACAAAAAGTGAAAAAAAAGCTATTTTCGAGAAAATCAAGAAGTTTCACGTGTTTAGAGAAAATAACCTCTATTTGGTAGAATAGTCACGTTTTACCGGTGTGTGTGGTTTCAATCGTCGAACATCGTATTGGAAAGTGAAGTAGGAAGTAGTTCCTAGATTAATTGGTCGATTCATGAGAAACCACGTGGAGATGACCTGGCGAACTGGAAAGTGTGTGGGAAAGAGAAAGCGAGATCGCCGATGGGAAAGATAGGGGAAGAAAACGGAAGGGAGAAAGTAGCTTCTTCTATTGTTATTGTTTTGATAGTTTTGCAGAAGCTCAATGCCTACTATAGAATTACAACGTTCATGAAATGTTCACTCTAAAAATACCAATGACGCCTGAGCCAAGATTAAGACATGGGTTCGGGAGGTTTTTGGGGTAACAAATGCTGTACTACTCTGTTCTAGCTGGGAACATACCGTAAGCTGACTGCTAGGTAAATCAGTCACTCAAAACAGACATAATTTGAGAACGTGCAGAGCAACGAGCACAACTTTTAGATGTTTTTTCCTCGGTTCACGTGACTGTTCCAATGACTTTCAGACCTTTCAGTACACTTAAACCTACACCGTGAGACCGCACATGTGATAGTAGAACGTGATGTTTCACAGCGCTATGTGAATTGCTACAGCGCCAGCCTCCTAAACTGGCAAAAAAAGAGCAGCAAGGGTTACGGTAGTCGAAGATACGCAATGACGGTCGGAATGGCCTAACATGGTGATGACTTGCAGTGGAAACCGGCTAAACAAGAATATCTTTCCCATATCTTAGGCGTCTATCTGACACAACTCAATTATGACGACACAAAACAGCTGACATTCTGTGTAGATGGAAAGATATAGTCGCCATCGGACCGACGTCAAGGCTACAGTATGAAATTTCGTTCTGTCCTCCTGTCCGCGTATCGCGCAGTGACCTACTCACGTTTTGACGTGCCGGTCAATAAGCATGGTTGTAGTTGGACAGATATAGTCTCCGTCGAATCAATGTGTATTCTACAGTAAAAGTTCTGTATAGTCAAACGTTCCTGGTTTCAGCAGTGTTTGTGACCTGCTCACGTACGCGAGTGTGTCGAATCGACGTGTAAACCCAGTTAACATTTTTAATTAGCAGAGAGCATTTCACAATGATGAAAGTGTGTGTGTTGCATAGCAGTGACCGATACATACTTTTTCAGATCCAGAGCGGCAGAAAATAAATGTTGCACCGCAAAGAATGATTGATTCGATCGATTCATGGAGTGCTCGGTAGAATTTAGATTACAATAATCTGCTTCTCTGGACATTTGGAAAAATATTAGGCAGAAGATATAAATATCAATCGAATAAAAATATCGATCTATGAAGACTTTTGAGGTGGATTCGAATTGACATCGCATGACAACAAATCACAGTTACGCTAATCACAGCACTACGAAGTAATGTTCTTAAGCGCTTGTGAGATAGCACAAAGAAACACAAAACCAAGATTTTCAGTTTTCTCCAGCTTTATCGTGTAGAGCAAGACTGAAAGATCTCAAACTATGGGTTGCGCGAGCGTGAAAGAAAAGAGAGATTTTTTGAGATTTTGAGATTCTTTTTTAGGTTTTTTTAGGTTAGAAAGAAATTTAAGATTTTTTTCCAAGAGAGAGAGAGAAAAGAGAGAGAGAGCACCACGGAGCAGTGTTTTTGAGCGCATGCAAGAGAGCACATTTGAATACAAAACCAAGATTTTGGTAGACATCGTTTTCATGAGCTTCATGGGCATGAAAGATTCCAATCTGTCGGGTTTCGCTAGCGTGCTAGAGCAGAGACATCATTGATATCGAAACAATAATAAGAAACGTGATATGAAAACGACGATAAATCAGAAAAACCACAACAAATACACATCAGAAATCTTCGAACAATACTTACCGGTGGAAGTAGATCCTCCGGGTAGAAACGCCGACGGGTCTCCGTCGGATTTATTGCGAGAAGCCGTCTGGAAATCATATTCAATGAAAGTAGAGAGAAGTTCACTCGTGTAGTTTGTTATAGATTAACAGATAAATAGATCAACACCAGGAAATCAATAAATCTCTAATCGTCCCGAAAAAGGTCTAACCCCATGGTTGCCCATGGTATGAAAGTCGGCGATACATTCAATCTATATGTTCCTCTAGCTGTTACTCCGATTCTAACTGTGTAGGTGTATATGTGAGCAGAACACATAAATATAAACGATGGATTGTTCTGAAAATCACTACATCTAACCGTATGGGTGGCCATGGTGTGGTGAGGCTAGACCCTGTGCTGTAACCCATACATAATAAGCGTAGATCAATGAATCGATAATATTCCCGGAAGATCAATAATATCAATCAATACGTACCGAATGGGTGGCGATGGTGTGGTGACAAAGGACCTTGTACTCTAACCCATACATAAAAGAACGTCAATCAATAAACCAATAATACCCCGTAAGATCAATAATACCAATCGATAACTGACCGTATGGGAGGCCATGGTGTGATGGGGAAGGACCCTGGAGGGTCTCCGGTCAAATGGTGGAGGCGGAATGACGGGCGCCGCAGAGGTCAAAACACCCAGTCAAAGCAAAAAGCTAGAAAAATATCGTTTTATTGAATGAATTCAGAAAAACCGAAAAAATTGGAAATCTTATCAATTTGTTGATCGAGTTGAGAGAAATCGAAGGGTTAAACTTCGAGAGAACAACATGTTGAGAGAGTACAGGCGGGGCAAAAGAGGTGGTGGTTCAAAGATTGAATTATTAAAGAGAAGAGGTGTGGCAACTCAGAAAAAATGTTGATTCATCGATGTGAAAAAATCGATCAATAGTGAAACACTGGTGAAAGAACGTGTTGAGAAAAAGCAAGAGGTGCCATTGTCTCCGGAGCAAGTGAAAAGGTTAATAGTAAGCAATAGAAGAACGTGCTGACAACAGAAAGAGATAAAGGTAGTGTAACGTCTGAAAAGGTCTATAAAAGAATATGCTAACAGATGGGTTGATCAAATTTACAAAACACATTGTTACGTAGAAGTAGATACTGGGTAACTTAGAAATATCAAATACTGAAATTTATCACTTTCGAAGACCAGGAAAATCTGCAGGCAACTTGCGAAGCACCACTCTTATTTCCGCTGTGAACTTTGTCACGGAAAATGATTTCAAACTCAAAAGAATCACTGTCGGAGGATGCATGCATTTTCTTCTATATTGCCGGTGAGTCACTTCTTAACCTTTTCAAATTCACATTCTCGGGATATTTGGGTTCGAAAAAACCTAGAACGAAAGCACACTGCATTGAATGTGACTATAAATGAAAACTTCAACTTGAAAGTAAAACTAGGAACATCATTATCAGTCTTGCTTGCACATATTTTCAACTCTTCACAGTAAAATAATGAAACTTCTAGGAAATTATTTGACATGGAAAGTCCTCCAGAAATTCTCGGAATCGTATACTTATAGTCTCTGAAGCGGCCTGAGAGTTTTCTGTTCATGCTACAGTAGAAATGAAATTAACCATACAACCATTATTTACATCCTCCCACTTTTTCTTGATGTATATCAGTGTACTTGCGTGTAGGGCTCGGCAAGATAAATGTCTGAAACATTTCTGTCAAAGTTTGAGCTCGCATTATAATGCAGTCATTGGAAAGTTTGAATGAAGGAAAATTTGAATAAGCACTGTAGCGTTCTCAGTAGAAATGATTGAGACTATACAATCCTGCATTTTTCCCTTCTAGTAGTGTATATCAATGGTTGCGTGTAGGACTCAATACGAATCGTCCTACTACTTGAGGGAGCTAATTAACGGGCGGCTCCGTGGGGTGCGAAATGGAAGAAAAAGGACCACCCGGTCGGCATATGATCGTGGGGCAGTTTATGGGGCAGTTGTAGGGCGAAAGGTATTCAACTTATGGGTGAAATGAAGTGAGGAGTTGAAAGTTGGACCGCACAGATCATATTATTGTTCAAAGGGTGGTGGAACCTCTCTAGTCTAGCCTTACTCACTCAATCATTTTTCTTCCATATTTATTTGCTCTCAAAATGAGCAACCTCGGAATATCTCCAAATTCCTAAAAGGCATGTGGAAAGGTGTGTAGTCGCGACACAAAATTCGATTACAGAAAGATAACAAAATACAGAAACGATGACACTAACAACACGATAATTGGCAAAATTATAAGAGAAAAACTGAAAAAACCTAATAAAATGGTAAGACATTAGTGAAGGGAAAACTTTTTAAGCATTTCAAAGGCGGGATGAAAGTATAAAGTTTCATCTCGAGATCAGAATACGCGAAAAAAATATACTCTGTCATCGAAACTATGTAATTTTGTTGAAAACTGTTCATATAAATAATCAATACACACCCCGTCGTAGCTGTATGAACGAAAAGAACTCGTTTACTATTACGTAACCACCTATAATAATATGGAAATTTAAGAGTGTGTTATGTGTTTGTTTGTGAGACACTATTCATAACACTGGTTGAAACTGATGTTTTGGAAATATAGAAAATTACTCAGCTTGAGTTGTAGTTTGGTCTTTGAACACAGTACAGTTTCACCGGAACCAATCGAAATGAAACTACAAACAGATCACTCATGACTTTTGATCTATTCTGATGAGTTCTCAGTTACAATCCTCGCCAACTGAAAGGCGAGAGGGTATGTCTCCGATTCCAAAGCTCGGCGGTTGCTTGCCCTGCTACGAAACTTTGCTCGTAGGTTCGATTCCGGCGAGAGACAGAAATTTATATAATTGGCAACCACTATATATCGCGGTGCAAGTAAGTTGGTTTCTGCAGGAAGTTGTGTATAAAACTAATTCAAACTAAACCCAAACTTGGTAACTTCCTATAAACATCAAAAATGTTTTTTATAGCGGCAGATAAATATCTAATATGGACCTCTATCATTTCGTCTACCTATTTGTTTGCATAGTCACTACTTTTTCTTGACGTAATGTGTGATAAACTGAATAACACGAAACCGGACATAAATTGGTAAAATAAAAACTTACAACTTTGTTCTAAGGGTTTACAGTTCATAGTATTACCCCACACCACTCGGAAATCATCAAAGTTCAAAAAGGGTCGACTGAGTTATCTAGTTGATTTTTTTTGCTGGAAGTACTCAACAAAATATGAAACTGAATTTGTAAAGTGAGGATAACATGAATAGCGAATTTGATCCGGACGGACCACATAAATAAAAGTTGAAACTAATGAGAAAAATGAGTGTCATTTCACGTTAAAGTTACATCGACTTTCCCGATTGTTCCAACGTGCAACATCGTCAAGGTTTGTACCAGGTTGTGCACAGAACGCCTAACAGCCTTAGCTTTTTCAAGCGCTGTGCAGATTAGTTTTTCATCACAGGTATTGCGGGCTAACACTTGGTAAACCTATGCGATGTTACACTGACAACCTATTTCTATTTTTAACGTGAAAATTAAACTTATAGATTTTTATGATTGTTGCAATGTGCAACACTGCCTAGGTTTGTAGTGGTTGTGCAGAAAAAGCAGAACAGCCATCTTATCTGTGTTTCCTTTTTCCATCTCTTTTGGGCGAGGAACGCCGGCTGGTAATACCCCAGTGAGCGATAGCCGCTCGATGCTGAGCCGACACGCCCCCTTTAACCCTCTAATCTTTACTCGGAATAGTATTTTGGGGGAAACGAAGTCAAGATTTCCAGTCTAACTTGCACAGTTTGAAAACTAGAAAAAATCCAGGCAAAACAAGTTTCCAGTTTCGTGAGAGTGCTCGGACGTACATCAGTAACCCTCTTATCTTTATTCGGAACAGTATTTTGAAGAAATCAACAATTTAAAGGTTGGTTAAAGACAAAATCTTCACCTACGTTTCAAAAAGTGCTCTGGCCCGCCAACTTTAACCCAATGATCTTGACTTGAATCAAGATTTTGGAAAAAGACGGAGCTGAAATAGCTCTTGAACCTCGTAAGTCAAATAATGGCGGAAATACGTTGCTGTATTCAACGTTGTTCTGTCAATATAAACCTATACCTGAAGAAGAATCTTTCCCCGTTGAATCCGTACGTGAAGCATAAAGCTGAGAGAACATCATGTGATACTATGTGTCAAAAGACATGAATATTTTAAGGGTGAATGAAAATAGAAAAACACGAGTTTCACAGAACTTCTCAATTAATCCGAATTCCGAATTTAGTTTCACACGCTCTGCGTCAATGTTCCTTGGGAAGTTTTCTTCGAATTATTTTCTTTAAGCAAACTTCGAATGTAGAAGAATGACTATTTGAACGACATCGCGTGGGAGGAATCGGACAATATTACAAAAATACAAGGAATTTTTGAAACCAAAGTTTAGTTAGTTTTTTTTTAGTATTTTATATGTACAACTTTTCACTGACAATTGAATAGAAAAATATAAAAACACTAATTTGGTAGTTTTGCGCCGGCTCTCACAGGTAGCAAGTATGAATATTTCGGACTTCTATTCCAAGAGTCAACGTAGAAACGAAGAAGACTATACGACGTAGAATAAAATGGGGAATGACACTGGATTCACAGTTTAGCGGCACTTGGGCTGATAAGCAGCAAAAACCATCGAAATCACACAATTAGACCCGCACGGTGAGAAGTTTAGTAAACGGAAAATAATCGATCTTTGACCTCTGGTAGAATATTTCAAAGTTTTGACACCTATCAGAACGAATCCCAATAGAAGGTGCGAACTTTCGCTTCAGTAATATGTTTTCTTTGAAGTAGACAATTAGGCCAAGAGGTTGAGAAAATAGATACTGAACAAAAAAGCATCGGCTTTTGATCTCGAAGACATTGTAATTTTCCATCACGGGTAGTTTTCCCCAACTGATAGAAATCGCGCGGAGCGCGAAGCGCTCTGCGTGAGTTGTCTTTGGTTTGGCCATTGCGGACTCGTTTTTTCCTTTTAATTGACAAAAATCTTCAAACATATTCTTTTTTTGAAAACTAAAGGAAGAGAACGTTAGAGAATCACAAATTGAACATTGTGTGAAAATTTCAGCCGAATCGGATTATTTTCGCCTGAGTTATGGTTTCGTGTCGTTGTTGAAAAGTTCCGCCGTAATTCGTCCCTCGTCCCTCCTCCCTCGTCCCTCACGGAATTCTGTCCGCATCGTAGTGGAAAAACTACTGAACCAATTTGGCTGAAATTTGAAACATCTACTCTATGGCAAAAGTTATCTCGTCGCGCCAAGTATGAAATGTATATGTAATCTCTGGCGCCGGACGCGGGCGCCAATAGGCGCCAAAAACGACTATTGGAAAAACTATTCAACCGATTTAGCTGAAATTTGAAACATGAGTTCTAATGCAAAACTTAGCCCATCGCGCCTGATATGAGATGCAGAGCTCCTCATTGGCGCCGGGCGCGGGCGCCAATAGGCGCCAAAAACGACTATTGGAAAAACTATTTAACCGATTTAGCTGAAATTTGAAACATGAGTTCTAATGCAAAACTTAGCCCATCGCGCCAAATATGAGATGCATAGCTCCTCATTGGCGCCGGGCGCGGGCGCCAATAGGCGCCAAAAACCACTATTGGAAAAACTACCAAACCGATTTAGCTGAAATTTGAAACATGAGTTATAATGCAAAAGTTAGCCCGTCGCGCCAAATATTAGATGAATACATCATCATTGGCGCCCGGCGCTGGCGCCATTAGGCGCCAAAAACGGCAAAACACTATTTATCGTCAACTAAAATGTTGAACACTAATAGAAATTGAATAATTTGGTGAAAAGTGTGAAAGCCATTTTCCAAAACTGAAATTTTTCTTCTGGCGCTCGAACCAGGCGCCAGATATCGCCAAAACCCAAACCCACGACAGCGTCAATGGAATCGTCTGAAATTCGGTACACTAAATAACTATCACATGGCAAGTATGCTCAATCTGAAAATCAAAAAAGTTCTGTTGGCACTGTGCGCTGGCGCCAATTGGCGCCAAAGTTGGAAAAATATCAGTTATTGTCAATCAAACTGTTTCGAGTTAACAGATATTGAATATTCCAATGTGAAATAAAGATCCACAAATTCAAAATCGAATTTTATCGTCTGGCTCGGAACAGACGCCAAATGGCGCCAAAACAAAAACACACGAAACTGACAATCGAATAGTTTGAATATTGCTCCATTCAGTAATTGACACATGTAGTGTGTATTGGTAGCTGAAAAACCTAGAAAATTTCGTTTCGTTCTGGCGCCAGACTCGTGTGTCAATTGACGCAGGAATGAAAAAAAATTTCAACGAAGGTTTTTGATGTGGTGTTGTAAATAATGGCTATATTGTAAGTGAGTTGGTGTCTCTAATTGTAGATTTGTCAATGGCGCCAATCCCCATCGCTTATCGCCGCTAAAAGCGGTGTACATGTCAATCGGAACGTTTAGCGTTTTTGTTCAGGTGTTGATAGTCATAGAGCCAGTAACCTGCGTTATATTACAACACCAGCAATTTTATGGTCTGCATTCGGCTTCGTGCACACACAAAACTGAGAGTTCCATAATAATATAATGAGTTCACAAGATCCACTCTGTGAATAGGCAACATATGAAGTTGTAGGAGTACAACTAGCAAAAAAAGGACAATTAGTAAAAAGTGGGGGAACCAACAAATGTGTGAGTTGTGTTTGGTTCGACCTCGATATCAGCAAAAAGTGAGCGATACGAATTGATGTGATACTGTAGCAGAAGTATTCTGCAAAAATAGAACAATACAAATGTTGCACAATGGTTCACAACGCACGCATGTCGTCAAAGTACTCATGAAATACCCTTCGGCAATTTCTGAAATATCATGCGGGCTTCGTGAACCATTGTGCAACATTTGTATTGTTCTATTTTTGCAGAATACTTCTGCTACAGTATCACATCAATTCGTATCGCTCACTTTTTGCTGATATCGAGGTCGAACCAAACACAACTCACACATTTGTTGGTTCCCCCACTTTTTACTAATGTTGTTTAGATTTTTGTTGTAGTGAATATTAAGTTTTAGACAGTTCAATCATATTAGAAAGGGTTCATGTTAAAATCAACAAGGTAAGACACAGAACTCTTATGAAATACGAGAGATAACATCTTTCAAATTGAATTTGCACTTTGACCCCTATCTAAAAGATTTGATAAAAACTATATCTATCTAGCTCAAATTCATAGAAATGACACAGATCAAAAGTACAGATACAGTATGCAGGATTAACATGATTATCTTAATCGGCTAGGATGACTATGGGGGAAACGTCCAATGGACGTAAACTGCTTTCGACCAGCCGTCTGACCGCTGCGCGCGACCGCGACGCGTGCGCGGACAATGGTCGATGGAGCAGGCTAGTGGAAGACGTGGAAATGTTTGGACCTCACTTGGAAGCCATAGTATACACTAGGAATATGTTTGAGAGATCAAAAAGATAGATCAAGAGTTTAAGAGACTAGGGGAGAAAGGAGTTACGTTGGTCAAACAACAAAAGTTTAAGAAGACCGGCGGGTGTTTGAACTAAAGGGACCAAATAGTCGTTGTAGTTTGATCTCGATGCAGGTCTTGCAATACGACCGAAAAGAAACGAGATGAAACTACAAACACAGCAGGATAGGACAACCGTCTAGGGTTGTTTACAAATAACGAAGATCGGAGAAAGACTGGCTTTTTCTAACTCAAGTTGAGCACGTTTTGCCGACGTAATGTGAGAATGGTGTACCTCTCACTTGAGTTGATGTGGAGTACTACAAGGAAAGTGAAGAAAACAACAACAAAACAGTCTCCATTGAAATACAATCATTGTGAAATAAATCAAAAATCAGCCAATCGAGGAACACTACTCTACCCAACATTATTCTTTTCGATTCGAAATCTCACGCAAGTAAATCGCATCGCTCCCTCTCTTTATCCCCCCCCCCTTTTTCTTTCCCTCTCCCTCTCTCTTCTCTCGCTCGGTACTACTCTCTCATACTCCCCTTCCATTCGTTCTCAACTCCCTCCAATTCTCTGAGGTTCTCGTTCCATTCCTTTCTACCGTGTCTAACTTCCCCAGCTTTGTCCCGAATGTCACCAAAACAAGACTCTCGACCGAAACTGTGACCAAACTGCGATACCGTAACCGAATAAGACCGGTTCAACTGCCTGACAAACAAAAACAGTCAAAAACCTCACTTGTGAATGGAAAAGAACACCGAGTAGCATTCTATCTGGTTGTAGAAATCGTGTCATGCTAGCATCAAAAACCAAGAAAAACTAGACAATGACAAAACCTCAGTTTTAGTTCGATGACGACACACCCCGTAATTCAGAGAGTTTCGAACAGAAATCAACCAGATCGAACTACAAACCCAGCGGGATCGATCCACATGCACTGTATAGGCGTGTTGCGGACAGAGGGACTGTAGTTGATTCTCACCAACTCGCTCTGTTAAAGGAGACCGGAACACAACTTGAGCAGAGGTTTTGTTTCGGGCTGCTTTTAACGGTGTTTAGATCAGAGAGCACAAATAACTCGTATATTAGTATGATCAGTCCACGTGACATTCACATGACAATCCCGCGCGAGACGCAAGGCGTCCAATCAAAAGTAGGATACAGCAGCTTTACGAGAAACCAAGTTGCTCTCCGGTCTCCTTTAATGACAAATTCGCGTTTAGTCGAAACTGTATTGTAACGAATTCGGAGATATAGTGTGCCCCGAAGAGACGTCAGACGACGAGAGAAAAAATCAATATATATGACAGCCACGCTGTATAAACAGTAATTTACTGTTTTGCAACGACGCTTCTTCTGAGAAAGGGTTCGCTACTTACAACGAATTGATGGGATGTACGTTGCGATAACTCGCTAAGTTTGTAGTTTGATGTCGACCCTTGTCGGTGAAAACTCGTTAATTATGAGATAGATTGAATTCAGACTACAACGAAGATTTGGTTACAACCACCAGTAAGGTCTGACTACGCGACAAGAATTAGTCCGTTTCCTCATGTAAACACGTGTAAGGTTAAGATTTTTCATAAAAGTAGACCGATTGGTTAATTTTCGGTAAAAATGTAGTCCTTTTTTTCTGACTATTCGGACATCTTTAATGGTGTATGTTTGGTTACCCAGTAAAAGGTGGTATAATAAACGTGGAGTCACGTAAACGTGTGAAACAGATTGAAAAAAGGTAAGAACAATCTGAAAAGTCGACAAAATGACGGGATAAAAGTCACACAATTATAGATGTTCATTCTGGGTTTTTGTGCTAGATTTTGACTTCAAGCAAAGCTGATTGCATGTAATTCAAAAGTAAGTATAGTTGTTTCACTTCCGAGGTAGTCTCTTACAGTAGGACCTTAAAACTCACTGAATCATACTAGACTAAAAATGAGCAAAAACTTGGATATTCGCTACTGTACCTTCAATAAAACAGGAAACTAGGAGTTTATACTGACACCAGTTTTTCTCATAAGAACAGTGACAACTGAAATAAGGTAACATCTATCAAGTAGGGGAGGTATAGAGGTAGAACCCAACACATAGAGGACGATCACAACTCGACTAGTTCACTCAGACGTTTCAAAGCACAGAGGTTTCCGTCCAAAAATCTATTTATAAAAAATGATACATCTGAAAGATATGAACAATGCATACTTTACTAATGGTTTCTCACGGCGTGAAATATTGACTGATTTACCGAGATAGAGGTTCGAATTGATGAATTATGAAAGTTTAAAACGTGGTTAAAACTGCAACGAATAGCTATATTTCCAATAATACGAGAAAGTTAGAGAATAATAAAAATAATTAAACACTCTCAAATATTATGAGCAAAAAATACTTGTAGAAGGGGACTCGGACGGAAAACTCATGGATAACTTCATGTTCTCAGTAAAATGAAAACATCTGCAAAATAAAAAGATCGAATTTCGAACGAGATCATAGTTTTTCACGTGTAAGCTCACGTTATTTCACGTTCTCTCACGTTTAATAACGTTATATAGTACATTCATTGAAAGTGCAAAGTAATTTGTGAATAGAGGAAATGGAAGTGGTCTCTACTATGAAAAGACTCTTGAAGACAATTCGGACCAACGAGAAATCAATAGAAACGAAGAGACGACCGACGAACAACGGAATCGAGACACTACACAGGAAGAAGAGAGGGTAGAGATGGTAAGAGAGAAGAGACCACATCAGATGCGGAGGGCGCAGAGAGGGCGAGAGAAAGCAGTGTACTATTGGAGGAGGGTGGCAGAGAAACGAGAGCAAAGATAAACAAGCTGGTTTGGGGTGGTGGACGGGCGGTGGTATTAGCTGAACACGTACATGGTCACGTTCCCCTATCCACACTTGTTGTACGATTGGCTGATATCGATTTTTCCAAATACAGAGTGAGATCAGACTACAAACACGCGGTGTAGCGTGTGACCGGATATGAGTTGTAGCCTATTCCGTCACACAGCGTAAATTGCGAATAACAACTGAGCAGGAGAGGAATTGAACTATAAACACATCATATGACAAAGTCCAAAACAAAATTATTCTAATGGAGATCGGGAGAAAATCACATACTCAGATACTTTTCTTCCGAACGTCCGTTTACAGATTTTTTCCATTTTATCAGAGGCTCTCATAGTGTTTTCCAGTCCTACTGTACAGCGTGATTATAAACTTTCAGTTTGTTTTAAACTAGTATTTATCAGCAAAATGGTTTACAATTTCCGTAATTCGGTTTAGATTTATTAATACAAAGTATGTGCACAAGTATACAAAGTGGAAGTTTGCAGGTGTACTGTAGAAGACTCAGTAAGAATGATAAAACTTACGTCATCTAATTACGAATATTAGTTCGCAACGTATTGTATATCTTTTCAACGAGCCTTTACGGTGTATTTTATAGTATCCCGCTGTATTTGTAGTTTGATCCCATTGTACTTCCGTTGATCATAGTAAATTACTGTGTTCACGAGTTCAAAGTACAACTCAGCTATTGTCATCTTCTATTATGTATCTAGGTGTAGAACATTAGTTAACAGTGTACTATAAGTCTATAAGTCGCTGTTCATAGAGGAAACAAAAGTATCCTGACCAAAAAATACGGTCATTGAAAGATTTAGACGTAAGTAAAAGATGCCGTATACAGCTAGGAGGCCGAAACGGTGTCTATCGACTTAATCAATAACAAAACTAAATAGTTTTCCATAAGAAAGTGCACAGCATCTAAACCTCAATATTAGATTTTAACTACTACATGAAACGAAACCAACAGTATACTTTTTAACAATTTGTATAACACAGATTATCGATCTCTCTTTCTTTTGGTTTTCTCTAATGCGTCGTACAGTTCACACCAATCCTACTGAGACTCCTACAGTAACCTTACAAACTTTCCGAAGGCTGTTGTGAAGCTGAAAATGAAGTTCATGAAAAATGCCCTCGTAAATCTACTCTACCTGAGAAGGAGAATGAGGTACGGGAATCCTCAACTTCTCAGATCAAATGTAAGTGAGCAAAACGGGTTGGAATTTCCGAAATCCTACTGTAGGAGTCTTAGTAGGAATCGAAAAGACTATAACGAGATGGTTCAGCTCTGTGAAATGGCAATCTGTTGGCAGTTTGCGAAAAACCGAGGCGGAAAAGTACTGTATAGGTTTCGCTTACGGAAACAACTCATTATTATTATTAGTATTATTATTATTGTTATTATTATTATTATTATTATTGTTATTATTATTATTATTATTATTATTATTATTATTATTATTCAAGATTCAAGATTCAAGATTTATTTAGTTCACTTCATATCATATCGAGATGGTGTTCCTTGACTGCCCTACAGATTGCTTATCTCTGCATACTCGGAAAATTTCTTCGCCACGGATATAATTATTATTATTGTTGTTATTATTATTATTATTGTTATTATTACTATTATTATTATTATTATTATTATTATTATTATTATTATTATTATTATTATTATTATTATTATTATTATTATTATTATTATTATTATTATTATTATTATTATTATTATTATTATTATTATTATTATTATTATTATTATTATTATTATTATTATTATTATTTATATTATTATTATTACTATTATCATTATTATTGTTATTATTATTATTGTTATTGTTGTTATGTTTATTATTATTGTTCTTATTAATATTATTATCATTATTATTATTTTTTCATTATTATTATTATTATCAATATTAATATTATTCTTATTATTATTGTTATTATTAATATCATTATTATTATTATTATTGTTATTATTAATATTATTATTCTCATTATTTATATCATTATTATTATTATTTTTATTAATTATTATTCATATTAATATTATTCTTATTATTAGTACTGTAACAAACGAAGCATAATTCTAGCCTCTCGCTTTGCACCAATTTGTCTTCTAGAGTGTTTTACAAGGAAAATTACCCTTACAATTCATTTCAATGAAATATCACAATGGGGAGAGCGAGAGGAAACAACAATGACGTTGCCGTTTGGAGTGAAGTGGAATCTTCTTTTCCTTTTTCTTTCTTCTCTGGTTTTGGTGTGGAAGTCATTGGTTTGAAGTTTTCTAGATCTTTGCATTCCTTGTTTCTGAAACATGAAACAGAGACTACGGATTTATCGTACATAAACCCACTTTTCCAAACTCGATTTTTGGCAACGTGCCGGAATTCAGTGTTCTAAGTGTGAGGTTCGCACTTCTGCACCTCCTGAGGAGGTGCAGAGGCCAAACAGTGTAACTTTAAACTTGAGCTATAATTAATTTTGTAAATAGTATTTTTTAGTTCATTTCTTCATTCATGTAATGACTTTATTCTAGTTGAATCTATTTTATGCAACCTTATTCTGTTAATTCAATTACTCACGTTATGAGCAATATGGTGTGTTCTACGGCAGTTCAGTCATTGATTTTTAAGATTTCTTTTCTGTTTTGAAGTTGATGCTCGATCGATATTCTTTTCAATTATCAAAATTCAAATTAACAGTCAATCAAGTGTAACAGATCGAAAGAAACATGAATGGCTGTTTCTCCATGTGTATGGAGAAGTTTACTACATTATGTCGTGCAACTTCCCCGGAATAGTGAACTAAATGTATCATAATCAAAGTCAAGAAATGCAGCCTACTCGTTCCACAGTGATTTAACACCTTCTTTCATGGGGAGTACTAAACTCTGGTGGATCGTGTCCTCATATTGCTTGTTCCACTTTTCGGTACGGCAGTCGGGATGATCGTAACCACACTGGAGCAACTCCATAAAGTATCTGAAAATAGACGGAAGAGATAGTTTTGTCCTACTCATCTTATTAAACACTTCGAGAAAAAAACGGATAGAGGGGCACAGAAAAAATCGAAAGAGAGAGGGAGAACAACTAGTACTAATCGAAATTATGTGAAATACGTTCTCGAACTACGGAATTGCTTTGCCGACAATGGAACACTCGCCACCAGTCTCCTTTCTAGTTTTTTATAGTTATCGGTCGATTGTTTCCACATAGTTTTGTCGCACATGTTGTCTAGAAAGAGTGAGTGAAACACAATTTTAATGAATACACTCCTTATTGCAGAAAAACTATCAATACAATTCTAGTAGTAAAATCCACAGTTCGAAGTACTCACACGCAGTAGTCTCTAATACCCTGTTTGGTCTCATCCATTACTTCCATTCGCTTTTCGTAATGTTGCTCTTGAGACTTACACTTCTGTTTGACTCCGGGATTACATCTGCAAATGTCGAAACTACTCAAATGAAAAGTCAATGAAATATTAGGCCGTAAAAGGGAAATTTCGGGTAATCCAGCGAACACGTGCCCAAAGGCCCTAAAAGGGCCGCGATTTCGATTACGACCACGCTTTTTTCATTGTTTTTTTTTTGGTTTTGAATGCAACTTTGTTGCAATACTCTACGTTTTCTTGTATATACGCAAGGGTGAGCAAGAGAAATATACTAAATTCAGTAATTGAGACAAAAAATGTCACCCTAAGCGCCCAGAGTAGGCCCTAATAGGGTGATTTCGGCTACAAAAATGTGACTTTTCATGTATGTTTAGATAGAACCTGTACTTTTGTGCCGAGTTCTCGTTAGAAACGCTCACTACTAAACAAGCAACACTCGGATTGCTATTTGTAGAAAAAACGAGGGTAAAATGTAAGACGAATAACTTTTGAGATTGAACTAAACGGAATATAGAAAAGGAGGTCAATAATTCAAGAAGGAAATAAAAAAATCAATTATCGTAATTGTGATGGGTCTATAACCTTTGGGTTTTATAATTAGAAAGAATTAGTAGCAAACAAACATATTCATACCAAACATGACAATTTTCACCTCTCAAAACTCTCGTTCAATCTTCACTTTTCTGTTCATCATGGTTCCGATTATTGTTTTCATATTGCTCAAATTCAGTTGGTTTTTATTCACTTTCTGTTTCTCTATGTATCTCATACGCTTGCATGTAATTGAACCAATCAATTTCCCAATATCGTGAATTATTGTGATTTTCGAGTGGGCGAGCGTTGTGTGGAGACCGAAGTGTAGTTGTGAGGTGAACTTTTATTGTTGACGCTAGTTCTGTTTTGTCTTCATAGTAGAAAACAAAATACCATACTGTGAGAAAATGTAGTGAACTTACTCTTCAATATACAGCTTGGCTCCGATTTGTTCGACCTCGACGAGCAGTATCAAGTACAAGATATAGCTGAAATCTTCTACAGCAAACATTTACACTTTTTAAAGTGTTTGCAGTTTCATCTCGTTGATTGCCGTTCGAAACTTGTAAAATCTCGTGTGTATCAATCTCAATTACAACGAAGATCCGGTCACTCCTTATATTTAAACTATGGAGCGGTGAAACTCCGGAGTTTCGGAAACATTGTAATAGGAGGAGTTTGGTAGAAAACTCACGCAAATGACGGCATTGTATATTTGGCAGCTGTAATAATTGATGATTCAAGTAAATGTTTATATACCGCTGTCACTCACATGTAAGCCTGAAAAAACAAACAAGTAAACCGGTTTTCCAGAATTTGTTCTAAAACAAGTGACAAAATGTGTTGAACAACGAATAATACGAGACATTGTTCCAATTATACAGACGGTTGTAATCATGTAAAACGCATGCGAAAACAATTGAAAAAGAAAACCTGCAATCAGCTATTGTTTTGTTCATCTCCTTGACATTTTCATGCACAAAAACCAAAAGAAGAAAAGAAAGAGAAGGATACTACATAACTCCAACTGACAACTCTCTTCATGTTCTCGCTCGCTCTCGCCATTGCGATATTCTACCGAAAGAAATTATGGAGTTCCTATTTTTTCAGAGTAAAATCTAAAAGAAAGTCACGTTCAAAAAAGTAGGTGCATGAAATTACGCTAAAATTCATCTTTGTGGTATTTTGAACAGAGCATAAAACACTACAAAATCAAATCATCGTCCGAAACTATCTGGAGCCAAAGAACGCGTCCTCCGAGTTTTGCCAATAGTAGTCATTTTCATTTCCAATGGCACTCCTACAGTGTGACTTCGAAGTTTCGTAGAATAGTTTTTCAAGGAAAAAGTCCTATTTTTACCTATAAGGTCGGTTTTCATTCGTGGAAATCACCGTCACATTCATATAATTTGTTTTTTTGTTCCTATAAAACTTGTTCTCGATTTGACTCGTACCCACGGTGTTCTGGCTGGCAGCAAATTCTGGCGATTCTTTCGTCAGCTGAGTCATCGTGAGAGCGTCCTGTGGCCGTATGCACCAATATTTTTTGGGAACGTTCCCATGGGAACGTGAAATAGCGTTCCCAAATGGGAACGTTCCCAGTGGGAACGCTTCCCGCCACTTTGTTATGCACGAAGCGATGGGAACGTTCCCATTGTTTTGGGAACGATTTGTTGGCGCATTTCTCGTGTATGATGGCGCGAAACAGAAATATTCAAATATTTGAAATTCCATACGAAGTATTTTCGTTATTTACGTGGGGTATGAAGATATTCAGTGTCAAATTTTCGTTAGAAAATATGTTTTATTGAAAGTTTGAGTTTTCAACCAAAAATTAAAGGTGGATGATTGATAATATAATTAATTTCCTAGCAAGATACAATTAGCAACTTTCGTTCTTTAATACTTTGGTTTTTAGCGATTTTGACAATCGACTCCAAACTATACCCTTTTTCATTACCATGTTTTTTTCTTACATTTCTCTAACTAACTATAACTTGTGAACTATCTCTATTTCAATAAACTCACAAACTTTAGTAGTACACTGCTCTTCTAAACTATGTGGAATAAAACAACACGCATTATCTTCAACTAAGAATTAGGAAATGAAAGGGTGATGGGAGATTGTTAAATTGTTATGAATTGCCAGTCAATTTAATATGCCCTTACTATACATTCATTTTACCCACATCATTGGGGGCAAGTCAAGCTACCACTGGGGGGAATAAGAAGAAGGGTAAATCTAACATTGGAGGGGCTAAAGTACAAACTTCACATAAGTACAATTGTTGATAAATTAAAGCTATAATCGGTCCATGAGGTATGTGTTATTGTTCTTAGAATGAAAATTTACGTGATGAAAAGCCTAAAAAGGGAGAAAAACATTAATTATTATCTTTGGGAAGCCAGAAATTGGATCGTTCCCCACCTCTACCATTGGGAACGATAATCGTTCCCAGTGGGAACGAAAATGGCTTGGGAACGTTCCCAAAATATTGGTGCATACGGATTTTGGGGAACGTTCCCACTGGGAGCGATTTTGCGCTCCCGGGAACGAAAAAACGCTCCCGGGAGCGCAAAAAAATATTGGTGCATACGGCCACTGAATGCAACTGAAATTTTCACGAAAGCACAATTTGGCGGCGCATCGAGCGTATTTCCACGAGAACTATAGGCAGGGTTCGGTCTTTTTGTCTCTGAATTCGGCAACACACAAATCATAGAAAATGTCATTTTTCATCTGTGTCCTTTACCTCTTCTCTTATTTCATTTTCCTCTGTGCTCGCCCACCTTGTCCGCTCCGCTCCGCAACGGTTATGGATGTAGCTGATAGCAGCCATCTTGCTGCCAGGGGTACCTCTGCACCAAGTCCGCAACTCCTCCGCTCATTCCCGCCCTCAGCCTCGTCCACTGAATGCTTCCTATCAGAGCGTTGTTTTTTGTGTCGCGTTGCACATTTTGTGTTAAAAAATAGATAAATGAATAAATCATTATTATCGATCGTGTCGCAAGTTGCCGAACTCAGCTACAACTACGTCGGGTCGCCAATTGGGTGTTCATACTTTTTGTTGCCAAATCACGTCGCTGTCGCCTTAGGCAGGGTTCATACTTTTTGCTGCCAACTCTGGCAGCAGCAGCAGCCGCTGCCAAGCATTTGGGCAGCGCTGCCGAAATGTTGTTGCTGCCGGAGTTGGCAGCATGAAATGGCGACAAGAAAGTATGAACGCATTTTGCTGCTCAGATTTTCTTTTCTTAAAAATCTCATACTTACTTAGCTACTTAGTTTTTTATAATATTTTATACCCGTTTTCATTATAATATTTTTTGAAAACTCCAGATGGATATAATTTTTCAAAACAATATAGAATGTGAATCCGTCGTAATTGCACCCGATGGGACTAAATTTTATGACATTCGGCAGTAGCCTGTAGATATATTGAATTCTAGATTACAACGTTCATCTTTACTTTATGTCTCCACTCGATATGAAGCGGAACAAGTAATTTCTAGGTACTCTCGCACGCGACGCGACAAAAATTAGAAAAGTCGAATTTATTATCGTAGCAGGCGGAGAAATGCTCATTTTACAACCGCAAGTGATTTGGGATAAATGTCCAATGTCCACTCGAAAAAGATCGATAAATTTGGGGCAAAATGTAGGGCACAGCGGGTTCAGGGCTTATGACTTATGAGAAAAATGTTTTGGTGGGACCTTTTCTATTCATCGAATGACCTCCCCCTCCAGGCGAATCGACTTGGCGGCGATTCCGCTTAAACCGATTCAGCGTGCAAGGTAAATAGGAGACTTTTCAGCTAACACGTTTTGAGTTACCGTTTTAAGCGTGGACTTTTCACGATAGGAAAGTTTAGTTAACATTTCTAGCAGTTTACACCTGAACATTGGTTTTATTTTAACAGTTTCAAACTTTACGTGGAAATTTTGGCAGTTTGAACCTGCTGGTACTACGCTGCGCAGTTTTTAATGGAAGAGAAAAAGACGAAGAAAAGGAAAAATTTGTAAAGTTTGAATTTGGAAAAATATCCTCATTTTGATCAAATTTGACCCAATACGAATGAATTTGAAAGATTTATAGTTTAGCCCCCCACCACCTTTAACCCCGTATCGATAATCGTAATTCTCATAATCGATTACCCCATCCGCGAAAGTTTAGTTCGAAAATACTCGTTTTGGCCACCATGATACTTTAACCCCCCACCTCCTTTAACATTATGTCCATGTTCGATTCCCGTGGTCGATTACCCCATATCTGAATCATTAACCCATGTCCAGGTTCAAACTGCCAACATTTTCACGTAAAGTATGAAACTGTTAAAATAAAACCAATGTTCAGGTGTGAACTGCTAAAAATATCAACTAAACTTTCCTACCGTGAAAAAAATGTTCGAAAATGAGTAAAAACAATGTTTCATGGATCAAAAGGAGTTGGCTACATGTCATGCAGTTTGCTGGCGACCAAACTGCAATTGCTGCTCGAGTCGGCAGCAATTTGCTGCCGACTGCAACAAATGTCGCGTGAGTTGGCAGCAAAAAGTATGAACGCAGAGTTGGCAGCAGATTGTTGCTGCTTGCTGCCGGCAGCAAGTCTTGCAGTCGGCAGCACGATCGATAATCACACTTTGCATGTTGCTGCTGCTGCTGCCAGAGTTGGCAGCAAAAAGTATGAACCCTGCCTAGGCAGGGTTCATACTTCCCGTCGCTGGTATCGGCGACAGCAGCAGTCGCCGCGTCGCATTTTCAAAATGCTGCTGTCGCTCAATGCAGCAGCAGCAATGTCGCTTGATCTAGCTACCAAAAAGTATGAACGACTTTTTCGTCCATTTGCTCCTAAATATCAAATTTTGGTCAAAAACAATGATCTTTTTCAAAATGTTAGTTTTACTTGATAATTTTGCTAGATTGTTTGAAAAACCTTATTGCATGGTTATTTGGTGGAAATCTCTATCATGATACAATGAGTGAATTTTTCAAAAGATCCAAGGTTTTACTCTCGACCAATGATTTATTTTGTTTTAAAACCCACTCCAAGTTCGAAAATGTGATTTTCCAAGTTTCAATAAACTTACAATGTAAGAACAACTCGTTTCGATAGCTTTAGAAAGTCTAAAATCAGATCATTTCTCACCCAAATTACCGGTGAATCATCTCAAGAGAAGTGATATATGTTTTAACTGAGTTAGTAAATAACATAACAATCATTTGGATTTGAGAAATTGAAAGAATGAAAATTGAGCAAAAAACAATGAGCGACGCGTCATGTATTTTACTAGCTAGTAAATTACACTTGTCGCTGAATTCGGCAGCAATTGTCGCTGAGTTAAGCGACAGCGACGTGATTTGGCAACAAAAACGTATGAACGCGCAATTGGCGACACGACGTCGCTGTAGCGTAATTCGGCAACAAGCGACGCGATCGATAATCATGATTTGTGTGTTGTCGCGCGTGCTGCCGAATTCAGCGACAGGAAGTATGAACCCTGCCTTAGTCAGCGACAAGTGTAGTTCACTGGCTAGTACAATACATGACGCGTCGCTCGTTGGTTTTTGTATATTTTTGTTTCATTCCTTCAATTGCTCAAATAATTATTATGGTAGTCACTAACCCAATAAAAATCACATATTTTTGTTTCAAAATTATTCGTCGGTAATCAGGGGTGGGAAATGATTCGATATTTGACTTTCTAATTCTATCAAAACAAGTTTTTTCTACAACCTCTATTTTAAGTTTATTGAGACTTTGAAAATCACACTGGGAATGAGTTTCAAAACAAAATTAATCATTAGTCGAGAGTGAAACATTGAGTCGTATGAAAACATCGCTCATGATAGAAATTTTCACCAAATAACCGAAAATATTGGACGAAAATTATGAAGTATGACTAACATTTTCAAAAAAGTTATAAGTTTTCGACCAAAATATGACATTTAATAGCCAACCGAAAAATAATCGTTTGCCGAAATAAGCGACAGGAGCATTTTGAAAATGCTACGCGGCGACTGGTGCTGTCGACGAATTCAGGAAGTAGGAACCCTGACATACACAGAGCTACGCGTGCTCTTTATTTGTCCTTAATTATCTTCTATCACTCTGCGCCAGCGTTTAACGATCTGTTGCTTTACGAAGACAGGTCTCTGCACACAACTTGAGAAAAACTCGCACTAGATACGGCGCAACGAGGAGCGTCGCCCAGCGTTCTTTCCAATACATGCCCGATGAAGATAATTATACCAAATCGTGACACCTAGCTGATTATCGATTGTACGTCAGTCTGAGGTCTTCCAATTGTTTGCATCTTCTATTGAATGAAACTTTATAAGTGTTCAAGTTTAAACTTCCTGAAACGTGTTTGATTAAAGAAGGACGATTCCAATCCCAACGCTTCAGTCCTTCAAAGTGTAATATATTTTTCAATTGCAGCTTAAAGGACCGTTGACGAAGGATTGGTCCATATAATCGTCCTGCTTTCAAACCAGCAATGATTATCATATGTACTCAGGGTGGAAGCGTACAAAGTAAATGGGAGACACTACATGTATTCTAAAGTGGTAGTTGTGTTCTTTGTTAGAAGTTGAAAAAAGTTCCGGCACATAAATTGAGTTCCTTTCAAGGCAACCGACACATCGTCCGCTTTTGAAACTAAGACTGCAATTCGTGAAACAAAAGTTCCCAAAAGTACTCTGTCGAAGAAAACTATATCCCTTTTTGATAGTAATGCCACACATTCCTGAAACAGTCATGAATATTTATTTCACAAAGCGATCCGTTCAATCAATCGATACATATGATAATCACAGGCGTCGGAAGGTGCCGATGACGCGATGACAGGCAGGACAGATATGATCCACGTCCTAAAACAGGAAAAAAATCAGTTTGAGACAAATTTATCTTAAGTTGTTATTCACTATTTTATTATATTATAGTTTTTTTGTTATATTTTACATATCTTATTACATATTTTGTCTAGGACATATTATGTCGAGTGTTATTGCTCCATTGAGCAGAAGCCTCCGACCGCTAGCTAGCTGGAGCTCTCGCTAACCGCAACTTGTTTTCGTCTTGTATTTTTGTAACTCTCACAGGAATGTGGACAACGTGTGAAGACTGTGGAAGAACGTTCTAGACTGGGGTCCATCATGTTAGTTCCAGAACAAAACGCTGCTGTACAAGAAACGTACAATTAACAGAAAATTAGGTACACTGAACGAATATTTCGAGGGGAACCTAATCTCGCTTAGACTTCTCAGGGAATGGCCCAAACTGTTACGAATATTACTCTATGCCGATGATAAAGCGTTTTATATTTTTGTTTTGGTACTAATTTTATAATATGTTGTCTTTCCATGCAGGTCTCTGCGCACATATTGGAGAACCTGTCATAGAGCTGTCCGGTTCCCGGTTACTTATTTTTGAGCTATCTCAGATAATATGAACGTGACCTAAGACCGCAATTCAGTTTTCGTTGCAATCGACGGTTACAACCAAGTTTGGCGTCATCACAGATGAATCACCGGTTAGTTTTCCATTTTAGGTTAACAACCGTTTTTCTCAGGCAACCTGAAAAAAAATAACCAAAAAGCCCCTTCATATAAATAGATGCAACTACTTTTGCGCTTTGATTTTACCTTCTGCTATAGCTCCCGATTTTTTTCGTTAGTACCAAGGTAAACCGAAATCTATGCCGATTATTTATTTCTGTCTGTTTTCGCAAGCGTTTTATATGAACATATTCGTTGTTTGACAAGTTTTCCCTGATTTCTTAAAAATGTTTGTCAACTGGTTCACTCGTTCGTGTTCTCCATGAAAACAAGTGGATAACTGCAGTATATAAACATTTCTGTGAATCATTCAATATTGTATTTCGATAGCCGAAAAATGTCGTCATTCGTGTGCGTTTTCTATCTTTTACATGTTTTCAAAACTCTCAGGGATTGGCCGCAGAACAGTTTCAATAAAGGACGAGATATACGTTTCGTTGTACTGAAAGAGACCATTTCTCTCTAATTTTAACATTAGAGCTTCCATTGAGTAGCTTGAGAACCCAATTACAAACCTATAATTAATTTTTTTATCTCAATCTCGCTCTGTTTCCTCATGAAAGCGCTATACGTAGTGTGAACCGCGAACCAGACATACGAAAATAATCTAAACTCTGATATGAACTCAGAAACTTTTTATTACATCTTAATGCCTATCAGGATACAGAACATGAGTGGAAAATTCAAATTAGTTGAGAGACGTCACAGTAAAAATGTTTATGTTCGGGTATTTATTCATTTATACTAAGCAATTTTTTCTCATTTTGAGTTTCTAAGGGTGTTGAAGAACTGTTGACACACAAGAGAATGCACAGATTCAAAAATGTATACTAAGCAATTTTTTCTCATTTTGAATTTCTAAGGTTGTTGAAGAACTGTTGACACACAATAGAATGCAGAGATTCGAAAATTTATATTAAGCAAATTTTTCTCATTTTGAATTTCTAAGGTTGTTGAAGAACTGTTGACACAGAAAGCACAGATTCAAAAATTTTCGATTTTGGGGAAATGTGTCATTAATTAAAGTAAAAGCTCGAACATTCGTTGAAAGATTGGTAAGAAAACATAGTAGCACGTTTCGCCTCTCCCCACAAACCTGATCACTATTCTTTTATTCTCTCGCCCGAGGCTCAACAATGAGGAAGAGAGAGAATGGTTGAAATAAAGGCCTATGGACAAAAGTATTCAAATTTAATAATAACTTATTTAATATCAAACTTTTTACTTAGTATAACTGTTAGTGATTACTATTATGTTCACCCATTTTACGTATTATATAATGTATTATAAACCCGATACACGGGAGAGTGTACGAGTTCCGCACCCTCCATAAACGCAGCGGTATACTTCGCTCCACTCTCCCTGAGACCCATTGGCATCAAGCCAAGATTTTCGGATGGCTATTCCGCAGACAAGATATAAGTTTTTCACGAACTTTTTCATTCACTTGTTCTTATGAAACTGAACTACCTCTAACAGCGATTTGCAATTTATTGGAAGACTGCATAGTGGTTAAAAATCGCTTGGAATATGCATTTGGAATATACCAATTCGCTTGGAAAAAATCGCTTGGAATATGCGATTGGAATATACCAATTCTCAGTGGGAATGACCGGGACTATATAAAGCAGCTTGAGTTTTTCAGAAGCGAATATGTCTGCTCTATAAAAAACGTACATTTCAGCTCGATGGTCTGCTTTATTTTGGTCATCAACTTTATTTTGGTCATCAATTTTGGTCGATCAAACCAAAGCTAATGAGATAAGAAAGTATGTTTTCTACATTCTTTTATACTATTTTATACCTCGAGAGAGAGAGAGAGAGAGATAGAGAGAGAAAAAGAGAGAGAGAGAGAGAGAGAGAGAGAGAGAGAGAGAGAGATAGATGAGAGAGAGAGAGAGATAGAGGGCTCTGCGTTTGCAACGGAACGCACGGAAGTAGTTTATCCGAACATTTTCTCTACACTTCCAGATGCAACCCGGATGCCTTTACTGTCTGTGTGCGACTCGAAAACGAATACTCGAAACGAGTCAAGTTCATGCAAGAAGTAACCAAACAGGCTGTTAGAGAATTCTGCATGTGAGTCGTTCGACCGGTAGATTTCTCTGCTAAAATGTTATGTCTCGGTATAAGGTTCAGTGGTAGTTGCCTTTTTACACACACAGGGTGGTATTTTATATTTATTGGATCGTGGTTGCACTGTACATGGAGAGATAATAATAGTGAGCCCTAGGTACTATATTTCGAAAACGAAACTCCTTTATCAACCAACAAAAAATAAAGAAATATACATATTTATTTCAAATTTTCTCATCAATTTCAATTTCTTCACTCAAAATTCAGTTTTATCAATTCAAACCCCCAGTTTTGTCGCATTTAAGACTCAAAAACTGGCGCGTGGCACTGATTCTTCGAGCCGGGCCTGAGCCGATACGCCACGCCACCTCATGTCCCCTTCTAACTAACTACCCCATGTTCTGTCTGAGTTAGAGATCGCGTCCCGCGACAACTTGTGCGCGCCATCATGCAGACGCCCGCAGAGCGCTCTCAGCAAACTGATCAAACCCAACATTTGGAGTCCTCGAGATCAGGCAGAACTAGGGTTGGCGAGTTTGAGAGATTATCGCGAGAAACATCCCAATTACACCAAGAAACCGAGATTATGATTAAAAGAAGTTTATTTCAATTGGTTCCAATCGCGCGTGACATTCTCTCTCTCTCTCTCTCTCTCTCTCTCTCTCTCTCTCTCTCTCTCTCTCTCTCTCTCTCTCTCTCTCTTTCTCTCTCTCTCTCTCTATCTCTTTCTATCTCCCTCTCTCTCTCTGTCTTTTTGTTTTCAAATTCTGTATTTTCCTTTCCTTCGTTGTGCTCAATACGGTAACGAGAAATGCAAATTCACACATTTCGTCTAGTTTCAGACACGCCAAAGAGTGGTACCAATGTCTTTACGACCATCCTAACTGCCGAACCGAAAAAGCAAAAAAGGACTATGAAGACCGACTTTTGAAAACATTTCTGCACTATAAGTTGGAAACTGAATCATTCTGGACCGGGTCGGTTTAGTACACATGTTGCTCATGTTTTTACACAGTCATCTTGGATCTTACATAGGCTATATGTAAAACATCTTGTTGTTATATTTATTTGAAACAAAAATATTTGTAGTCATTAAGATTTTTTGGATGTTAATATGGGAATATGTGCTCAGTGAGAGTGACCCAACCCTCCAAATTCGTCTTGAATCAGGGTCGAAACGATTTTGAGTGGCACCTTTCACTGAGCACATATTTCCCATATAACACCTTGATCGAGGCCGCGAACGACTGCCTTTAAACGCTACTCAGAAAAAAACTAGTAAAACAGTAAATTACTGTTTATGCAGCTGTCATATATATATTATATTGATTTTCTCTCTCGTCGTCTGACGTCTCTTCGGGGCACACTGTGTCTCTAGATTTGTTGCAATACAGTTTCGACCGGGGGAAATGTTGTAATTAACAGAGCGCGTTCCGAATACCATTTCAATAACCGCTGATCTAAGACTATTATTGTTATAATTCACTATAATATAAGAAACATATGTATTTTTTTATAAATTTTAATAACATTCAAGTTGTCAATAACTTGTTTTGTATCTTTCACGTTTCATGTATGCAGTAATTCTCCCAGTAATTTTTATTATCCAATCATCGTTTTTCTAAATCTGAGCCTTGACGTGTCTCTATCCCACATAAGATGAATAATAATTTACCATTACTGATACTATTATTGTTGAACGCACTTTTAACACGTGAGAAATACAACGCTCAGGAAAAACTTGTGTTGCTCTGAGAGACCGTTATGATGTGATCACAATGTTGAAACGCTGCCGAAAATCAAGGTTCAAAATGTGGGAACTATGTATTGTGTTACGGTGTAGTCATGTTTCAGAAACGAGGACTGTAAAATTCTAGAAAGCTTCGAAACCCTGACAGGGATGACTCCTGCACCAAAACCAGAAGAGAAAGCAGAAGAAAACACAGAATCTACTTCGCTGCAACCGGCAACGTCACTTCTGATCTCGCTCGCTCTCGCTACTGTGATACTTCTTTGAAATGAATTGTGAGGTTGATTTTTTCTTGAATCACTCTGAGAATTAGTGCAAGACAAGAGGCTGGAGTAATTCTTCGGTTTGTCATTGATGTAATTAGGGTAATAACATTTATTAAATTAACAACAATAATCATGCGCAGCGCTGAGTTTTTGTTCAGAGGTATGCAGACTTTCCACTGCAATTTATCACATTTTTCTCCATAGCTTCTTGACCGCACGAGTTACTGAAACGACACACGTCTACAAAACATTGAGTTCACGTTCTAAGTGATATTAGTTGAAAAGAGTTAAAGGGTCAACGCAAAAATGGCTTCCGTGCAGGACGGCGGCGGCGACAAAAGTGTTCGCTCCCTCAAATCTGGGCATAGTTTTGCTCAAATTCGACTTAAACAAAAATTGGATATAGGCTATGTTCACGTACAGCAAACGAAAGTTCGATTCCGGACTGGATCACAAAATTTGCTTTCACTGGAACCATTCACGTCATACGTTCTAAACTACATCGCTGTTAAAAACTCCGTAACATTCACAGATTTGCTTCTTCTTCTAAAAAAATATTTTCATTTAAAATGACAGTTACTATAGAGAAAACGCTCAACTAGTATAAACAACGGGTGTGAAGAAAGTGAAGATTAGTTTTGGATAAAACGTGTACAAGAAACATAAAACAGGCCAATACGTAAAACAAACGTTCCTCTAAGCACTCTGCCAAACAAAACGATATTTCGATTTTTTGATAAAAATGCTATCTCTGAACCAGTCATGAATATTTATTTCATGAAGCGATCCGTTCAATCAATCAATACATATGATAATCACAGGCGTCTGAAGGTGCCGATCACTCGCTGACAGGCGGGACAGATATGATCCACGTCCTGAAACAAAAACAGAGTTTGCGACGAATTTATCTTATTACATTATATTGTATTTTAATTGGGTTGTTATAATTTACATATTTCATTACATATTTTGTCTAGAGCATATTATTATCAAGTTCGCCAACTTATGGATAGAACCGAAGCCTCCGAACGACTCAGAACGATTGGCGCCAATTTTCTGCCATTAGCAAACTACAAAAGCGAGAGAGCATGAGGGTCAATGAGGCCGCAGACATCTGCGTTTCTATGATCTGCACACTTCCTCGTCAAGGAAACTACAAAATTGGTTTGATAAGGAATAGTCTGAGGATTAGGGCCAATTTCCGGCGATCGGCCAGCTAACAAAGGCGAGAGAACATGCAGGTCCGCTGACAGGCTGAGAGTCTGCATCTGTCTGACCTGCACACTCTCTCGTTCAGGCTGCTACCAGAGTGAGTGGCCAACTATCTGAGAACGAGAACCAGAGCTATTAACTTTTTTAGATGTTAAGTAATGAAAAACACATTACATGGTGTTGAACTGATTATCATAACAGTATAATTATATTCTAAATTTGTTCAGTTCGCGGAAAACTAACCTTGCAACCGTCTACACAGAACGGGATGAATGCGCACGGCCACATACTGAAATGGAAATCTTGATGATAGCATTGAGTTAGCATATTTTTCACCCTCTCTCCTATCGTATTAATTCATTCTCCTGGTGCGGCTCTTGATAACAAACCTGATTTGGTTTGCGGTTCGGTTCTTCGGTTCGGCTTTGTACCTACCTTCATATTATTCAGTATCTCCATTTTTGGCAACACCTATTGGAATCGAAAAAGTTCTATTAGAATACAGCTTCTATGCAACCTTTCAACGTTTGTTCTGTACTCACAAAACCGCAGTAAAACTCACCAAACAAAGCACATTACACCGAACAACAGCCATACCATACCACCAAGTTGATATCGGGTCATGGTAACAACCTAAAGGAGATAGAAGATAGTACAGAAAAAGATTTGTAAATAATTTCGAAATCTATCGAGAACATTCAACAAATAACGCTCAATGGGGGTACCACATAAGACATATAGTTCATTGTTCATGTTACTCTTCATTACACGTGTCTGTATGAGATCCAACATGTGTTTCGTTTCAAACGAGGGGCCGAAACGAAAATTACTAAGAAAGGGCTGCTCAAGATAAACTGATATCTACTTTATTGTACTCCAAACTAACAAACCTAATTCGCATACGGTTCACACATGTTCTTGTCGGGTCTAGCGCGCGCAATTACCTATTTAGGTACCCCGGGGTACCTAAACTAGCTTTCCATGCTGCCCTCCTTCAACTCGACGTGAATACAACAAATAACCACAGCTCTCGCCAAACTGCCGAGACTTTTGCTAAATGATAATTATAGTTTTCATAAATAACGAACGTGTCATGTAAAGTGCTTCTGCTCCTATATATGTTCGTATAATTTTGAGATGACAAAAACACTCGGTAAAATTTGCGCCCATTGCGATTAACTAGGAACCAGAGCTTGGAGGTCGATGAGAATGCAGGCAGTGATGTCTATTTCAGCACACTTTCCCGTTGAGTCCGGTTAAAAAAGGCTGCCCATTCGCGAAAAAAGGCGCAATTAATTTTGAGCGCCAACCATACCTGCTGCCGACAGTGGGGGCATTGCGCCGCCTGTGGATTTTCTCCCATAAAGAGCGTGCTACCAACAACCACCACTTGGGGACCTAAAGTGCTAGTTTGGTAAGGTGCGATGGGACGAGATAATGTCGTTGTAGTATCTGTTTTTGTTCTTCTCGCAACAACCACTTCATGAATCTAATTAGAGTTGATCTCACATTTTGTGAGATCATTCCGCATTATTAGACACATATAGAGAGACTAGTTAAATCTAGCTGATCAGTGGGCGTGTTTTTAGTTTAAACCAATCCCCGGGGAAAATTGTACAATTGCCCCCCCCCCTTAAGTCCCCCCCGTAGTACTATCACCCCCCTCCCAATACGATTCCCTATAGAGAGGGGGGGTGATTATAAATGGGGGGTGATTGTAAATGGGGGGTAATTGTACAATGTCGACGTTTAACAATCACCCCCCACAATACAAAATGGGGGGTAATAGTACAACCCCGGACCTGTTTAACAATCGCCCCCCACTCAATCCAAACCTGCAGTAAAGAAGGACGTTGTACAATCACCCCCCTCGGGGTGGGGGGTGATTGTACTACGGGTCGGATTTCAACCTATTTCGGCTCAAGGGGGGGACGATTGTACAATAAACCCCAATCCCCGACCAGCTAAAATACTTTCCAGCTGAGAAGTGCAGCGATAAATAGTGTGCCAGGCCCGGAAAACAGCGACATTGGAGAGTAAGGCCACAGGTTACCTCACGACTGCGCGAAAGATGTAGGTTCATCCCCTGAGACACGCCCGCCTCTTTTTGCCCCGCCACCTCAAGGAACGACCACACATCTCTTGCACGGATATAATCCGAGCCCCCATATTTAACTTGAGCTCAACTAATAACCGTAACATTAGAACAGAATATACATATTTATTCGCGATTGAACACATTTTTTTTCACTTTGATATATGTCGCACTTCAATACGAGAAAATGGAGACATTGAAAATTGAAATAGGATGTAGAGTATAGTTTACTCGGTTAACTTTGGGCTTTTGCAAACTTCTTCACTTCTGCGAGTCGAAACAAACCAGGTTGTTGTTGCTGTGGATATTTCGGTGGCGGATACTGTTGAGGTTGAGGCTGCATCTTTCCAGGCTGGGCTGATCGAATGGTATGGAACTGAAATCGAACCCAATTGAATATATAAATGATTTCTCACCTTTTTGTATTCTTCATGAACGTATTTTTGAGGCTGGAATACCCGAGCAAGCTATTCGAGCTATTTTCAAAACTTATCAGAAATGTTGAAAATAAATCAGTTAGGAAAAGCGAGTACGCTGACGAATGACCGATTCACCCAAATTCAATCAAAATGTTTGTTTTCTCGTGAACTTTTACTTTGCAACCTCTATTTATGATCTTTATAAGGTTTTTCCACTGACTCTAACGAGCGACTGAACGACGGGTCAACTCAATATTTTCTTAGAAAATATCAATGAGTACCTATTCAAACTAGTTCACAATTTTCATAGTTCACTTCATTTATACCCGTAATTCATAACTTTCATAAGATGTCGACATACCTGTGTCTAGAATCTGGCGATCGACCGAGTTGAAGAGTAACCTGAGCGCAAATGAATGAAAAAACGAAATGAGACTTGAAGTATGAATCGCGTGTTTTCTCGTTAGCGAATGGCGTTTTCACGATTATTTTCATTGTAGCGTAAACGTGTCCAAACCAACTGGTTTTGCTATACTGTTGGTCAATCGCACAGTAACCTGAAACATGTTAAACACAGCAGAACTCGAAGACGTGTAATGATGACAAAGTGTACGATTCCTTATTAGAATGCCAATTTAACGTGACTGTTTATTTTACTTCTAGTGTGATGGGTAAACTTTTTTTCAGTGCTAACGTTTGAACCTGCTCGCGTCTACCTGGAAAACACCGAATTCGCCTTTATTTACCGTTGTACTACTCAGCTGACATGTTGTGCACTTCTCAGTTTTGGCTTTCGCAGTTATTTAACGAGTTAGAAAGTTAGTGTGTATTGTTTTATCTTTTTCACACTTTGTTTTGAAACATATTTTTGTTCGACAAAGATACTTCAACAAATTATTGAAAAATGTATATGAACTCGTAAAGTTTGCCATTTTTGTATACAACAAATCGTTCACAGAAGATGAAAATATATTCATTTCACAAAGCAACCCGTTCAATCAATCAATATGGATGATAATCACAGACGTGTGTGGGTGCCCAGAATGCGGTTGCAGTTAGGACATCTGTGCTCCACATCCTGGAAAAAGTATAGCCTTTCATTTTATTTTCATTTGTTCTCACTGCCATTGTTCGATTACAAAGCGTGCAGTCCGCTCGAATTGAGTGTTTTGGAAAATATTTTTTTTATATACCGTTAGTAAATTGCACATTTACGTGAAAAATGTTAAGCACGATAGAACTTAGAAACTTGCAGTGATAAAGTGCACGATGCATCATTAGAATGCCAACTTCACGTGAGTACTCTAGTATACCACAAATATTCTCCGGATTTCGCCCGGATTTTCACATGATTACAGTTATATTTTCACGGGTTAATCGGTGGGGGAATCCGGAAAATATCCGGGATGAAAAATCCCTGTGCAGTCTTGACACAGTGTGGTTTCAATGAAGAACAGTCAAGGTTTGAATATGTAGTGTACAAGTCCCGAGTACGTATGCTAGAAGATCCCGGCAACTTCATCCCATCCTGCGTCTCTCGCTCTGCCTCACTATTTATCGTCTCTTACATCCCGGCGGGATGTGAGAACCGAGAAACAGCGTATGTTTTAGGAGACGCAGGGTGGGATGAAGGTGACGGGATCTTCTAGCATACGTACTCCGGTGTTAATGGTGTTAACGGTATGCATACGTACAATTCTGAATATACTATTAGTCAGATTCACAGTAACGTAAAACATGTTGAACACAGAAGAACTAAGAAACGTGCATCATTAGAAGTGCTGCTGTAGGAGCCACTGGGGCTCCTGCTGCCTGTCGGGTGCTGCACACATGATGAAGAAGAGGAGAAGAAACTCTGCACCCCAAAAAATGTAGACAAAAAGATTTTTTTACTGTTGTTCTCGGGTTTGCTGTTTTGAAACTAATTGTTGTTACAACTTCCGCGTCCCACGTTAGAGAGAGGTCTCTCGCTCTATGGTGAAGAGATTTACCGCGCCCTATGTTACGGAAAACGCCCTATGTTAGAGTGAGGTCTCACGCCCTATGTTAGGGAGAAGTCTCGCGCCCTATGGTGAGAAATCTCGCGCTCTATGTTAAAGAGAGAGATCTCGCGCTCTATGTTAGGGAGAGGTATCGAGTTCTCTGTTAGGGGAAAATCTCGCGCTCTATGTTAGAGAGAACTCCCGCGCCCTATGTTAGAGAGAGATATCGAGTTCTCTGTTAGGGGAAAATCTCACGCTCTATGTTAGATAGAGGTCTCGCGCTCTATGTTAGGGAGAAGTCTCGCGCTCTATGTTAGAGAGAATTCTCGCGCCCTACGTTAGAGAGAACTCCCGCGCCCTATGTTAGAGAGAGGTCTCAAGTTCTCTGTTAGGGGAATGTCACACGCTCTATGTTAGAAAGAGGTCTCGCGCCCTATGTTAGGGAGAAGTGTCGCGCCCTATGTTGAGAAGTCTCGCGCTCTATGTTAGAGAGAGAGAGAGAGAGAGAGAGAGAGATCTCGCGCCCTACGTTGAAAAGTCTCGCGCTCTATGTTAGAGAAAGATCTCGCGTCCCATGTTGAAAGGTCTCGCGCTCTATGATAGAGAGAGATCTTGCGCTCTATGTTGGAGAGAGATGTCCTTCTTTATGTAGTAGAAATCATTGCGTCTCATGTTGATAAAAACGTGATTAACATGGTTGAGACAAACGTGAGTTCAGCAAATGGAGCGAAAATTTAACAAAAACTTCTATAAGAGCTCGCCAGCCTGGAATAAAAACGAGGGAGGCGGAGGCGGCTTTAGCCGCCGGCGACCTACCTTGTCATTAGAATATTAACTTTACGTGACTATTCAATCTACTTCTAGTATAGTAGTCCACCTAAGCCTCATTTCTTGAATGTTTCAAATGAGACAACGGAGATCGACTTCATTTTACACCTTCCAGACGACAAATTCATCAGTAAAGTGTAAACCATGGAACATTTTTAACTTGTGTGAAACCAACTAGGTTTGTTAAAGTCGAACTCAAAACTCGACTCGACTCGACTCGAAAAACTCGAAAATTTCTCAAAACTCGAAAACTCGAAATTCCCCAAAACTCGAGAACTCGATGTTTTAACCAACCTTACAACAGTTGAGACAGAACGGAAGCCAAATGAGAAGAAGGCTGAAATGAAAAGAATTGCAGATTCTCGTTGCTCTTTCAGAGTGTGCTATTATAGTTTGCAGAAGCATCAATGTTCAAAAGTATTGTGTAACGAGACTCTCGAAAACATTGATGTCTTTCTATAGTATTCACATCTACACACATTTTACTCTGGCGGCGTACCACTCCCTCAAAAACTCATGGGATACCTCATGAGCGATATCTCACGAGCTTCTGATGAGCTTTTGTTGATCGCTAGGCTACAACCTTGGGAGCTCACGAGTAGCTCATAAGTTAACTCGTGAAAACCTATATAAACTTCACGTGAGGCAAAACTGACTAAAACATGTGAACCGTATAAAACGTAGGTTTGTCAGTTTGAGTGAGAAACCGGTTTCTGTTCCTCTAGAGCAATTCGTATTAAAAAAATTTCTGTTACCCTGTAATGAGAAGAATGCGCCTAAAGTGCGGTCAAAATGAGTAAAAAGTTGAATGGGGGTACCGAATTAGGGCTGCGGTTTGATCTACGAGCACATCACCATTTCCGACTACAAAATCTTTTCACTCTATATACTATTGTATTATACAATATGTACTGCTGTATATTATTCTATATGTTTACAGCCAGATAACTATCAAAATTCCAATTTTATGTGTTTTGCAACAACGTGTCTTTAAACGGAACAAAGCGTTCGATAGTTATTGAGCAGTGAATATATAATTGCGGCCTACGTATATCAGACGTGATGTCCAACCGCATTTGTAGTTTGGTCCCGTTGCGTACGAGTTGTACTGAAAAAGTTTCACTCGGACCAGGCGGCATAACAATCCCTACAACATCATGAGAAGTTGCTCATGAGATATCTCATGAGCTACACGTGAACTCTCAATGTTGTGGCATAGAAGTCGATAGAATCTCAGGAGGAGCTACGAATTAGGTATCTAATGAGATTTTTGAAGGATGGCTACGCCGCCAGAAACTGCTTATATCAAGAAATCAATGAAACGAACCAACAGAAGAACGCTATAACGCACCACATCCATACCATACAATTCGTAGCGGATCATGGTGACTACCTACAATTTACAATATGTTTTTCATAAATATTATTTATTTCATTTTTATTTTTTACTGGCAGTAATATTTTCATTTTGTGAAGAAAACGACTTTTCAATCGCCTATGCATAAGTGGCTCAAACTCTATAAATGTTTGCCGCCAGTTGTTAACATTCACTTTCATCTTTCAACCATCTTAACTCCGATTAAAAATAGCTCAAATTTGGTGATAACTCATTTAATAAGCCTATTTGGTACATTCAACCCAATTCCACTTTGTGTGTAGTTTTATTCCGTAGATTTCCGTTCAAATTTCGAGATTACAGCCTGTATCGAGGTCAGACTACAAAACATGACTTGTCACTACTACCAGAAGTAAATTGAACAGTCACGTGAAGTTAGTATTCTAGTGAGGTATCGTGTAGTTTTACTACCCGAGTTCTGCTGTGTTTAACGTGTTTCACGTGACTGTGCAATTAACTAGTAGTAAATGTTGAGTGGCCAATTTATAAATGTCTGTCTTTGGCCGGAATCGAACCTGTGAGCAAAAGATTCGCTGCGCTATTAGAGCACACAACTAACAAGCTTCGGTATCGAAGACATCTGTGCACTTACACAGCGGAAAGTGAGATATACAGTACCTTCCCCCTTTCGGTTGGCGACAACTATAGCAGTATATGTTTTGTTGTTTCTACCTGTTGTCTGCAGTAGGGGCATGTGACTAGCTTCGGTTCGTCTCTTAGATTGAGTGGAGGCGGTACAGCCATTCCTGGCATGGGAGAGGCGGACACAGTGGAATGCATATCTGAGAAGTATACACTAAAGGAGAACGGAGAGCAACATGGTTTCTCGTAAAGCTGCCTACTTTTACTTTTGATTTGACGCGTTGCGTGTCGCGCGGCATTGTCATTGAATGTCACGTGGACTGATCAAACTAATATACGAGTTATTTTGAACTCTCTGATCTCAATACAGTTTAAAACAGCCCGAAACAAAACCTCGGCTCAAGTTGTATCCCGGTCTCCTTTTTAATAACTATATCTATTAGTCATTTATGTATTATTTATCTTCTTATTTATCATGTCATCTATCTACATTTATTTATCATGTCCTTTTCTAAATATTTATCACCGCGTACCGGCGTTTTGACGGAACTAACCAATAACCTGCCATTTACTTGAAGAAAAAAGAACGCCTAGATAAGAATCGCGGCCTAACGTAAAACCGAGGGTATCAATACTAAAATCTAACATACCTGGTTGGGAGTGTGACTGTTGAGTTTTATATTGGGATCGAGATTGAGGTGTGTGCTGATGTTTATAATCTGATAAATATACATTATTGATAATTAACTGAACTTAAAGGGGGACAGAAAGGAAAGTCAGTATGAAAGAGCTTATCAAAAGAAACCTATCAGTATAACTTTGAATTCAAACTAACGATCCTACTTTGCATACGGTTGACACAAGTTTGCCTGTTTTGGCGCGCGCAACGTTTCATTTAGGTACCCCGGGGTACCTAAACTAGCTTTCCTTTCCGCCCCCCCCCCCCCCCCGTAATTATTCAAACATAGAATTCTTTCATCCATCTATCACGTCACACGGGTTTTTGTTCGCGATTCCCTAATAACCTGCAGTAAGGAAAACATAGATATAAGAGTAGCCCCCTAAAATCTACGGAATCGATATTCAAATCTTGACATACCTGGTTCGGATTGTGATTGTTGAGTTTTATATTGGGACTGGGGTTGGGGCTTGTACTGGGATTGGGGCTTGTACTGAGATTGGGGCTTGTACTGGGATTGGGGCTTGTACTGGGATTGGGGCTTGTACTGGGATTGGGGCTTGTACTGGGATTGGGGCTTGTACTGGGATTGGGGCTTGTACTGGGATTGGGGCTTGTATTGAGATTGAGATTGAGGTTGAAATTGGGGCTGAGGCTGCATCTTGTTCAGGCTGTATAGATTGCAGGCACCAACTCTGAAATGGATGATTGCCAATCAAAAAAAAAACCATCAACTTTAGTTTATTTTATGATTTGGATAACATCTACCCACCCTTACAGTGGAGAAGTAGAAAGAATAGCATTTCCAGAGTTTACTTTATTTGTTTCCTTGATAGATTTCAGCACTGGCAAAATACTTGATAAACATGCATCCAAAAAGAACCCAGAAACGGTAGTAACCAAGATTGTCGCAAATGACGTAGATCAACAGAATTTATTTTCAGTTTTTGCGGCGGAAATGTTGGCAACTATTATTGTAAGAATATTTTAAAATGAGAAGTGCCACATAAAAACCGTCGTTCAAACCAACCTGAATCTGTGATCTGACGAGCAATTAAGATATTTAGTTATTTATATAGGGTAGCAAGTTACCGCGAAAATACATGTTTACTTGTTTTCATGTCTTGTCTTTGTCACATATTATTCATAAAATCACGATAAATTACGATTAGTAGTTAATGAAAATCGTCGAGAATTTGTTCATTTTTTTGTATGGGATGAGGAAGGAAAATGTAGAAATCGTTGTTAATGGTTTTTACCCTTTATTACGAAACATAAATAGCAAAACATTTTGGAAGGAATTCGTTTGCTCTGAGAAATATTCTATCGAAAATCTTGAAAGCTTGTAGTACAAGTAAAGGTGATTATATTTGCAAAAGCGTGGGTTTGAAAAAAGTGTATGGAATATACTAAAACGACAACAAATAAAATTAATGGGCTGAAATGATAGAAGCTTTTCTCATCATTTAGCCATACACATACAAGACTCATGAATGTTTATTTCTTCGCTCTACCCGTTCTAATCGATATGCATTATGGAAAATCAATCAATCAATAGGTATGATGATCACATTCGTCTGTGGATGCCCACAACGCGCTGACAGGAAGGACATACATGATCCACATCCTGAAAGAAAGCAATACATTTTATATTAAGCTATATTTAAAGTTTTACATCAAATTTAGTAAGTTTCATATTTCTTATCAATCTCAGTTCATCCTATCAAGCATTTGTTCTCCATTCAGAAGTAGCTTCCATTAAACCACTCCTTCTGTTGATTATTTTGGACTATCGATTAATGTTTGAATGTGGTAGAGTTAGTGTGCCTGTACAAAAAATTGATTGGTAGTTTGAAATTGTTGAACTTTTTCACCGCGAAAGGGACCGTTCCTTTTTAATTTGGAGGTTTGAGCTGATTAGTCGATACTGTTCACATTAAACAACCAAAATCGTTCATATATGTGTCAACTTTCTGTCTTGCTCCGTGTTTTCGAAAATGCGGCGTGACCACGCGCACGTTCATACACCGCCGAGTTCACCTACGTACAAATTTTTTTTAAATGTCCATAAAATTACCAAACCATATTCAAAACATGGTCAAAATTACCAATATGAAATCTGTTGAGAAAGATTTGTAAATGTCATGAAAACTACAAAGCAGTGATAGATTAAGGATTGCTGCATTACAGTAACCCAAATCCGGTTGGCTTCTGTTTTGATCCGTAATAATGTGGTTTTCTGAACTCTCTGTACGTAAGGTATGAACTTTCATCTCAAAACAGAATGAATTACTTTTTTTCTTTTTTCAAAAATTACCTACATTGCAAATTATAGAGGTACGGTCCCTTTAATGACTAACCTTGCAATCGTCGAGGCAGCAGGGAATGAAAGCAAAGCAACAGCAGCCCACCAAAAACCTGGAATCCTATAAGTTGACCAAGATTTCAATCGCAGTTGCTATCACCATATAGTTTGTAATTCTCTAAAGTAATAACCTCAAATTTCTAGATCAAATTTGGTATTATAACAATATTGTATTTTGAAATTATAGTACAATCTGCTGCACCTTTACACGTTTACCACCACAAACTCTGAGTGTTGCAAAACCAGAATAATGAATTATACATTATAAAAATCCCTATACCACACATGGAAAATCTTTGTATACTCCTTTTTATGAAGAAAATGGGTACAAATATGACGCAAAAAGCAAGCGATGCAGCTATGACCTCAACGGAGGTCTGTACTGGCGTCATTGGGCTTTTCAACCACAGTGCGTGTCTCACGGTATAACTACTAAACTTTTAGATAATATTGATTACGTAAACTGAATCGGAAATTCAGAACATTCAGAACACAACATTACATGCGACAACTCCTCGAAGCACATTCCGACAAATGTGAACATTGCACAACAAAAGGTCGTTTGTAGTTCATTTTGTGTACTGTAGGAGTCTTGGTAGTAATGATGAGAGCTATAGTAAATTAAACTATATTGGACTATAAATATGACAACTATGTAATGTATAATTTTAATACAAATATGTATATTGTGTAAGAAAAGACACAAGATTCAACTTACAATAAAAAGAAGAGCACGAAGTACAACAGCCATGCCAAGCCTCCAGTCCTGTATCGAGTCATGGTGATTACCTAAAAACAGTATGAAGAAGACTTTATTTTGTCTACATTTAAAATTAATAAAAATATTGAGAAATAACTAAATGATTGATGGAAGAAATAGAGGTTGTGGCGTAGGTTAATATTTGATCTTATCTTTCCACGCAAGTAATGTATTTGTTCCACTATCTCCTTGTTTTTGTAGTTTGATTTATTTACGTTTCGATCAAATTTCGTTTTCGGCGAACATCAACATTGAACTACAATTGAGATTTGGACTTTTCGTGTATACATACTTCAAAGAGCCGAACGGATTCGAAAAGAAGGGAATTTTACGGACTACGAATTGACCTTTCTGCGAAAAGGGTATGATGGTTTCATTTTCAATAGTGTGAATTTATCAAAACTGACCTAGTTTCAGAATAGTGCTCTATTTTGCGATTTTTAACAAGTATTATTTTCTTCGACGGGAGTTAAATAATATCTGTGAGTGCAGATGATTTTGTAATCGACGTTATTCTAGTCATTTTCAAAGCTATTTCAATTAATTTTTAAAAAAATATGCCTCTGCACTCCGAATTTCGTGCATTGTACCACGTTATTCTGTTATTCTTATATTATTTCATTTAAAAAAAACGTACCTGCTGATGGCAGTAAGGGCACAGAATGTTCTGCGGGTACACTCCCAGATACAATGCACCTCCAATTGGAACGGCAGAAAACATCACTACGGGCTGAGCACCTGGAAAAATGCAGTCTGAGATGGTATGGCTTAGATAGGTTTTGTTGAACCGTTTAGTTAGCGTATGGTCAATAGGGAAGTCCGTTACGGCAACGCGCTGGCCCTAATTTCTGACGGCCAAGTCCCGAATTTTCAACGGCCAATTCTCGCGACTTTTGTCATAGTAAGAGATTGTTTAGATGAAGGATACGCAGTTGCGCGGAATTGTGGACCGGGAAGAAACTGAATGAACCTTGTGGACTAGAATAACTCCGGAGTATAGTCGTCGCCCACGGAAAGGCAGGAGGGTACTGTATATCTCACTTTCCGCTGTGTACGCACACATGTATTCCATTCCGAAGCCTGCTGGCTATGTTCTCTAATAGCGCAGTGGTTAACGCCTTCCTAGGGAACTTTTGCTCTCCGGTTCGACACCGGCGAGAGTCAGAAATTTATAAATTTGGCACCCACTATACATAAACTTGAGTTCCCTTTCACCCTCCACTTAACCACAAAGCAACATTCGATTCAACTTTCTAGTTTGTTCGAAATTTACCTGGTTGCTGAGATTGATATTGTTGAGGTGTATGTTGTTGAGGTTGATACGGTGGGGGTGGGGACGGTTGCGGTTCGTACTGCGAAGATTCAAGTTCCTGAGGATCCGGTTTGAGCTGCATTTCTCAGAATTTTCACTGAAATAGACCCAATATCAATGTAAATGCAACCAAATTCTGTGTTGTAGTTGTAACTAAATTGTAATGAAAACACCATGCACCGTAGCAAAGTCTCATGGAAAGCTCACATTTGAGCTCGACTATCCGGTCTCCACCTCGCCCAGGTTGGGGTCACCTGCACTATGCTTATATAGTTGCCATTTTCCCAATAAAGACAGCAGAGGGTTCGATTGATTGAGCGATGCGGGGCGAGCGGTTGTTGATTACTTGCCAGAAGTTGAGAGAGTGTGTAGATCAATGATACGCAGACGAACTGGCCGCTCGCCAAACTCCGCTCCATACAAAATCGATGGTACGGTGTCCACAACGGTTTGACAAATCCTATACATACAAAGTTGGCAACTATGTGGCCAGAATGTGACCAGGCTCACCATTTGCATAACTTTGCTACGGTGCCTTAAATCACTTTACGTTGTCTTATGTCTTTACTTTATAGTTATCACTAAAAGCAAACTAGCAACTTTTTAACGATGAATTCATAACAATTCATTGTTCTTCTCTAAAAATTATTTGGGTTTTTAGTTTTTACCTCCGTACGATTGTAACACAGAATACACGCAACGCGTCCAATCAAAAGTAGGAGACAGCAGCTTTACGAGAAACCATGTTGCTCTACGGTCTCCTTTAACTTATGTACCATCACGTTCACTGAACTCTGTACAATCTTCACTATCATTATAGTTTAATATATATTTGTATAGCACTTATAACTCATGATCTTCGAGAACAATAGCTAGACATAGATTTAGACCAACCTGACAGTCTGACTGACGACCGCGCTTCGATATACTTATGATGAAAAATGATAATGCGGATGCGAAATGATGCTGGTCACGTAACTTATTGTTTTCAAGTTTTGTGGAAAACGGGTGAGACGTGACTGCTTTTCAAAAAAAACCATCTTTTCGGGATTCTTTCAACTTCACATTCATGTTTCATATTTTCATATTTATTGTTCACTTTGCTTCGTTTCGATGCAATGATCATCATACATATCACACTATCATCAGAACGTCTTTTTGTGCAGTAGTGGTACAGTGGATTCCTCATGGTGGACTTTCGTATGTTCTGAGACATAGATCCAGTGACATGCCAGAAACCACAGTAGAACTAGCTGACGACGAATTGACTGTGAATATGCATTTACATTAAGATATCCAAATACTATTCCACAATTTTAGCAATATTCGAGCGGTAGTGTTTCTAGATGTAGTGTTTCCATGCATATTTATTTCACAGATAAATTCATTACATCCAGAAATAAAAGACGAAAAGTCGATAAATCGATATCTATGATGATCACATACGGTTGTGGACGACCATGACGCGCTGACCATGGGGACAAACATGCTCCACGTCCTAGAAGAACAAAGTAGATTTTTGTGGAGGGCGCGGGGAGATATGTATGGGGGGAGGGTGTCCTGAGACACGCCCCGCCCCCTTTTTCACCTAAAAAGTACTAGGGTAAAATGTTACCTATACAGTACTTGGGTAAAAATGGGGCGGGGCTTGTCTCAGCCCCCCCCCCATACATCTCTGCGGGGGGTAATACTTCAAAGTTGGTAGATTCCTGTTGGTGGTAGTGTGGGCACTGCACATTCTGCTAATACCGCAGGCTAAACGCCTAAATGAGGCAAAATTATCTCCGTACAAATCGAACCACTTTTTAAAGTTTGGAATACAATAGTGAAGTTCTTTTCTTCAGAGAAAAGTCAAAGGCTCTTCTTACTTGATATATCTTTCACTCATTTTTGCACACTATCCAACCAAAACGTTACATTAAAGGGGTGCAGAAAGGACAGGTCATCTTAAAAAGCTGCTCAAGAGAAACCGAAGTATACAAAGTTCAATTCACACTAAAAAACCTACGTTGCGTACGGTTTACGTGTTTTAGTCGGTTTTGGCGCGCGCAACCTTATGTTTTTATTCATAATGAATAGAACAGTCGATACTTTAAACATTCATTACGGAATAAACACCAACCACAACGCATCACGAACTAAAAATCTAAAACATGCATCAAAATCCAAATCATGAGTCATGCAAAACCTAATTGAATACCAACACAATTTTTTGTTCTTGTTACACTTTTCCAATTTTTCTCCTATTTCAACATGTGTACTCTAGCTCTTGACGCAGTTGCAGACGTAATAACAATCAATGATGCAAAATAAAACATGTTTCTAATGACTTATCTACCTAACATTCGAATCGGACATTTTCATGTTGTTTTCGTAGAACTTTCCGTGTGGGGAACGGCACAGTTACCGTTTCCGCCGGCTGCGCTACCTTGGAGGTTCGGCTGATCACTTCTGTCCGGAAGGTCTCGCTGAACAACGGCAGAGAGATGGCATTCAGCTCAGCCGTTACAAAAGACCACACCGGACACTAAACAAAACTATAGAAACAACTGGAGTTGATTGCAGCTTGATTCATTTCCGTAGCAGGTACCACGAACCCTAGGCCGTATGCATGAAACACCCCGGGCCGGGTCGGGATGCCATCTCGAGCTCGATTCGGCTAGTTTCCAGTCATTTCAGGGCGGGGTAGAGGATAGTATTCCAACCCGGCCCGGAATGTTCCATGCATACGTCCTCTGAATTGAAACGCGAAAAAGGTTTGTCCGTTTTGGACTCTTTCTCGGTAAATACATGTTCTAGAATGCCAATTATTGAAAGCGATAACAAAGTCACGAACATAGTCGAGTATGAAGATTTCGAATATATTCGATGGCGAAGTGTGGTTGAAGAAGTGCATCGCTTGAAATATGACGTCGAACGAGGAGAAAAGGAGTTGTACGATTGAAATAAAAAAAATACTCTGAAGATGAGTAAAATTAGTATAGAACATCAGCCCTGCAGCTGGTTGAAGGTTATTTTCTGTTAGTGTATCTTTCGTGTAACGAAAAAAACAGTCTATAGTCGTCGCCAACGGGAAGGCGGAAGGGCACTGTATATCTCATTTTCTTCTGTGTACGCATGCATGCCTTCGATTTCAAAGTTTGCCGATTGTGTGCTCTAATAGCGCAACGGTCAACGCCTTGCCACAAAACTTTTGCTCGCAGGTTCGATTCCGGCGAGAGACAGAAACTGAGAAATTTGGCACTCACTATAACACTCACTTTCTCCGGAATATTCTTTCTGGTCTCCTCTCGAGATTTGGTAAGAGCCCCGCTACATGTGGAGAACGTTAGTACTGATAGCAGAACCAAGAATCCACACACGATACATGCGTTCAGTATTCTGGTCTTCTGGAACATTTTCATAGTATGATGCTAAACACATTGAAAATTACCCGGTGCTTGTTAAAAAGTTTCATTCACTCTATTACACACAGACTTATTGACATTAAAATCACACTTGAAAAGTCGGTACGCTCTGTTCATAGCAACGTGAATGGTATAGTTCTGGTCATTCTCACTGAGACTTGGCGGCGTGCCAATGAATAATCCAGGCAACTTTTCACCACCTGTATTTTTTTTTTCAGAAAACTGCAAATCTCTGTTAGCGGATGTTCAGTTTCATAACAACACGTAAACGGAACATTTATCTAGAACAGTCATGTTTTATTTAAGAAATAGGCATCCGAAAATCATGGAACAATGCCAATGGGTCTCAGTGGGAATAAAAGAATTTATATGCTGTCCCAAATCGCACTGTAATTGTAGTTTTATCAAGTTAGTATACGGCTGAAACTCATACACTACAGTTTGTCGTGCAATCAAACTACAACGATCATTCGATGAACTATGAACGATTATTTCATTCCTCTGACGATGAATTATGTCTATTGTTAAATTAGGTCGATTATGTGGACCAATCCTGACGCATCGGTCCTTTAAAGGAGACCGGAACACAACTTGAGCAGAGGTTTTGTTTCGGGCTGCTTCCAACTGGATTGAGATCAGGGAGCACAAATATCTCGTATTGTAGTTTGATCAGTCCACGTGACATTCACATGACAATGCCGCGCGACACGCGACGCGTCCAATCAAAAGTAGGATACAGGAGCTTTACGAAAAACCATGTTGCTCTCCGGTCCCCTTTAAACTGCAATTGAAAAATGTATTGCCGTCCAAAGGATTGTCGATTGTCTGTCCCTCTTGATTGTCCCTCTTCGAGATAAAACTGCTGACCGGAATTCGCTCGGTTCTGGCCACTCTCTTCCAGTGACCCTCGTCATCTAACAATACTCCGAAAGGAGAGAAGAAAACGTGGGCATAGACAATGTACGTCGTTACATTAATCGATACCAGTAGCCAAACTGTGTTTGTTCTTGTCCACAACTAAAACAATATGTTACATGCGCAAGCATTGCATCAAAATTAGAAATGAAAGCTTTTAGCAATGATGTCGATGTGATTAAAATATCAAGCCCGGCGTTACTATTGAACAGTAACTGTATAAACAATATTCCGTGGAAGTTAGGGCACCACGTAAATAGTGGATTCCTGACCTCTCGCTCGTTTGGTAAGAAAAACTTGGATTAGAGCAAAGTTGTAGCCCTGCGCACCACTCAAGTAGATAGGAAAGTGTGGTTTCGAAAAACGACCACATTGTGGAACGGTTCTACAGCTTGATTTAGAGTGATAGTTAGTATAGTCGCGTATAGATTACTGCTTAAAGGAGGAGAGAATGGAAAGCTAGTTTAGGTACCCCAGGGGACCTAAACATACGTTGTGCGTCCCCAAAAAGACTGAAACATGTGAACCGTATGCAAATTAGGTTTGTTAGTTCGAGTAAAAAATGTATACATAAGTTTCTATTGAACAGCTCTTTTATATTAACTTACCTTTATGTCCCCCTTTGAAGTACTTGTTGTTATTGGTACTTTGATGTTTCTATTTTCGAGCGCGGACAGTAGACTGTGGCTATGCCCCGAGAGTTATCTTCAGTTAGTTTTCTCTGTAATACATTAATGAAGTACATTGAAAAACACTATGTTCAGGTTCGATATATTCAGAGTATTATTACTCACCATATTGTGAACTCTAGCCCACCAAATCCCAGTAAATTGGTAAAAGGCCATGAAGAGGTTACTAAACGTGTGGATGATTCTTTCGCTGTGTGTCAGAGCTGCAGCAACTTTGTAGACGATCACCAGGTTGGATCCTAGAATGAGATATTCAAGTATTCAGTTTGTCTCTATTGTGTCAATAACTTAGTTCTATACTTTTAGTCAATTGCACAGTCACGTGCACCATGTTAAACATAGCACGATTCAGAAACGTGCAATGACAAAGTGCACAACTCCTCATTAGAATGCTAACTTCCCGTGACTATTCAATGTACGTCTAGTATAGTTTCTCTTTACACGAGCACAACCTTTGCTAACAATCAAATGTATGAAACCTGGAATGAAAAAGTGCAGAGATTCTAGTTTTCTGCCTTTTCAGGTGAATGTTCTGTTTACTTCAACCATTCCCTTCCGAGTCGTGATAAAACATCGTGTACTTTTCTGTTGAGCTACTGAAAATATGAGCTTTCATTTTGCGGTTAATTTTTCATTCGTCATTCCCACATTCAGTGTATAATGAAACGCATCGTAATTTTTCCAAGATTGTTTTTTTTTTCATTTTAGTCCCTACTCTTCTGTTGAGATTCAACTAGTGCACTTGATAACAGCGGAGCTGTAACTATTTTCGTTGGTTGATGTGATTCAATTAAACCCTAGAGCTTCGAAACAAACTTGTAGTAAGTATACTGTATCTTGCAAGGAATTTAAAAAAAAACTCGTAGATTATCAAAACCCAGGGCAATACGATGTACACATCAATTACAACGAATTTTCACTGGTTTATTTTTAACAATGCTCTCAATATTATAACGAATGCTTCATACGCTAATGGTTCAGATTGAGAGAATATGAACGGTACTAAATCATGGTTGTTTTACTGATTGGTTGATGAATCAGCTGAAACCTCCAGCTTTATGAAACGGTTCCTTCAAATTGCGAAAAGGGGTGCGACAGCCAAAACAGTATGTCAAATCATGGAGCAGATCAGTGACTTCTACGTTGAAAAACTTAAAGGAGACCGGAGCACAACTTTAGCAGAGGTTTTGTTTCGGGCTGCTTTCAGCTGTATTGAGATCAGAGAGCACAAATAACTCGTATTGTAGTTTGATCAGTCCACGTGACATTCACATGACAATGCCGCGCGATACGCGACGCGTCCAATCAAAAGTAGGATACAGGAGCTTTACGAAAAACCATGTTGCTCTCCGGTCTCCTTTAATTACCGTGACTCATACGTCATATATAGTCTTTTTCATTCCTACTGAGACTCCTAAAGTAGTATTTCAAAACTTCCAAGCTGTTTTCCTCACTCACTTGTGATCGGAATAGTTGAAGATGTTCGCACCTCATTCTCGTACTCAGGGACAGTAAATATACGGGTGGATTTTTGACGAACTAAATTTTCAGCTTCACAACAGCCTTCGGAAATTTGTAAGGTTACTGTGGGAGTCTTAGTAGGAATGGTGTGAACTATAACAACCGTGTCGTGTGTTTCTATGTACCAACCAAGTTCCACACGTGATGTGAGTCGCATGTATTCGGCAGCCAGTCCAAACACAATGTCATGGACTCCTGTAAAAAGAATAGATCTGGTACTTCCTGATTTCATTGTTCATCAAGTAACTATGGAATAGGCAATATAAACTGCTGCTACGGCATTTAATTCAATCACGCTCGGCTTCTCTCGACCTCGACCTGTAGCCGTATTGTGTGAACCCAAGTAGCCATGTAAGTTATAAGAGAACATTTTAGATGAAAAATTATTAACTGCTGCTATTCTTGGTTTAACATTTCTTCGCACATTTTTGGAGAACTAAATAGTACCATTCAGAACAAATAAAATACATAAGAACTATCAAAAGCTGAGCCAGATATTAACGATTGTAAATTTGCTCATGTAACTTACATGGCTACTTGAGCTCACAAAATACGGCCACTGCTCTGGGGCTGGAAAACATTTGCATTCAGATTCTTTATGTAGATCGAGTGTCTTGAAACCTTTTGCTAAGCAAATACGATTCGTCAGCCACAAAAGCGAGATATCTTGAAGATGAGGTCGCAGAGCGGTAAAAACATCTCAGGCGTACTGTATTCCAGGTCGCAACAAAAGGGGCTACATCGGTTAGGAAGAAAAGCCGATTGGCTTTGAAAAAAGCAAATGTTTCTAAAGAGGCGAGTGCTCGTTGATTATTCGCCAGCGAATAACAGAGTTTGTAGATCGAAGATAAGCAGATGAGCTGGCAGCACCACCTCTCCCCGTTCTCCTCCGCCTACGATACTTATCGTCAGCTGTCTACAACGGTTTTCTGGATCCTATATACAGCATTTGGTTGAAATCCAGTCCTTACCAGTTGCGACAAACATCATGAAGTAGGAGTTCTTGAATACTTTGTTCTTTGACTTTAGAAGGACGTACATGACATAGATGTAGCCTAGCAATATCAAAGTATAGATGACCACAAAAAGATCCACAGCTTGTTCCCATTTGGGCATGGCACGAAAACAATTCTGAATATTTATAACTAAACACGAATAAAGCCAAGTGATGAGTGAATGAAAGACATGGAGTGGAAACTGGAACTATAGTTCAGTTCAACCATCGATAGAAGACAGTTACAGTAGATTTTAGTTGCCGGATCCGGATAGGTGACGCAGCCGGCCATCCGCACATATGATGGCAAAAACTGAAAACAGTGATATCCAACCACCTTTTCTGGTCGTTTTGGAATGCTCATTTTATCGACCAAAAAGTTTTTTAAACTACTCTCCGGATATGTGATTACCTTTTGAAAACAAAAAGTTTGCAGAAATCTTAAAATAACCACTTTTCGAATTTTTATTTGCAATGAAAATGCTGGCAAGCTGCCAGATCAATCGCATGTAATGTCTCAGAACGACTAGCGCCAATATTCTGCGATTGGCTAGCAAAAACAGCGAGAGAGCATGCAGGTCAATGAGGCGGCAGACATCTGCGTCTCATTGACCTGCACACTCTCTCGTCGAGGCTGTTACAAAAGTGAGTGGTCAATTGGCTGGGAATTGTCTGAGGTAGGGTGGGCTCAGGCCAGCATGGCTGACTACTATCGATGGGTGAAACGATTTATATAGTTGTTTTCGCCTCCTCATATCGGTATTAAAGAACTCTGATGTTCAACTTAATCACAATTCATGAAAAAGTGGGGGCCCAACGACTGTGAGATTTGTCTTCTGCTGTGCGCCCTTTAGACAGCTACTCTCAAATGGAGCAGCTACTGCTACAAAAACCGAAAAATAATAATATACTCAAGTATAACTGTTCATCACAAACATACAAAAGTCGTAAAATATTTTTTTCAATCCTGTAAACTAGAATCTACAAATCACAGCTGCGAAAGAGAGAACAACTGTTGAATAATATGACAAGCGTAGGACTTAGAGTTGAAGTAACGACAAAAAACTGCAAACCTTTGTCCGCAACACCAGAAAATTTACAATTGAGTACGTTGAGTTAACATCTGTGATTTGTAGATTCTAGTTTACAGGTTTGAAAAAAATATTTTACGACTTTTGTATGTTTGTGATGAACAGTTATACTTGAGTATATTATTATTTTTCGGTTTTTGTAGCAGTAGCTGCTCCATTTGAGAGTAGCTGTCTAAAGGGCGCACAGCAGAAGACAAATCTCACAGTCGTTGGGCCCCCACTTTTTCATGAATTTTTCTCTTTTTGTATACATGCCGTAGGTATGTAGTTTGATCTGTACGGTGCAGATAAAATGGTTTTATCAATGAACCACTTGACAAGAATTACCATCATTCGAAAAAATATGACGTCAACATTGCAGTTCTAAAAACTTACTTCGTCTGCCCTTCAGAATCCCAGAATACGTCATGTTTGAATGAACTTTCATCGTGAATTGATCATTTTTAAGAAACTTCCAGCATTCGAAAACATATTTCACGTCAATTTTTTCAAAAGTTGACGTCATCTGGCCTTCTGAATTCCAGAATAAGTCATATTTAGATAAAGTTTTATCGTTAATATACCATTTTTAAGATATTTTCAGCAGTTGAAAATATATGTGACGTCAACTTTGCACTTTTCAAAAATGACGTCATCTGGTCTCCAGAATCCCAGAATACGTCACTCTTAGATTGAGTTTCACCGTTAATTGACCCTTTCTAAGATATTTTCAGCATTTGAAAATATATGTGACGTCAACTTTGCACTTTTCCAAAATGACGTCATCTGGTCTCCAGAATCCCAGAATACGTCACTCTTAGATTGAGTTTCACCGTTAATTGACCCTTTCTAAGTCATTTTCAGCATTTGAAAATATATGTGACGTCAACTTTGCACTTTTCAATAATGACGTCATCTGGTCTCCAGAATCCCAGAATACGTCACTCTTAGATTGAGTTTCACCGTTAATTGACCCTTTCTAAGATATTACCATCATTTGAAAATAAATGTGACGTCAACTTTGCACTTTTCAAAAATGACGTCATCCGAGCTCCAGAATCCTCGATGACGTCATCAGTAGAAGACTTACATCTAAATCGATGTCAGTTCATGTGGTGGTATCATACTTCAAATTTTACTTGAATTGGTTAGGACTGAGCTGAGTTATAACGCAATTTGATTTACCCCGACAGAGAGGGCGAGAGAGTGCACGAAATGAAGAGACGCAGAGACATTTTCAAAGATTTATAACTTGATGAAAAAAAATTTTTTCGAAAAACAGTTTGCGCCCCCAAGGTTTGAGTGGGATATCTATCGTGTCCCAAATTTTCAGTCAAATCGGTTAACACATAAAAATTTCCCAGGAGTGCGCACCAACACAGACGGAAGGACGGAAGGAAACACGGCGGAAGTTCGCGGTCTGCATGAAGCGCATAACGTCATAACTCGGCTCAAACTCAATCGATTTTGTTCAAATTTCGAATATAACTCGTAAATGTGCCATAGAAAATCAGCAAATCATTAAAAGTTATGATTTGCACAATTGGACCTTTTTGAGAGTGAACTAAAAAAATGAAAGCGCGCATTAGCCGGACCAAAGACAAATCTCGCACAGCGCTTCGCGCTGCGCGCGATTCGGCACGAGACTCTTGAATTCGTTGGAAGTGTTCTATGAATAATGTGACATGACATGAGAACAATGCTCGTAAAAGTGTTAACGATAATTATATGTGTACATGTTCGATTGCATGTACATTCATTATTATGACATGTCTTCAGCACAAAAATAGTGGCTTTCATTGGAAGTGAACTATGAGCAAGAGTTTTCTCAGCCAATAACCACGTTTTCATTAATTTCCAATAGTCAAATATAGAGAACAGATATAGAGACCTAATTACGATATTCTTACGGAATAAGTTGTTTCGAATTCGTTTATAGTGTGTGTCAAACAAATTTCTGTCCCTCCTCGGAATCGAACCTACGAGCAAAAGATTCGTGGCAGGACGCTAACCACTGCGCTATTAAAGAACAGGCTTTGAAATCGAAGAAATGTGTGCGTACACAGCGGAAAGAGAGAAATACAGTACCCTCCCGTCTTTCCGTTGGCGACGACTATAGTTCCAGTTCAATGGCTGTACGCTGCACGTCCGACAAGAGGCGATGAAGAGGAAGATTACCTTATATCTGTTAACATTAAATACGCCTGGTTGTGTTTTCTGTCGCTCCTGTTGAATCACTGAAATTTAGTTTTGAATGTCAAAAATCAAATGTGAAATCGTCGTTGTTAGGGTTATTGAAAAAAGAAAACTCGAAACTACCAAAACTACCAAAACTCGAAAATTTCGAGTTTGAGGTTCGAGTTTTTTGAGTCAAAAAGTTAATTTGGTTTTTGTTACATAATCACGCCGTTCTGCATTTAAGTGCAAAATGGAAAGCGGCATTGTTGTATTGAGTCCTCCGGCGAAAAAAGTGCGGCCAATCTTACCGGTATCTCGCGCTCGAATATTTGGTCTTCGTCTAATATTCAGTTCCGGATTCTTATTCACCCAACTTATTGATTTTGGTTTTGTTACTACGGTCTCACAAAAGCCTCAATTTGGGCCATTTAGAAATGAAACTTGAAGAAGGACGATTATGTGGACCAATCCCATCGCGTCAATCCATTGAAAAATTGAAAAATGTATTGCAGTTTAATAAACCGATGGGTCGGGATTGGTACAAATAATTTTTTCTACTTTAAACAAACTTTAAAAAAAACATCCTATCAGGTTGTAGGCAACGTGTGCACAAGGCGATTTGTTGAACACAAAACGTGAACGTGTGAAAGTGAAGAAAATTGGAATTTCGAATAAATTTTGGCAGAGTGCCAAAGCTGAAATGAGTAAGCGAGACCCTGATAAATGGTCGAAACCATTTCGAATTTATCAGGAGCGAGCTCTGGCGAGCTTTTCTTTATCCAAGTTTTATGGTTCTAATAGTGCGGTTTGATAAAATTTTACTAAAAATTTTCGGCAAATTTCTATTCTCTGGCACACTGTTCTTACACAGCTTCATTTGACCATTTTACAGGTCCATTTCAGGCACCATGCCTTATATTCATGCTATATTCTTCGGTTTATAAATTTTTTGAGACAAATTATTGCGTCATCTTATGACCAAGTGCAACACAATACATCGGTTTCTTAGTGTGGTAGTTAAAGCCAGCACACACCTCAGCCCCTCGTGTCCCCATCATTATACGTGTGTGTCCGTTCAAAAATTAAATTCCCCTATCTTAACGGGTCCCCTATATTTGCAAACAGTTTTCATTCAGTTTATTTCTATATTCGGGTTTTATTCATGCTTCTCAATAGCAGTAATTCCCAGTTAGTTCCCTCTTCAGTGCTGCAAAAGGTCGACAGTTCTAGATTTAAATATTTTCTTCGTGCTATTCATGGCGCCTGTATTAGGCAGGAAGGTAAGAAGGCGTTCTTGTGCTCTTGTGCACGTGTAGCAGTTCATGTCTGCACATATCTACATATTCGAGGGTTTTCTATAATGGAGAGCAGAGTTCCGTCGTCAGTGCCTATATTCTCGATTGTGTTCTATCGCCTATTGCGAGAGGTTGAAAGGCGACATGTCGTCATTTATTTGCTCCTCACCTCGTATCTCGATGCGAAGGTGGCTCGTATCTCGATGCGATGTTGATATTTATGTGTGAGGAACGTGGTTCCGGTTGGAAATAGTATTTTCCCATGTTTGGAGTGGGGTTTGCTTCCAAACGCACAGAGAATTCAATCCAGAAAAGTCTTATTTTATTTTTGCTCAAAATCCTTTCCACATTTCTGCTTCAAAATTCACACATTTCTGCATCTAAATTACTGTATCGTTGAATTGTTAGGAAAAGAAAGCTGTTTTCCAGCGTTTTCGCTATTGTATTTTGAAGAGTTTATCGGTGCATACGACAAGGAACACAAGCATCCGACTGTGAAAATTGATTTGTTTTGGAAATTATAATATGTGCTATCTCTCGAGAAGCGAATGTTGAAGTTTAATTCAAGGGCGTACAAAAGCTTGCACGCATGCACGAGTCAAGGTTAGAAGTTTGACTTCCTTCGATCAGAACGTATATTTTGACCTTATTGAGCATTCATCCAGGAAAATCATTATTTTCCGTGTCATGACAGCATATATATTTGGTTTTCACCTACAAGGTGGCTCGTATCTCGATGCGATATAGCCGGTTCCGTGAGAAAAGCGGGTATGTTCTCTAAAGCAGTATGTCTCAACTATTTGAAGTGAAAATCTCTAGGCTAGCGCTGCCTTTCATTGTTCGGAAGGAAACCCTTTTTCCCCGAGTATATTATCGAGTATCTGTGTACCGAGTTACGTTGTCGCAGGAATTTTATCAGCTTTATCCTGTTTTATGTTACATTTATGGAACTGGAATTTTTGCGTCGGTAGACAACGCTTTGGGGGACGCTCTATATTTTGATTTCTAAATGAGTGTCTAACGAGTATATCTAGTTGTCTAAGGACGTCATGGCGTCATATGTAGTTTACATCTCCAAGGTGGTTCGTATACCGATTCGACGTTGTTTTTACATGTGATATGTGTGATGATCGGGTATTCGGTTGGAAGTGCAACTCCTTCCAGTGAGACATCAGATTTTTATGAGCTAATAGTGCCCTTATCCGAGGGAATAGGAAAATCATTTATTTCTACAACGACTAGCTTTGGCCTGAAATTCTCTAACTAACCAGGCCTGTGACAGGTTTACCATTTTCCCCGTTCTATAGTTTAAAAGAAAGCCACGTTTCCTGCGGCGTTTTCGTTGTGTTACTCCAGATATCATTCATGGTACAGTCGTAGGGAATGGTAAGAGCTACAGAGGATCGGCGGGAAACTCGGCATTCAGGGTTTTGGAATTTTGTCTAGTTCATGTGTACTGAAGTTTTATATTGTCCGTTTGTCTCGAGATACGGCTGACGTTCTAGGCAAGTGTTGGGCGCCCCTGGAAGGTATTCAGCCCAGCCTGCCAGCTTTTGCTCTTCAGTTATGAGGCCACAGTGAAAATAACTATTAATCGAGCGTCTTCCCACAGCTTCAAATGGTTCTGTTCATGGGAATCGAACAGTAGTTCTTGTACAATCCGTGGAATCTCAATATCTAGGTGAAAACTGTATCGGAACTCAGGAACAGCAGTGGCCGTTAGTCGCTAGCATTTCTAGAAGGTCTGTTGAAATGAAAAATATACTGTGTATACTTCAAAACTATACTGGAATTAGGGTTCAATTGGGCGGATAAGCGAGCGTCTGTTTCATTCTATGTGCGCGGCTATACTTCACTTTAACAATTTCTCAAGACGTGTTTCAGTAATGTTTCGTAGAAAAGTCTCAGTTGCAGACGTCAAAAGCGTCGGGTAAATATTCCTTTCTATTGTCTCAGTCTCCACGCTCCGCCTTAGTTCGCCGACTTTGCTTGATCCATGAAGCTTTCTACTCTCAAAATGTTTTCGAAATTTTGGTTATGCCGTAGTTATACGGAGGTATAATTGGAATTTCGAATAAATTTTGGCAGAGTGCCAAAGCTGAAATGAGTCTCGAAACGAGACCCTGATAAATGGTCGAAACCATTTCGAATTTATCAGGAGCGAGCTCTGGCGAGCTTTTCTTTATCCAAGTTTTATGGTTCTAATAGTGCGGTTTGAACCCACCCACCCACCCTTCGTTCAAACCGCGGGATTCGAGGGCGTATGAGTAAACCATCCGGGAAAAAGCTCGCCATCAAGTGAATAGTCTGTGTTACAAGTGTTATAATTTACTCAGGGCATTCTGTGTGGCAAGCCGGTTGTTCGGTAATGAGTTAACGCACCAGAAGATATGTTTCTGTCTTCCCTAAGCATCTGTTTGTTTTTAACAAAATGTGAGCTTATCAAGAGTGCAGAGCTCGGATTTTCGGAAGTTCCTGGGGTTGCCGAGAAAATCGGATGCTGTACCACGTCAAACTATTCAGAAGTGTGCACTGCAGCTGGGGTCTGTTAATGTGGTTAGTGGCGACCTAGGGGCTACCGATAATTTGAGGTGAACCAACGACAAGGTAAAGTAGGAGTAACAGGGCTACATTATTCAATCTTAACAAACATCAGGGGTAAGTTGTCTTCCTTACTTAACTTCGTCTCATTCATCTTTTCAGGGAATCAGTTTCATTCAATCACATAGTTTTCCTCGTGTATATATATTGCTCACCATTGTAATTCTTTTGGGTACAATGTATGTTTAGTTATTTCGCTGCTTGTCGTTGGTTTGTGTTGTATTGTGTTGTTATCATGCACTATTGGTCCAATGAAGCTTTCTACTCCATGAAGCTTTCTACTCTCAAAATGTTTTCGAAATTTTGGTTATGCCGTAGTTATACGGAGGTATAACGTCAGATAACCCTACCGATCAGAAAATGAAAAAAATACTATAAAAATTGATGTGCTTTTTGTTGAAGCACTCTCACATCTGTAACTTGAAACCAAACAATCATTTGGGATTTGATGGTCTTGTTGTATACAAGTATCAAATTAAATACTAGTTCAGAACTATACTATGTTTCTTTTCGTTAATGAATAGCATCTTCTAGTAATCTTTGTTATTTTATCGCAATTTTCGCAATTATTAACCGAATTTTCATGGTATACTTGTAGTCAATTGGACAGTCACGTGATGTACAATAGTGCACGATTCCTCATTAGAAAACTAAATTCACGTTACTATACAATTTACTTCTAGCTTACATGCTGTTTTTTCACAGTGATGAAGTCCACTAACAAAATGTATGAGTTCGCTCTCTTTCGGATAAGTTTTAGATAGGAAAACAAACCTCTTTCTTCGAAGAGTTAATGGTAGTTGGCATACGTTAATATACTTGCAGTTTCCATTCACTGGCCAATTCTACAACTAACGGGGTTTTTAGGTAACTTAACCCTTTTTTGGTAATCCGTTTTTGAGGTTACCTTGGTAGACAACCTGAAAGTAAACCGAAACTAAAATCCGGTTACCGTTCAAACTAACGGTGAAAACCACATTTTGAGTCAGAAAAACAGGTAACTGGCTGTTCATTTTAGGTTACCAACCGGTTACCTACTGAGGTAACCAGAAAAATAGGTTACCAAAAAAGAGTTAGGTTATCTAAAAACCCGGTTAGATATAGAATTCACCCCATTTACTTCCTGTGTTTGGAGTCGTGAAGCGGGCCAAAGCCGGTGTGTATCAAGTTTTTGCATCAACAGTGCGCTACACTAGCGTTTTACACTCGCGCCAAGGTTACATTCCGTCTATATAAGCCCTGTTCAGCTGCCAGTTGACAAGTGTTCTCAACATGGATCTTGAACACCGCGTGAAAGCCTACCGCTTCGTGGCATATTCCGCCGTCACCTTCTCAGTGGTTGCCGTACTATCAGTATGTGTCACCCTGCCAATGGTATACAACTATGTACACCAGGTCAAGAGAACCATGCACAACGAGATCCAATTCTGCAAGGTTAGTACACTCAGGATTATTGTAGTACAACTCTCAAAATCTTCAGGAAGGTATTTTAACAATCTATGCAGAATTTTCAAAACGGTAGTTGACCTCCTCTCTCTCTCTCTCTCTCTCTCTCTCTCTCTCTCTCTCTCTCTCTCTCTCTCTCTTTCTTTCTCTTTTCCTCTTTGATCTTATCACAGTCTCGAGAATCCGAACTGTATTTGGAACAAGGCAATATTACTTTGGAACTTTCACTTCAAAAATATCTCTGGTTATATTATATAAGTATTCCTCTAGCGCCCTAAGCATTTACTAGAAGTTTGTGGGTGTTTGAGCACTAATGTACCAACCTATTCATGCGTTTCAACAACTTATTTATGCGTTTTTTCAGGGATCCGCTAAGGACATCTGGTCCGAGGTCAGCCATCTGAAAAACATGCCCTCTGGAAACCGTACCGCCCGTCAATCTGGTTACGATTTCGGTGTTGATGGAGGATCTGCTTCCGCCGGAGGTTGCGACGCCTGCTGTCTTCCCGGAGCCGCTGGACCCGCTGGTACCCCAGGAAAGCCCGGTCGTCCCGGAAAGCCCGGAGCACCCGGACTTCCCGGAAACCCAGGCCGTCCTCCCCAGCAGCCTTGCGACCCCATCACTCCTCCTCCATGCAAGCCTTGCCCTCAAGGACCTGCCGGACCCGCAGGACCTCCCGGACCTCCCGGAGATGCTGGATCTAACGGACAGCCTGGAGCACCCGGAAACGATGCTGCCCCCGGAACCCCTGGACCCAAGGGACCCCCCGGCCCCAACGGAAACCCTGGAGCCCCTGGAGCCCCTGGACAGCCCGGTCAAGACGCCCCCAACGAGCCAGTACAGCCTGGAGCACCCGGAGCCCCTGGAGCTCCCGGACCCCAAGGACCTCCCGGACAGAACGGACAACCTGGATCCGACGGACAGCCCGGTAAGAATTCGAAAGTAATTGAGATTTCAGTTAATGTTTACCATGGGGTAGTTATTTTGTTATTTATCACGGGACTTTCCACATTAAAACATAAATGTGGCACTGAACTTGAAGAATCGAAGAAAAAGTAGACGAAAAAGGGTCAAATTAGAAAGTATTTTTTCATAGTATTTTTTTGGCTCATTCTGCCAGTCATTGACCAATGATGTTTCCAGGCCAGCCCGGACCCAAGGGACCCAACGGACCCGACGGACAGCCCGGAAACGACGGAAACCCAGGAGCTCCCGGACCCGCCGGACCTCCCGGAGGTGCCGGAGAGAAGGGAATCTGCCCCAAGTACTGCGCCATCGATGGTGGAGTTTTCTTCGAGGATGGATCTCGCCGTTAAGAGACACTCCGTTTTTCTTGTTCTGCTATTTGCTCAACAAAAATAGACGCAATCAAAATAAAGATTGTCTAGCTCAGTTTTTGTTGGATTACACATACACAACAACATACAAAAACCAAATTCAAGTAAACTAGGGAAGCTGATTAGAGCTAAAACTAAAAACTACTACTATAGTCGTTGCCAACGGAAAGGCGGGAGGGTACTGTATATCTAGATTTTCGATGTGTAGGCACACATGTCTTCGATTCCGAAGCTTGCCGGTTATGTGCTCTAATAGCGCAGTGGTTAGCGCCCTGCCACGAAAGTTTTGCACGCAGGTTCGATTCCCGCGAGAGACGGAAATGTTTGAATTTGGCACTCACTATATATCAGCTTTGTGGTAGTTTCCTGAGAAAACACACTATTGCTTTCGTTCACACAGTTTGAACCCAAGGGACCCAACTTCGGGTTCCTTGGGTCCGTTGGGTTCTTTGGAGAGTCTGAATAGTTGAAAAAAAGTATTCTATTGTTTTTCCGTAGTCATCAACAACCTTGGAAATTGAAAATGAGAAAAATTGCCTAATTGAACACATACCCAACCTTGAAAATTTTCACTGTGACGCTATCCAGCTAACATTTTTGAGTTCCTACAAATATGGAGAATTCAAAAACATCAAATTTAGCATAAGTTAAATCAGCTCCGAAATAATCGAGTGCCGTTGCTAACCCCTGGCACCGTAGCAAAGTCATGCAAGTGGTGAGCTCAACCTTATTAAGGACCTGGTCACATTCTGGCCTCTTAGTTGCCAACTTCCTATGTGTAAGCATAGTGTACGTGACTCAACGCTGGGTCAGGTGGTGACCAGATAGTTGAGCTCAAAGGTGAACTTTTAATGAGACTTTGCAACCGTGCCAGCTGTTAATGTAGCAAGCTCAATCGACAGTTTCGGAGATTTTTGAACTCAGACCAACTAAATATATGTTTTGAGAGCATCTCCAAAAACATCAATGGGGAACGGATAATCTCACTTAGCGCAAAAATTGTCAGTGGTATGGATTTTGGTGTATCAACCATAATCGACTTCTCTCATCTCTCTCTCTCTTCTTCTTTCTCTCTCTCTCTCTCTCTCTATCTCTCTCTCTCTTCCATTTACTCTCATTGTTTCGTTAACTTGTCTACTTTACGTGATATCTCATGTGCTTGAAAACTTCATTTCGATTCGAATACTCGGTCTGCTTGGCTGCACTGGGTTGGTTCTAATATAATTCCCAGTTTAGTTTCTGTTCTCAACAGCAATAGTGTATAAATGATGTGAACAACTTAAAATATGATTTTTTTACAGTCCATGTATTTTGAGAATAACTACATATTATTTCTTGTGTTTTTGTGGCTTTCTCTTATGGGTTGCATGGATTGTTCAAGCAACCGCGCCCCACCTAACACCGTGCCGCACCTCAATCGGCAAAATAGTCCTTCACTTGAAAATTTAAAAGTTCAAAATACAAATTTCATTATTTTATTTTGTTTTATATAAGTTCTTCAATAGTTCTACCGTTTTAATATTGATTAGCTGTATGGTGTGTGACCTTTCCGGGTAACAAGCTACACGAAGCGATTTTATTCCGCTACACATATTTTTGAACACAATTTTTTTTTAACTCAATTTTTTAAAAATTTGTGTTCAGTATCTGAGGTTTCTCGTAGAGTAATCAATTCGATTGTACTTCGATCTCATATTTTTGAAGAGGTTCAATTCAACATGTACATCTTCAGACTAGTGTTTAATTGTTTTGTGTCTTTCAGGTCTTATGGAAGAATGGAAGCCCCCTGCCCCCCCCCCCCTCCCTATTCCTTATTGCCGGAACAGTTTGGATTGTGGATGACTGTGACAGAGTTTGCGACGGTAGGGCGCCATCCCTGAGACCCGTACCGCTCTGGGTGTATGGGCCCCATTTTATGGGGTGAGACATGGGATAAGACACCACCCGTTCCATACCTATGGCCGGGTTATTGGTTAATAGGCCCTGTCCTCTACCCATGTCTCAAACCATATCAGCAGTTTGAAGCAAACCAAACTCTTGTCGGTGAGAAATGTGAAAAACCGATGTTCTGGTGAGTTCTATTTTCAATATTTTTTTCTGTTTTGTTGCGGTGGTGAAGAGTGAAGTTGAGATGAGTGAAGTTCCCGTCCTTTCTCTAGGCCTTAGGTAATATGATAAATGATGTTATTCTGGTTAGCTCTGAACAAAATCACGCAAGTTTGCCTAAATAGCCAGAGAAAAGGAAGCCTATTTCATACCGTATATGGTATATGGGAGAACTCGGCAATTTTTGATGTATAGTTCTGATTGTGATTAGTGAAGTTTGAGGCATTTCAGTCCCCAAACGGGTTTATTACTGAAAATACATCAGACTTTGCGAAAATACAAGCAACATTATTCCTAATATCTGAAGCATGTTACATCTGGGGCCGAATCCTACTTCTGAAGTCTGTACGTTTCATAGCTCTTTTATTAAAACTGGCGAGTAAAGCAAAATAATGTTAGCTTCCTCTGCATTTTGTAACCCTATTAGTTTTTTTTTGGTTTCAGGGCTCGTCCATTCGCTCGTAGCTCGTTCCTCAGTTCTCGGATGTTTCGGAAATTCTGGTCCAATCTCTCGTCCCCTACACGGCTGGTTTTGTCCAACGACCACAGATCAAAGTACCACTCAGGCCACCCTGTCCCGAATACTTGGACGTAAATTTATGATTCTGAAGGTGAGTGTTGATTGTTGAACTATGTCAAGCGTACAGCGTACACCAGTAAACATACCCCAGTAAGGTTGTCCGAATAGTCTAAAAACGGACTACTTTTTCGCCGAAAAGAAGACAATCGGTCTACTTTTAATGAAAAATCATAAATTTTCACTTGTTTACATACGAAAACGGACTAATTTTTGTCGCTTAGTCAGACCTCACTAGTGTTTGCCAGTAAAGTCCGACTACTCAGCAAGAACTAGTTCTTTTTTCGGATTGTAACACGCAAATATGAGATTTTTAACTACAAATAGATGAATCTGCTCGTTTTTGGCGAAAAAGTAGGCGTTTTTCAATTTGTTCTGGCTAATTGAACAACTTTACTCCGACCTTCTAGAAAATCGCACGCATACACCGCCAAAGGTCTCAAATTGGTTCTTAAATCCCGGGACCCTATCTTTTTCGAGCCGCGACCCACGAAACGGCGATTTCTGCTTGCAATTTGCTTTCTTAACTGCCAATTATGCAGAAATTTGCCAATTTTCAACTCACGAACCCTACTTTTCACATGCGTTTGTTCGTGACCCTCTATCCCACAAGAGGCCTTGGCGGTGTATGATCACACGTGTATTCCCGTAACCGTAAACTCCCAGGTTATAGCGTTATTTTGTAATTTGTTTTGTATTTTGTAACACAAATTTGTCTAATAGCTGAAGTATATTTTATAATTTATGGTGCTTTTGTTTTTCGGCTGTGGACGATCACGAATTTTCCGCAAACTTGTATAGCGTTGTAACAGGTACAGGAGTTTCATCCAATACTTCATATTTATTTGTTTTTCAAATGTATCAAGATCAAGTGCATTTTATGTATTTCCCATTCCAGGTACAACCGGTTTTTCGAGAGGTTTTCGCCTCCCCGTGACATTCTTAGTCTCGTGTGGTATTCGCCAATGGTTTGATGTTTTTTCGATCCCATTGGGAGGTGGAGAGATTTCGGAGGAATTTAGTTGCTCAATGGAAGACATGACATAGTAAGTTGACATTCCCTGATCTGTCAGGGAGCATCGGGGGGGAAGAATTTCTCTGATTTTTCTGGGGTAAAAGGGGGGTAAGTCAGGGAGAAGATGGGGTGAAATCAGGGAAATGTCAGAGAAGTGTCAGAGATATTGAAAAATGTTGATTTACCACTTTTTTTTACTATAATCTATTAGCAGAACCTTATACCTACACATTATAAAGTTTTAGTGTCATTTCGTTGAAGATACTGGTTAAAACTGTGTTCTGCCGCACTTTTGAGAAACCCGTACTAGATACGGCGCAGCCAGGGGTGCGGCTGTGCGCAATTCGTCCATAGCTTCAAAATGGTGCGTGCTGCTTATGTGTATCTACCTAGGTATATTTAGACGAAATTAGTGGATTTATTCATTCTCATTTCCTTGTCCGTAAGCAGTGCGTTCCTGACTATGTTATATTGTGTGTTGTTGTTCATATGTCTCCTTTCACAAAATACCCAAAACCACGGTATTGATTGGTGACCTGTGTTCAATCGGCCACTTGTGACACAGTTATTGGTTACCCTTGAGACTCTTGCCTGTCTACATGTTTCTACTTGATGATGACTACCTAACCAAGTCGGAATAAGAGAACTTGTATTCAAGCCGCAAAGAGTTGAGGACAAAGGCTCTTTCCAATTTTTGACGCGCGTCCCCTTTTGCCGTCTAAGACTTTCTGATGCCCTTTCTATCGAGCTCCTCGAGATGACGACTACCTAACCACGTCAGATGTCTCTTGGATCAAGCTCTTTAGTGATCGGGGTTGACGAGGGGACTTTCCTATGATTCTGCTGTGCTTTCAATCCTTATGACCCAATGACCGAACCCGTGACCCACGTGGGGAGGAAGGGGGGATTTTTACCCTGCCACCGCAGGTGCCCACCATGTGTGGGGGTACCCGTATGAGGATAGATCGTTTCAGCTCCTGTTGAAAGCGCTTTGAACCTATCGAAAAAAGTTTAACTTTGATTAGATGTGGAAGGAAAGCCTTTCTCTTGGCTATTTCTTTTTGAAAACACTTTGTTTTCTATAAAGAAATAAGCAGTGAAAATAGATGCTTGTCTAATCTGAGGATCATCAGTTAGAGAATTTTTGGAGATGTTCATTCTCACCTTATGTTAACAATTCACCGTAAATAGTATCAAAGCAAGAAATATTTCTGAATGTTGAAAAAAATTTGCTTAATTTTTCTCTGAAATTTCCCTGACTTTTCTAGGAAATTTCCTCACTTTTTCCCTGATTGCACCCCATTTGCCCCCTGTTTTGCCTCTGTCCATATCCGGATATGGACAGGGGCAAAGTAGGGGGCAAATGAGGTGCAATCAGAGAGATTTCAGGGATAATCGGAATTCAGTGATAGGTTGGTTATTGTTTCGCTAGTTGAATTGTTGAATTCAACGAAAAATGAGTTGTTTGTGTTTCTTTAATAGAAATACGCGAAACTGCATGCATTGGCCTGAAATAAGGGCAAATGTCCCGGATATCGATTAAAATGGAGGGGGACTTCTATTGAAGTTTTTTTCACGATTTGGGCAATACTTGTGTATGATTATTCAATTAATGCATACAAGTATACAAGATTGCCGATGGGTTATGAATATGATTTGTCTTTCTGTAGGTCGAGCTAAACTTACTCATTCATTTTTCATGGAACTGTTGTAGGTTGTGTTGTTTGTTGGTGAAAAATATCATTGACACTTAATTACTCAGAATTCAACTAGCTGGCACCCAAAGCGTATATTGTATATATAAGACTTCACCCGGAAAAGTTAGTCATTTGCCACCAAACTGTAGTATATGTAGTTGCAATTCACTGTCATTGTTTAGTATAGTAACTAGCTCAATGAAAATGCCGCAATCCCGACACGTGGTTCATCAATTGTGACTGTTTGTACCCGTTTTCTTTGTATTTCAATTGTTCGCGTGTGTTTTCTTCCTCTTAGGAGTTGGTAGGCGTTTAGTCCTCTATGTATCACCCAATTACTTTAGCTAATAGCTATTAATCGTTAACTCCAGAACCTGTCACCCTCCACACAGAGGAATGACATCTCCAATCGTCTGGTCATCGTAGCTGTGTTCCGTGGAAGTGTGGACGTATTGCCTTCCACACACCCATAGCCGGACTTCTTCTAGCAGATAGGAAAGGTACAGTTATATATTGTATTTGCACATCTAATATAACAGGTAGTAACTACATAGACTATGGTCTGGAAAACTTGTCTTAATCGCGTAGGGAAAATGGGTCTCACCTGTATTTTTTTTGTATATATGAATATTAGATACGAAAATTTCTAGAAGCGATAATATTACAAATTCATCACTTTCAGCGAAGCCGAAGGTATCATGCACACATGCACATGCTCGTTTCTATATGTTACTCACGTTTGTATCGTTTTCATTCCAAACAAGCATTCCACTGACTAATCTAAGCCGAACAGTCAGAACGGCCTAAGACTCGTGCTATGTTTACTGTTTTTACTGAATTTTGACGAAATATATTTAAATTGGAAGTTTGAATTCGAGAAGGAGGGCTCCTTCTTGGAGAATAGTTGAATAGTCGAACTTCACCGGTGTGTGGTTGAAATGTGATGGCAATAAGTAGACTGCGCTAGACGGTTGTTGGGTAGGGAGCAGTGGGAGTCTTTCTTTGAGTTCATCATAAGTGTTTTTTTATGTAACCCTTAGGTGGTGGGCTTTGGGCGTAGGAACTGGAACTGGTTTTTACTTGAAGCAGGACGGTTATGTGAACCAAAAACCAATCCCGTGTCAACTGTCCTTTTAAATGCAATTGAAAACTTATTGCAGTTTAGGACTGAAGCTTTGAGATCGGACCACATAATCCTCCTTTTGATTCCTTATAAAATTTTTAATGTAATCTTAGGTGGTGGGCCTTGGGGGTAGGAAATTAACGTATAATCGTACCAGCTGCTTCTGGCGCGAATTATTCGCGGAGCGTTTGAAAGCAAAGACGTCCACCTAAAACTATAAACGAGAGCATAGTGGTCCGTAAACTGTTTGGGAATTTCCGGGTTAACATACACCAGCTGACTTTTGTGAGCGGCTTTACAAAAGGGACCTACTTTTGCCTACTTTTTTTTCGAAAAAAAAGCGATGAATTCGGTGAAAACAATTTTTGAGTCCCGGTCATTCAAATTTCCAAATTTTGTGACCCGATTTTCAAAAACCTTATCGGAAAAAAGTCGGTTGGTTCAATAGTCAGTTAGGATTGTTTCGTCTTGTTCAATTAATTGTTTTACAGGTTCCACCGTTGCTGAAGTCGTCTCATGTCTTTCTTCTGATTTGAAGTCGCCATTGAAATGGTAATGTTTCTACTTTTCCATCTTACGGTTTTGGTTGAAAGGGCACGGTCAGGATTGATTATGTTTGTTGTGTTTGTGAAATAAACATTTGATAATTGGTTCTGATATTGGAAGCCGAGACCGTGCCCGAAATTATGTTCAATCTCGTATATGCAGTTTTCGCAGGAATTGTGGTGGAGATCATTTTACTCCGTCTGTTGCCAATGTATATTTTGGTCAGAGAGATGTATTGCACGCACAATGGATTACGTCCAGTAACGTGGAGAACGTAACGCTAAACCTATGATCCTTGATCAACGGCCACTTTTCAAACCGGCCAATTTTTCGTTATTAGGAGAAAGAATAAGAAGAGCAAATTTCTCGTTTGGCTTCATAGAGTTTTCGTACATGTACATCATTTTGTTGGGCAAATGACAACTGGGATTCACCTTCCACCCATAATAATAGTAATACGTTCATTTGCGTAGAGTAATATGAGAGGTCATACAAGTAGTAGAGTTACCCATGATGTCTTTTTAGTCTCGCCCGATGTTCCTTCTCAACATTCATTTGCCTCTCGTGGCTGTGCTGTCTTTGCATTTCTCCTCTCCGGGGCTGAGTTATTGGTGGGTTCTTGTATCTAGAGATGATTTGCAAGTAGTAGGGTCGGACTATTCCTTAAAACCGGAACCGTATTTTGATCGAACTTCGTAGTTCGCGTGAAAGTTTTCCAAATTCCAATTATTCTCTTTCTAATGAGATCGCTGATAGCTGTACTCCAGTAGCGTGGTCTGAAAATTCAGAAAGTAGGCTTTCTCCCCGTTAATACCTGGCCATATGTGCAATTCTTTGACCCAAACACGTATGAAGCTACTAGTGAGGTATTTCAATCGAAACCCGAGTATCTTTCTAAAACATAGTCTGTTACATATGCGGGCTCAACCGCTAAATTTCCGTGCACGAATTTACGCTTGATCATAGGTAAAATACCCCGTCAAAATGACGCTGACCCAAGCTCATTTTAGGCCATTTTCTAGAACTTACGATCATTATTAGAAGCAAACTGTTGGAAATACCGTAAACGAGAGAAGTAATCACTTTTACAGGGGTATCATGCCTGTTTTCAGGGTTACGTACGTTCATTTTAGTGGTACTGGCATTGAACTATTCTGCCTATGCCCTTGATAGTACTTTGTAATGCATAAAAGTGGTCAGCTGTACCGAGTGTTTCGACCAGATAGTTCTTTTCAAAAATGCGCTCTCATTCACACTCCAATGAAGTTGTAAATGGAAAACGCCTTTTCGCAAACTCTGGAGAGTTCGCCTCTTTTTCGAAAATAAAGGATTTTCACGAGTTAATAATGAAACGTGGAGTACTGTCCGGGAAAAACCTTGCTGGTATGAGTATCGTATAGCACAGAAAATAGGTTACTACTAGAAAGATAGGGGAACTTCACCGAAGTATCACTGTACCATCTAGTTTTCAGATCGATCTTTTTCATCCCTGTTGTCACATTGATTGGCCAAGCGGAATCGTTCGTTCAAGTGTGGACCAAGGGTGGACCAGAAGCCTGTTCCTCTCATAGCCGACCTTCACTTCCATTGCATTTGATTGCACGGATTTTAAGGTACGCGTTTTCTTACTATTTTTCAACGCGCTTCATATTACGAAATTAGAACATAGAACATTATAGAACATGAGAGTGGTTAGAGTGGATTCCCAGTCCAAGAATCACAAAGTCCTGAGTTACTTCCCCCTTCCAATGCTCTCAAAGTTTGCAAAGTTGATCATTACTCGATTCGATAGTGAAGGATTCATAAGTGGGATAGTGTCGGTTGGAGCATTCGAGAATAAGGAAATAGTCATTCGTCCCATCCTCATCTGTACAGATGAAACGTAATCTCTCGAGGATATTTTTGAATCGATCTAGGAATATAAAATGATCACTCTTATTCATACGTGAGATGGTGTTGGGTTTCAGTCTTTGAGAGATGAGAGTTGATGTTGAACTGGTAAATATGTAATACGTAGGCGAATGTTTTTTTGTTTTTCTACGTGTTTTCGGAAAAATCGAAACATTTACAAGAAGTTAGACTGCGTTCATAGTTGTAACTTCTCATTTGAGAGGCGAAGCGCGAACGCATAAAACTCAATCATCGATTGAACTTTGCTGGATGAAAAGCACATTCGATAATTGACAAACGTTTTCACAGAGGGTAGTTAGTGGGTTGCCCGGAAGGATGAAAATGCACCACTATTCAGGAGAGCGTGAATGTTATATCTTCGCCCTAGCTTTGATTGAATTCTATATTTCACAACATTTGTTCGATCATTTCATTTATATTTTCACCTTTCAGGAACATAAATGCTCTTCTATCGATTCTGGTGTCTTCATCAAGTCATCGACATCTTCAAGGTACCACACATTTTCTTCTTTGCTATCGAATCGTAATGTGAAGGCATTCAAGTAGTTGAAGCTTGCATTTTTTATGAGATTATCGATTTTTCGTAGTTTCGAGGTATATTTGGGCTTTATTTTTAGTTTGTGGTGATGACCCATTCACAAATGGGAAAAAAATTAGTTGAAATATACCTTTTTCTTCGTCTACTAGGTGTCTACTATGTGAGTAGGGATTGACTAAATCTTCCTTGTAGTTTGATCCCGATACCAGGATACCTGGCATAATTTACGAGTTTCAACTGAGAAGCAACGGGATCAAACACAGAGTGGTTCGGCGAAAATGTACGATACAAGCTTCCTTCAGAAAGAGCGCCCTATAGACAGATTTGCGAACTGTGTCAATGTGTAGGATACGTTATTTTAATACTTTACCATTATCATGAGTATACCAGGTTTTGAGTTCAACAATTACCATTAACAATCAACAGTTGAACTATTTCAGATTTCGTTCATGTTCTACCGGTTTCGTTTGGTTACAAGGGCGTGGAGCAACGACGACACGGATCGAAGAAACTTTCATTCTTATGTTTAGATATCTGTGCCCGGCTTCCACGCTAAGCAATCGTGGTTGCCGGGTTCTTTTATCGTTTTCCACTTGTGTTTTTGTTGTTCTGTGGGGGTGAAACGCGCAGCGAACTCGGGAGTGCACTAAAAAGTGGCACGTGTTGGGTGAAAATCGAAAATTTGATTATGCTTTCGGTCGGTAACTGAACTGCAGTTTAAATGGTGTACCGAACCGAGCCTTGAAAAAATGTGTATTCGTATAGTTCATAATGTGAACGTTTATACTAGTTGGTCGCGCGTGCTTAGATGAACGGTGTGGATCACGTGAGTGTCAAAAGAGTATCGAAGGTTCAATTTACAGAATTTTTGTTCATTTGGCTTGTGTTACTATCCGGCATCGGAAATCGTGCTTCCCGGAAAACTCCCTGAATTTTCGGGGAAATCACTTTTCGGGGAGCGAACGGGGAGAAATCGGGTAAGAAGTGAGGAACGAACCCCGAAAGCTTGAGGATTTTCGGGGAAACGGCCTGAAAAAACCCTGAATTTGCGGGGAATTCACGTTTCGGGGAGTGATCGGGGGATGTTCGGGGAGAAAGTGAGGAATAAACCCCGAAACCCCGCGCGAGGTAACAGCCACATAGGAAATGTGGGACTACTGGTAAACTCGTAGTAAACTAGTAGTAGTAGTGAAGGAGGAGTAATCTCGTAGTATAGTAGGGGTATCCTGGTAGAAAACTAGTAGTAAATACGGACGTCAAATTAAAAAATGCATTTTGGCAGTCTGAAACTAGTCTTTTTACGTTACATTATCTCCACAGAATTTAAATCACAGTGATTTGTAGGCATTATGAGCACGTAGACAGTTAGTAGTAACTTACTCGTAGGCTAGTAGTAACTTACTCGTAGGCTAGTAGAAACCTGTAGTACGCTAACTAGGCAGGAAAACGCTGAACATTCATAATATGGGAACATTTTTATCGAATTAGTGCTACTGTAGAACGGGCTTAAGTATAAGGTTTTTTGTTAGGGCTCGTGGCACATTCACGTTATTTCATAGTGAGCGCTGAACAGTGAAGCGCGCCTGTAATCGTATACGATTGTGGCGCGCCCTCAGACATCAGCAGCGTGGCGCAGTGGTAAGTGTCTCGCTTCAGAAGCGAGAGCTCGAGGGTTCGAGTCCCGCATGGTGCAAAACATGGTAAACAGCAGAGTAATGCAATAGAGAATAACATAACTACTTGTAGAAGTTATATGATCCTAAAAATATAATTTTTTTCATTTTATTTTTTATTTTTCAAAATTGACTTTTACCACCGATAAACTAGTAGCTGACTACCATCTCACTAGTAGTTAGGTAGGAGTAGAACTATAGTTTAACTCCTCCCCTACGCCTACATTACTACAAGAAAACTAGTAGTTCTCTAGTAGTAGAATAGGGGTGTGGTAGGAGTTCACTAGTAGTTTACTTGTCGTTAGAGAATCACTGTGCAGTATTAAGCTTTTAGTTCACCTGCCGTCACAAGCGACCATGGCGCAGTGGCAGCGTTGCCGCCTGGAAAGCCGACCCCCAAGGGTTCGATTCCCGGGAGAACCAAAATAAGTGAAAATTTCAGAGTATATTGATGGTACTGATTCAAATAGATAACACATAATAATTCAAATGTATATATTCATAAAACGGTAGATCAATAAGTTTTTGAGAGGTCCTATTCGTAATTCGTTCGGTGAATTTTCAGGGTTTTTTCCCCGTTCCTTCAGCCATTTTTCAGGCTTTTTCCCCCTTTAATTCGGGGAACGATTCATGAATCGTTCGAATCGTTCCCCGAACGAACGGGGAGCGAACCCCGAAAATTCCCCGAAAAATATTCTCCTGTGGGTTAATGCACATTTATGCGGACCAAGGTGGTGCATGAAACAATCATGTTTCGCTTTCATGTGTGTGAGATTGATGGGATGTTTGTTCCGATCTCTGGTATGTATTTGAACCATCAAAATGTGCATAGAAGAAAGTATACTTATGTAATTGCAATTTTACACGTGACTTTTTCATTCGATAGGTACTTTTTATACGGGATTTACGTGAGTACTTGATGACAAAAATGCTTCAACAATGTTTCATGCCTTTTGATACGGTATTTTGTGGTGTTTGTATCAATTGTGAACATGGCCTCACTTCACTAGTCGAGTTACCACGTGAGCTTTTCTAATTTGCTATTGTTAGAATCCCCATATTTGAATTGTTAGGATACGTAATTAACCACTAATCGCGTAAAAGACATCACTGACAGCATTATCTGCTTGATACAGTACTTTTAGGCAGGGTTCATACTTCCTGTCGCTGAATTCGGCAGCACGCGCGACAACACACAAATCATGATTATCGATCGCGTCGCTTGTTGCCGAATTCCGCTACAGCGACGTCGCGTAGCCAATTGGGTGTTCATACTTTTTTGTTGCCAAATCACGTCGCTGTCGCTTAATTAGGCGACAATTGCTGCCGAATTCAGCGACAAGTGTAGTTTACTAGCTAGTAAAATACATGAAGCGTCGCTAATTGGTTTTTGTTCAGTTTTTTCTCCATTACTTTAATTTTTCAATTTCAAATGATTATTTGGGTAGATACTAACTCAGTTAAAACATATATTACCTCTTTCAAAATTATTTCCCGGTAAATGGAGTGGGAAATGATCTGGTTTTGACTTTCTAAAGCTATCAAAACAAATTGTCTACACTCTATATTGATTGTAAGTTTATTAAAACTTCGAAAATCACACTTTCGAACTTTAAGTGAGTTTTAAAACAAATTTGATCATTAGTCTAGAGTAAAACATTGAATCGTATAGAAACATCGCTCTTTGCATCATGATAGAAATTTTCACCAATCAACAATAAGGTTTTTCGAACAATCTGAATTAAAATTATTAAGTAAAACTGACATTTTACAAAAAGAGCATTGTTTTAAACAAAAATATGACATTTAGTAACAAACGGAGGAAAAAGTCGTTCATACTTTTTGGTAGCTAGATTAAGCGACATTGCTGCTGCCAAATTGAGCGACAGCAGCATTTCGAAAATGCTACGCGGCGACTGCTGCTGTCGCCTAATTCGGCGACAGAAAGTATGAACCCTGCCTTCAGTACGCCGAACGCTTGGGAACCACATTTTGAAGCATCAAAATTTGTGGAACTAAAAGTTAATTTTCCCTCCACTCTTCCACGAGTAATTGGGTTTTCCAACCTTCGTACGTAATTTCGGCGAGATTTTGAATTAAAGTTCAGGATTTCGCGTTGATCTCTTTTTTGGAGATCAAGCTACAAAAACGTTAATTTCGTAACAACCCGAGCCACTGCAGTACCGGAGAGCTTTCACGGACGTTCCAGCGTTACGTGCGACACACTCAAGCACTGACTAAACTACGTGCAATAACCCAGGAAGCTGAACACACCGTTAGAGACTCGATCACTGGCCGAGCTACCGCACCCACGCAACCCTTCCCGAACTGACACAGTCAGTTTCAAAACGCGTTTTGGCACATCATAACACAGAACAAGCAGTGCAGGCAAGCGTGAGCATGACAATCAAGAACATCAACCAACCACCCACACTGTGGTGTGGATAGCGGGTCTGTGGATAGCGAACACTTCAAGAAAACACAACACACAACCACCTTCCCCATACCTTCTCTTCGGAGGCATGGGGTCAGAGGTCAACATGATGAATCAATACACAGCATAACTATGAAGCACAATGAATGAAACGGCGCTCATTGTTCTTTCCGGTCGTCCGACGACATCAGCAAAACTGCAAAACAAATTAATTGAACCAAGAAATAGCACCCATTCTTCATCATAATGCATGATCTCATCGAGCACCTTATTGTACTTTGTACAATGTACTTACACCGCTGAAGACTTCCTCTTGTGAGGGAGGTGTCAATTATTTTTGTGAAAAAGTGTGTGTGCACACTGAACTGATAAACATTTTCAGATCTGGTATGAGGTTATCAAAATTCGGACAGGTACTTCCTAGAGTTTGGGCTCCGGTTGTCCGCTATATAAAAAAGCGCCTCAAAGGCTCATATCATACTTTTACGTAGACGTTTAACGCTGGAGTAAAATAATGCATTTCATGCGTATTAATTCAGCCGGCGTTGATGCCATCCAAATCAATACGCATGTTCTCTTCACTATTAATGCTGGCGTTAGAGGTCGATATAAAAGTATGAATAAGACCCAAATTCCCAAATACCCGTCTTTCAACCATAATACATAATATTACTACCTACGTATTGGGAACTATAACTCTTCATGTAGATATTACAATTACCCTGGCTCCAGCGTGGTGACAACCATCATATATGTTCAAAGTCAAACGACGTTTGTACTTCTACTACTTTACAGAAAACGAAAGAACTAGTCAGCGCGAAAGGTTTGTAACGTACAATATTTGAATTTGAGTGTAGACTCAGACTAACAGCACAAACAAGCCAGATTTTTTCACACGAACAAAGGTTGTTATGTTGTGTACAACAGTTGCCACGAGCCACTGATGAATGACAGTAATATTACGATGTTACAGAGTTAACGGGAAATTGTCCGGATAACTTGTCCGCATTGGAAGATAATACCACTTTCTGAATAGAACTCAGGTTGAAGTTTTGTTAATTGCCCCGAAGAAATAATTGTTCAAATTTCTCACCATTGGAATAACTGACTAGTGGAGACTCCGCCTTGCTCGAATGCCAGTTTTTTATGACGTCACTTCGATCCCTCGCTCTCATACCCACACTCCAGGATGCCACGTGCCAGCAGTCAATATAAACGACTTCTATCTTCTACCACCTTCTTTTGAACCTTAAATGAAAACAAACAATTTGTGCTAACAAAAATATCAAGGAGCGAGAAAAATTATCCAAAAATTTCCTTTTTTACGCACAACAACTCGCTTCACCAATCACTAGTTGACATCCCTCGCGTGAATCCTCGAATCGTAAGAATAATATGCTGAAACCCAACCGAAAAAAAAGAAGACAGCTGAGCTGACGTAGGATCAGGGGTGACCACAGGTTGCACCCCGTGCAACTTTTCTAAGGGAGGGGGGTCGCGAAGGTTCCGCGAAGAGTTGAAATTGAGACGATTTTTGCTTTTTTTAATGGATTTTCGTCCAATTTACCGAAACTTTTACACAATTTCGGCAAATGTATATGTTTTAGAGGGGAGGGGTCATACCGGCTGCAATGCCGGTCAACTTAGTGGTCACCCCTGCGTAGGATGAGGGTCCGCTATGGGCTCTGTCATGAACCTGCGCTCTCGCCCTGTTAGGACCATACGTCCTATCAGTGCGAGAGGCGGGGTCAAATGCGTAGCTCCCCTTCCCTGTACCAGCCCTGAGAGGTTCGTCTCTTTGGGATCTCTCTTGGTTGGATCCTATTATAAATGTCAGGTATATTTAATAATGTGTTGTATTATGTTTAACTTAACTTGCCTATATGAACTACTATACTTAACTAGTGTTCTGTTTTGCTCAGGGAAGGGCAGTCCAGGGTTACAGCCCCTGCCTTTTGTGTTATAATATTCGAGGTTGGGTCCAGGCTATAATTTAAACTATTATCTATAAAATACCGCTACACCGCGTGGACCCTAGGTGTGTTCAGGCTCTGACCCAATAGGGGCCAGATCCTGTAGCATAACAGTGGAGATCCCGGATTACTCACCAAGTGAGGATTCGATTCACCATTCCTCGTGTACTATATCGCAAAAGTGACATTATTATTTTTCATGCAGCAGTTTATATTTACAGTGAGTATTTCATGTGATAGTTGGGCCCCATAATTAACTATCGGGTTGGCGACCCACGCTCGTTTCTTGTTCTGCTGCGTAGGTTGAAACTTGTCGATACCAGCCATGTGGTGGACTTTTCCGCTCCAGTCATTTCTGTCTATATTTAAAGTAAGGTTGACTGCCTGTTGCTCTGTTATATATTGTTTCTATGATTGTGTTTTTCTATTTATTAACCAAAATCTTTGCACAATTGAAGAAACTTTCTATAAACACTGAACAGAAGACTCGCTCAAAGAGTGTATTATATTGTACATAGTTGGGAATGCGAGATGTTAGGGTTCAGAGACCGATCGTCCCTTCCTATTTTCTTTCTTTATGTATCCAAGATTTCAACTCTGCGCTCAAATTTTCTAAACTTCTCTCATCAACATTTCATTATTCTCACACTATTCTTTCTTCATTTCACACTATAATAATGCGCACATTGAAATCTTGGTTACCGTATACATATCTTCTCATATGCCGCTGCCTCATCCTGACCCAGTAACCTCTCATTAATCATCATATCGTTCGCGATGCATTGTAAACAGCCGCCGTCTCCTATCTGTCCAGACCTAGAGTAAATAGTATTTTGCCATCAAAAAGGGACCAATCCCAATACATACATTATTGGCAAGAAATTGTTTGCTGTTCTAAGTTTTGTACCATCTGTTATTGAATTTTGAACGCGTTAAATTCATATAACTCCAACTGTTGGCGCAATTTCTAGTCTCATGGTGCATTTGCTAATATTGCTTTCAATATCTCTCGGTTCTAGTCATATTTTACGCTTATATTCGGTGTGTGTTTATTTGCAATGTTTCTCTCTCGTAATGGTGTCTTCGTGAAATGGTTCGTTTCCTTCGATAATGGGTGGTTAACTTTTTCTTGTCAGAGGTAATGGCTCCTCCATCGGCAGAGCCGCGCAAAAAGATCACGGTCCCGACTCTTCGGAGTGCCAACAGCGACTCGGCGGTCATCCGAAGAGCAGCCGATTCCATCGGTCAACTACATCAGGGCGTCTCCGATCTTCAGTCGACAATTTCCCAACTCGAAAGAGACCAAGTTGTGAATCGTAGTGCATCGCTTCCGACGTTCCACGGGGGGAATCAGAATCTGAGCGACTTCATCCGTCTGTTCAATGATAGCGCAAATGCGTTCGGATGGGATTATGTGACAGCATGCCGCGTATTTCCACTCCAGCTCCGAGGCGAAGCTAGAGATATCTATGAACAAATTCCTACCGCTGTTCGCATGGATTGGGAGCCGATGCTCGAAGAGTTCAAGTCTCTTTTGTACCCAGCTTCTGCTCGCGCGAGAGCAATCGATCAACTCATCATTGCGCGTCAAGGACAGGAAACAGTTTCGGAGTTTGCTAAACGGTGCAAGGCGTTGGCGGACATTGGATACACCAGCGAAACAAAAAGAGAAGAAGAAATGAGAAATTCCATCCTCCGCGGAACCACTCCACGCATCCGCAGAGTCCTTCTTCACATGCCTTCTACCACTACACTGGACGAGTATCTGACAAAAGCCCGAGCCGAGGAGGATTTGAACAGTCTACTTGGCCAAGAAGATCCATTAGCCAGATTGTCAGAGCAGATCAATCGTCTGGTGGTACAGACAAGCGAAGCAGTTGCCGCAGTTCTTCCAAATCATCCGACTTCAGCACAAGCATTTCAACAAGCCAGCCAAAACAGTCGAAGCGCGGACATCGATGGTGGACAGGTGGACCCTCAACAACGGAAGAAACGCAAAGAGAAGCGGAGAAACCGACAAAATGAACAACATGAGTGGAACCAAAATCAACAATCTAACTGGAATGCAGCACAACCCTGGAATCAACATCAAGGATGGGGTCAGCAGCAAAACTGGAATCACCCTCCACCGCAACAGTTCGGCCCACCGCCCAACCAACAGCCTCTACCACAACAGTTCGCCCCACCACCCAACCAACAGCCTCCGCCTCAACAGTTTCGACCACCTCCAAACCAAGATGTGCGCATGGACAATCGTCGGCCTTCGGTCAACGTGGTGCGGACGGCTCCACTTTATCTCGCGTTTATCTGTCTACTCATGGTTCCAGTCTCAATGGCACACCAACCACTGAGGAACGTTCATCAACAGTCCTCGTCTGGTTACTTCTTCTGCGATGTTCCACGCTCTGGTTTCTACCTCGCACCACCGGCTCTCGAGAAGTGCAGACAACCCACAACTTCGGCCACACCCTTGATTGTACAGGCGTCGCTCTTCTTGAAAAGTAACAGTTATCTAACGATTCCTGCAGTAGCATGTACAGAGCGTCGACGAGAAATCTGCAAGGACACCACACTCTTCGAGCAACCGAGCTACTATGAAAACCTCACCATCATGGGAGTTTCTCCTAGGAAGTGCCACGAGATGAGCGAATCTAAGCGCATGGACTCTATCCCGCTTTTCAGTCAAGGCCAGGGTAAATGGACGTCCCAACTTCCGGAAAGCATTCCAGAAAATACCTTCGGTAAAGAGTGCGTGACCACGACGAACTACATTCTACTTGAGGGAACAGTCGCCTGGAACAATCACAAAACCATCATAAGCGATTTAGGCGATGTCTCCGGGTGCGAACTAACAATGGGACGCTGTATGAAGCCGTTCTACACTGTGCTATGGAGATCACAGGAACCGAACGAAAGCTGCGAGTATTCGCTAGAAGGATCCTTCCAAGCAATGGTTACAGAGAATCACGTGGTCATTGAAAGCATTCAAGCTGCGTTTTCCTTCACTACTGATGAAGCCACTCATGATCTCCCATGCGTCGGTCCTTCGGTCTGGAAAATGAACAACGATGCCGTGCTCGTCTTTCCTGATGTCCGTCATGGTGACAAAATCCGCACCTTCATTATGGAAAATTCTGAAACTGTGGAAACTGCGAATCTCCGGTTCATGACGGTCGATTCCAGTACGCCGGATGAAGTTCAACTGAAATCGCCTGCCGCCATATCTGTTCTTCAAGACGCTCTCTCTACCATTGATGACAACAATACAGTCAATCACAATGATTCGTCATCGTCCAACATCACAAGTGTCCTTGATACAGATTCGAAGATTCGGAAAGTGTTCCCCACTACTCGATACGTAGACGAAGCAAGACATCTGCGATCCATTCGTCCTTCAAGAGAAGCCGAGAGTTTCACCTCAAAAATGCAGTACGTCATGACAGCCCTGAACCGACAAATCTCGAACAACTTCGCTAGCATACGTCGTCATTTGTGTGAACTGCATAACCAACAGACACTCATCATTCGGTCGATGGCAGCTTCCAATCCATCAACTGCTGCCCGCATTCTTTTGAACAGAGAAGATGTTGTCGCCAAGTTCAGCGGTGAAGTATTTGCAGTTACTCCATGCCTACCGATCCCTGTTGTGCACATCTACTGGAACAACACACACAACGGATCTTGCTTCATTGAAACACCCGTTCAGACACATTTGTCCATCTTGTACATGGTCCCCGGAACGAGAGAATTGAAGAAGAGAGGAACTCGAATCCCTTGCGAAACCGTTACAAATGGCATATTTGAGGAGAATGGAAGATTTCGGACTGTGGATGACTATCTAGATGTTCACGTCTTGCCACATTGGAGCATGGAACTGAAGAAAACGGATTTGGTGTTCAACACGCCTGCTGCAAGCCCCGGACGAGGAACGTACCACAGCGCAGATCTTGTATCTACCACACTACTACGACTCGAGCAGGTTGAGGAATTGCAAGAAGTTTATGGCGATTCGATGGGAGCTGACTACGCACACTTGAAACGTCAAATCGCAGAGGACATAACTGAGGAGGAAAGCTGGTTTTCGAAAATTGGAGATGGCATTTCGGGAACAGTCGAGAAAGGAAAACATCTTGTGACGTCCTACATTCAGAAAGTACGAGAAACTATCATCTCCTATCTGCTTTGGATAATCCTTCCCATAGTTGGTGTCATATTCTGTGTTCTGATCATCTTCTTCTGTATCAAATGTTGGTGGACTCGCCATCAGCAGAAACAGTTCGCGAGGGATCTTGCCATAGCCCATTCAACAGCTGCCTCCGCCAAGAGAATGTCAAAAAGAGTATGCCCACCTCGGCCGCCGCCACCTCGCTCCGTCGCTCAAAAAGAAAAGGTCGACGCCGTCATCGAAATGATCTCCGATTCTGATGAACAAGAAGAAGACGACGTACTCGTGAACGCTGTTGTGCAGCAAGGTCGTATCCGCGCTCCTCCTACGCTTTTCACGTTTATCCCCTTGGTATGTGTGATTCAAGGAGCCACCGCCACGATGCCGTACATTGGAATCCATCTCAACAACCGACCAGTTGCAGTTCTTCTTGATACTGGATCGTCAGTCACGTTCTTCTCCCAATCGACATTCAATGACGTATCATCTGCTCATTGGGATAGTTCAACCAAACGAGATGCTACAGCTGCCAACGGAACAGGAATCAAGTTCATTGGATCCTTCGAACCAACTTTTCACATCGGAGGAACGACTCAACGTTTTCGAGCTCAGATCACTCAAGATCATGACTGTCCATGCGCTGGAATCATTGGAGTCGACTTTCTCAGAGTTCTCAGTCAACGAGGCTACGAAATTGTCCCAAATTTCTGCGATTCGTCAGTTCGTATCGGAAAGAGCACCATTCCATTTCTACGACCCGGAGAAGAGCTTCCCGACACTGTTCCGTCCTATGCAGTAACTATCACATCGGACACCGAGCTCCCTCCGAATTCTGATAACATCGTGTGGTCTGAAGTTGATAAACACTTGCCCGAAGCGTGGGAACTACTCGTAGAAGGAAAGAAGAATCACGATGCCACGGACGACCGAGAAGAAACATATGTAATTGGTCGTACTCTCGTGTGCCCGCGAGATGGTTCCGTCCCTGTGCGAATGCTCAATGTATCGTCGGAGCCTCTTTTTCTTCGCAAAGGACAACAAATCGCAACCGCCGAAATAACTTCAGAAAGAGATCCGGACGTATTTTTCGTCGATCACGTACCCAGAGAAGCTGATTGGGAGAGCGACCTTCCGAAGCTACCGGGACCGAAGTTCGACGTGGGAGAAGCTATCGATTTGTCACATTCTGTACTGGACGATAACCACAAACATCAACTCCGTAACATAGTTCGTCGTAACCGAAATGCCTTTGTCGGACCAGATGGAAGAATCGGAAGATATGTCGGACCAATAAAACATCGCATCGATCTCGTCCCAGGAACGAAGCCACCCCAGCAACGCCCATATCGTGTCCCGTTGGAGAAGCGCAAAGAAATTGACCAACAAATCAACAAGATGCTGGAAGAAGGTCTCGTTACTCCGTCACGCAGCCCGTTTGCCAGCCCAATTGTTCTCGTTCGCAAGTCGGATGGACGAAGCTGGCGGTTCACCGTGGATTATCGCCGACTGAACAAGATCACCGAGAAAGAGTCGTATCTTCTACCGCTGATTCAAGAAATTCTGGACTTGGTCGGAGGGAAGAACATCTATTCCGTGTTTGATCTGCAATCCGGATACTTTCAAATCCCGTTGTCAGAAGAAGATCGTCCAAAAACCGCCTTCAGCTGCTTCAAAGGATGCTTCGAGTTCACAGTGTTAGCCCAAGGCTTATGTGGAGCGCCAGGAACTTTCCAAAGAGTGATGTCCGATGTTTTGAGAAACTTGAAGGCCGCAGCTTACGTCTACCTGGATGACATAGTCTTGGCAAGCGGAAACCCAGATGAACACCTGCGAGACATCAATGAACTCCTTGAGACAATTCAGATCTCAGGCCTCAAATTTCGTCACGACAAATGCCATTGGGGAAAGATGGAAGTGCCATACTTGGGTTTTCTCATCAGCCGTGAAGGTGTCAAAGCCAACCCATCAAAAGTTTCTGCCATCAAGAACTTTCCAATCCCGAAGAATGTGAAGGAACTGCGAAGTTTTCTCGGAGCCGCTGGACACTACCGAAGATTCATTATGCGATACGCCGACCTAGCCGCTCCGTTGTTCAAGCTTCTGGAGAAAGATATTGAGTACACCTGGAAAGAAGAACAACAACAGTCTTTCGATGCTCTCAAAACCTGCTTGACATCTGCACCAGTCCTTCGCTCGCCTGTACTCGGAAGACCTTTCCAACTACACACAGATGCATCCAAAGTTGCGGTAGCAGGATGTCTCCTTCAAGAAGATGAAGAACAACAGCTCCATCCGATAGCTTTCGTCTCGCGAAGAATGAACAAACATGAGGAGAGATATGTAGCAATTGAAATGGAAGCTCTAGCTATTGTTTTCTCAGTGAAGATGTTGAGCCCCTACATCACAGGTGCTCGAACACTTGTCGTCACCGACCACGCTCCTCTGCGCGCACTACTGACCAGGACCGATCTCGAAGGAAGACTAGCCAAATATCAAATTGCCATCCAGAGCTACGATTTGGAAATCGTGTATCGCCCAGGGAAGTGGAATCATGTCGCCGATGCTCTCTCCCGCTATCCACCTCCACAGACGGTCGCCGCAATCACCGATGATGTACAAATTGTCTCACTTGAAGACATTCGAGAAGCACAGACGTCTTTTGAACAACAGCACTTGCGAGGAGATTTCTTCATGGACGACAATATCTGGAAGATACGGTTTCACGATTCGGAACGTATTGTCCTGCCACCTTCATTGCGTCAGAGCACCATCATGTCTACACATACAAACCCAATCGAAGGAGGACACCTTGGAGCGAAGAAGATAGCTGCCCGCCTGAAGAAACGTTTCTTCTTCCAAAACATGGAAAAGGAGATACAAAATGTCATCAGAACTTGTCACCTGTGTCAGGAAAGAAAAACTCCAGCTGCCCTCGTTGGAAAAGAGCCCCTCGCGTAAGCAGACGTTCCCTCCTACCCCATGGAAGAAGTGCACCTAGATTTCCTGGGACCGTATCCGATTTCAAGCAGAGGAAATCGTCACGTACATGTTGCAGTCGACAATTTCACCAAGATGACGTACGTTGTGGCTGTGCCGGACACGAAAGCTCAAACGCTATGCGAGGCATTCCTGAGCTCCGTCATCTATCGAGAAGGATGTCCAGCAACAGTTGTCACCGACCAAGGATCCCAGTATCTTGGAGAAGATTTCAAGCAACTTCTCTCGACACTCGGAATCAAGCATCGAACGTCTACCCCTCATCATCACGAATCGAACGGCGTTGTCGAACGATTCAACAGAACGATGGGAGACATGATCGCCATCTATGCTGCCAATCGACCAACTGAGTGGGACGAGTACCTCGAGGCCACGTGTTTTGCCTATAACACTACTCCACACGCGGAACTTGTTGACACACCTTTCTACCTTTCCCATGGTCGAGATGCCCTCATGCCATCTGATCGTGTGCTGTCTATCAAGATGTCTCGTTACGCCGATGTCCAAGAGTACAAGTCGATTCTTGCGGAGCGAATCACAACCTCTTTCAACATCACAGCAGGCAAGCTCGCCGTGGCCGCGGAACGCAGAACAACTGAGTACGATTCGAGACATCGAGTGAAACCGAAGCAGTTACAACTGAACGAACTGGTTATGCTGCGCCAGGATCAACCAGAACCCCACCACTCATCTAAACTTCATCGGAAATGGAAAGGACCGTTCAGAATCATGGAAATCAATTGGCCAAATACGAAGATCATCGCGTTATCCGGAGGAAAGCCAAAGATTGTTCACCACAACTTGCTGAAAATCTACCACGACGTCGATGAACCTACTCCACGAAACTTGAGAGACAGTCAGGAACCTGCACTGGACGTCAGAGCCGACATCGCCCCTACCGTGCCAAATCAGGATCATAATGTGCAACAGACACATTCTCCCCAGTGCCGGAACCCGAGGCGCGGTCGACGTTTCCCGCCTTCGGATGAACTTCCCAATTCTATTTTCAGATCTCAAACTTCTCCACCAGTCGCCGCAGGTACCGCGGTTGAGGTCAAACTGAATGAAGATGGTTCCCCAGGCCTTGTCAAGCCACGTCGCAGTGCCAGGCTAGCCGCTATGTGACGGATCTGTATATATTTTTGTGATACCCTATATTGTTTTCCTGATTTTTGCTCCCGTTCTTTCTCTTCTTTCCATCTTAAGATTTCAGGTTATTTCATTATATTATCTGTACGTAGTATTTTCTATCTATCTAAAGCAGTCGGGAGCCTGCTACTCGAAGGGGTGGCGTGTCATGAACCTGCGCTCTCGCCCTGTTAGGACCATACGTCCTATCAGTGCGAGAGGCGGGGTCAAATGCGTAGCTCCCCTTCCCTGTACCAGCCCTGAGAGGTTCGTCTCTTTGGGATCTCTCTTGGTTGGATCCTATTATAAATGTCAGGTATATTTAATAATGTGTTGTATTATGTTTAACTTAACTTGCCTATATGAACTACTATACTTAACTAGTGTTCTGTTTTGCTCAGGGAAGGGCAGTCCAGGGTTACAGCCCCTGCCTTTTGTGTTATAATATTCGAGGTTGGGTCCAGGCTATAATTTAAACTATTATCTATAAAATACCGCTACACCGCGTGGACCCTAGGTGTGTTCAGGCTCTGACCCAATAGGGGCCAGATCCTGTAGCATAACAGCTCACCAGTAACGAGTGAATATCTACAAAGACAGAAAATGAACCCCGCTTCTCTCATTTTGCAATTTTCATCGAATCGAATATAAAACACTAAATTTCGCACAACGAGTAGCAAGATACGCTTATTAGAAACAATATAACCCCCCCCCCCCCCTCCAGACTTCCACAGTTATTGAGGCATGAAGCCTATGATTGGGTAGCGTATGGTTATGAACTGTAACCATACACCGCCAAATCCTCTTATGGGATAGGGGGTCACGAACAAACTCATATGAAAAGTAGTGGTCGCGAGTTGAAAATTGGCAAATTTCTGGATAATTGGCAGTGAATAAAGAAATTACAAGCGAAAAGCGCAGATTCGGAGAGTCGCGGCTCGAAAAAAGATAGAGGGGTTAGGGGTTCCGGGATTTCAAAACCAATCTGAGACCCTTGGCGGTATATGACTGTAACCTCTTTCCTCTTTAACTGCAAGTGATCATGACATCTTAACATACCTGTATATCTGATCGCGCCAAGTCCGCATTAGAAGATCCCACTCGGATTCCAGCTCCTTAGTGACTAGACCATCAATTAGATACTATGCGGTAGGGGAATCTGAAAACAAGAGACTTACAAAATTGATTAACTTGATGATGTTTATAAAATTAGAATAGTTTAAATTTAAAAAATAAAGCTCATTTTCCGAATCTTCAAGTATATTGGGGAATTTTCAATAACAAGGTATTGAACACTTTAACAACGTGGAAGTTTCAAGTTTCAAGTTGTGATCTGATCGCAGTGGGATCGTCGGCGGTCGCCCCCGCACACAAAGACCAGTTTTCGAGTAAGATCCAATACGTTCACAATTCCTTATTTAACATTATGGTTCGAAAAGTGACTATTTCACGAAAAGGGTTTCGGCCTTTGTGGCTAACTGGTGGCCAAGTCCTCACTCCCCCAATAAGTTGGCGTATTGGGGATAGGGATAGCTTGCTAATCTGTCGCTAAAAATCTGCCACTAATTATTATTGCTGAACAGGAAAGCAGGTCAGATCCACATTCCATATACCATGTGAGTTCGTCTGTTCTTTGAAGAGCAACCCGTTTTCCCATTGAAATACCTTATACGTCAGATTATTTTTTGAGATTCTCAACAAAACTCACCCATATTCATGACATGGGCTACTTTTTCGTCGAAAATGGGACAATTTGTCTATTTTTAATAGTTTTGGTTAGAGGATCTGATAGTTAAACAACAAACATGGAGCCTACACCTCCGCCTACACTAAAAATCAAGAAATTAAAGGGTTCCTATCATAGTTCATAGGCCAGTAAGGTCAGACTATTCGACAAAATGAAGTCAGTTTTTCGTAAGTTTATACACATGAAAGGTGATGACTTATATATTGAAAATAGAAATATTATCTCGTTTTCGGATTTGGAGAAAAGTAGCTCATCTCTCATCATTCGGAAAAGCGGGAAAAGTGAGAAATTTCGATTGAGTTTTTACCCCAGACAATTTGAAAGAAAACATTAAGAACCACCGGCCCGCCAATCGAGGATCCTTGCCTAAAGGGTGAATTCTATATCTAACCGGGTTTTTAGGTAACCTAACCCTTTTTTGGTAACCATTTTCTCAGGTTACCTCAGTAGGTAACCGGGTGGTAACCTAAAATGAAAAACCGGTTACCTGTTTTTCTAACGCAAAATGTGGTTTTTATCGTTACTTTGAACGGTAACCGGATTTCAGTTTTAGGTTACTTTCAGGTTACCTACTAAGTAACCTGAAAAATAGGTTACTAAAAAAGGGTTAGGTTACCTAAAAACCCGGTTAGTTGTAGAATTGGCCTCCTTAAAGTCTGTCGATGAACATCCACTAGTCACCAACCTCATAGATCACGGTTTCTGAATCGAATGGCCTCCAGTTCCAGTTCAGCCTGTCGTCTTTCTCCTCATTCATCATTTTCCGATAAATACCTAGAATTTCGAGAAGCGAGCAACCGATCCGAAACTACTTCAACTATAAACCAATTTAAATTTAGATTTCGCGAAAGAAACTACCCAAAACATGTTCAACCGCGTCCAGGTGCATGTCTCGTCCACCGGTTTCGGTCGCAAGCCTCGTGGTCTGCCAACTCCAATTCAAGCCCGCCGGTGAACTCAACGGGGACAGTCAATCCGCACGTGCGGCAACCACGTACGGAAATAGGTTGAACAACCGAATTTGGACCAAAAATGGTGAGAACGAACCGCGCGGGTCAACAGACCTCATTGTTCCAAAATAGGACGCAGTTCGAACTCGAAAACTCGAGAAAAGTTGAAAACTGATAAAAAGTAACAAAACCGACCTTACATTAGATGCAGACCAGAATACATCAGCATCAGGAAGGTGTACCCTCCAACTGGCCAATACCAGCTGAAAAGAGAAGAAAATGAAGAGAGAACGAATCGAAACACGTGAAAACAACTAGTGCAGACAGGTGCAAACAAAATCAAAACGTGTCAACAAGGCGGTATCGAAAGAGGAAGCGGTAACTAGTTTCCGAAGTTCAAAAGAGAATCTTTATAATTACCTTTCTTACAAATAAACGTCAATAATAATAAATTACCTAAGAAACACAACTTTTTCAGCTTTTTGCGATCTTAATTTTCTCCTAAACCGGCACAAACTCGTCTGGCATCGAGAATTGTTGTTTTTGAATAAATTTTACATTCAAACACTAATAAATACCATATCGAAAACAGAAATATTTACAAGTTTATTAAGAAAATGACGTAATCAATTGCACCGCCCATTTCCACAGTAATCCCGAGTGTGCGGTCGAGCACGTTTGTAGAACAGTCCTTGAATAAAAAGCATGAATTTTCGGATACACAGCTCGATCCACGAATCAATCGCTTAGTGGACTTTTCTGTGGATGGCGCGGCGCTCTCTTTTAATTGCGTGGATGGCGCGGGGGGATACACAGCTCGATCCACGAATCGCTTAGTGGACTTTTCTGTGGATGGCGCGGCGCTCTCTTTTAATTGCGTGGATGGCGCGGGGCTGTCTCGGAAATCTGTGGATGATGCGGCGCACTCTCTTAGTTGCGTGGATGGCGCGGCAGAGTCTTCAAAAATTGTGGATGGAGCTGCACTCTACCTTTAAAACTTACGTATACTTATATATAAAGTGTGGAAGACAAAAAACTGATGAGATAGTGTATTTTGAGATAATAGTTGAGAGTTGAAAATACTTTGTAACGGTTTGATATTGTCTTTGACTCACTTTCCGATCTTGGTAATGCAAGTTAGAAATATGAGTTATGAACAAAAACAGGAGAAACCTCTACTGATAGTTCTACACATGAACGAACCGGTTACCTGAAGTGGAACGAGCCAGTACCCTAAGGTGCAACGAGCCACTCTAGGAACCATGACTAACCTAAGCCTAAGCCTTTCTAACAGACAAACTAAATTCGAAAAAATAGTATGTAGAAAAGTTCATTGGGAAAACAAATACTATCACCAAGTATCAGCTGCTAAAACCTTGTGATAATATGCTCCATCCACGCTTTCTCTGTCATTTGAGAGTGGTGACCCAGTTAACCAGAAAAGTGCGGCTGGATCCACAGATTTTTGGCTCGCTCGCCACTAATTGCTTTTTAGGGTGGCTCTCTCGAAAATTCGTGGATGGAGCGCATCTCCCTGAATTTTCAAGCGAAAATCGCATAATATTTCCTGACCAAAAAGGTTTTTCTCTGAAAATCAAACGTGACCGTCCCAAATCGATCTACCTTTTTGAATTTTATAGCAAAATGAGAAAAACGTATTACACTATCAATAAATCGGTGTTTTCTCTTTTCGATTATGTTAGTGAATTATGAATGCAGTCTACTGAACCAGCCTGCAGAAAATGCAATCAGGCGTTGAATAGCTAGTTGTTTCAACGGAGCGTCTCTACCATGAGAAGTTGTATGTTTTCAAAACCTGATGTGACGTCACAGTTTAAATCGACATTTCGACCACAAAAATCAAATGCTGTTTTTTTCGTGTCACTCACAGGTCCGTAAGTGGAGTTCTGACATTCGAGGTTTTGCTGACGGTCACGAGTAATTTTTTCCACAAAGTGAATTTAGCACGTGCCAGATCACAACCTGTGTATTCCCAAACGTGCGCTATCTCTCTGCTGTAACTTCCCGGTGGGGTAGCAATCTCACGATAGGACGCGCAAAGCAGAGAAAAGCAGAATGAAATTAGGAGGTTCGGCTGTTTTTGACGTTCTATGAACCAGTCGATTTCACACGCTGTTTTACTTGTACACTTTTTATAGTAACTTCATTTACACTCTTCGTGTCAATCACTCTGATGTTACCCTGAACCAGCTATCGAGTTGGGCCAATTCCACAAGGAACCCGGTATTTCGTTAACCCTTTCAGTTAACCTTAACCCGGTTACTTGGCTAACCCTTTCGTTGACCATTTGTCAACCCTCTTTTACAAGATCTTTTGGGGGAAACTTGGGGTTAACAAGTGGTTAACAAAATGGTTAACCAAGTAACCCGGTTAATGGTCAACTGCTAGGGTTAACAAAATACCGGGTTGAATAAAGAATTCGCCATCGAGTTGTCGTGAGATCGAGCACATGTCACCTTGAAAAGACAGAACATTTTTGTAGTTTTTATTATCATTGCTATTTTAATCCACATACTGAGAGAGTACACTACAAAAAATAACGTAAAAAAATGAATACAAACCACGCACATGTTAAAAATCTTGATGTGAACATGTTTCACCTGACCAATTCTATATGTAACCGATTATTTTGGCAACCTAGCCGGTTTTCGGTAATCTTTTCTCAGGTTACCTCACAGGTAACCGGTGTGTAACCTTAAACTAAAATCCGGTTACCCTACGAACTAACGGTAAAAATCACATTTTGCATCGGGATAACAGGAAAGCGCTTTTTCATTTTCGGTTACCGGCCGATTACTGAGGTAAACTGAAAAGGGGTTACCAAAAACCGGTCAGTTTACCATAGAAACCCGGTTACATATAGAATTCACCCAATTGGGCCGCTCTCAGTTCCCATATGATAGACACAATGAAAATCGGGATACGGCACAAAACCTTCCTGTTGACGTTGTGGATTGCTGAAGAAAGCTCCATTATCAAGTCTGAACAATTTCAAAAAGGCTGTTCTATAATGAGTTATAAACATGATACTGATTGTAGGATTGAACGCTAAAACAACGGGAGCCATTCCATATATGATGAACTCGCCGGCCACAAATTGATAGTTCTAAAAGGAACCTATATAGGTGTTATATCTATTTGAAACACGAATATTCGTTGTTGATAGGGAAATAATTGATCGGGTTCGCTTTTCCCTGAGCAAACCCCATAAATTTCGTTTTCAATTTTGTCAAACCGTTGTGGACAGCGCAGTTTGGTAGGTGGTGCGGGGTTGGGCGACTCATCTGCGTATCTTTGATCTACACATTCTCTCTTCTCGGCAGGTAATCAACAACAGCTCGCCCTGCATTGCTCTATCAATCGAACTCTCTGCAGTCTTTCTTGAAAAAATTGCAACTCATATTCGATGTATATTGCATTCTCGAGCCGTGTTTGTAGTTTGATTCCTTTTTTCTGGCCGGAATCCAAAAAAAATTAGCGTGTGAAGGGTGAAGCGATTGATCTACAACGGAGACTGGGCTACTTGCTACAAATGATTTTTGAGCATTTTTGAGTCTCTACAAATATGGGGAGTTCAAAAATATAGACTTTGGACACTCATTCTCACGTAGGGCAAAAATCGTAACTTGTTTCACGTCAATTTGGCTGTGTTTATGGTTAGAAACGCCACTCGGTTGATTCGGAGCTGTTTTAACTTATGCAAATATGATAAACATACTGAGTCTCTACAAATATGGGAAGTTCGAAAATATCAAGTTTGATTATTCATTCTCACGTAGGGCACAAATCGTAACTCGTTTCACGTCAATTTGGCTGTGTTTATGGTTAGAAACGCCACTCGGTTGATTCGGAGCTGTTTTAACTTATGCGAATATGATAAACATACTGAGTCTCTACAAATATGGGAAGTTCAAAAATATCGAGTTCGAACACTAATTCTCACGTAGGGCAAAAATCGTAACTCGTTTCACGTCAATTTGGCTCTGTTTATGGTTAGAAACGCCACTCGGTTGATTCGGAGCTGTTTTAACTTATGCGAATATGATAAACATACTGAGTCTCTACAAATATGGGAAGTTCAAAAATATCGAGTTCGAACACTAATTCTCACGTAGGGCAAAAATCGTAACTCGTTTCACGTCAATTTGGCTGTGTTTTTGGTTAGCAACACCACTCGATTATTTCGGAGCTATTTTAACTTATGCAAATAAGATTAACATTTTTGAGTCTCTACGAGTATGGGGAGTTCACAAATATCGAGTTCGAACACTAATTCTCACGTAGGGCAAAAATCGTAACTCGTTTCACGTCAATTTGGCTGTGTTTTTGGTTAGCAACACCACTCGATTATTTCGGAGCTATTTTAACTTATGCAAATAAGATTAACATTTTTGAGTCTCTACGAGTATGGGGAGTTCACAAATATTAAGTTTGAACACTAATTCTCACGTAGGGCAAAAATAGTAACTCGTTTCACGTCAATTTGGCTGTGTTTTTGGTTAGCAACACCACTCGATTATTTCAGAGCTGTTTCAACGTATGCAAATAAGATGAACATTTCTGAGTCTCTACAAGTATGGGGAATTCAAAAATATCGAGTTTGAACACTAATTCTCACGTAGGGCAAAAATAGTAACTCGTTTCACGTCAATTTGGCTGTGTTTTTGGTTAGCAACACCACTCGATTATCTCGGAGCTGTTTCAACTTGTGCAAAGAAGATAAACATTTTTGAGTCTCTACAAATATGGGGAGTTAAAAAATATCGAGTTTGAACACTAATTCTCACGTAGGGCAAAAATAGTAACTCGTTTCACGTCAATTTGGCTGTGTTTTTGGTTAGCAACACCACTCGATTATTTCGGAGCTGTTTCAACCTATGCAAATAACATAAACATTTTTGAGTCTCTACAAGTATGGGGAGTTCAGAAATATCAAGTTTGAACACTCATTCTCACGTAAAGCGAAAATCGTAACTCGATTCACGTCAATTTGGCTGTGTTTTTGGTTAGCAACACCACTGGATTATTTCGGAGCTGTTTCAACTTATGCGAATGAGATAAACATTTTTGAGTCTCTACAAATATGGGGAGTTCAAAAATATCGAGTTTGAACACTAATTCTCACGTAGGGCAAAAATAGTAACTCGTTTCACGTCAATTTGGCTGTGTTTTTGGTTAGCAACACCACTCGATTATTTCGGAGCTGTTTCAACTTATGCAAATAAGATAAACATTTTTGAGTCTCTACAAATATGGGAAGTTCAAAAATATCGAGTTTGAACACTAGTTCTCACGTAGGGCAAAAATCGTAACTAGTTTCACGTCAATTTGGCTGTGTTTTTGGTTAGCAACACCACTCGATTATTTCGGAGCTGTTTCAACTTATGCAAATAAGATAAACATTTTTGAGTCTCTACGAGTATGGGGAGTTCAGAAATATCAAGATTGAACACTCATTCTCACGTAAAGCGAAAATCGTAACTCGATTCACGTCAATTTGACTGTGTTTTTGGTTAGCAACACCACTCGATTATTTCGGAGCTGTTTCAACTTATGCAAAGAAGATAAACATTTTTGAGTCTCTACAAATATGGGGAGTTAAAAAATATCGAGTTTGAACACTAATTCTCACGTAGGGCAAAAATAGTAACTCGTTTCACGTCAATTTGGCTGTGTTTTTGGTTAGCAACACCACTCGATTATTTCGGAGCTGTTTCAACTTATGCAAATAACATAAACATTTTTGAGTCTCTACAAGTATGGGGAGTTCAGAAATATCAAGTTTGAACACTCATTCTCACGTAAAGCGAAAATCGTAACTCGAATCACGTCAATTTGGCTGTGTTTTTGGTTAGCAACACCACTGGATTATTTCGGAGCTGTTTCAACTTATGCGAATGAGATAAACATTTTTGAGTCTCTACAAATATGGGGAGTTCAAAAATATCGAGTTTGAACACTAATTCTCACGTAGGGCAAAAATAGTAACTCGATTCACGTCAATTTGACTGTGTTTTTGGTTAGCAACACCACTCGATTATTTCGGAGCTGTTTCAACTTATGCAAAGAAGATAAACATTTTTGAGTCTCTACAAATATGGGGAGTTAAAAAATATCGAGTTTGAACACTAATTCTCACGTAGGGCAAAAATAGTAACTCGTTTCACGTCATTTTGGCTGTGTTTTTGGTTAGCAACACCACTCGATTATTTCGGAGCTGTTTCAACTTATGCAAATAACATAAACATTTTTGAGTCTCTACAAGTATGGGGAGTTCAGAAATATCAAGTTTGAACACTCATTCTCACGTAAAGCGAAAATCGTAACTCGAATCACGTCAATTTGGCTGTGTTTTTGGTTAGCAACACCACTGGATTATTTCGGAGCTGTTTCAACTTATGCGAATGAGATAAACATTTTTGAGTCTCTACAAATATGGGGAGTTCAAAAATATCGAGTTTGAACACTAATTCTCACGTAGGGCAAAAATAGTAACTCGTTTCACGTCAATTTGGCTGTGTTTTTGGTTAGCAACACCACTCGATTATTTCGGAGCTGCTTCAACTTATGCAAATAAGATAAGCATTTTTGAGTCTCTACAAGTATGGGGAGTTCAGAAATATCCAGTTTGAACACTCATTCTCACGTAGGACAAAAATCATAACTCGATTCACGTCAATTTGGCTGTGTTTTTGGTTAGCAACACCACTCGATTATTTCGGAGCTGGTTCCACTTATGCAAATAAGATAAACATTTTTGAGTCTCTACAAATATGGGAAGTTCAAAAATATCGAGTTTGAACACTAGTTCTCACGTAGGGCAAAAATCGTAACTCGTTTCACGTCAATTTGGCTGTGTTTTTGGTTAGCAACACCACTCGATTATTTCGGAGCTGTTTCAACTTATGCAAATAAGATGAACATTTATGAGTCTCTACAAATATGGGAAGTTCAAAAATATCGAGTATGAACACTAATTCTCACGTAGGGCAAAAATAGTAACTCGTTTCACGTCAATTTGGCTGTGTTTTTGGTTAGCAACACCACTCGATTATTTCGGAGCTGTTTCAACTTATGCAAATAAGATAAACATTTTTGAGTCTCTACGAGTATGGGGAGTTCAGAAATATCAAGATTGAACACTCATTCTCACGTAAAGCGAAAATCGTAACTCGATTCACGTCAATTTGACTGTGTTTTTGGTTAGCAACACCACTCGATTATTTCGGAGCTGTTTCAACTTATGCAAAGAAGATAAACATTTTTGAGTCTCTACAAATATGGGGAGTTAAAAAATATCGAGTTTGAACACTAATTCTCACGTAGGGCAAAAATAGTAACTCGTTTCACGTCAATTTGGCTGTGTTTTTGGTTAGCAACACCACTCGATTATTTCGGAGCTGTTTCAACTTATGCAAATAACATAAACATTTTTGAGTCTCTACAAGTATGGGGAGTTCAGAAATATCAAGTTTGAACACTCATTCTCACGTAAAGCGAAAATCGTAACTCGAATCACGTCAATTTGGCTGTGTTTTTGGTTAGCAACACCACTGGATTATTTCGGAGCTGTTTCAACTTATGCGAATGAGATAAACATTTTTGAGTCTCTACAAATATGGGGAGTTCAAAAATATCGAGTTTGAACACTAATTCTCACGTAGGGCAAAAATAGTAACTCGATTCACGTCAATTTGACTGTGTTTTTGGTTAGCAACACCACTCGATTATTTCGGAGCTGTTTCAACTTATGCAAAGAAGATAAACATTTTTGAGTCTCTACAAATATGGGGAGTTAAAAAATATCGAGTTTGAACACTAATTCTCACGTAGGGCAAAAATAGTAACTCGTTTCACGTCAATTTGGCTGTGTTTTTGGTTAGCAACACCACTCGATTATTTCGGAGCTGTTTCAACTTATGCAAATAACATAAACATTTTTGAGTCTCTACAAGTATGGGGAGTTCAGAAATATCAAGTTTGAACACTCATTCTCACGTAAAGCGAAAATCGTAACTCGAATCACGTCAATTTGGCTGTGTTTTTGGTTAGCAACACCACTGGATTATTTCGGAGCTGTTTCAACTTATGCGAATGAGATAAACATTTTTGAGTCTCTACAAATATGGGGAGTTCAAAAATATCGAGTTTGAACACTAATTCTCACGTAGGGCAAAAATAGTAACTCGTTTCACGTCAATTTGGCTGTGTTTTTGGTTAGCAACACCACTCGATTATTTCGGAGCTGCTTCAACTTATGCAAATAAGATAAACATTTTTGAGTCTCTACAAGTATGGGGAGTTCAGAAATATCCAGTTTGAACACTCATTCTCACGTAGGACAAAAATCATAACTCGATTCACGTCAATTTGGCTGTGTTTTTGGTTAGCAACACCACTCGATTATTTCGGAGCTGGTTCCACTTATGCAAATAAGATAAACATTTTTGAGTCTCTACAAATATGGGAAGTTCAAAAATATCGAGTTTGAACACTAGTTCTCACGTAGGGCAAAAATCGTAACTCGTTTCACGTCAATTTGGCTGTGTTTTTGGTTAGCAACACCACTCGATTATTTCGGAGCTGTTTCAACTTATGCAAATAAGATGAACATTTATGAGTCTCTACAAATATGGGAAGTTCAAAAATATCGAGTATGAACACTAATTCTCACGTAGGGCAAAAATAGTAACTCGTTTCACGTCAATTTGGCTGTGTTTTTGGTTAGCAACACCACTCGATTATTTCGGAGCTGTTTCAACTTATGCAAAGAAGATAAACATTTTTGAGTCTCTACAAATATGGGGAGTTAAAAAATATCGAGTTTGAACACTAATTCTCACGTAGGGCAAAAATAGTAACTCGTTTCACGTCAATTTGGCTGTGTTTTTGGTTAGCAACACCACTCGATTATTTCGGAGCTGTTTCAACTTATGCAAATAACATAAACATTTTTGAGTCTCTACAAGTATGGGGAGTTCAGAAATATCAAGTTTGAACACTCATTCTCACGTAAAGCGAAAATCGTAACTCGAATCACGTCAATTTGGCTGTGTTTTTGGTTAGCAACACCACTGGATTATTTCGGAGCTGTTTCAACTTATGCGAATGAGATAAACATTTTTGAGTCTCTACAAATATGGGAAGTTCAAAAATATCAAGTTTGAACACTCATTCTCACGTAAAGCGAAAATCGTAACTCGAATCACGTCAATTTGGCTGTGTTTTTGGTTAGCGACACCACTCGATTATTTCGGAGCTGCTTCAACTTATGCAAATAAGATAAGCATTTTTGAGTCTCTACAAGTATGGGGAGTTCAGAAATATCCAGTTTGAACACTCATTCTCACGTAGGACAAAAATCATAACTCGATTCACGTCAATTTGGCTGTGTTTTTGGTTAGCAACACCACTCGATTATTTCGGAGCTGGTTCAACTTATGCAAATAAGATAAACATTTTTGAGTCTCTACAAATATGGGAAGTTCAAAAATATCGAGTTTGAACACTAGTTCTCCCGTAGGGCAAAAATCGTAACTCGTTTCACGTCAATTTGGCTGTGTTTTTGGTTAGCAACACCACTCGATTATTTCGGAGCTGTTTCAACTTATGCAAATAACATAAACATTTTTGAGTCTCTACAAGTATGGGGAGTTCAGAAATATCAAGTTTGAACACTCATTCTCACGTAAAGCGAAAATCGTAACTCGAATCACGTCAATTTGGCTGTGTTTTTGGTTAGCAACACCACTGGATTATTTCGGAGCTGTTTCAACTTATGCGAATGAGATAAACATTTTTGAGTCTCTACAAATATGGGGAGTTCAAAAATATCGAGTTTGAACACTAATTCTCACGTAGGGCAAAATAGTAACTCGTTTCACGTCAATTTGGCTGTGTTTTTGGTTAGCAACACCACTCGATTATTTCGGAGCTGCTTCAACTTATGCAAATAAGATAAGCATTTTTGAGTCTCTACAAGTACGGGGAGTTCAGAAATATCCAGTTTGAACACTCATTCTCACGTAGGACAAAAATCATAACTCGATTCACGTCAATTTGGCTGTGTTTTTGGTTAGCAACACCACTCGATTATTTCGGAGCTGGTTCAACTTATGCAAATAAGATAAACATTTTTGAGTCTCTACAAATATGGGAAGTTCAAAAATATCGAGTTTGAACACTAGTTCTCCCGTAGGGCAAAAATCGTAACTCGTTTCACGTCAATTTGGCTGTGTTTTTGGTTAGCAACACCACTCGATTATTTCGGAGCTGTTTCAACTTATGCAAATAAGATGAACATTTATGAGTCTCTACAAATATGGGAAGTTCAAAAATATCGAGTTTGAACACTAATTCTCACGTAGGGCAAAAATAGTAACTCGTTTCACGTCAATTTGGCTGTGTTTTTGGTTAGCAACACCACTCGATTATTTCGGAGCTGCTTCAACTTATGCAAATAAGATAAGCATTTTTGAGTCTCTACAAGTATGGGGAGTTCAGAAATATCCAGTTTGAACACTCATTCTCACGTAAAGCGAAAATCGTAACTCGATTCACGTCAATTTGGCTGTGTTTTTGGTTAGCAACACCACTCGATTATTTCGGAGCTGGTTCAACTTATGCAAATAAGATAAACATTTTTGAGTCTCTACAAATATGGGAAGTTCAAAAATATCGAGTTTGAACACTAGTTCTCACGTAGGGCAAAAATCGTAACTCGTTTCACGTCAATTTGGCTGTGTTTTTGGTTAGCAACACCACTCGATTATTTCGGAGCTGTTTCAACTTATGCAAATAACATAAACATTTTTGAGTCTCTACAAGTATGGGGAGTTCAAAAATATCGAGTTTGAACACTAATTCTCACGTAGGGCAAAATAGTAACTCGTTTCACGTCAATTTGGCTGTGTTTTTGGTTAGCAACACCACTCGATTATTTCGGAGCTGCTTCAACTTATGCAAATAAGATAAGCATTTTTGAGTCTCTACAAGTACGGGGAGTTCAGAAATATCCAGTTTGAACACTCATTCTCACGTAGGACAAAAATCATAACTCGATTCACGTCAATTTGGCTGTGTTTTTGGTTAGCAACACCACTCGATTATTTCGGAGCTGGTTCAACTTATGCAAATAAGATAAACATTTTTGAGTCTCTACAAATATGGGAAGTTCAAAAATATCGAGTTTGAACACTAGTTCTCCCGTAGGGCAAAAATCGTAACTCGTTTCACGTCAATTTGGCTGTGTTTTTGGTTAGCAACACCACTCGATTATTTCGGAGCTGTTTCAACTTATGCAAATAAGATGAACATTTATGAGTCTCTACAAATATGGGAAGTTCAAAAATATCGAGTTTGAACACTAATTCTCACGTAGGGCAAAAATAGTAACTCGTTTCACGTCAATTTGGCTGTGTTTTTGGTTAGCAACACCACTCGATTATTTCGGAGCTGTTTCAACTTATGCAAATAACATAAACATTTTTGAGTCTCTACAAGTATGGGGAGTTCAGAAATATCAAGTTTGAACACTCATTCTCACGTAAAGCGAAAATCGTAACTCGAATCACGTCAATTTGGCTGTGTTTTTGGTTAGCAACACCACTGTATTATTTCGGAGCTGTTTCAACTTATGCGAATGAGATAAACATTTTTGAGTCTCTACAAATATGGGGAGTTCAAAAATATCGAGTTTGAACACTAATTCTCACGTAGGGCAAAATAGTAACTCGTTTCACGTCAATTTGGCTGTGTTTTTGGTTAGCAACACCACTCGATTATTTCGGAGCTGCTTCAACTTATGCAAATAAGATAAGCATTTTTGAGTCTCTACAAGTATGGGGAGTTCAGAAATATCCAGTTTGAACACTCATTCTCACGTAGGACAAAAATCATAACTCGATTCACGTCAATTTGGCTGTGTTTTTGGTTAGCAACACCACTCGATTATTTCGGAGCTGGTTCAACTTATGCAAATAAGATAAACATTTTTGAGTCTCTACAAATATGGGAAGTTCAAAAATATCGAGTTTGAACACTAGTTCTCCCGTAGGGCAAAAATCGTAACTCGTTTCACGTCAATTTGGCTGTGTTTTTGGTTAGCAACACCACTCGATTATTTCGGAGCTGTTTCAACTTATGCAAATAAGATGAACATTTATGAGTCTCTACAAATATGGGAAGTTCAAAAATATCGAGTTTGAACACTAATTCTCACGTAGGGCAAAAATAGTAACTCGTTTCACGTCAATTTGGCTGTGTTTTTGGTTAGCAACACCACTCGATTATTTCGGAGCTGCTTCAACTTATGCAAATAAGATAAGCATTTTTGAGTCTCTACAAGTATGGGGAGTTCAGAAATATCCAGTTTGAACACTCATTCTCACGTAAAGCGAAAATCGTAACTCGATTCACGTCAATTTGGCTGTGTTTTTGGTTAGCAACACCACTCGATTATTTCGGAGCTGGTTCAACTTATGCAAATAAGATAAACATTTTTGAGTCTCTACAAATATGGGAAGTTCAAAAATATCGAGTTTGAACACTAGTTCTCACGTAGGGCAAAAATCGTAACTCGTTTCACGTCAATTTGGCTGTGTTTTTGGTTAGCAACACCACTCGATTATTTCGGAGCTGTTTCAACTTATGCAAATAAGATGAACATTTATGAGTCTCTACAAATATGGGAAGTTCAAAAATATCGAGTTTGAACACTAATTCTCACGTAGGGCAAAAATAGTAACTCGTTTCACGTCAATTTGGCTGTGTTTTTGGTTAGCAACACCACTCGATTATTTCGGAGCTGTTTCAACTTATGCAAATAACATAAACATTTTTGAGTCTCTACAAGTATGGGGAGTTCAGAAATATCAAGTTTGAACACTCATTCTCACGTAAAGCGAAAATCGTAACTCGAATCACGTCAATTTGGCTGTGTTTTTGGTTAGCAACACCACTGTATTATTTCGGAGCTGTTTCAACTTATGCGAATGAGATAAACATTTTTGAGTCTCTACAAATATGGGGAGTTCAAAAATATCGAGTTTGAACACTAATTCTCACGTAGGGCAAAATAGTAACTCGTTTCACGTCAATTTGGCTGTGTTTTTGGTTAGCAACACCACTCGATTATTTCGGAGCTGCTTCAACTTATGCAAATAAGATAAGCATTTTTGAGTCTCTACAAGTATGGGGAGTTCAGAAATATCCAGTTTGAACACTCATTCTCACGTAGGACAAAAATCATAACTCGATTCACGTCAATTTGGCTGTGTTTTTGGTTAGCAACACCACTCGATTATTTCGGAGCTGGTTCAACTTATGCAAATAAGATAAACATTTTTGAGTCTCTACAAATATGGGAAGTTCAAAAATATCGAGTTTGAACACTAGTTCTCCCGTAGGGCAAAAATCGTAACTCGTTTCACGTCAATTTGGCTGTGTTTTTGGTTAGCAACACCACTCGATTATTTCGGAGCTGTTTCAACTTATGCAAATAAGATGAACATTTATGAGTCTCTACAAATATGGGAAGTTCAAAAATATCGAGTTTGAACACTAATTCTCACGTAGGGCAAAAATAGTAACTCGTTTCACGTCAATTTGGCTGTGTTTTTGGTTAGCAACACCACTCGATTATTTCGGAGCTGCTTCAACTTATGCAAATAAGATAAGCATTTTTGAGTCTCTACAAGTATGGGGAGTTCAGAAATATCCAGTTTGAACACTCATTCTCACGTAAAGCGAAAATCGTAACTCGATTCACGTCAATTTGGCTGTGTTTTTGGTTAGCAACACCACTCGATTATTTCGGAGCTGGTTCAACTTATGCAAATAAGATAAACATTTTTGAGTCTCTACAAATATGGGAAGTTCAAAAATATCGAGTTTGAACACTAGTTCTCACGTAGGGCAAAAATCGTAACTCGTTTCACGTCAATTTGGCTGTGTTTTTGGTTAGCAACACCACTCGATTATTTCGGAGCTGTTTCAACTTATGCAAATAAGATGAACATTTATGAGTCTCTACAAATATGGGAAGTTCAAAAATATCGAGTTTGAACACTAATTCTCACGTAGGGCAAAAATAGTAACTCGTTTCACGTCAATTTGGCTGTGTTTTTGGTTAGCAACACCACTCGATTATTTCGGAGCTGTTTCAACTTATGCAAATAACATAAACATTTTTGAGTCTCTACAAGTATGGGGAGTTCAGAAATATCAAGTTTGAACACTCATTCTCACGTAAAGCGAAAATCGTAACTCGAATCACGTCAATTTGGCTGTGTTTTTGGTTAGCAACACCACTGTATTATTTCGGAGCTGTTTCAACTTATGCGAATGAGATAAACATTTTTGAGTCTCTACAAATATGGGGAGTTCAAAAATATCGAGTTTGAACACTAATTCTCACGTAGGGCAAAATAGTAACTCGTTTCACGTCAATTTGGCTGTGTTTTTGGTTAGCAACACCACTCGATTATTTCGGAGCTGCTTCAACTTATGCAAATAAGATAAGCATTTTTGAGTCTCTACAAGTATGGGGAGTTCAGAAATATCCAGTTTGAACACTCATTCTCACGTAGGACAAAAATCATAACTCGATTCACGTCAATTTGGCTGTGTTTTTGGTTAGCAACACCACTCGATTATTTCGGAGCTGGTTCAACTTATGCAAATAAGATAAACATTTTTGAGTCTCTACAAATATGGGAAGTTCAAAAATATCGAGTTTGAACACTAGTTCTCCCGTAGGGCAAAAATCGTAACTCGTTTCACGTCAATTTGGCTGTGTTTTTGGTTAGCAACACCACTCGATTATTTCGGAGCTGTTTCAACTTATGCAAATAAGATGAACATTTATGAGTCTCTACAAATATGGGAAGTTCAAAAATATCGAGTTTGAACACTAATTCTCACGTAGGGCAAAAATAGTAACTCGTTTCACGTCAATTTGGCTGTGTTTTTGGTTAGCAACACCACTCGATTATTTCGGAGCTGTTTTAACTTATCCAAATAAGATAAGCATTTTTGAGTCTCTACAAGTATGGGGAGTTCAGAAATATCCAGTTTGAACACTCATTCTCACGTAAAGCGAAAATCGTAACTCGATTCACGTCAATTTGGCTGTGTTTTTGGTTAGCAACACCACTCGATTATTTCGGAGCTGGTTCAACTTATGCAAATAAGATAAACATTTTTGAGTCTCTACAAATATGGGAAGTTCAAAAATATCGAGTTTGAACACTAGTTCTCACGTAGGGCAAAAATCGTAACTCGTTTCACGTCAATTTGGCTGTGTTTTTGGTTAGCAACACCACTCGATTATTTCGGAGCTGTTTCAACTTATGCAAATAAGATGAACATTTATGAGTCTCTACAAATATGGGAAGTTCAAAAATATCGAGTTTGAACACTAATTCTCACGTAGGGCAAAAATAGTAACTCGTTTCACGTCAATTTGGCTGTGTTTTTGGTTAGCAACACCACTCGATTATTTCGGAGCTGTTTCAACTTATACAAATAAGATAAACATTTTTGAGTCTCTACAAATATGGGAAGTTCAAAAATATCGAGTTTGAACACTAGTTCTCACGTAGGGCAAAAATCGAAACTCGTTTCACGTCAATTTGGCTGTGTTTTTGGTTAGCAACACCACTCGATTATTTCGAAGCTGTTTCGACTTATGCAAATAAGATAAACATTTTTGAGTCTCTACGAGTATGGGGAGTTCAGAAATATCAAGTTTGAACACTCATTCTCACGTAAAGCGAAAATCGTAACTCGATTCACGTCAATTTGGCTGTGTTTTTGGTTAGCAACGCCACTCGATTATTTCGAAGCTGTTTCAACCTATGCAAATAAGATGAACATTTATGAGTCTCTACAAATATGGGAAGTTCAAAAATATCGAGTTTGAACACTAATTCTCACGTAGGGCAAAAATAGTAACTCGATTCTCGTCAATTTGGCTGTGTTTTTGGTTAGCAACGCCACTCGATTATTTCGAAGCTGTTTCAACTTATGCAAATAAGATGAACATTTATGAGTCTCTACAAGTATGGGAAGTTCAGAAATATCAAGTTTGAACACTCATTCTCACGTAAAGCGAAAATCGTAACTCGATTCACGTCAATTTCGCTGTGTTTTTGGTTAGCAACACCACTCGATTATTTCGGAGCTGTTTCAACTTATGCAAGTAAGATAAACATTTTTGAGTCTCTACAAGTATGGGGAGTTCAAAAATATCGAGTTTGAACACTCATTCTCACGTAGGGCAAAAATCGCGCGCAGCGCGAAGCGCTGCGTGTGAGTTGTGTTTGGTTTGGCCATTGCGCACCCATTTTCAGCTTTCAAACCACAAAAGTCTTCAAAAAAAAACCATCTTCGAAGTTTAAAGAAAGAGAAAGCTAGGCATCTATTAGATATATGTTGTGTGAAAAAATTAGAAAAATCGGTCAAGTTTGCAAAAAGTTATGAGTCCGTGTCGTTACGAAATTTTCCGTTGTCCCTCGTCCCTCGTCCGGTGTCCGCATAGGTTTGAAAATACTACTGAACCGAATTGACTGAAATTTGGCACACTTGTGTGAACCTGAAAGTTAGCTCGGTGAGGGGAGTTTGGTGTTTTAAGGTTTTGTCTGGCGCTTAGCGGGCGCCAATGGGCGCCAAAAGCTAAAAAATATGTGTTCTCATGAGTGAAATTGTCCCAATTTTCGCACAGTTGTCTTAATATTGGTTTGCCATGTCCCCAACTATTGCGCCATGGCCGACACTCGGCGCCAAACGCGGGCGCCTATTGGCGCCAAATGAGAATAAACTTGCGAAGTACTGTTTGACTGGTATTTTGCAGACAAGTATTTTCGCGCCGGCATCGTGTGTTCGCATGCTCAAATAATAGCCAAAAGTTGTTATTAGTCAAAAGAAGACAAGTCAGCTCTTGCTAGGCAAGAAACCGACTGTCCAGTGCATCTACGGTGGTTCAGTGGTATTTTACACACGATACAGGGCGATATCCTATTCCTCAGAGAGAAATATAACGTACAAGTTTATTCAACCTTGCCTTCATAGCGCATTTTCACTCTTGCCTTTGTGTGAATCATATAGAACAGAACATATAATTACATAGGATTCATATACTATATTGTCTATGAACAGTGCAATAATTAATATGTTAAACACAACAATTTACTCTCATCACTTGGTTACAATCACAAACATCTCAGAATGTTGCCAGTTAGTTACATCATCTTAGTAGCTCAGGGGAGAGCGCTTTGCTATTCCAGTTTCACATGTTATTGCTCACATTCACATTTGCATCATTCCTTCACATATTCCTTGCTACATACTCACATGACAGAAAGGTACCAACCTAAAGATTTTAGGCCAATTGCAACGACGTAAAAGAAAAGATACGCAGCCAAAACTCGTTGATACGCAGCCAAATTGGACGTGCGTCAAGAGAAGGCGCACTCACTTTGCGCCAGCGCGCGTTGCTGACACAATCACAATATACTCGCTATCGCGTACGCGACACTCCCCCAAAACACAAGAAAAACAGCTAACAAAGTGAAGCTACAGTCAAAAACAACAACAGATCTATCAATGAAAAGTAAAGCTAAGAGCTAAGTTGCTATAAAACTATACTTGATCATGAAGAACTGACGAAAACCGCCTGCGAGGCGAAATGAAGACGTCGAGCAGCCTCCCCCACGACGACGAACGAAGATGGACGATGTTCCGGAGCAGCAACACATACGAACAGTCCCATTTCACTTCACATCGCTCTGAATGATGTGATTGCATAAAACCTCATTCAGTCACTTTGTTGATCTCAACAATTGCTCACTTTTCCATTCAACTTAAGTTCACAATATACTATAATTTGCTTTCGCTCACACCACACAACATTTTCACAAAAATAACTTGCACTTGCTCACTCACTCTACAATAAACAGAAGGAAATACCATTCAAACAGCTATATTTCAAGCTATTGTGTTTTACGTACTCCCACATATCCATTTTGCATAGCATTGTTCGCGGCATAATTATTCAAGTTCTGAACATTCTGATGTGGACAGAAAGTATTCATAGCATTCGAATTGTTCACTCTCACGTCACCAATTTGCTTTTGTTGATTCCAATGTCCATTCACGCAAGGCTGGTAACCTTGTGCAAAGTGATTCATCGCAAGAAAAGCTCCGCTATTTGGATGAGCTGAATGGAACTACGCAATACAGCAATCACCCGAATCCAATAAATACTTTGCGGCACAATCGAAATTTCACTCGGAAACACTTCGACACTACCATTGCACGCTAGAGAACTCTCACTTTCTCACAATTGCTCCCTTTTTGCTCAACATTCAGTCCACACATCTTTAGTCATCGCACACAACGCAATCAGACTACTTGCTTCCAAATGAGAACACTTTCTCCAACAGTTGCACAACAAATTAAACAACAAAAAAACACAAAAACAGCAACAAATAAACTACTGCACCAGGAGAACACTCCCTTACAATGCTATACTTCCACTACACACAATATACTACTGCAACAGGATGCCGCACCGTCCCTTACATTGCGATAAACCGAAGACAAATACTTCTTGCAACAGGAGGCCGAACAATCCCTTACATTGCTATACATCCGCAATCACACAACATTACTTGCAACAGGACGTCGAACTAACCCTTACATCGCGATAAACCGAAATCCAATACTACTTGCGACAGGCAGCCGAACGATCCCTTACATTGCCAAAATTCCACACTCACACAAAAAAAAAACTAGTTGCATTAATCATTAGTTTCACTCTCTCACTTACATGCATGGTTAAAAGAATAACCAGCTCACTCTCGCAATGATTGCATACAAAATCAAAAACAGGGCACGATCTGTGAAAAAATATTCACTCCAGGAAGAAACTCCGATCAATCGTCAATCGGTCCGTAGGAAAACGTATCATGGCCATGATAACGTCCAGTTGCAGCATCACATTGAAGATTCCAACCTCCATGCGTGGAAGAACGTACAAGATACGACGTAGAACACGTCACACAAGCACACAGAAAGTATCTGGTAGGCTACATGTACCAGATACCAGAATAGTACGACAAATTAAATGAACGAATAATCTCAGATGTTACCAGATTGCCTCGCTCCAGACTCACAATCAGGGGCGGGCAGAGATTGGCTCAGGGTCCCGCCCGATACGACCCCCCCCCTTGAAAAAAATTAAAATGGCCAAAATTCGTGATTTTGGCTCAAAAACCGCCTAAATCGTTAAATAAAGACAATTTACGTCAAACTGAGCGGTTTTTGACCAGTTTTTAAACCAAATTTCGGAAAACTATTTTAGCTGGTAAATTTTTTTTCGAATGACCTCTTCAAGCGAAAGCAAACCGACATTTTGAAGTAAGTCGGAGAGAGTACGTTCTTTCCTGCATAATGACATATTTTGGAAAAGCAACTTACGTTTTTCAGGTATGGAGTTCTCATATGCTAGGAAACGTGTGTCGTGGGGTGCTTCTTCTTCCTTTGTTTGCATGTGCTGCACATTTTACTATACGTGATTGCGTACCTTATTTTCCACCTGCAACCATCCTTTGTTCCACTGCTAATGTATGTGTGTGTGCTTTGCTATTAATGAATCTCCATGCTGTATTGAATAAAAATGAATATCGGAAGTGTCCTGTAGGAAACTGAGTACAATAGTACACATTCACTTGAGGTAATTGACAGTTCATGTATGTAGTTTAAGAAAGACTGGTGATGTAGTATGTAGTTACTGCAAAGGAATATTATCTCGCTATTCAAAAAGGTAATTGTGCGTTAGAAACACCACAAGTCATACACATAGGAGTGGCATGAGTTTATCTTGCAACAAATAGTTATTCATAGTACTGATAGAAACAATGTTCTAGAATGTAATTGGTGTAGCCTTTTGCACTTTCACGGAAACCCCCACAGTTTGAATAGGGAATAGCAATACCCTCTCTGGGGGTCTTGACAACTTCAATCTCATAGTGTTTTCATTTCCACTGAGACTCCTACAGTACCATTTCGAAACTTCAGGTGACATTTACAAACGAAGACTATTTAATGATAACCTAGTTCCAAGAGTGTTCGATAATGTTTGGGAGAACTTAGAAGTTTGTAAAAAACTAGAACAACAGCCTTTGAAACTCTTGGAAAACCAGAAAGGGTACTGTATGGGTCTCAGTAGGAATGATGACGACCATGAGATGTGAAAACTGTCCGAGTCTCTGTTTCACGCCCGTCCTACAGTACTCTTCCACAAACTGTTCGAGAGACTTGGAGAAGTGAAAAGACATTACTGTACAATGAATTAGAACCACTGGAAATATAACTTCTGGTAATGCCTTTCTTCGAATACTTATGAAACTGAGTACTTTTTATATACAATATTTCACTTCACGTATGAGCAAGTATTCGGCAAGTCGAGTGTGTACTCAATCACTTTGGGAGATCAGCTTTATGTTCGCAATTAGCGAGACAACCATCGTAAAATCAATTATAGAAGAGCGAGCCTGAACAGCGAAAAACTCTAAACTATTATAAACTATCGCATAGTGATTGAACTTTCACAGATTGAACTTTCCAATTACCGAATTCTTTTCTATCTCGAAGTACTCTCAAAAACGAAATAGAAGATTTTTGCAATCGTAATGTTTGCGTATTTGTGATAGTATAGTTCACACCATTCCTACTGAGACTCGTACAGTAACCTTACAAACTTTTCGAAGGCTGTTGTGAAGCTGAAAATGTAGTTCATTGAAAATGCTCTCGTATATTTACTCCACCTGAGAAGGAGAATGAGGTACGAAAATCCTCAACTTCTCCTATCAAAAGTGAGTGAGCATAACGGTTTGGAAGTTTTGAAATCCTACTGTAGGAGTCTCAGTAGGAATGAATACTACAAGAAGTCTTTACTACAACAGTACATACGGTATAGTGCGTTTCACCAATCAATGTCTTTCTACAGTTCGCGCAGATTACTGTAGAGGGTTATAAGTACGTGGAACAGACTATATATACTTTTTGGGAAAGATATTGAATGTCATTGTCCTTTCCAATGTCGAAAGTCGATTTTGTCATCGAAACCACCTAACGTTCAGGAAGTCAGATTGGAGTCTGCTCTGTATACTGTAGGAGTCCCAGTAAGATGCACAAAAAGTATACTCTGAGATCCGTGAAACCTTTTATCGATGACCTTCCTTATATACTCATTGAACCGTGATGAATTACATATACTTACTGCAGAAATGTTTCTAACCTCTCAAAGCTGAGTCTGAACCTACAGTTTGATTGACACTGAGAATGCACTGTCCGCACCGACTGTCCGTCATCTCAACTCACTGTCGTGCTCGACCTACTAACTCGGAGAGAACTGTATGGTGAAAATATGTATTAAGACAAGTTACGCTAATATAATATTTATGAAAGTTGTAGCTGGGCGCCCGCATTTTCTATACTTACCAGTGGTGTATTGGTGCATGGGACACGTATTTCTACTTTCAACCAATGTTTGACAATTTTATCACACCTGTTCTGCTAGAATCAACATTAAAATCATAATCCGAGCACTTACGAAGCGCTGTTGACCGAAAACAATGACCTAAATATATATTGTTTGGGGTATTCTAGAAAACGCAATTTTCTTTCAAACCATGTTAAACGGTTTTCAAATTTGAAAAGAGCATATTTTTATGGTACTATAATGACCAATTTCAAGCAAAACAAAAATTGTTAAGTCTTCTAAATAAATAGATGAAAATGATCGTTTTTTTGGCTCGCCAATCCATAGGCCTATTCCGTGCCCCATAGCTAAAAAACTGCTCCAGTGCGCTGCAGTTTAAATCCATGGATTAGACTGATTTCTTTGAAAAAAATACGACGGACTGTTATTATTTTATTAAACTACTGGTGAGTCGTTATTGTTTGCTGATTTTGTTAGTCAATTATTACATAATTGGGTCACGAGCAATTCATTAAACATGCATTAACTCCTCCCGTGACCTAACCAGCTATGTAGTATGCATATATTTCCAAGTATATACTTTATTTCAAATCAATTCAAAGGTTCCGAACCAATATTTTACTCAGTTTAGTTGAAATCAAACCACGGGCAGGAAACTAGGAGTTAATTATTGTTTCATCCCAATTATACAAGGAACCGGGTTACATACAAGCAACTCAAAGCAATTAACCTATGTGACCATGTCTACCAATGCAACATGGTTTCTTTCTGGTGGCATGTATGCTGTTCGCTTTTGTAATATGTCGTTTTTAACACTCATGTTCAGACCTCGGTTATAGATAGTTTGACGGAACTACAAACGGTACCTAAGCTTTGGCCATTAGAACGTATATTCACATTCTTGTACTACTTAAAAGCATGAGCTTCCTACCTGACAACATGAGAGGTGTGACAATACCTGTTTTAAGGTGTGATAATAGAGAGCTTGCTTTCATTGCGAACCAATCCACCAGTGTTCATATATATGTATACTTTATTCACTTTGTTTCATATAGTAAAAGTAGATAATATATTTATCAATATTTACATGAAGTATATATCATATGTACACGGATCACGAATAAAGTACACGAATAAAGTTGATTATCTTCTGATCGGGGTCTCTTGAAGGTAGAACCTCTTGAATAGTACAGCCTGAAAAACACAATTTTGCTATGGTAATCTTCACATTTCGAGCACAATTTTCCAAAAAATCGGCCCCTTCGGGGCCGATACGACCCCCCCTCTTGACATTTTTGGCTCGGCGAGCCAACTCTGCCCGCCCCTGCTCACAATTAGTAGTCAGTGAAAGTTCCTGTTCACCAACCACTCCATTAATACCCTATCCTTATTTCATATTCGCCACACACTTATTGCAAAAATTCACTAGCACTCCATTCACTTAGTAAAGGATGAATAAATAGAAAAGAAATTTGCATGCACAAATAAAATCTCAATCAGTCCAATATCCATTATTTGCTCCACAACTCCACATTCCAACGAGAAATTAACACTACACTCAGATCACATTCATCCCAATATCCATCACCCATCAACAATAACAATTGCAGAACTCCAAATTCCAAGAAAGACAGTTTCACACTTTCACTGCTCACAGTCTAATAACTTCTAGAAGTTACTCAATCTCATTTAAACAGCGAAAATGTTTGCAGCAGCCACTCTCAACTATTTGCAAATCGAGAATCAATTGTCACAGATCGATCCGAAATATACAAGAGTTCTCTCTCATACACCTACATCCTATCCTGCATTCGCACTCATTCACAATAATTGGTTAGCTGCCACACTCTCTTCAGTCCAATTCTCATAGCAATGTCACACAAACAGTAGTAGCCTAATTAAGTTGTTCTTCAATGAACACTCAATTTGAAAACTACATATCGCGCTCGCATCACAGTTCAAGAGAGAAACTACACAAAGTACATCGCCGAACAATATCACAGAGATAGCCAGAATAAACTAACAAATCCCATCTGAAAATCTGGAAACTGCATGATCGCCTCACGTAAGTTGCGCAATTTGCTGTTTTCACTCACTTGCACTCCATTTATTCACTTGCTCACGGATAATAATAGAAAAAAGAATGAAAGGAAAAAAATAACAGTCAACTGCAACAGTGCTTCGCACCAGCTGCCACTAGTAATAAATTTCCTCTTACCTTTGACTCCAGTAGAATCCCGACCATTTGTGGCCACCTCAACGACCTCTCTTGTGTTTAAAAGACGAAACAGTTGACCTCATCGCATCATTTGAGCTCTATACCACGAGAACGATCATCCGAACGACGTACGACATAGAATCATGAAACCTGAAACAAAGATGAAATCCACAATCCATTGCTGTCATTCACTCGCGGAATTCACTCTCAAATCCAGCACAATGGTGCGTCAACATGTCAATTCCTCATAATCTCGCCAGTCCTTCACTCATTTTGGTGCCACACGAATTCAAAATATTGCGATCCGACACACATAAATAAATTACTAGAATGACAAGAAAATAGAACATTGTCTCGCACTCATTTTCCCTTACTTGCAAATTAATCACGAAAATAACAGCACAAGAACTGCTGCACTCTCCCTCTTTCTGATGCAAAACATAACACTCAACTCGAAATACCAATCAATCAGCACTCATGATAATATACTTTTCTAGTATTGAATCAGAAGAGAAAAATCACTTTCAGAATAGTCACCTTGCTGCTGTCCATTGTCCAATTTCTTCGAACAAAAAAAATCCAGTTCATTTTGCTCAAATTCTTGGTATAATCACGAAAAACCAGCTCTGGAACATTCCAACATGATTACCAGTTCCTTTGCAACAGATCACAACACTAGAAAAGAATAGAATCACAATAGATCACAAAACAAACAACAAAAACGATAATGTGGCGTCAAAATCGAGTATTTGCTATCTATTTTCAAACGACCATTTTTCGCGCCTCACTTTAGCAATGGGGCAGATTATTTGCATTCGGTCACAGTTCTCTCAAATCATCAAAAATTCTTGCAAATCGAGAAAATTCAAGTTCACATCACAGAACTAAATGATTCACACAAATTACAGGCATTTCACTCCATTATCACATTATCCATTTGCCGATGCACCATTTCGCGCCGGCATCGTGTGTTCGCATGCTCAAATAATAGCCAAAAGTTGTTATTAGTCAAAAGAAGACAAGTCAGCTCTTGCTAGGCAAGAAACCGACTGTCCAGTGCATCTACGGTGGTTCAGTGGTATTTTACACACGATACAGGGCGATATCCTATTCCTCAGAGAGAAATATAACGTACAAGTTTATTCAACCTTGCCTTCATAGCGCATTTTCACTCTTGCCTTTGTGTGAATCATATAGAACAGAACATATAATTACATAGGATTCATATACTATATTGTCTATGAACAGTGCAATAATTAATATGTTAAACACAACAATTTACTCTCATCACTTGGTTACAATCACAAACATCTCAGAATGTTGCCAGTTAGTTACATCATCTTATTAGCTCAGGGGAGAGCGCTTTGCTATTCCAGTTTCACATGTTATTGCTCACATTCACATTTGCATCATTCCTTCACATATTCCTTGCTACATACTCACATGACAGAAAGGTACCAACCTAAAGATTTTAGGCCAATTGCAACGACGTAAAAGAAAAGATACGCAGCCAAAACTCGTTGATACGCAGCCAAATTGGACGTGCGTCAAGAGAAGGCGCACTCACTTTGCGCCAGCGCGCGTTGCTGACACAATCACAATATACTCGCTATCGCGTACGCGACAAGTATGAAGTATAAATAAAGGAAGCCATAGAGGTTTGTCATTCATCTTATTACCAACGGCGCCTATTCTAGGCGCCAATTGGCGCCAAAATCGGAAATTGGGATTTCCGATGAAAAATCGGCGTTTTCAAATTGAAACCCCATAAATAATGGGTCAGAAAGTTTATCACGGTCCACTCTGAAAAAAACTGTGCTCTCGTGTTATGAAAATTTTCGTCGTTCCTCGTCTCCCGTCCGGTGTCCGCATAGGTTTGAAAAAACAACTGAACCAAATTGGCTAAAATTTAAAACACATGTGTGAACCCCGAAGACAGCTCGGCGCCTAAGTTTGGGCATGTCATGTTGCTTATGGCGCCTGGCGCGGGCCCCAAGTGGCGCCAAGCTACGAAAAATATAGGCTCCCACGAGTGAAATGATCTAAAATTTTGCATAGAGGTTAAAATAGTGATTACCAGCTTTTTCCGGAATTGTGGTACCATGGTTAACATTAGGCACCGAACGCTGGCTCTAGTGGCGCTATAAGAGAAAAAAACTGCCTTTGTACTAATAATGACACAGATTCATCACAAAGCTCAGATTTCAATGAACGAAGTGGAAAAAGGCTGTTTTTGTACCAGTTTGTCAATCACGCCTATTTTACAGGTTAATTGGCGCCCAAAATAATTCGAACAACCCGTTGGAAAACAACTTCGTCTAGATATCAGGATGTTTGATCGTCACCAATTTTTCGAAATTCATTGTTGCTGTTCTAATCTAGGAGTGGTTGTACTAGTACAACTAGCAAAAATAGAACAATTCGTTAAAAGTGGGAGACCAGGAAGTGTGTGAGTTCTGTTCGGTTTCACCGTTTTCAGCAAAAAGTGAACAATACGATGTTGTGAATGAGTGTGCAACAAAAATAGAACAATACATTTGTTTGCACAACGGTTTACAACATCACAACGTACTTACGTAAATCCAATATGCACTTTCTCACTAAAATTACATTTTTCTAATGGTTTTTTTTGTGAACCGTTGTGCGAACAAATGTATTGTTCTATTTTTGTTGCACACTCATTCACAACATCGTATTGTTCACTTTTTGCTGAAAACGGTGAAACCGAACAGAACTCACACACTTCCTGGTCTCCCACTTTTTACGAATCGTAACTTGTTTCACGTCAATTTGGCTGTGTTTTTGGTTGCAACACCACTCGATTATTTCGGAGCTGTTTCAACTTATGCAAATAAGATGAACATTTATGAGTCTCTACAAATATGGGAAGTTCAAAAATATCGAGTTTGAACACTAATTCTCACGTAGGGCAAAAATAGTAACTCGATTCACGTCAATTTGGCTGTGTTTTTGGTTAGCAACGCCACTCGATTATTTCGAAGCTGTTTCAACTTATGCAAATAAGACGAACATTTATGAGTCTCTACAAGTATGGGAAGTTCAGAAATATCAAGTTTGAACACTCATTCTCACGTAAAGCGAAAATCGTAACTCGATTCACGTCAATTTCGCTGTGTTTTTGGTTAGCAACACCACTCGATTATTCCGGAGCTGTTTCAACTTATGCAAATAAGATAAACATTTTTGAGTCTCTACAAGTATGGGGAGTTCAAAAATATCGAGTTTGAACACTCATTCTCACGTAGGGCAAAAATCGCGCGCAGCGCGAAGCGCTGCGTGTGAGTTGTGGTTTGGTTTGGCCGTTGCGCACCCATTTTCAGCTTTCAAACCACAAAAGTCTTCAAAAAAAAAACCATCTTCGAAGTTTAAAGAAAGAGAAAGCTAGGCATCTATTAGATATATGTTGTGTGAAAAAATTAGAAAAATCGGTCAAGTTTGCAAAAAGTTATGAGTCCGTGTCGTTACGAAATTTTCCGTTGTCCCTCGTCCCTCGTCCGGTGTCCGCATAGGTTTGAAAATACTACTGAACCGAATTGACTGAAATTTGGCACACTTGTGTGAACCTGAAAGTTAGCTCGGTGAGGGGAGTTTGGTGTTTTAAGGTTTTGTCTGGCGCTTGGCGCGGGCGCCAATAGGCGCCAAAAGCTAAAAAATATGTGTTCTCATGAGTGAAATTGTCCCAATTTTCGCACAGTTGTCTTAATATTGGTTTGCCATGTCCCCAACTATTGCGCCATGGCCGACACTCGGCGCCAAACGCGGGCGCCTATTGGCGCCAAATGAGAATAAACTTGCGAAGTACTGTTTGACTGGTATTTTGCAGACCAGTATGAAGTATAAATAAAGGAAGCCATAGAGGTTTGTCATTCATCTTATTACCAACGGCGCCTATTCTAGGCGCCAATTGGCGCCAAAATCGGAAATTGGGATTTCCGATGAAAAATCGGCGTTTTCAAATTGAAACCCCATAAATAATGGGTCAGAAAGTTTATCACGGTCCACTCTGAAAAAAACTGTGCTCTCGTGTTATGAAAATTTTCGTCGTTCCTCGTCTCCCGTCCGGTGTCCGCATAGGTTTGAAAAAACAACTGAACCAAATTGGCTAAAATTTAAAACACATGTGTGAACCCCGAAGACAGCTCGGCGCCTAAGTTTGGGCATGTCATGTTGCTTATGGCGCCTGGCGCGGGCCCCAAGTGGCGCCAAGCTACGAAAAATATAGGCTCCCACGAGTGAAATGATCTAAAATTTTGCATAGAGGTTAAAATAGTGATTACCAGCTTTTTCCGGAATTGTGGTACCATGGTTAACATTAGGCACCGAACGCTGGCTCTAGTGGCGCTAAAAGAGAAAAAAACTGCCTTTGTACTAATAATGACACAGATTCATCACAAAGCTCAGATTTCAATCAACGAAGTGGAAAAAGGCTGTTTTTGTACCAGTTTGTCAATCACGCCTATTTTACAGGTTAATTGGCGCCCAAAATAATTCGAACAACCCGTTGGAAAACAACTTCGTCTAGATATCAGGATGTTTGATCGTCACCAATTTTTCGAAATTCATTGTTGCTGTTCTAATCTAGGAGTGGTTGTACTGGTACAACTAGCAAAAATAGAACAATTCGTAAAAAGTGGGAGACCAGGAAGTGTGTGAGTTCTGTTCGGTTTCACCGTTTTCAGCAAAAAGTGAACAATACGATGTTGTGAATGAGTGTGCAACAAAAATAGAACAATACATTTGTTTGCACAACGGTTTACAACATCACAACGTACTTACGTAAATCCAATATGCACTTTCTCACTAAAATTACATTTTTCTAATGGTTTTTTTGTGAACCGTTGTGCGAACAAATGTATTGTTCTATTTTTGTTGCACACTCATTCACAACATCGTATTGTTCACTTTTTGCTGAAAACGGTGAAACCGAACAGAACTCACACACTTCCTGGTCTCCCACTTTTTACGAATCGTAACTTGTTTCACGTCAATTTGGCTGTGTTTTTGGTTGCAACACCACTCGATTATTTCGGAGCTGTTTCAACTTATGCAAATAAGATAAACATTTTTGAGTCTCTACAAATACGGGGAATTCAAAAATATCGAGTTTGAACACTAATTCTCACGTAGGGCAAAAATAGTAACTCGTTTCACGTCAATTTGGCTGTGTTTTTGGTTAGCAACACCACTCGATTATTTCGGAGCTGTTTCAACTTATGCAAATAAGATAAACATTTTTGAGTCTCTACGAGTATGGGGAGTTCAGAAATATCAAGTTTGAACACTCATTCTCACGTAAAGCGAAAATCGTAACTCGATTCACGTCAATTTGGCTGTGTTTTTGGTTAGCAACACCACTCGATTATTTCGGAGCTGTTTCAACTTATGCAAAGAAGATAAACATTTTTGAGTCTCTACAAATATGGGGAGTTAAAAAATATCGAGTTTGAACACTAATTCTCACGTAGGGCAAAAATAGTAACTCGTTTCACGTCAATTTGGCTGTGTTTTTGGTTAGCAACACCACTCGATTATTTCGGAGCTGTTTCAACTTATGCAAAGAAGATAAACATTTTTGAGTCTCTACAAGTATGGGGAGTTCAGAAATATCAAGTTCGAACACTCATTCTCACGTAGGACAAAAATCGTAACTCGATTCACGTCAATTTGGCTGTGTTTTTGGTTAGCAACACCACTCGATTATTTCGGAGCTGTTTCAACTTATGCAAATAAGATAAACATTTTTGAGTCTCTACGAGTATGGGGAGTTCAGAAATATCAAGTTTGAACACTCATTCTCACGTAAAGCGAAAATCGTAACTCGATTCACGTCGATTTGGCTGTGATTTTGGTTAGCAACACCACTGGATTATTTCGGAGCTGTTTCAACTTATGCGAATGAGATAAACATTTTTGAGTCTCTACAAATATGGGGAGTTCAAAAACATCGAGTTTGAACACTAATTCTCACGTAGGGCAAAAATAGTAACTCGTTTCACGTCAATTTGGCTGTGTTTTCGGTTAGCAACACCACTCGATTATTTCGGAGCTGTTTCAACTTGTGCAAAGAAGATAAACATTTTTGAGTCTCTACAAATATGGGGAGTTAAAAAATATCGAGTTTGAACACTAATTCTCACGTAGGGCAAAAATAGTAACTCGTTTCACGTCAATTTGGCTGTGTTTTTGGTTAGCAACACCACTCGATTATTTCGGAGCTGTTTCAACTTATGCGAATGAGATAAACATTTTTGAGTCTCTACAAATATGGGGAGTTCAAAAACATCGAGTTTGAACACTAATTCTCACGTAGGGCAAAAATAGTAACTCGTTTCACGTCAATTTGGCTGTGTTTTCGGTTAGCAACACCACTCGATTATTTCGGAGCTGTTTCAACTTGTGCAAAGAAGATAAACATTTTTGAGTCTCTACAAATATGGGGAGTTAAAAAATATCGAGTTTGAACACTAATTCTCACGTAGGGCAAAAATAGTAACTCGTTTCACGTCAATTTGGCTGTGTTTTTGGTTAGCAACACCACTCGATTATTTCGGAGCTGTTTCAACCTATGCAAATAACATAAACATTTTTGAGTCTCTACAAGTATGGGGAGTTCAGAAATATCAAGTTTGAACACTCATTCTCACGTAAAGCGAAAATCGTAACTCGATTCACGTCAATTTGGCTGTGTTTTTGGTTAGCAACACCACTGGATTATTTCGGAGCTGTTTCAACTTATGCGAATGAGATAAAAAATTTTGAGTCTCTACAAATATGGGGAGTTCAAAAATATCGAGTTTGAACACTAATTCTCACGTAGGGCAAAAATAGTAACTCGTTTCACGTCAATTTGGCTGTGTTTTTGGTTAGCAACACCACTCGATTATTTCGGAGCTGTTTCAACTTATGCAAATAAGATAAACATTTTTGAGTCTCTACAAATATGGGAAGTTCAAAAATATCGAGTTTGAACACTCATTCTCACGTAAAGCGAAAATCGTAACTCGATTCACGTCAATTTCGCTGTGTTTTTGGTTAGCAACACCACTCGATTATTTCGGAGCTGTTTCAACTTATCCAAATAAGATAAACATTTTTGAGTCTCTACAAATATGGGGAGTTAAAAAATATCGAGTTTGAACACTCATTCTCACGTAAAGCGAAAATCGTAACTCGAATCACGTCAATTTGGCTGTGTTTTTGGTTAGCAACACCACTGGATTATTTCGGAGCTGTTTCAACTTATGCGAATGAGATAAACATTTTTGAGTCTCTACAAATATGGGGAGTTCAAAAATATCGAGTTTGAACACTAGTTCTCACGTAGGGCAAAAATCGTAACTCGTTTCACGTCAATTTGGCTGTGTTTTTGGTTAGCAACACCACTCGATTATTTCGGAGCTGTTTCAACTTATGCAAATAAGATGAACATTTATGAGTCTCTACAAATATGGGAAGTTCAAAAATATCGAGTTTGAACACTAATTCTCACGTAGGGCAAAAATAGTAACTCGTTTCACGTCAATTTGGCTGTGTTTTTGGTTAGCAACACCACTCGATTATTTCGGAGCTGCTTCAACTTATGCAAATAAGATAAGCATTTTTGAGTCTCTACAAGTATGGGGAGTTCAGAAATATCCAGTTTGAACACTCATTCTCACGTAAAGCGAAAATCGTAACTCGATTCACGTCAATTTGGCTGTGTTTTTGGTTAGCAACACCACTCGATTATTTCGGAGCTGGTTCAACTTATGCAAATAAGATAAACATTTTTGAGTCTCTACAAATATGGGAAGTTCAAAAATATCGAGTTTGAACACTAGTTCTCACGTAGGGCAAAAATCGTAACTCGTTTCACGTCAATTTGGCTGTGTTTTTGGTTAGCAACACCACTCGATTATTTCGGAGCTGTTTCAACTTATGCAAATAAGATGAACATTTATGAGTCTCTACAAATATGGGAAGTTCAAAAATATCGAGTTTGAACACTAATTCTCACGTAGGGCAAAAATAGTAACTCGTTTCACGTCAATTTGGCTGTGTTTTTGGTTAGCAACACCACTCGATTATTTCGGAGCTGTTTCAACCTATGCAAATAAGATAAACATTTTTGAGTCTCTACAAATATGGGAAGTTCAAAAATATCGAGTTTGAACACTAGTTCTCACGTAGGGCAAAAATCGTAACTCGTTTCACGTCAATTTGGCTGTGTTTTTGGTTAGCAACACCACTCGATTATTTCGGAGCTGTTTCAACTTATGCAAATAAGATAAACATTTTTGAGTCTCTACGAGTATGGGGAGTTCAGAAATATCAAGTTTGAACACTCATTCTCACGTAAAGCGAAAATCGTAACTCGATTCACGTCAATTTGGCTGTGTTTTTGGTTAGCAACACCACTCGATTATTTCGGAGCTGTTTCAACTTATGCAAAGAAGATAAACATTTTGAGTCTCTACAAATATGGGGAGTTAAAAAATATCGAGTTTGAACACTAATTCTCACGTAGGGCAAAAATAGTAACTCGTTTCACGTCAATTTGGCTGTGTTTTTGGTTAGCAACACCACTCGATTATTTCGGAGCTGTTTCAACTTATGCAAATAACATAAACATTTTTGAGTCTCTACAAGTATGGGGAGTTCAGAAATATCAAGTTTGAACACTCATTCTCACGTAAAGCGAAAATCGTAACTCGAATCACGTCAATTTGGCTGTGTTTTTGGTTAGCAACACCACTGGATTATTTCGGAGCTGTTTCAACTTATGCGAATGAGATAAACATTTTGAGTCTCTACAAATATGGGAAGTTCAAAAATATCGAGTTTGAACACTAATTCTCACGTAGGGCAAAAATAGTAACTCGTTTCACGTCAATTTGGCTGTGTTTTTGGTTAGCAACACCACTCGATTATTTCGGAGCTGCTTCAACTTATGCAAATAAGATAAGCATTTTTGAGTCTCTACAAGTATGGGGAGTTCAAAAATATCGAGTTTGAACACTAATTCTCACGTAGGGCAAAAATAGTAACTCGTTTCACGTCAATTTGGCTGTGTTTTTGGTTAGCAACACCACTCGATTATTTCGGAGCTGGTTCAACTTATGCAAATAAGATAAACATTTATGAGTCTCTACAAATATGGGAAGTTCAAAAATATCGAGTTTGAACACTAATTCTCACGTAGGGCAAAAATAGTAACTCGTTTCACGTCAATTTGGCTGTGTTTTTGGTAAGCAACACCACTCGATTATTTCGGAGCTGGTTCAACTTATGCAAATAAGATGAACATTTATGAGTCTCTACAAATATGGGAAGTTCAAAAATATCGAGTTTGAACACTAATTCTCACGTAGGGCAAAAATAGTAACTCGTTTCACGTCAATTTGGCTGTGTTTTTGGTTAGCAACACCACTCGATTATTTCGGAGCTGTTTCAAATTATGCAAATAAGATAAACATTTTTGAGTCTCTACAAATATGGTAAGTTCAAAAATATCGAGTTTGAACACTAGTTCTCACGTAGGGCAAAAATCGTAACTCGTTTCACGTCAATTTGGCTGTGTTTTTGGTTAGCAACACCACTCGATTATTTCGGAGCTGTTTCAACTTATGCAAATAAGATAAACATTTTTGAGTCTCTACGAGTATGGGGAGTTCAGAAATATCAAGTTTGAACACTCATTCTCACGTAAAGCGAAAGTCGTAACTCGATTCACGTCAATTTGGCTGTGTTTTTGGTTAGCAACACCACTCGATTATTTCGGAGCTGTTTCAACTTATGCAAAGAAGATAAACATTTTGAGTCTCTACAAATATGGGGAGTTAAAAAATATCGAGTTTGAACACTAATTCTCACGTAGGGCAAAAATAGTAACTCGTTTCACGTCAATTTGGCTGTGTTTTTGGTTAGCAACACCACTGGATTATTTCGGAGCTGTTTCAACTTATGCGAATGAGATAAACATTTTTGAGTCTCTACAAATATGGGGAGTTAAAAAATATCGAGTTTGAACACTAATTCTCACGTAGGGCAAAAATAGTAACTCGTTTCACGTCAATTTGGCTGTGTTTTTGGTTAGCAACACCACTCGATTATTTCGGAGCTGTTTCAATTTATGCAAATAACATAAACATTTTTGAGTCTCTACAAGTATGGGGAGTTCAGAAATATCAAGTTTGAACACTCATTCTCACGTAAAGCGAAAATCGTAACTCGAATCACGTCAATTTGGCTGTGTTTTTGGTTAGCAACACCACTGGATTATTTCGGAGCTGTTTCAACTTATGCGAATGAGATAAACATTTTTGAGTCTCTACAAATATGGGGAGTTAAAAAATATCGAGTTTGAACACTAATTCTCACGTAGGGCAAAAATAGTAACTCGTTTCACGTCAATTTGGCTGTGTTTTTGGTTAGCAACACCACTCGATTATTTCGGAGCTGCTTCAACTTATGCAAATAAGATAAGCATTTTTGAGTCTCTACAAGTATGGGGAGTTCAGAAATATCCAGTTTGAACACTCATTCTCACGTAAAGCGAAAATCGTAACTCGATTCACGTCAATTTGGCTGTGTTTTTGGTTAGCAACACCACTCGATTATTTCGGAGCTGTTTCAACTTATGCAAAGAAGATAAACATTTTGAGTCTCTACAAATATGGGGAGTTAAAAAATATCGAGTTTGAACACTAATTCTCACGTAGGGCAAAAATAGTAACTCGTTTCACGTCAATTTGGCTGTGTTTTTGGTTAGCAACACCACTCGATTATTTCGGAGCTGTTTCAACTTATGCAAATAACATAAACATTTTTGAGTCTCTACAAGTATGGGGAGTTCAGAAATATCAAGTTTGAACACTCATTCTCACGTAAAGCGAAAATCGTAACTCGAATCACGTCAATTTGGCTGTGTTTTTGGTTAGCAACACCACTGGATTATTTCGGAGCTGTTTCAACTTATGCGAATGAGATAAACATTTTGAGTCTCTACAAATATGGGGAGTTCAAAAATATCGAATTTGAACACTAATTCTCACGTAGGGCAAAAATAGTAACTCGTTTCACGTCAATTTGGCTGTGTTTTTGGTTAGCAACACCACTCGATTATTTCGGAGCTGTTTCAACTTATGCAAATAACATAAACATTTTTGAGTCTCTACAAGTATGAGGAGTTCAGAAATATCAAGTTTGAACACTCATTCTCACGTAAAGCGAAAATCGTAACTCGAATCACGTCAATTTGGCTGTGTTTTTGGTTAGCAACACCACTGGATTATTTCGGAGCTGTTTCAACTTATGCGAATGAGATAAACATTTTGAGTCTCTACAAATATGGGGAGTTCAAAAATATCGAATTTGAACACTAATTCTCACGTAGGGCAAAAATAGTAACTCGTTTCACGTCAATTTGGCTGTGTTTTTGGTTAGCAACACCACTCGATTATTTCGGAGCTGCTTCAACTTATGCAAATAAGATAAGCATTTTTGAGTCTCTACAAGTATGGGGAGTTCAGAAATATCCAGTTTGAACACTCATTCTCACGTAGGACAAAAATCGTAACTCGATTCACGTCAATTTGGCTGTGTTTTTGGTTAGCAACACCACTTGATTATTTCGGAGCTGTTTCAACTTATGCAAATAAGATAAACATTTTTGAGTCTCTACGAGTATGGGGAGTTCAGAAATATCAAGTTTGAACACTCATTCTCACGTAAAGCGAAAATCGTAACTCGATTCACGTCAATTTGGCTGTGTTTTTGGTTAGCAACACCACTCGATTATTTCGGAGCTGGTTCAACTTATGCAAATAAGGTAAACATTTTTGAGTCTCTACAAATATGGGAAGTTCAAAAATATCGAGTTTGAACACTAGTTCTCACGTAGGGCAAAAATCGTAACTCGTTTCACGTCAATTTGGCTGTGTTTTTGGTTAGCAACACCACTCGATTATTTCGGAGCTGTTTCAACTTATGCAAATAAGATAAACATTTTTGAGTCTCTACGAGTATGGGGAGTTCAGAAATATCAAGTTTGAACACTCATTCTCACGTAAAGCGAAAATCGTAACTCGATTCACGTCAATTTGGCTGTGTTTTTGGTTAGCAACACCACTCGATTATTTCGGAGCTGTTTCAACTTATGCAAATAACATAAACATTTTTGAGTCTCTACAAGTATGGGGAGTTCAGAAATATCACGTTTGAACACTCATTCTCACGTAAAGCGAAAATCGTAACTCGATTCACGTCAATTTGGCTGTGTTTTTGGTTAGCAACACCACTCGATTATTTCGGAGCTGTTTCAACTTATGCGAATGAGATAAAATTTTTGAGTCTCTACAAATATGAAGTGTTCAAAAATATCGAGTTTGAACACTAGTTCTCACGTAGGGCAAAAAAAGTAACTCGTTTCACGTCAATTTGGCTGTGTTTTTGGTTAGCAACACCACTCGATTATTTCGGAGCTGCTTCAACTTATGCAAATAAGATAAGCATTTTTGAGTCTCTACAAGTATGGGGAGTTCAGAAATATCAAGTTTGAACACTCATTCTCACGTAGGACAAAAATCGTAACTCGATTCACGTCAATTTGGCTGTGTTTTTGGTTAGTAACACCACTCGATTATTTCGGAGCTGTTTCAACTTATGCAAATAAGATAAACATTTCTGAGTCTCTACGAGTATGAAGTGTTCAAAAATATCGAGTTTGAACACTAATTCTCACGTAGGGCAAAAAAAGTAACTCGTTTCACGTCAATTTGGCTGTGTTTTTGGTTAGCAACACCACTCGATTATTTCGGAGCTGCTTCAACTTATGCAAATAAGATAAGCATTTTTGAGTCTCTACAAGTATGGGGAGTTCAGAAATATCAAGTTTGAACACTCATTCTCACGTAGGACAAAAATCGTAACTCGATTCACGTCAATTTGGCTGTGTTTTTGGTTAGTAACACCACTCGATTATTTCGGAGCTGTTTCAACTTATGCAAATAAGATAAACATTTCTGAGTCTCTACGAGTATGAAGTGTTCAAAAATATCGAGTTTGAACACTAATTCTCACGTAGGGCAAAAAAAGTAACTCGTTTCACGTCAATTTGGCTGTGTTTTTGGTTAGCAACACCACTCGATTATTTCGGAGCTGCTTCAACTTATGCAAATAAGATAAGCATTTTTGAGTCTCTACAAGTATGGGGAGTTCAGAAATATCAAGTTTGAACACTCATTCTCACGTAGGACAAAAATCGTAACTCGATTCACGTCAATTTGGCTGTGTTTTTGGTTAGCAACACCACTCGATTATTTCGGAGCTGCTTCAACTTATGCAAATAAGATAAGCATTTTTGAGTCTCTACAAGTATGGGGAGTTCAGAAATATCAAGTTTGAACACTCATTCTCACGTAGGGCAAAAATAGTAACTCGTTTCACGTCAATTTGGCTGTGTTTTTGGTTAGCAACACCACTCGATTATTTCGGAGCTGCTTCAACTTATGCAAATAAGATAAGCATTTTTGAGTCTCTACAAGTATGGGGAGTTCAGAAATATCCAGTTTGAACACTCATTCTCACGTAAAGCGAAAATCGTAACTCGATTCACGTCAATTTGGCTGTGTTTTTGGTTAGCAACACCACTCGATTATTTCGGAGCTGGTTCAACTTATGCAAATAAGATAAACATTTTTGAGTCTCTACAAATATGGGAAGTTCAACAATCACGAGTTTGAACACTAGTTCTCACGTAGGGCAAAAATAGTAACTCGTTTCACGTCAATTTGGCTGTGTTTTTGGTTAGCAACACCACTCGATTATTTCGGAGCTGTTTCAACTTATGCAAATAACATAAACATTTTTGAGTCTCTACAAGTATGGGGAGTTCAGAAATATCAAGTTTGAACACTCATTCTCACGTAAAGCGAAAATCGTAACTCGAATCACGTCAATTTGGCTGTGTTTTTGGTTAGCAACACCACTGGATTATTTCGGAGCTGTTTCAACTTATGCGAATGAGATAAACATTTTGAGTCTCTACAAATATGGGGAGTTCAAAAATATCGAATTTGAACACTAATTCTCACGTAGGGCAAAAATAGTAACTCGTTTCACGTCAATTTGGCTGTGTTTTTGGTTAGCAACACCACTCGATTATTTCGGAGCTGTTTCAACTTATGCAAATAACATAAACATTTTTGAGTCTCTACAAGTATGGGGAGTTCAGAAATATCAAGTTTGAACACTCATTCTCACGTAAAGCGAAAATCGTAACTCGAATCACGTCAATTTGGCTGTGTTTTTGGTTAGCAACACCACTGGATTATTTCGGAGCTGTTTCAACTTATGCGAATGAGATAAACATTTTGAGTCTCTACAAATATGGGGAGTTCAAAAATATCGAATTTGAACACTAATTCTCACGTAGGGCAAAAATAGTAACTCGTTTCACGTCAATTTGGCTGTGTTTTTGGTTAGCAACACCACTCGATTATTTCGGAGCTGTTTCAACTTATGCAAATAACATAAACATTTTTGAGTCTCTACAAGTATGAGGAGTTCAGAAATATCAAGTTTGAACACTCATTCTCACGTAAAGCGAAAATCGTAACTCGAATCACGTCAATTTGGCTGTGTTTTTGGTTAGCAACACCACTGGATTATTTCGGAGCTGTTTCAACTTATGCGAATGAGATAAACATTTTGAGTCTCTACAAATATGGGGAGTTCAAAAATATCGAATTTGAACACTAATTCTCACGTAGGGCAAAAATAGTAACTCGTTTCACGTCAATTTGGCTGTGTTTTTGGTTAGCAACACCACTCGATTATTTCGGAGCTGCTTCAACTTATGCAAATAAGATAAGCATTTTTGAGTCTCTACAAGTATGGGGAGTTCAGAAATATCCAGTTTGAACACTCATTCTCACGTAGGACAAAAATCGTAACTCGATTCACGTCAATTTGGCTGTGTTTTTGGTTAGCAACACCACTTGATTATTTCGGAGCTGTTTCAACTTATGCAAATAAGATAAACATTTTTGAGTCTCTACGAGTATGGGGAGTTCAGAAATATCAAGTTTGAACACTCATTCTCACGTAAAGCGAAAATCGTAACTCGATTCACGTCAATTTGGCTGTGTTTTTGGTTAGCAACACCACTCGATTATTTCGGAGCTGGTTCAACTTATGCAAATAAGGTAAACATTTTTGAGTCTCTACAAATATGGGAAGTTCAAAAATATCGAGTTTGAACACTAGTTCTCACGTAGGGCAAAAATCGTAACTCGTTTCACGTCAATTTGGCTGTGTTTTTGGTTAGCAACACCACTCGATTATTTCGGAGCTGTTTCAACTTATGCAAATAAGATAAACATTTTTGAGTCTCTACGAGTATGGGGAGTTCAGAAATATCAAGTTTGAACACTCATTCTCACGTAAAGCGAAAATCGTAACTCGATTCACGTCAATTTGGCTGTGTTTTTGGTTAGCAACACCACTCGATTATTTCGGAGCTGTTTCAACTTATGCAAATAACATAAACATTTTTGAGTCTCTACAAGTATGGGGAGTTCAGAAATATCACGTTTGAACACTCATTCTCACGTAAAGCGAAAATCGTAACTCGATTCACGTCAATTTGGCTGTGTTTTTGGTTAGCAACACCACTCGATTATTTCGGAGCTGTTTCAACTTATGCAAATAAGATAAACATTTTTGAGTCTCTACGAGTATGGGGAGTTCAGAAATATCAAGTTTGAACACTCATTCTCACGTAAAGCGAAAATCGTAACTCGATTCACGTCAATTTGGCTGTGTTTTTGGTTAGCAACACCACTCGATTATTTCGGAGCTGTTTCAACTTATGCAAATAAGATAAACATTTTTGAGTCTCTACAAGTATGGGGAGTTCAGAAATATCACGTTTGAACACTCATTCTCACGTAAAGCGAAAATCGTAACTCGATTCACGTCAATTTGGCTGTGTTTTTGGTTAGCAACACCACTCGATTATTTCGGAGCTGTTTCAACTTATGCAAATAACATAAACATTTTTGAGTCTCTACAAGTATGGGGAGTTCAGAAATATCACGTTTGAACACTAATTCTCACGTAGGGCAAAAAAAGTAACTCGTTTCACGTCAATTTGGCTGTGTTTTTGGTTAGCAACACCACTCGATTATTTCGGAGCTGCTTCAACTTATGCAAATAAGATAAGCATTTTTGAGTCTCTACAAGTATGGGGAGTTCAGAAATATCAAGTTTGAACACTCATTCTCACGTAGGACAAAAATCGTAACTCGATTCACGTCAATTTGGCTGTGTTTTTGGTTAGTAACACCACTCGATTATTTCGGAGCTGTTTCAACTTATGCAAATAAGATAAACATTTCTGAGTCTCTACGAGTATGAAGTGTTCAAAAATATCGAGTTTGAACACTAATTCTCACGTAGGGCAAAAAAAGTAACTCGTTTCACGTCAATTTGGCTGTGTTTTTGGTTAGCAACACCACTCGATTATTTCGGAGCTGCTTCAACTTATGCAAATAAGATAAGCATTTTTGAGTCTCTACAAGTATGGGGAGTTCAGAAATATCAAGTTTGAACACTCATTCTCACGTAGGACAAAAATCGTAACTCGATTCACGTCAATTTGGCTGTGTTTTTGGTTAGTAACACCACTCGATTATTTCGGAGCTGTTTCAACTTATGCAAATAAGATAAACATTTCTGAGTCTCTACGAGTATGAAGTGTTCAAAAATATCGAGTTTGAACACTAATTCTCACGTAGGGCAAAAAAAGTAACTCGTTTCACGTCAATTTGGCTGTGTTTTTGGTTAGCAACACCACTCGATTATTTCGGAGCTGCTTCAACTTATGCAAATAAGATAAGCATTTTTGAGTCTCTACAAGTATGGGGAGTTCAGAAATATCAAGTTTGAACACTCATTCTCACGTAGGACAAAAATCGTAACTCGATTCACGTCAATTTGGCTGTGTTTTTGGTTAGCAACACCACTCGATTATTTCGGAGCTGCTTCAACTTATGCAAATAAGATAAGCATTTTTGAGTCTCTACAAGTATGGGGAGTTCAGAAATATCAAGTTTGAACACTCATTCTCACGTAGGGCAAAAATAGTAACTCGTTTCACGTCAATTTGGCTGTGTTTTTGGTTAGCAACACCACTCGATTATTTCGGAGCTGCTTCAACTTATGCAAATAAGATAAGCATTTTTGAGTCTCTACAAGTATGGGGAGTTCAGAAATATCCAGTTTGAACACTCATTCTCACGTAAAGCGAAAATCGTAACTCGATTCACGTCAATTTGGCTGTGTTTTTGGTTAGCAACACCACTCGATTATTTCGGAGCTGGTTCAACTTATGCAAATAAGATAAACATTTTTGAGTCTCTACAAATATGGGAAGTTCAACAATCACGAGTTTGAACACTAGTTCTCACGTAGGGCAAAAATAGTAACTCGTTTCACGTCAATTTGGCTGTGTTTTTGGTTAGCAACACCACTCGATTATTTCGGAGCTGTTTCAACTTATGCAAATAACATAAACATTTTTGAGTCTCTACAAGTATGGGGAGTTCAGAAATATCAAGTTTGAACACTCATTCTCACGTAAAGCGAAAATCGTAACTCGAATCACGTCAATTTGGCTGTGTTTTTGGTTAGCAACACCACTGGATTATTTCGGAGCTGTTTCAACTTATGCGAATGAGATAAACATTTTGAGTCTCTACAAATATGGGGAGTTCAAAAATATCGAATTTGAACACTAATTCTCACGTAGGGCAAAAATAGTAACTCGTTTCACGTCAATTTGGCTGTGTTTTTGGTTAGCAACACCACTCGATTATTTCGGAGCTGTTTCAACTTATGCAAATAACATAAACATTTTTGAGTCTCTACAAGTATGGGGAGTTCAGAAATATCAAGTTTGAACACTCATTCTCACGTAAAGCGAAAATCGTAACTCGAATCACGTCAATTTGGCTGTGTTTTTGGTTAGCAACACCACTGGATTATTTCGGAGCTGTTTCAACTTATGCGAATGAGATAAACATTTTGAGTCTCTACAAATATGGGGAGTTCAAAAATATCGAATTTGAACACTAATTCTCACGTAGGGCAAAAATAGTAACTCGTTTCACGTCAATTTGGCTGTGTTTTTGGTTAGCAACACCACTCGATTATTTCGGAGCTGCTTCAACTTATGCAAATAAGATAAGCATTTTTGAGTCTCTACAAGTATGGGGAGTTCAGAAATATCCAGTTTGAACACTCATTCTCACGTAGGACAAAAATCGTAACTCGATTCACGTCAATTTGGCTGTGTTTTTGGTTAGCAACACCACTTGATTATTTCGGAGCTGTTTCAACTTATGCAAATAAGATAAACATTTTTGAGTCTCTACGAGTATGGGGAGTTCAGAAATATCAAGTTTGAACACTCATTCTCACGTAAAGCGAAAATCGTAACTCGATTCACGTCAATTTGGCTGTGTTTTTGGTTAGCAACACCACTCGATTATTTCGGAGCTGGTTCAACTTATGCAAATAAGGTAAACATTTTTGAGTCTCTACAAATATGGGAAGTTCAAAAATATCGAGTTTGAACACTAGTTCTCACGTAGGGCAAAAATCGTAACTCGTTTCACGTCAATTTGGCTGTGTTTTTGGTTAGCAACACCACTCGATTATTTCGGAGCTGTTTCAACTTATGCAAATAAGATAAACATTTTTGAGTCTCTACGAGTATGGGGAGTTCAGAAATATCAAGTTTGAACACTCATTCTCACGTAAAGCGAAAATCGTAACTCGATTCACGTCAATTTGGCTGTGTTTTTGGTTAGCAACACCACTCGATTATTTCGGAGCTGTTTCAACTTATGCAAATAACATAAACATTTTTGAGTCTCTACAAGTATGGGGAGTTCAGAAATATCACGTTTGAACACTCATTCTCACGTAAAGCGAAAATCGTAACTCGATTCACGTCAATTTGGCTGTGTTTTTGGTTAGCAACACCACTCGATTATTTCGGAGCTGTTTCAACTTATGCGAATGAGATAAAATTTTTGAGTCTCTACAAATATGAAGTGTTCAAAAATATCGAGTTTGAACACTAATTCTCACGTAGGGCAAAAATAGTAACTCGATTCACGTCAATTTGGCTGTGTTTTTGGTTAGCAACACCACTCGATTATTTCGGAGCTGCTTCAACTTATGCAAATAAGATAAGCATTTTTGAGTCTCTACAAGTATGGGGAGTTCAGAAATATCAAGTTTGAACACTCATTCTCACGTAGGACAAAAATCGTAACTCGATTCACGTCAATTTGGCTGTGTTTTTGGTTAGTAACACCACTCGATTATTTCGGAGCTGTTTCAACTTATGCAAATAAGATAAACATTTCTGAGTCTCTACGAGTATGAAGTGTTCAAAAATATCGAGTTTGAACACTAATTCTCACGTAGGGCAAAAAAAGTAACTCGTTTCACGTCAATTTGGCTGTGTTTTTGGTTAGCAACACCACTCGATTATTTCGGAGCTGCTTCAACTTATGCAAATAAGATAAGCATTTTTGAGTCTCTACAAGTATGGGGAGTTCAGAAATATCAAGTTTGAACACTCATTCTCACGTAGGACAAAAATCGTAACTCGATTCACGTCAATTTGGCTGTGTTTTTGGTTAGCAACACCACTCGATTATTTCGGAGCTGCTTCAACTTATGCAAATAAGATAAGCATTTTTGAGTCTCTACAAGTATGGGGAGTTCAGAAATATCAAGTTTGAACACTCATTCTCACGTAGGGCAAAAATAGTAACTCGTTTCACGTCAATTTGGCTGTGTTTTTGGTTAGCAACACCACTCGATTATTTCGGAGCTGCTTCAACTTATGCAAATAAGATAAGCATTTTTGAGTCTCTACAAGTATGGGGAGTTCAGAAATATCCAGTTTGAACACTCATTCTCACGTAAAGCGAAAATCGTAACTCGATTCACGTCAATATGGCTGTGTTTTTGGTTAGCAACACCACTCGATTATTTCGGAGCTGGTTCAACTTATGCAAATAAGATAAACATTTTTGAGTCTCTACAAATATGGGAAGTTCAACAATCACGAGTTTGAACACTAGTTCTCACGTAGGGCAAAAATCGTAACTCGTTTCACGTCAATTTGGCTGTGTTTTTGGTTAGCAACACCACTCGATTATTTCGGAGCTGTTTCAACTTATGCAAATAAGATAAACATTTTTGAGTCTCTACAAATATGGGAAGTTCAAAAATATCGAGTTTGAACACTAGTTCTCACGTAGGGCAAAAATCGTAACTCGTTTCACGTCAATTTGGCTGTGTTTTTGGTTAGCAACACCACTCGATTATTTCGGAGCTGTTTCAACTTATGCAAATAAGATAAACATTTTTGAGTCTCTACGAGTATGGGGAGTTCAGAAATATCACGTTTGAACACTCATTCTCACGTAAAGCGAAAATCGTAACTCGATTCACGTCAATTTGGCTGTGTTTTTGGTTAGCAACACCACTCGATTATTTCGGAGCTGGTTCAACTTATGCAAATAAGATAAACATTTTTGAGTCTCTACAAATATGGGAAGTTCAAAAATATCGAGTTTGAATACTAGTTCTCACGTAGGGCAAAAATCGTAACTCGTTTCACGTCAATTTGGCTGTGTTTTTGGTTAGCAACACCACTCGATTATTTCGGAGCTGTTTCAACTTATGCAAATAAGATAAACATTTTCGAGTCTCTACAAATATGGGAAGTTCAAAAATATCGAGTTTGAACACTAGTTCTCACGTAGGGCAAAAATCGTAACTCGTTTCACGTCAATTTGGCTGTGTTTTTGGTTAGCAACACCACTCGATTATTTCGGAGCTGTTTCAACTTATGCAAATAAGATAAACATTTTTGAGTCTCTACGAGTATGGGGAGTTCAGAAATATCAAGTTTGAACACTCATTCTCACGTAGGGCAAAAATAGTAACTCGTTTCACGTCAATTTGGCTGTGTTTTTGGTTAGCAACACCACTCGATTATTTCGGAGCTGTTTCAACTTATGCAAAGAAGATAAACATTTTTGAGTCTCTACAAGTATGGGGAGTTCAGAAATATCAAGTTCGAACACTCATTCTCACGTAGGACAAAAATCGTAACTCGATTCACGTCAATTTGGCTGTGTTTTTGGTTAGCAACACCACTCGATTATTTCGGAGCTGTTTCAACTTATGCAAATAAGATAAACATTTTTGAGTCTCTACGAGTATGGGGAGTTCAGAAATATCACGTTTGAACACTCATTCTCACGTAAAGCGAAAATCGTAACTCGATTCACGTCAATTTGGCTGTGTTTTTGGTTAGCAACACCACTCGATTATTTCGGAGCTGGTTCAACTTATGCAAATAAGATAAACATTTTTGAGTCTCTACAAGTATGGGGAGTTCAGACATATCAAGTTCGAACACTCATTCTCACGTAGGACAAAAATCGTAACTCGATTCACGTCAATTTGGCTGTGTTTTTGGTTAGCAACACCACTCGATTATTTCGGAGCTGTTTCAACTTATGCAAATAAGATAAACATTTTTGAGTCTCTACGAGTATGGGGAGTTCAGAAATATCACGTTTGAACACTCATTCTCACGTAAAGCGAAAATCGTAACTCGATTCACGTCAATTTGGCTGTGTTTTTGGTTAGCAACACCACTCGATTATTTCGGAGCTGGTTCAACTTATGCAAATAAGATAAACATTTTTGAGTCTCTACAAATATGGGAAGTTCAAAAATATCGAGTTTGAATACTAGTTCTCACGTAGGGCAAAAATCGTAACTCGTTTCACGTCAATTTGGCTGTGTTTTTGGTTAGCAACACCACTCGATTATTTCGGAGCTGTTTCAACTTATGCAAATAAGATAAACATTTTCGAGTCTCTACAAATATGGGAAGTTCAAAAATATCGAGTTTGAACACTAGTTCTCACGTAGGGCAAAAATCGTAACTCGTTTCACGTCAATTTGGCTGTGTTTTTGGTTAGCAACACCACTCGATTATTTCGGAGCTGTTTCAACTTATGCAAATAAGATAAACATTTTTGAGTCTCTACAAATATGGGAAGTTCAAAAATATCGAGTTTGAACACTAGTTCTCACGTAGGGCAAAAATCGTAACTCGTTTCACGTCAATTTGGCTGTGTTTTTGGTTAGCAACACCACTCGATTATTTCGGAGCTGTTTCAATTATGCAAATAAGATAAACATTTTCGAGTCTCTACAAATATGGGAAGTTCAAAAATATCGAGTTTGAACACTAGTTCTCACGTAGGGCAAAAATCGTAACTCGTTTCACGTCAATTTGGCTGTGTTTTTGGTTAGCAACACCACTCGATTATTTCGGAGCTGTTTCAACTTATGCAAATAAGATAAACATTTTCGAGTCTCTACAAATATGGGAAGTTCAAAAATATCGAGTTTGAACACTCATTCTCACGTAAAGCGAAAATCGTAACTCGATTCACGTCAATTTGGCTGTGTTTTTGGTTAGCAACACCACTCGATTATTTCGGAGCTGGTTCAACTTATGCAAATAAGATAAACATTTTTGAGTCTCTACAAATATGGGAAGTTCAAAAATATCGAGTTTGAATACTAGTTCTCACGTAGGGCAAAAATCGTAACTCGTTTCACGTCAATTTGGCTGTGTTTTTGGTTAGCAACACCACTCGATTATTTCGGAGCTGTTTCAACTTATGCAAATAAGATAAACATTTTCGAGTCTCTACAAATATGGGAAGTTCAAAAATATCGAGTTTGAACACTAGTTCTCACGTAGGGCAAAAATCGTAACTCGTTTCACGTCAATTTGGCTGTGTTTTTGGTTAGCAACACCACTCGATTATTTCGGAGCTGTTTCAACTTATGCAAATAAGATAAACATTTTTGAGTCTCTACAAATATGGGAAGTTCAAAAATATCGAGTTTGAACACTAGTTCTCACGTAGGGCAAAAATCGTAACTCGTTTCACGTCAATTTGGCCGTGTTTTTGGTTAGCAACACCACTCGATTATTTCGGAGCTGTTTCAACTTATGCAAATAAGATAAACATTTTCGAGTCTCTACAAATATGGGAAGTTCAAAAATATCGAGTTTGAACACTAGTTCTCACGTAGGGCAAAAATCGTAACTCGTTTCACGTCAATTTGGCTGTGTTTTTGGTTAGCAACACCACTCGATTATTTCGGAGCTGTTTCAACTTATGCAAATAAGATAAACATTTTCGAGTCTCTACAAATATGGGAAGTTCAAAAATATCGAGTTTGAACACTAGTTCTCACGTAGGGCAAAAATCGTAACTCGTTTCACGTCAATTTGGCTGTGTTTTTGGTTAGCAACACCACTCGATTATTTCGGAGCTGTTTCAACTTATGCAAATAAGATAAACATTTTTGAGTCTCTACAAATATGGGAAGTTCAAAAATATCGAGTTTGAATACTAGTTCTCACGTAGGGCAAAAATCGTAACTCGTTTCACGTCAATTTGGCTGTGTTTTTGGTTAGCAACACCACTCGATTATTTCGGAGCTGTTTCAACTTATGCAAATAAGATAAACATTTTCGAGTCTCTACAAATATGGGAAGTTCAAAAATATCGAGTTTGAACACTAGTTCTCACGTAGGGCAAAAATCGTAACTCGTTTCACGTCAATTTGGCTGTGTTTTTGGTTAGCAACACCACTCGATTATTTCGGAGCTGTTTCAACTTATGCAAATAAGATAAACATTTTTGAGTCTCTACAAATATGGGAAGTTCAAAAATATCGAGTTTGAATACTAGTTCTCACGTAGGGCAAAAATCGTAACTCGTTTCACGTCAATTTGGCTGTGTTTTTGGTTAGCAACACCACTCGATTATTTCGGAGCTGTTTCAACTTATGCAAATAAGATAAACATTTTTGAGTCTCTACGAGTATGGGGAGTTCAGAAATATCAAGTTTGAACACTCATTCTCACGTAAAGCGAAAATCGTAACTCGATTCACGTCAATTTGGCTGTGTTTTTGGTTAGCAACACCACTCGATTATTTCGGAGCTGTTTCAACTTATGCAAAGAAGATAAACATTTTTGAGTCTCTACAAATATGGGGAGTTAAAAAATATCGAGTTTGAACACTAATTCTCACGTAGGGCAAAAATAGTAACTCGTTTCACGTCAATTTGGCTGTGTTTTTGGTTAGCAACACCACTCGATTATTTCGGAGCTGTTTCAACTTATGCAAATAACATAAACATTTTTGAGTCTCTACAAGTATGAGGAGTTCAGAAATATCAAGTTTGAACACTCATTCTCACGTAAAGCGAAAATCGTAACTCGATTCACGTCAATTTGGCTGTGTTTTTGGTTAGCAACACCACTCGATTATTTCGGAGCTGTTTCAACTTATGCGAATGAGATAAAATTTTTGAGTCTCTACAAATATGGGGAGTTCAAAAATATCGAGTTTGAACACTAATTCTCACGTAGGGCAAAAAAAGTAACTCGATTCACGTCAATTTGGCTGTGTTTTTGGTTAGCAACACCACTCGATTATTTCGGAGCTGCTTCAACTTATGCAAATAAGATAAGCATTTTTCAGTCTCTACAAGTATGGGGAGTTCAGAAATATCAAGTTTGAACACTCATTCTCACGTAGGACAAAAATCGTAACTCGATTCACGTCAATTTGGCTGTGTTTTTGGTTAGCAACACCACTCGATTATTTCGGAGCTGTTTCAACTTATGCGAATGAGATAAAATTTTTGAGTCTCTACAAATATGGGGAGTTCAAAAATATCGAGTTTGAACACTAATTCTCACGTAGGGCAAAAAAAGTAACTCGTTTCACGTCAATTTGGCTGTGTTTTTGGTTAGCAACACCACTCGATTATTTCGGAGCTGCTTCAACTTATGCAAATAAGATAAGCATTTTTGAGTCTCTACAAGTATGGGGAGTTCAGAAATATCAAGTTTGAACACTCATTCTCACGTAGGACAAAAATCGTAACTCGATTCACGTCAATTTGGCTGTGTTTTTGGTTAGCAACACCACTCGATTATTTCGGAGCTGTTTCAACTTATGCAAATAAGATAAACAATTTTGAGTCTCTACGAGTATGGGGAGTTCAGAAATATCAAGTTTGAACACTCATTCTCACGTGAAGCGAAAATCGTAACTCGATTCACGTCAATTTGGCTGTGTTTTTGGTTAGCAACACCACTCGATTATTTCGGAGCTGTTTCAACTTATGCAAATAAGATAAACATTTTTGAGTCTCTACAAATATGGGAAGTTCAAAAATATCGAGTTTGAACACTAGTTCTCACGTAGGGCAAAAATCGTAACTCGTTTCACGTCAATTTGGCTGTGTTTGTGGTTAGCAACACCACTCGATTATTTCGGAGCTGTTTCAACTTATGCAAATAAGATAAACATATTTGAGTCTCTACGAGTATGGGGAGTTCAGAAATATCAAGTTTGAACACTCATTCTCACGTAAAGCGAAAATCGTAACTCGATTCACGTCAATTTGGCTGTGTTTTTGGTTAGCAACACCAATCGATTATTTCGGAGCTGTTTCAACTTATGCAAAGAAGATAAACATTTTCGAGTCTCTACAAATATGGGGAGTTAAAAAAATATCGAGTTTGAACACTAATTCTCACGTAGGGCAAAAATAGTAACTCGTTTCACGTCAATTTGGCTGTGTTTTTGGTTAGCAACACCACTCGATTATTTCGGAGCTGTTTCAACTTATGCAAATAACATAAACATTTTTGAGTCTCTACAAGTATGGGGAGTTCAGAAATATCAAGTTTGAACACTCATTCTCACGTAAAGCGAAAATCGTAACTCGATTCACGTCAATTTGGCTGTGTTTTTGGTTAGCAACACCACTCGATTATTTTGGAGCTGTTTCAACTTATGCGAATGAGATAAACATTTTTGAGTCTCTACAATTATGGGAAGTTCAATAATATCGAGTTTGAACACTAGTTCTCACGTAGGGCAAAAATCATAACTCGATTCACGTCAATTTGGCTGTGTTTTTGGTTAGCAACACCACTCGATTATTTCGGAGCTGTCTCAACTTATGCAAATAAGATAAACATTTTTGAGTTTCCACAAATATGGGGAGTCCAAAAGTATCGAGTTTGAACACTAATTCTCACGTAGGGCAAAAATAGTAACTCGTTTCACGTCAATTTGACTGTGTTTTTGGTTAGCAACACCACTCGATTATTTCAGAGCTGTTTCAACTTATGCAAATAAGATAAACATTTTTGAGTCTCTACAAATATGGGGAGTTCAAAAATATCGAGTTTGAACACTAATTCTCACGTAGGGCAAAAATAGTAACTCGTTTCACGTCAATTTGACTGTGTTTTTGGTTAGCAACACCACTCGATTATTTCGGAGCTGTTTCAACTTATGCGAATGAGATAAACATTTTTGAGTCTCTACAAATATGGGAAGTTCAAAAATATCGAGTTTGAACACTAGTTCTCACGTAGGGCAAAAATCATAACTCGATTCACGTCAATTTGGCTGTGTTTTTGGTTAGCAACACCACTCGATTATTTCGGAGCTGTCTCAACTTATGCAAATAAGATAAACATTTTTGAGTTTCCACAAATATGGGGAGTTCAACAGTATCGAGTTTGAACACTAATTCTCACGTAAGGCAAAAATAGTAACTCGTTTCACGTCAATTTGACTGTGTTTTTGGTTAGCAACACCACTCGATTATTTCGGAGCTGTCTCAACTTATGCAAATAAGATAAACATTTTTGAGTCTCTACAAATATGGGGAGTTCAAAATTATCGAGTTTGAACACTAACTCTCACGTAGGGCAAAAATAGTAACTCGTTTCACGTCAATTTGGCTGAGTTTTTGGTTAGCAACACCACTCGATTATTTCGGAGCTGTTTCAACTTATGCAAATAAGATAAACATTTTTGAGTCTCTACAAATACGGGGAATTCAAAAATATCGAGTTTGAACACTAATTCTCACGTAGGGCAAAAATAGTAACTTGTTTCACGTCAATTTGGCTGTGTTTTTGGTTAGCAACACCACTCGATTGTTTCGGAGCTGATTCAACTTATGCAAATAAGATAAACATTTTTGAGTCTCTACAAATGTGGGGAGTTCAAAAATATCGAGTTTGAACACTAATTCTCACGTAGGGCAAAAATAGTAACTCGTTTCACGTCAATTTGGCTGTGTTTTTGGTTGCAACACCACTCGATTATTTCGGAGCTGTTTCAACTTATGCAAATAAGATAAACATTTTTGAGTCTCTACAAATGTGGGGAGTTCAAAAATATCGAGTTTGAACACTAATTCTCACGTAGGTCAAAAATAGTAACTCGTTTCACGTCAATTTGGCTGTGTTTTTGGTTAGCAACACCACTCGATTATTTCGGAGCTGTTTCAACTTATGCGAATGAGATAAACATTGTTGAGTCTCTACAAATATGGGAAGTTCAAAAATATCGAGTTTGAACACTAGTTCTCACGTAGGGCAAAAATCATAACTCGATTCACGTCAATTTGGCTGTGTTTTTGGTTAGCAACACCACTCGATTATTTCGGAGCTGTCTCAACTTATGCAAATAAGATAAACATTTTTGAGTTTCCACAAATATGGGGAGTTCAAAAGTATCGAGTTTGAACACTAATTCTCACGTAGGGCAAAAATAGTAACTCGTTTCACGTCAATTTGACTGTGTTTTTGGTTAGCAACACCACTCGATTATTTCAGAGCTGTTTCAACTTATGCAAATAAGATAAACATTTTTGAGTCTCTACAAATATGGGGAGTTCAAAAATATCGAGTTTGAACACTAATTCTCACGTAGGGCAAAAATAGTAACTCGTTTCACGTCAATTTGACTGTGTTTTTGGTTAGCAACACCACTTGATTATTTCGGAGCTGTCTCAACTTATGCAAATAAGATAAACATTTTTGAGTCTCTACAAATATGGGGAGTTCAAAATTATCGAGTTTGAACACTAACTCTCACGTAGGGCAAAAATAGTAACTCGTTTCACGTCAATTTGGCTGAGTTTTTGGTTAGCAACACCACTCGATTATTTCGGAGCTGTTTCAACTTATGCAAATAAGATAAACATTTTTGAGTCTCTACAAATACGGGGAATTCAAAAATATCGAGTTTGAACACTAATTCTCACGTAGGGCAAAAATAGTAACTTGTTTCACGTCAATTTGGCTGTGTTTTTGGTTAGCAACACCACTCGATTGTTTCGGAGCTGATTCAACTTATGCAAATAAGATAAACATTTTTGAGTCTCTACAAATGTGGGGAGTTCAAAAATATCGAGTTTGAACACTAATTCTCACGTAGGGCAAAAATAGTAACTCGTTTCACGTCAATTTGGCTGTGTTTTTGGTTGCAACACCACTCGATTATTTCGGAGCTGTTTCAACTTATGCAAATAAGATAAACATTTTTGAGTCTCTACAAATGTGGGGAGTTCAAAAATATCGAGTTTGAACACTAATTCTCACGTAGGGCAAAAATAGTAACTCGTTTCACGTCAATTTGGCTGTGTTTTTGGTTAGCAACACCACTCGATTATTTCGGAGCTGTTTCAACTTATGCGAATGAGATAAACATTGTTGAGACTCTACAAATATGGGAAGTTCAAAAATATCGAGTTTGAACACTAGTTCTCACGTAGGGCAAAAATCATAACTCGATTCACGTCAATTTGGCTGTGTTTTTGGTTAGCAACACCACTCGATTATTTCGGAGCTGTCTCAACTTATGCAAATAAGATAAAGATTTTTGAGTTTCCACAAATATGGGGAGTTCAAAAGTATCGAGTTTGAACAATAATTCTCACGTAGGGCAAAAATAGTAACTCGTTTCACGTCAATTTGACGGTGTTTTTGGTTAGCAACACCACTCGATTATTTCAGAGCTGTTTCAACTTATGCAAATAAGATAAACATTTTTGAGTCTCTACAAATATGGGGAGTTCAAAAATATCGAGTTTGAACACTAATTCTCACGTAGGGCAAAAATAGTAACTCGTTTCACGTCAATTTGACTGTGTTTTTGGTTAGCAACACCACTCGATTATTTCGGAGCTGTCTCAACTTATGCAAATAAGATGAACATTTTTGAGTCTCTACAAATATGGGGAGTTCAAAATTATCGAGTTTGAACACTAACTCTCACGTAGGGCAAAAATAGTAACTCGTTTCACGTCAATTTGGCTGTGTTTTTGGTTAGCAACACCACTCGATTATTTCGGAGCTGTTTCAACTTATGCAAATAAGATAAACATTTTTGAGTCTCTACAAATACGGGAAATTCAAAAATATCGAGTTTGAACACTAATTCTCACTTAGGGCAAAAATAGTAACTCGTTTCACGTCAATTTGGCTGTGTTTTTGGTTAGCAACACCACTCGATTGTTTCGGAGCTGATTCAATTTATGCAAATAAGATAAACATTTTTGAGTCTCTACAAATGTGGGGAGTTCAAAAATATCGAGTTTGAACACTAATTCTCACGTAGGGCAAAAATAGTAACTCGTTTCACGTCAATTTGGCTGTGTTTTTGGTTGCAACACCACTCGATTATTTCGGAGCTGTTTCAACTTATGCAAATAAGATAAACATTTTTGAGTCTCTACAAATGTGGGGAGTTCAAAAATATCGAGTTTGAACACTAATTCTCACGTAGGGCAAAAATAGTAACTCGTTTCACGTCAATTTGGCTGTGTTTTTGGTTAGCAACACCACTCGATTATTTCGGAGCTGTTTCAACTTATGCTAATAAGATAAACATTTTTGAGTCTCTACGAGTATGGGGAGTTCAGCAATATCAAGTTTGAACACTCATTCTCACGTAAAGCGAAAATCGTAACTCGATTCACGTCAATTTGGCTGTGTTTTTGGTTAGCAACACCACTCGATTATTTCGGAGCTGTTTCAACTTATGCAAAGAAGATAAACATTTTTGAGTCTCTACAAATATGGGGAGTTAAAAAATATCGAGTTTGAACACTAATTCTCACGTAGGGCAAAAATAGTAACTCGTTTCACGTCAATTTGGCTGTGTTTTTGGTTAGCAACGCCATTCGATTATTTCGGAGCTGTTTCAACTTATGCAAATAACATAAACATTTTTGAGTCTCTACAAGTATGGGGAGTTCAGAAATAACCAGTTTGAACACTCATTCTCACGTAGTAACTCGATTCACGTCAATTTGGCTGTGTTTTTGGTTAGCAACACCACTCGATTATTTCGGAGCTGTTTCAACTTATGCAAATAACATAAACATTTTTGAGTCTCTACGAGTATGGGGAGTTCAGCAATATCAAGTTTGAACACTCATTCTCACGTAAAGCGAAAATCGTAACTCGTTTCACGTCAATTTGGCTGTGTTTTTGGTTAGCAACGCCATTCGATTATTTCGGAGCTGTTTCTACTTATGCAAATAAGATAAACATTTCTGAGTCTCTACAAGTATGGGGAGTTCAGAAATATCCAGTTTGAACACTCATTCTCACGTAGTAACTCGATTCACGTCAATTTGGCTGTGTTTTTGGTTAGCAACACCACTCGATTATTTCGGAGCTGTTTCAACTTATGCAAATAACATAAACATTTTTGAGTCTCTACAAGTATGGGGAGTTCAGAAATATCAAGTTTGAACACTCATTCTCACGTAAAGCGGAAATCGTAACTCGATTCACGTCAATTTGGCTGTGTTTTTGGTTAGCAACACCACTCGATTATTTCGGAGCTGTTTCAACTTATGTGAATGAGATAAACATTTTTGAGTCTCTAAATATGGGAAGTTCAAAAATATCGAGTTTGAACACTAGTTCTCACGTAGGGCAAAAATCATAACTCGTTTCACGTCAATTTGGCTGTGTTTTTGGTTAGCGACACCACTCGATTATTTCGGAGCTGTTTCAACTTATGCAAATAACATAAACATTTTTGAGTCTCTACAAATATGGGGAGTTCAAAAATATCGAGTTTGAACACTAATTCTCACGTAGGGCAAAAATAGTAACTCGTTTCACGTCAATTTGACTGTGTTTTTGGTTAGCAACACCACTCGATTATTTCGGAGCTGTCTCAACTTATGCAAATAAGATGAACATTTTTGAGTCTCTACAAATATGGGGAGTTCAAAATTATCGAGTGTGAGCACTAGTTCTCACGTAGGGCAAAAATAGTAACTCGTTTCACGTCAATTTGGCTGTGTTTTTGGTTAGCAACACCACTCGATTATTTCGGAGCTGTTTCAACTTATGCAAATAAGATAAACATTTTTGAGTCTCTACAAATACGGGAAATTCAAAAATATCGAGTTTGAACACTAATTCTCACGTAGGGCAAAAATAGTAACTCGTTTCACGTCAATTTGGCTGTGTTTTTGGTTAGCAACACCACTCGATTATTTCGGAGCTGTTTCAACTTATGCAAATAAGATAAACATTTTTGAGTCTCTACAAATACGGGAAATTCAAAATTATCGAGTTTGAACACTAACTCTCACGTAGGGCAAAAATAGTAACTCGTTTCACGTCAATTTGGCTGTGTTTTTGGTTAGCAACACCACTCGATTATTTCGGAGCTGTTTCAACTTATGCAAATAAGATAAACATTTTTGAGTCTCTACAAATACGGGAAATTCAAAAATATCGAGTTTGAACACTAATTCTCACGTAGGGCAAAAATAGTAACTCGTTTCACGTCAATTTGGCTGTGTTTTTGGTTAGCAACACCACTCGATTGTTTCGGAGCTGATTCAATTTATGCAAATAAGATAAACATTTTTGAGTCTCTACAAATGTGGGGAGTTCAAAAATATCGAGTTTGAACACTAATTCTCACGTAGGGCAAAAATAGTAACTCGTTTCACGTCAATTTGGCTGTGTTTTTGGTTGCAACACCACTCGATTATTTCGGAGCTGTTTCAACTTATGCAAATAAGATAAACATTTTTGAGTCTCTACAAATGTGGGGAGTTCAAAAATATCGAGTTTGAACACTAATTCTCACGTAGGGCAAAAATAGTAACTCGTTTCACGTCAATTTGGCTGTGTTTTTGGTTAGCAACACCACTCGATTATTTCGGAGCTGTTTCAACTTATGCTAATAAGATAAACATTTTTGAGTCTCTACGAGTATGGGGAGTTCAGCAATATCAAGTTTGAACACTCATTCTCACGTAAAGCGAAAATCGTAACTCGATTCACGTCAATTTGGCTGTGTTTTTGGTTAGCAACACCACTCGATTATTTCGGAGCTGTTTCAACTTATGCAAAGAAGATAAACATTTTTGAGTCTCTACAAATATGGGGAGTTAAAAAATATCGAGTTTGAACACTAATTCTCACGTAGGGCAAAAATAGTAACTCGTTTCACGTCAATTTGGCTGTGTTTTTGGTTAGCAACGCCATTCGATTATTTCGGAGCTGTTTCAACTTATGCAAATAACATAAACATTTTTGAGTCTCTACAAGTATGGGGAGTTCAGAAATAACCAGTTTGAACACTCATTCTCACGTAGTAACTCGATTCACGTCAATTTGGCTGTGTTTTTGGTTAGCAACACCACTCGATTATTTCGGAGCTGTTTCAACTTATGCAAATAACATAAACATTTTTGAGTCTCTACGAGTATGGGGAGTTCAGCAATATCAAGTTTGAACACTCATTCTCACGTAAAGCGAAAATCGTAACTCGTTTCACGTCAATTTGGCTGTGTTTTTGGTTAGCAACGCCATTCGATTATTTCGGAGCTGTTTCTACTTATGCAAATAAGATAAACATTTCTGAGTCTCTACAAGTATGGGGAGTTCAGAAATATCCAGTTTGAACACTCATTCTCACGTAGTAACTCGATTCACGTCAATTTGGCTGTGTTTTTGGTTAGCAACACCACTCGATTATTTCGGAGCTGTTTCAACTTATGCAAATAACATAAACATTTTTGAGTCTCTACAAGTATGGGGAGTTCAGAAATATCAAGTTTGAACACTCATTCTCACGTAAAGCGGAAATCGTAACTCGATTCACGTCAATTTGGCTGTGTTTTTGGTTAGCAACACCACTCGATTATTTCGGAGCTGTTTCAACTTATGTGAATGAGATAAACATTTTTGAGTCTCTAAATATGGGAAGTTCAAAAATATCGAGTTTGAACACTAGTTCTCACGTAGGGCAAAAATCATAACTCGTTTCACGTCAATTTGGCTGTGTTTTTGGTTAGCGACACCACTCGATTATTTCGGAGCTGTTTCAACTTATGCAAATAACATAAACATTTTTGAGTCTCTACAAGTATGGGGAGTTCAGAAATATCAAGTTTGAACACTCATTCTCACGTAAAGCGGAAATCGTAACTCAATTCACGTCAATTTGGCTGTGTTTTTGGTTAGCAACACCACTCGATTATTTCGGAGCTGTTTCAACTTATGCGAATGAGATAAACATTTTTGAGTCTCTACAAATATGGGAAGTTCAAAAATATCGAGTTTGAACACTAGTTCTCACGTAGGGCAAAAATCATAACTCGATTCACGTCAATTTGGCTGTGTTTTTGGTTAGCAACACCACTCGATTATTTCGGAGCTGTTTCAACTTATGTGAATAAGATAAACATTTTTGAGTTTCCACAAATATGGGGAGTTCAAAAGTATCGAGTTTGAACACTAATTCTCACGTAGGGCAAAAATAGTAACTCGTTTCACGTCAATTTGGCTGTGTTTTTGGTTGCAACACCACTCGATTATTTCGGAGCTGTTTCAACTTATGCAAATAAGATAAACATTTTTGAGTCTCTACAAATGTGGGGAGTTCAAAAATATCGAGTTTGAACACTAATTCTCACGTAGGGCAAAAATAGTAACTCGTTTCACGTCAATTTGGCTGTGTTTTTGGTTAGCAACACCACTCGATTATTTCGGAGCTGTTTCAACTTATGCAAATAAGATAAACATTTTTGAGTCTCTACGAGTATGGGGAGTTCAGCAATATCAAGTTTGAACACTCATTCTCACGTAAAGCGAAAATCGTAACTCGATTCACGTCAATTTGGCTGTGTTTTTGGTTAGCAACACCACTCGATTATTTCGGAGCTGTTTCAACTTATGCAAAGAAGATAAACATTTTTGAGTCTCTACAAATATGGGGAGTTAAAAAATATCGAGTTTGAACACTAATTCTCACGTAGGGCAAAAATAGTAACTCGTTTCACGTCAATTTGGCTGTGTTTTTGGTTAGCAACGCCATTCGATTATTTCGGAGCTGTTTCAACTTATGCAAATAACATAAACATTTTTGAGTCTCTACAAGTATGGGGAGTTCAGAAATATCCAGTTTGAACACTCATTCTCACGTAGTAACTCGATTCACGTCAATTTGGCTGTGTTTTTGGTTAGCAACACCACTCGATTATTTCGGAGCTGTTTCAACTTATGCAAATAACATAAACATTTTTGAGTCTCTACGAGTATGGGGAGTTCAGCAATATCAAGTTTGAACACTCATTCTCACGTAAAGCGAAAATCGTAACTCGTTTCACGTCAATTTGGCTGTGTTTTTGGTTAGCAACGCCATTCGATTATTTCGGAGCTGTTTCTACTTATGCAAATAAGATAAACATTTCTGAGTCTCTACAAGTATGGGGAGTTCAGAAATATCCAGTTTGAACACTCATTCTCACGTAGTAACTCGATTCACGTCAATTTGGCTGTGTTTTTGGTTAGCAACACCACTCGATTATTTCGGAGCTGTTTCAACTTATGCAAATAACATAAACATTTTTGAGTCTCTACAAGTATGGGGAGTTCAGAAATATCAAGTTTGAACACTCATTCTCACGTAAAGCGGAAATCGTAACTCAATTCACGTCAATTTGGCTGTGTTTTTGGTTAGCAACACCACTCGATTATTTCGGAGCTGTTTCAACTTATGTGAATGAGATAAACATTTTTGAGTCTCTAAATATGGGAAGTTCAAAAATATCGAGTTTGAACACTAGTTCTCACGTAGGGCAAAAATCATAACTCGTTTCACGTCAATTTGGCTGTGTTTTTGGTTAGCGACACCACTCGATTATTTCGGAGCTGTTTCAACTTATGCAAATAACATAAACATTTTTGAGTCTCTACAAGTATGGGGAGTTCAGAAATATCAAGTTTGAACACTCATTCTCACGTAAAGCGGAAATCGTAACTCAATTCACGTCAATTTGGCTGTGTTTTTGGTTAGCAACACCACTCGATTATTTCGGAGCTGTTTCAACTTATGCGAATGAGATAAACATTTTTGAGTCTCTACAAATATGGGAAGTTCAAAAATATCGAGTTTGAACACTAGTTCTCACGTAGGGCAAAAATCATAACTCGATTCACGTCAATTTGGCTGTGTTTTTGGTTAGCAACACCACTCGATTATTTCGGAGCTGTTTCAACTTATGCGAATAAGATAAACATTTTTGAGTTTCCACAAATATGGGGAGTTCAAAAGTATCGAGTTTGAACACTAATTCTCACGTAGGGCAAAAATAGTAACTCGTTTCACGTCAATTTGACTGTGTTTTTGGTTAGCAACACCACTGGATTATTTCAGAGCTGTTTCAACTTATGCTAATAAGATAAACATTTTTGAGTCTCTACAAATATGGGGAGTTCAAAAATATTGAGTTTGAACACTAATTCTCACGTAGGGCAAAAAAAGTAACTCGATTCACGTCAATTTGGCTGTGTTTTTGGTTAGCAACACCACTCGATTATTTCGGAGCTGTTTCAACTTATGCAAATAAGATAAACATTTTTGAGTCTCTACAAATATGGGAAGTTCAAAAATATCGAGTTTGAACACTAATTCTCACGTAAAGCGAAAATCGTAACTCGATTCACGTCAATTTGGCTGTGTTTTTGGTTAGCAACACCACTCGATTATTTCGGAGCTGTTTCAACTTATGCAAAGAAGATAAACATTTTTGAGTCTCTACAAATATGGGGAGTTAAAAAATATCGAGTTTGAACACTAATTCTCACGTAGGGCAAAAATAGTAACTCGTTTCACGTCAATTTGGCTGTGTTTTTGGTTAGCAACGCCATTCGATTATTTCGGAGCTGTTTCAACTTATGCAAATAACATAAACATTTTTGAGTCTCTACAAGTATGGGGAGTTCAGAAATATCCAGTCTGAACACTCATTCTCACGTAGTAACTCGATTCACGTCAATTTGGCTGTGTTTTTGGTTAGCAACACCACTCGATTATTTCGGAGCTGTTTCAACTTATGCAAATAACATAAACATTTTTGAGTCTCTACGAGTATGGGGAGTTCAGCAATATCAAGTTTGAACACTCATTCTCACGTAAAGCGAAAATCGTAACTCGTTTCACGTCAATTTGGCTGTGTTTTTGGTTAGCAACGCCATTCGATTATTTCGCTGCTGTTTCTACTTATGCAAATAAGATAAACATTTCTGAGTCTCTACAAGTATGGGGAGTTCAGAAATATCCAGTTTGAACACTCATTCTCACGTAGTAACTCGATTCACGTCAATTTGGCTGTGTTTTTGGTTAGCAACACCACTCGATTATTTCGGAGCTGTTTCAACTTATGCGAATAAGATAAACATTTTTGAGTTTCCACAAATATGGGGAGTTCAAAAGTATCGAGTTTGAACACTAATTCTCACGTAGGGCAAAAATAGTAACTCGTTTCACGTCAATTTGACTGTGTTTTTGGTTAGCAACACCACTGGATTATTTCAGAGCTGTTTCAACTTATGCTAATAAGATAAACATTTTTGAGTCTCTACAAATATGGGGAGTTCAAAAATATTGAGTTTGAACACTAATTCTCACGTAGGGCAAAAAAAGTAACTCGATTCACGTCAATTTGGCTGTGTTTTTGGTTAGCAACACCACTCGATTATTTCGGAGCTGTTTCAACTTATGCAAATAAGATAAACATTTTTGAGTCTCTACAAATATGGGAAGTTCAAAAATTTCGAGTTTGAACACTAGTTCTCACGTAAAGCGAAAATCGTAACTCGATTCACGTCAATTTGGCTGTGTTTTTGGTTAGCAACACCACTGGATTATTTCAGAGCTGTTTCAACTTATGCTAATAAGATAAACATTTTTGAGTCTCTACAAATATGGGGAGTTCAAAAATATTGAGTTTGAACACTAATTCTCACGTAGGGCAAAAATAGTAACTCGTTTCACGTCAATTTGGCTGTGTTTTTGGTTAGCAACACCACTCGATTATTTCGGAGCTGTTTCAACTTATGCAAATAACATAAACATTTTTGAGTCTCTACAAGTATGGGGAGTTCAGCAATATCAAGTTTGAACACTCATTCTCACGTAAAGCGAAAATCGTAACTCGATTCACGTCAATTTGGCTGTGTTTTTGGTTAGCAACACCACTCGATTATTTCGGAGCTGTTTCAACTTATGCAAAGAAGATAAACATTTTTGAGTCTCTACAAATATGGGGAGTTAAAAAATATCGAGTTTGAACACTAATTCTCACGTAGGGCAAAAATAGTAACTCGTTTCACGTCAATTTGGCTGTGTTTTTGGTTAGCAACGCCATTCGATTATTTCGGAGCTGTTTTAACTTATGCAAATAACATAAACATTTTTGAGTCTCTACAAGTATGGGGAGTTCAGAAATATCCAGTTTGAACACTCATTCTCACGTAGTAACTCGATTCACGTCAATTTGGCTGTGTTTTTGGTTAGCAACACCACTCGATTATTTCGGAGCTGTTTCAACTTATGCAAATAACATAAACATTTTTGAGTCTCTACGAGTATGGGGAGTTCAGAAATATCAAGTTTGAACACTCATTCTCACGTAAAGCGAAAATCGTAACTCGGTTCACGTCAATTTGGCTGTGTTTTTGGTTAGCAACACCACTCGATTATTTCGGAGCTGTTTCAACTTATGCGAATAAGATGAACATTTTTGAGTCTCTACAAATATGGGAAGTTAAAAAATATCGAGTTTGAACACTAATTCTCACGTAGGGCAAAAATAGTAACTCGTTTCACGTCAATTTGGCTGTGTTTTTGGTTAGCAACACCACTCGATTATTTCGGAGCTGTTTCAACTTATGCAAATAACATAAATATTTTTGAGTCTCTACAAGTATGGGGAGTTCAGAAATATCAAGTTTGAACACTCATTCTCACGTAAAGCGAAAATCGTAACTCGATTCACGTCAATTTGGCTGTGTTTTTGGTTAGCAACACCACTCGATTATTTCGGAGCTGTTTCAACTTATGCAAATAACATAAACATTTTTGAGTCTCTACAAGTATGGGGAGTTCAGAAATATCAAGTTTGAACACTCATTCTCACGTAAAGCGAAAATCGTAACTCAATTCACGTCAATTTGGCTGTGTTTTTGGTTAGCAACACCACTCGATTATTTCGGAGCTGTTTCAACTTATGCCAATGAGATAAACATTTTTGAGTCTCTACAAATATGGGAAGTTCAAAAATATCGAGTTTGAACACTAGTTCTCACGTAGGGCAAAAATCATAACTCGATTCACGTCAATTTGGCTGTGTTTTTGGTTAGCAACACCACTCGATTATTTCGGAGCTGTTTCAACTTATGCGAATAAGATAAACATTTTTGAGTCTCTACGAGTATGGGGAGTTCAGAAATATCAAGTTTGAACACTCATTCTCACGTTAAGCGAAAATCGTAACTCGATTCACGTCAATTTGGCTGTGTTTTTGGTTAGCAACACCACTCGATTATTTCGGAGCTGTTTCAACTTATGCAAATAAGATAAACATTTTTGAGTCTCTACAAATATGGGGAGTTCAAAAATATCGAGTTTGAACACTAATTCTCACGTAGGGCAAAAATAGTAACTCGTTTCACGTCAATTTGGCTGTGTTTTTGGTTAGCAACACCACTCGATTATTTCGGAGCTGTTTCAACTTATGCAAATAAGATAAACATTTTTGAGTCTCTACAAATATGGGGAGTTCAAAAATATCGAGTTTGAACACTAATTCTCACGTAGGGCAAAAAAAGTAACTCGTTTCACGTCAATTTGGCTGTGTTTTTGGTTAGCAACACCACTCGATTATTTCGGAGCTGTTTCAACTTATGCAAATAAGATAAACATTTTTGAGTCTCTACGAGTATGGGGAGTTCAGAGATATCAAGATTGAACACTCATTCTCACGTAAAGCGAAAACCGTGACTCGATTCACGTCAATTTGGCTGTGTTTTTGGTTAGCAACACCACTCGATTATTTCGGAGCTGTTTCAACTTATGCAAATAAGATAAACATTTTTGAGTCTCTACAAATATGGGAAGTTCAAAAATATCGAGTTTGAACACTAGTTCTCACGTAGGGCAAAAATAGTAACTCGTTTCACGTCAATTTGGCTGTGTTTTTGGTTAGCAACACCACTCGATTATTTCGGAGCTGTTTCAACTTATGCAAATAACATAAACATTTTTGAGTCTCTACAAGTATGGGGAGTTCAGAAATATCAAGTTTGAACACTCATTCTCACGTAAAGCGAAAATCGTAACTCGATTCACGTCAATTTGGCTGTGTTTTTGGTTAGCAACACCACTCGATTATTTCGGAGCTGTTTCAACTTATGCGAATGAGATAAACATTTTTGAGTCTCTACAAATATGGGAAGTTCAAAAATATCGAGTTTGAACACTAATTCTCACGTAGGGCAAAAATAGTAACTCGTTTCACGTCAATTTGGCTGTGTTTTTGGTTAGCAACACCACTCGATTATTTCGGAGCTGTTTCAACTTATGCAAATAACATAAATATTTTTGAGTCTCTACAAGTATGGGGAGTTCAGAAATATCAAGTTTGAACACTCATTCTCACGTAAAGCGAAAATCGTAACTCGATTCACGTCAATTTGGCTGTGTTTTTGGTTAGCAACACCACTCGATTATTTCGGAGCTGTTTCAACTTATGCAAATAACATAAACATTTTTGAGTCTCTACAAGTATGGGGAGTTCAGAAATATCAAGTTTGAACACTCATTCTCACGTAAAGCGAAAATCGTAACTCAATTCACGTCAATTTGGCTGTGTTTTTGGTTAGCAACACCACTCGATTATTTCGGAGCTGTTTCAACTTATGCCAATGAGATAAACATTTTTGAGTCTCTACAAATATGGGAAGTTCAAAAATATCGAGTTTGAACACTAGTTCTCACGTAGGGCAAAAATCATAACTCGATTCACGTCAATTTGGCTGTGTTTTTGGTTAGCAACACCACTCGATTATTTCGGAGCTGTTTCAACTTATGCGAATAAGATAAACATTTTTGAGTCTCTACGAGTATGGGGAGTTCAGAAATATCAAGTTTGAACACTCATTCTCACGTTAAGCGAAAATCGTAACTCGATTCACGTCAATTTGGCTGTGTTTTTGGTTAGCAACACCACTCGATTATTTCGGAGCTGTTTCAACTTATGCAAATAAGATAAACATTTTTGAGTCTCTACAAATATGGGGAGTTCAAAAATATCGAGTTTGAACACTAATTCTCACGTAGGGCAAAAATAGTAACTCGTTTCACGTCAATTTGGCTGTGTTTTTGGTTAGCAACACCACTCGATTATTTCGGAGCTGTTTCAACTTATGCGAATGAGATAAAATTTTTGAGTCTCTACAAATATGGGGAGTTCAAAAATATCGAGTTTGAACACTAATTCTCACGTAGGGCAAAAAAAGTAACTCGTTTCACGTCAATTTGGCTGTGTTTTTGGTTAGCAACACCACTCGATTATTTCGGAGCTGTTTCAACTTATGCAAATAAGATAAACATTTTTGAGTCTCTACGAGTATGGGGAGTTCAGAGATATCAAGATTGAACACTCATTCTCACGTAAAGCGAAAACCGTGACTCGATTCACGTCAATTTGGCTGTGTTTTTGGTTAGCAACACCACTCGATTATTTCGGAGCTGTTTCAACTTATGCAAATAAGATAAACATTTTTGAGTCTCTACAAATATGGGAAGTTCAAAAATATCGAGTTTGAACACTAGTTCTCACGTAGGGCAAAAATAGTAACTCGTTTCACGTCAATTTGGCTGTGTTTTTGGTTAGCAACACCACTCGATTATTTCGGAGCTGTTTCAACTTATGCAAATAACATAAACATTTTTGAGTCTCTACAAGTATGGGGAGTTCAGAAATATCAAGTTTGAACACTCATTCTCACGTAAAGCGAAAATCGTAACTCGATTCACGTCAATTTGGCTGTGTTTTTGGTTAGCAACACCACTCGATTATTTCGGAGCTGTTTCAACTTATGCGAATGAGATAAACATTTTTGAGTCTCTACAAATATGGGAAGTTCAAAAATATCGAGTTTGAACACTAGTTCTCACGTAGGGCAAAAATCATAACTCGTTTCACGTCAATTTGGCTGTGTTTTTGGTTAGCGACACCACTCGATTATTTCGGAGCTGTTTCAACTTATGCAAATAACATAAACATCTTTGAGTCTCTACAAGTATGGGGAGTTCAGAAATATCAAGTTTGAACACTCATTCTCACGTAAAGCGAAAATCGTAACTCAATTCACGTCAATTTGGCTGTGTTTTTGGTTAGCAACACCACTCGATTATTTCGGAGCTGTTTCAACTTATGCGAATGAGATAAACATTTTTGAGTCTCTACAAATATGGGAAGTTCAATAATATCGAGTTTGAACACTAGTTCTCACGTAGGGCAAAAATCATAACTCGATTCACGTCAATTTGGCTGTGTTTTTAGTTAGCAACACCACTCGATTATTTCGGAGCTGTCTCAACTTATGCAAATAAGATAAACATTTTTGAGTTTCCACAAATATGGGGAGTTCAAAAGTATCGAGTTTGAACACTAATTCTCACGTAGGGCAAAAATAGTAACTCGTTTCACGTCAATTTGACTGTGTTTTTGGTTAGCAACACCACTCGATTATTTCAGAGCTGTTTCAACTTATGCAAATAAGATAAACATTTTTGAGTCTCTACAAATATGGGGAGTTCAAAAATATCGAGTTTGAACACTAATTCTCACGTAGGGCAAAAATAGTAACTCGTTTCACGTCAATTTGGCTGTGTTTTTGGTTGCAACACCACTCGATTATTTCGGAGCTGTCTCAACTTATGCAAATAAGATAAACATTTTTGAGTCTCTACAAATATGGGGAGTTCAAAAATATCAAGTTTGAACACTAATTCTCACGTAGGGCAAAAATAGTAACTCGTTTCACGTCAATTTGGCTGTGTTTTTGGTTGCAACACCACTCGATTATTTCGGAGCTGTTTCAACTTATGCAAATAAGATAAACATTTTTGAGTCTCTACAAATGTGGGGAGTTCAGAAATATCAAGTTTGAACACTCATTCTCACGTAAAGCGAAAATCGTAACTCAATTCACGTCAATTTGGCTGTGTTTTTGGTAAGCAACACCACTCGATTATTTCGGAGCTGTTTCAACTTATGCGAATGAGATAAACATTTTTGAGTCTCTACAAATATGGGAAGTTCAATAACATCGAGTTTGAACACTAGTTCTCACGTAGGGCAAAAATCATAACTCGATTCACGTCAATTTGGCTGTGTTTTTAGTTAGCAACACCACTCGATTATTTCGGAGCTGTCTCAACTTATGCAAATAAGATAAACATTTTTGAGTCTCTACAAATATGGGAAGTTCAATAATATCGAGTTTGAACACTAATTCTCACGTAGGGCAAAAATAGTAACTCGTTTCACGTCAATTTGACTGTGTTTTTGGTTAGCAACACCACTCGATTATTTCAGAGCTGTTTCAACTTATGCAAATAAGATAAACATTTTTGAGTCTCTACAAATATGGGGAGTTCAAAAATATCGAGTTTGAACACTAATTCTCACGTAGGGCAAAAATAGTAACTCGTTTCACGTCAATTTGGCTGTGTTTTTGGTTGCAACACCACTCGATTATTTCGGAGCTGTTTCAACTTATGCGAATGAGATAAACATTTTTGAGTCTCTACAAATATGGGGAGTTCAAAAATATCGAGTTTGAACACTAATTCTCACGTAGGGCAAAAATAGTAACTCGTTTCACGTCAATTTGACTGTGTTTTTGGTTAGCAACACCACTCGATTATTTCAGAGCTGTTTCAACTTATGCAAATAAGTTAAACATTTTTGAGTCTCTACGAGTATGGAGAGTTTAAAAATATCAAGTTTGAACACTAATTCTCACGTAGGACAAAAATCGTAACTCGATTCACGTCAATTTGGCTGTGTTTTTGGTTAGCAACACCACTCGATTATTTCAGAGCTGTTTCAACTTATGCAAATAAGTTAAACATTTTTGAGTCTCTACGAGTATGGAGAGTTTAAAAATATCAAGTTTGAACACTAGTTCTCACGTAGGACAAAAATCGTAACTCGATTCACGTCAATTTGGCTGTGTTTTTGGTTAGCAACACCACTCGATTATTTCAGAGCTGTTTCAACTTATCCAAATAAGTTAAACATTTTTGAGTCTCTACGAGTATGGAGAGTTTAAAAATATCAAGTTTGAACACTAATTCTCACGTAGGACAAAAATCGTAACTCGATTCACGTCAATTTGGCTGTGTTTTTGGTTAGCAACACCACTCGATTATTTCAGAGCTGTTTCAACTTATGCAAATAAGTTAAACATTTTTGAGTCTCTACGAGTATGGAGAGTTTAAAAATATCAAGTTTGAACACTAGTTCTCACGTAGGACAAAAATCGTAACTCGATTCACGTCAATTTGGCTGTGTTTTTGGTTAGCAACACCACTCGATTATTTCAGAGCTGTTTCAACTTATCCAAATAAGTTAAACATTTTTGAGTCTCTACGAGTATGGAGAGTTTAAAAATATCAAGTTTGAACACTAATTCTCACGTAGGACAAAAATCGTAGCTCGATTCACGTCAATTTGGCTGTGTTTTTGGTGGCCAATTCACTGGAGAACCAGGTCCTTCCCGAACCGAATTGCGAACCAGTCACTGGAGAACCGAACCGAACTGATCGAACCGACTTTTTAACTGACCGGTTCTCCAGTGAATGCCCCGAACCGAACCGGGATAGACTCATTTTACTTTGTCTACGACTTGTTTGTTTAACTCATGATTAATGTCGGTTCGGTTCGAAGCATTCACTGGAGAACCGGTCGGTTCAGAAGTCGGTTCGGTTCAGTTGGTTCGGTTCTCCAGTGACCGGTTCGCGGTTTGGTTCGGGAAGGACCCGGTTCTTCAGTGAATTCGCCGTTTTTGGTTAGCAACACCACTCGATTATTTCAGAGCTGTTTCAACTTATGCAAATAAGATAAACATTTTTGAGTTTCCACAAATATGGGGAGTTCAAAAGTATCGAGTTTGAACACTAATTCTCACGTAGGGCAAAAATAGTAACTCGTTTCACGTCAATTTGACTGTGTTTTTGGTTAGCAACACCACTCGATTATTTCAGAGCTGTTTCAACTTATGCAACTAAGATAAACATTTTTGAGTCTCTACGAGTATGGAGAGCTCAAAAATATCAAGTTTGAACACTAATTCTCACGTAGGACAAAAATCGTAACTCGATTCACGTCAATTTGGCTGTGTTTTTGGTTAGCAACACCACTCGATTATTTCGGAGCTGTTTCAACTTATGCAAATGAGATAAACATTTTTGAGTCTCTACGAGTATGGGGAGTTCAGAAATATTAAGTTTGAACACTCATTCTCACGTAAAGCGAAAATCGTAACTCGATTCACGTCAATTTGGCTGTGTTTTTGGTTAGCAACACCACTCGATTATTTTGGAGCTGCTTTAACTTATCCAAATAAGATAAACATTTTTGAGTCTCTATGAGTATGGAGAGTTCAAAAATATCAAGTTTGAACACTAATTCTCGCGTAGGACAAAAATCGTAACTCGATTCACGTCAATTTGGCTGTGTTTTTGGTTAGCAACACCACTCGATTATTTCAGAGCTGTTTCAACTTATGCAAATAAGTTAAACATTTTTGAGTCTCTACGAGTATGGAGAGTTTAAAAATATCAAGTTTGAACACTAATTCTCACGTAGGACAAAAATCGTAGCTCGATTCACGTCAATTTGGCTGTGTTTTTGGTTAGCAACACCACTCGATTATTTCAGAGCTGTTTCAACTTATGCAAATAAGATAAACATTTTTGAGTTTCCACAAACATGGGGAGTTCAAAAGTATCGAGTTTGAACACTAATTCTCACGTAGGGCAAAAATAGTAACTCGTTTCACGTCAATTTGACTGTGTTTTTGGTTAGCAACACCACTCGATTATTTCAGAGCTGTTTCAACTTATGCAACTAAGATAAAAATTTTTGAGTCTCTACGAGTATGGAGAGCTCAAAAATATCAAGTTTGAACACTAATTCTCACGTAGGACAAAAATCGTAACTCGATTCACGTCAATTTGGCTGTGTTTTTGGTTAGCAACACCACTCGATTATTTCGGAGCTGTTTCAACTTATGCAAATGAGATAAACATTTTTGAGTTTCCACAAATATGGGGAGTTCAAAAGTATCGAGTTTGAACACTAATTCTCACGTAGGGCAAAAATAGTAACTCGTTTCACGTCAATTTGGCTGTGTTTTTGGTTAGCAACACCACTCGATTATTTTGGAGCTGTTTTAACTTATCCAAATAAGATAAACATTTTTGAGTCTCTACAAATATGGGAAATTCAAAAATATCGAGTTAGGACACTAATTCTCACGTAGGACAAAAATCGTAACTCGTTTCACGTCAATTTGGCTGTGTTTTTGGTTAGCAACACCACTCGATTATTTCAGAGCTGTTTCAACTTATGCAAATAAGATAAACATTTTTGAGTCTCTACGAGTATGGAGAGCTCAAAAATATCAAGTTTGAACACTCACTCTCACGTAAAGCGAAAATCGTAACTCGATTCACGTCAATTTGGCTGTGTTTTTGGTTAGCAACACCACTCGATTATTTTGGAGCTGTTTTAACTTATCCAAATAAGATAAACATTTTTGAGTCTCTACAAATATGGGAAATTCAAAAATATCGAGTTAGGACACTAATTCTCACGTAGGACAAAAATCGTAACTCGATTCACGTCAATTTGGCTGTGTTTTTGGTAAGCAACGCCACTCGATTATTTCGGAGCTGTTTCTACTTATGCAAATAAGATAAACATTTTTGAGTCTCTACAAATATGGGGAGTTCAAAAATATCGAGTGTGAGCACTAGTTCTCACGTAGGGCAAAAATCGTAACTCGTTTCACGTCAATTTGGCTGTGTTTTTGGTTAGCAACACCACTCGATTATTTCGGAGCTGTTTTAACTTATCCAAATAAGATGAACATTTTTGAGTCTCTACAAGTATGGGGAGTTCAGCAATATCCAGTTTGAACACTCATTCTCACGTAAAGCGAAAATTGTAACTCGATTCACGTCAATTTGGCTGTGTTTTTGGTTAGCAACACCACTCGATTATTTTGGAGCTGTTTCAACTTATGCAAATAAGATAAACATTTTTGAGTCTCTACAAATATGGGGAGTTCAAAAATATCGAGTGTGAGCACTAGTTCTCACGTAGGGCAAAAATCGTAACTCGTTTCACGTCAATTTGGCTGTGTTTTTGGTTAGCAACACCACTCGATTATTTCGGAGCTGTTTTAACTTATCCAAATAAGATGAACATTTTTGAGTCTCTACAAGTATGGGGAGTTCAGCAATATCCAGTTTGAACACTCATTCTCACGTAAAGCGAAAATTGTAACTCGATTCACGTCAATTTGGCTGTGTTTTTGGTTAGCAACACCACTCGATTATTTTGGAGCTGTTTCAACTTATGCAAATAAGATAAACATTTTTGAGTCTCTACAAATATGGGGAATTCAAAAATATCGAGTTAGGACACTAATTCTCACGTAGGACAAAAATCGTAACTCGATTCACGTCAATTTGGCTGTGTTTTTGGTAAGCAACGCCACTCGATTATTTCGGAGCTGTTTCTACTTATGCAAATAAGATGAACATTTTTGAGTCTCTACAAATATGAGAAATTCAAAAATATCGAGTGTAAGCACTAGTTCTCACGTGGGGCAAAAATCGTAACTCGTTTCACGTCAATTTGGCTGTGTTTTTGGTTAGCAACACCACTCGATTATTTCGGAGCTGTTTTACCTTATCCAAATAAGATAAACATTTTTGAGTCTCTACAAGTATGTGGAGTTCAGAAATATCCAGTTTGAACACTCATTCTCACGTAAAGCGAAAATTGTAACTCGATTCACGTCAATTTGGCTGTGTTTTTGGTTAGCAACACCACTCGATTATTTTGGAGCTGTTTCAACTTATGCAAATAAGATAAACATTTTTGAGTCTCTACAAATATGGGGAGTTCAAAAATGTCGAGTGTGAGCACTAGTTCTCACGTAGGGCAAAAATCGTAACTCGTTTCACGTCAATTTGGCTGTGTTTTTGGTTAGCAACACCACTCGATTATTTCGGAGCTGTTTTAACTAATCCAAATAAGATAAACATTTTTGAGTCTCTACAAGTATGGGGAGTTCAGAAATATCCAGTTTGAACACTCATTCTCACGTAAAGCGAAAATTGTAACTCGATTCACGTCAATTTGGCTGTGTTTTTGGTTAGCAACACCACTCGATTATTTTGGAGCTGTTTCAACTTATGCAAATAAGATAAACATTTTCGAGTCTCTACAAATATGGGGAATTCAAAAATACCCAGTTTGAACACTCATTCTCACGTAAAGCGAAAATCGTAACTCGATTCACGTCAATTTGGCTGTGTTGTTGGTTAGCAACACCACTCGATTATTTCAGAGCTGTTTTAACTTATCCGAATAAGATAAACATTTTTGAGTCTCTACAAATATGGGGAATTCAAAAATATCGAGTTAGGACACTAATTCTCACGTAGGACAAAAATCGTAACTCGATTCACGTCAATTTGGCTGTGTTTTTGGTAAGCAACGCCACTCGATTATTTCGGAGCTGTTTCTACTTATGCAAATAAGATAAACATTTTTGAGTCTCTACAAATATGGGGAGTTCGAAAATATCGAGTGTGAGCACTAGTTCTCACGTAGGGCAAAAATCGTAACTCGTTTCACGTCAATTTGGCTGTGTTTTTGGTTAGCAACACCACTCGATTATTTCGGAGCTGTTTTAAGTTATCCAAATAAGATAAACATTTCTGAGTCTCTACAAGTATGGGGAGTTCGGAAATATCCAGTTTGAACACTCATTCTCACGTAAAGCGAAAGTTGTAACTCGATTCACGTCAATTTGGCTGTGTTTTTGGTCAGCAACACCACTCGATTATTTTGGAGCTGTTTCAACTTATGCAACTAAGATAAACATTTTTGAGTCTCTACGAGTATGGGGAGTTCAGAAATATCAAGTTTGAACACTCATTCTCACGTAAAGCGAAAATCGTAACTCGATTCACGTCAATTTGGCTGTGTTTTTGGTTAGCAACACCACTCGATTATTTCGGAGCTGTTTCAACTTATGCAAAGAAGATAAACATTTTTGAGTCTCTACAAATATGGGGAGTTAAAAAATATCGAGTTTGAACACTAATTCTCACGTAGGGCAAAAATAGTAACTCGTTTCACGTCAATTTGGCTGTGTTTTTGGTCAGCAACACCACTCGATTATTTCGGAGCTGTTTCAACTTATGCAAATAAGATGAACATTTTTGAGTCTCTACAAGTATGGGGAGTTCAGAAATATCAAGTTTGAACACTAATTCTCACGTGAAGCGAAAATCGTAACTCGATTCACGTCAATTTGGCTGTGTTTTTGGTTAGCAACACCACTGGATTATTTCGGAGCTGTTTCAACTTATGCGAATGAGATAAACATTTTTGAGTCTCTACAAATATGGGGAGTTCAAAAATATCGAGTTTGAACACTAATTCTCACGTAGGGCAAAAATAGTAACTCGTTTCACGTCAATTTGGCTGTGTTTTTGGTTAGCAACACCACTCGATTATTTCGGAGCTGCTTCAACTTATGCAAATAAGATAAGCATTTTTGAGTCTCTACAAGTATGGGGAGTTTAGAAATATCCAGTTTGAACACTCATTCTCACGTAGGACAAAAATCGTAACTCGATTCACGTCAATTTGGCTGTGTTTTTGGTTAGCAACACCACTCGATTATTTCGGAGCTGTTTCAACTTATGCAAATAAGATGAACATTTTTGAGTCTCTACGAGTATGGGGAGTTCAGAAATATCAAGTTTGAACACTCATTCTCACGTAAAGCGAAAATCGTAACTTGATTCACGTCAATTTGGCTGTGTTTTTGGTTAGCAACACCACTCGATTATTTCGGAGCTGTTTCAACTTATGCAAATAAGATAAGCATTTTTGAGTCTCTACAAGTATGGGGAGTTCAGAAATATCAAGTTTGAACACTCATTCTCACGTAGGACAAAAATCGTAACTCGATTCACGTCAATTTGGCTGTGTTTTTGGTTAGCAACACCACTCGATTATTTCGGAGCTGTTTCAACTTATGCAAATAAGATAAACATTTTTGAGTCTCTACAAATATGGGAAGTTCAAAAATATCGAGTTTGAACACTAGTTCTCACGTAGGGCAAAAATCGTAACTCGATTCACGTCAATTTGGCTGTGTTTTTGGTTAGCAACACCACTGGATTATTTCGGAGCTGTTTCAACTTATGCAAATAAGATAAGCATTTTTGAGTCTCTACAAGTATGGGGAGTTCAGAAATATCAAGTTTGAACACTCATTCTCACGTAGGACAAAAATAGTAACTCGTTTCACGTCAATTTGGCTGTGTTTTTGGTTAGCAACACCACTCGATTATTTCGGAGCTGTTTCAACTTATGCAAATAAGATAAACATTTTTGAGTCTCTACAAGTATGGGGAGTTTAGAAATATCCAGTTTGAACACTCATTCTCACGTAGGACAAAAATCGTAACTCGATTCACGTCAATTTGGCTGTGTTTTTGGTTAGCAACACCACTCGATTATTTCGGAGCTGTTTCAACTTATGCAAATAAGATGAACATTTTTGAGTCTCTACGAGTATGGGGAGTTCAGAAATATCAAGTTTGAACACTCATTCTCACGTAAAGCGAAAATCGTAACTCGATTCACGTCAATTTGGCTGTGTTTTTGGTCAGCAACACCACTCGATTATTTTGGAGCTGTTTCAACTTATGCAACTAAGATAAACATTTTTGAGTCTCTACGAGTATGGGGAGTTCAGAAATATCAAGTTTGAACACTCATTCTCACGTAAAGCGAAAATCGTAACTCGATTCACGTCAATTTGGCTGTGTTTTTGGTTAGCAACACCACTCGATTATTTCGGAGCTGTTTCAACTTATGCAAAGAAGATAAACATTTTTGAGTCTCTACAAATATGGGGAGTTAAAAAATATCGAGTTTGAACACTAATTCTCACGTAGGGCAAAAATAGTAACTCGTTTCACGTCAATTTGGCTGTTTTTTTGGTTAGCAACACCACTCGATTATTTCGGAGCTGTTTCAACTTATGCAAATAAGATAAGCATTTTTGAGTCTCTACAAGTATGGGGAGTTTAGAAATATCCAGTTTGAACACTCATTCTCACGTAGGACAAAAATCGTAACTCGATTCACGTCAATTTGGCTGTGTTTTTGGTTAGCAACACCACTCGATTATTTCGGAGCTGTTTCAACTTATGCAAATAAGATGAACATTTTTGAGTCTCTACGAGTATGGGGAGTTCAGAAATATCAAGTTTGAACACTCATTCTCACGTAAAGCGAAAATCGTAACTCGATTCACGTCAATTTGGCTGTGTTTTTGGTTAGCAACACCACTCGATTATTTCGGAGCTGTTTCAACTTATGCAAATAAGATAAGCATTTTTGAGTCTCTACAAGTATGGGGAGTTCAGAAATATCAAGTTTGAACACTCATTCTCACGTAGGACAAAAATCGTAACTCGATTCACGTCAATTTGGCTGTGTTTTTGGTTAGCAACACCACTCGATTATTTCGGAGCTGTTTCAACTTATGCAAATAAGATAAACATTTTTGAGTCTCTACAAATATGGGAAGTTCAAAAATATCGAGTTTGAACACTAGTTCTCACGTAGGGCAAAAATCGTAACTCGATTCACGTCAATTTGGCTGTGTTTTTGGTTAGCAACACCACTGGATTATTTCGGAGCTGTTTCAACTTATGCAAATAAGATAAGCATTTTTGAGTCTCTACAAGTATGGGGAGTTCAGAAATATCAAGTTTGAACACTCATTCTCACGTAGGACAAAAATAGTAACTCGTTTCACGTCAATTTGGCTGTGTTTTTGGTTAGCAACACCACTCGATTATTTCGGAGCTGTTTCAACTTATGCAAATAAGATAAACATTTTTGAGTCTCTACAAGTATGGGGAGTTTAGAAATATCCAGTTTGAACACTCATTCTCACGTAGGACAAAAATCGTAACTCGATTCACGTCAATTTGGCTGTGTTTTTGGTTAGCAACACCACTCGATTTTTTCGGAGCTGTTTCAACTTATGCAAATAAGATGAACATTTTTGAGTCTCTACGAGTATGGGGAGTTCAGAAATATCAAGTTTGAACACTCATTCTCACGTAAAGCGAAAATCGTAACTCGATTCACGTCAATTTGGCTGTGTTTTTGATTAGCAACACCACTCGATTATTTCGGAGCTGTTTCAACTTATGCAAATAACATAAACATTTTTGAGTCTCTACAAGTATGGGGAGTTCAGAAATATCAAGTTTGAACACTCATTCTCACGTAAAGCGAAAATCGTAACTCGATTCACGTCAATTTGGCTGTGTTTTTGGTTAGCAACACCACCCGATTATTTCGGAGCTGTTTCAACTTATGCGAATGAGATAAACATTTTTGAGTCTCTACAAGTATGGGGAGTTTAGAAATATCCAGTTTGAACACTCATTCTCACGTAGGACAAAAATCGTAACTCGATTCACGTCAATTTGGCTGTGTTTTTGGTTAGCAACACCACTCGATTATTTCGGAGCTGTTTCAACTTATGCAAATAAGATGAACATTTTTGAGTCTCTACGAGTATGGGGAGTTCAGAAATATCAAGTTTGAACACTCATTCTCACGTAAAGCGAAAATCGTAACTTGATTCACGTCAATTTGGCTGTGTTTTTGGTTAGCAACACCACTCGATTATTTCGGAGCTGTTTCAACTTATGCAAATAAGATAAGCATTTTTGAGTCTCTACAAGTATGGGGAGTTCAGAAATATCAAGTTTGAACACTCATTCTCACGTAGGACAAAAATCGTAACTCGATTCACGTCAATTTGGCTGTGTTTTTGGTTAGCAACACCACTCGATTATTTCGGAGCTGTTTCAACTTATGCAAATAAGATAAACATTTTTGAGTCTCTACAAATATGGGAAGTTCAAAAATATCGAGTTTGAACACTAGTTCTCACGTAGGGCAAAAATCGTAACTCGATTCACGTCAATTTGGCTGTGTTTTTGGTTAGCAACACCACTGGATTATTTCGGAGCTGTTTCAACTTATGCAAATAAGATAAGCATTTTTGAGTCTCTACAAGTATGGGGAGTTCAGAAATATCAAGTTTGAACACTCATTCTCACGTAGGACAAAAATAGTAACTCGTTTCACGTCAATTTGGCTGTGTTTTTGGTTAGCAACACCACTCGATTATTTCGGAGCTGTTTCAACTTATGCAAATAAGATGAACATTTTTGAGTCTCTACGAGTATGGGGAGTTCAGAAATATCAAGTTTGAACACTCATTCTCACGTAAAGCGAAAATCGTAACTCGATTCACGTCAATTTGGCTGTGTTTTTGATTAGCAACACCACTCGATTATTTCGGAGCTGTTTCAACTTATGCAAATAACATAAACATTTTTGAGTCTCTACAAGTATGGGGAGTTCAGAAATATCAAGTTTGAACACTCATTCTCACGTAAAGCGAAAATCGTAACTCGATTCACGTCAATTTGGCTGTGTTTTTGGTTAGCAACACCACCCGATTATTTCGGAGCTGTTTCAACTTATGCAAATAAGATAAACATTTTTGAGTCTCTACAAGTATGGGGAGTTTAGAAATATCCAGTTTGAACACTCATTCTCACGTAGGACAAAAATCGTAACTCGATTCACGTCAATTTGGCTGTGTTTTTGGTTAGCAACACCACTCGATTATTTCGGAGCTGTTTCAACTTATGCAAATAAGATGAACATTTTTGAGTCTCTACGAGTATGGGGAGTTCAGAAATATCAAGTTTGAACACTCATTCTCACGTAAAGCGAAAATCGTAACTCGATTCACGTCAATTTGGCTGTGTTTTTGATTAGCAACACCACTCGATTATTTCGGAGCTGTTTCAACTTATGCAAATAACATAAACATTTTTGAGTCTCTACAAGTATGGGGAGTTCAGAAATATCAAGTTTGAACACTCATTCTCACGTAAAGCGAAAATCGTAACTCGATTCACGTCAATTTGGCTGTGTTTTTGGTTAGCAACACCACCCGATTATTTCGGAGTTGTTTCAACTTATGCGAATGAGATAAACATTTTTGAGTCTCTACAAGTATGGGGAGTTTAGAAATATCCAGTTTGAACACTCATTCTCACGTAGGACAAAAATCGTAACTCGATTCACGTCAATTTGGCTGTGTTTTTGGTTAGCAACACCACTCGATTATTTCGGAGCTGCTTCAACTTATGCAAATAAGATAAGCATTTTTGAGTCTCTACAAGTATGGGGAGTTTAGAAATATCCAGTTTGAACACTCATTCTCACGTAGGACAAAAATCGTAACTCGATTCACGTCAATTTGGCTGTGTTTTTGGTTAGCAACACCACTCGATTATTTCGGAGCTGTTTCAACTTATGCAAATAAGATGAACATTTTTGAGTCTCTACGAGTATGGGGAGTTCAGAAATATCAAGTTTGAACACTCATTCTCACGTAAAGCGAAAATCGTAACTCGATTCACGTCAATTTGGCTGTGTTTTTGGTTAGCAACACCACTCGATTATTTCGGAGCTGTTTCAACTTATGCAAATAAGATAAGCATTTTTGAGTCTCTACAAGTATGGGGAGTTCAGAAATATCAAGTTTGAACACTCATTCTCACGTAGGACAAAAATCGTAACTCGATTCACGTCAATTTGGCTGTGTTTTTGGTTAGCAACACCACTCGATTATTTCGGAGCTGTTTCAACTTATGCAAATAAGATGAACATTTTTGAGTCTCTACGAGTATGGGGAGTTCAGAAATATCAAGTTTGAACACTCATTCTCACGTAAAGCGAAAATCGTAACTCGATTCACGTCAATTTGGCTGTGTTTTTGGTTAGCAACACCACTCGATTATTTCGGAGCTGTTTCAACTTATGCAAATAAGATGAACATTTTTGAGTCTCTACGAGTATGGGGAGTTCAGAAATATCAAGTTTGAACACTCATTCTCACGTAAAGCGAAAATCGTAACTTGATTCACGTCAATTTGGCTGTGTTTTTGGTTAGCAACACCACTCGATTATTTCGGAGCTGTTTCAACTTATGCAAATAAGATAAGCATTTTTGAGTCTCTACAAGTATGGGGAGTTCAGAAATATCAAGTTTGAACACTCATTCTCACGTAGGACAAAAATCGTAACTCGATTCACGTCAATTTGGCTGTGTTTTTGGTTAGCAACACCACTCGATTATTTCGGAGCTGTTTCAACTTATGCAAATAAGATAAACATTTTTGAGTCTCTACAAATATGGGAAGTTCAAAAATATCGAGTTTGAACACTAGTTCTCACGTAGGGCAAAAATCGTAACTCGATTCACGTCAATTTGGCTGTGTTTTTGGTTAGCAACACCACTGGATTATTTCGGAGCTGTTTCAACTTATGCAAATAAGATAAGCATTTTTGAGTCTCTACAAGTATGGGGAGTTCAGAAATATCAAGTTTGAACACTCATTCTCACGTAGGACAAAAATAGTAACTCGTTTCACGTCAATTTGGCTGTGTTTTTGGTTAGCAACACCACTCGATTATTTCGGAGCTGTTTCAACTTATGCAAATAAGATAAACATTTTTGAGTCTCTACAAGTATGGGGAGTTTAGAAATATCCAGTTTGAACACTCATTCTCACGTAGGACAAAAATCGTAACTCGATTCACGTCAATTTGGCTGTGTTTTTGGTTAGCAACACCACTCGATTATTTCGGAGCTGTTTCAACTTATGCAAATAAGATGAACATTTTTGAGTCTCTACGAGTATGGGGAGTTCAGAAATATCAAGTTTGAACACTCATTCTCACGTAAAGCGAAAATCGTAACTCGATTCACGTCAATTTGGCTGTGTTTTTGATTAGCAACACCACTCGATTATTTCGGAGCTGTTTCAACTTATGCAAATAACATAAACATTTTTGAGTCTCTACAAGTATGGGGAGTTCAGAAATATCAAGTTTGAACACTCATTCTCACGTAAAGCGAAAATCGTAACTCGATTCACGTCAATTTGGCTGTGTTTTTGGTTAGCAACACCACCCGATTATTTCGGAGTTGTTTCAACTTATGCGAATGAGATAAACATTTTTGAGTCTCTACAAGTATGGGGAGTTCAGAAATATCAAGTTTGAACACTCATTCTCACGTAGGACAAAAATCGTAACTCGATTCACGTCAATTTGGCTGTGTTTTTGGTTAGCAACACCACTCGATTATTTCGGAGCTGTTTCAACTTATGCAAATAAGATAAGCATTTTTGAGTCTCTACAAGTATGGGGAGTTCAGAAATATCAAGTTTGAACACTCATTCTCACGTAGGACAAAAATCGTAACTCGATTCACGTCAATTTGGCTGTGTTTTTGGTTAGCAACACCACTCGATTATTTCGGAGCTGTTTCAACTTATGCAAATAAGATGAACATTTTTGAGTCTCTACGAGTATGGGGAGTTCAGAAATATCAAGTTTGAACACTCATTCTCACGTAAAGCGAAAATCGTAACTCGATTCACGTCAATTTGGCTGTGTTTTTGGTTAGCAACACCACTCGATTATTTCGGAGCTGTTTCAACTTATGCAAATAAGATGAACATTTTTGAGTCTCTACGAGTATGGGGAGTTCAGAAATATCAAGTTTGAACACTCATTCTCACGTAAAGCGAAAATCGTAACTTGATTCACGTCAATTTGGCTGTGTTTTTGGTTAGCAACACCACTCGATTATTTCGGAGCTGTTTCAACTTATGCAAATAAGATAAGCATTTTTGAGTCTCTACAAGTATGGGGAGTTCAGAAATATCAAGTTTGAACACTCATTCTCACGTAGGACAAAAATCGTAACTCGATTCACGTCAATTTGGCTGTGTTTTTGGTTAGCAACACCACTCGATTATTTCGGAGCTGTTTCAACTTATGCAAATAAGATAAACATTTTTGAGTCTCTACAAATATGGGAAGTTCAAAAATATCGAGTTTGAACACTAGTTCTCACGTAGGGCAAAAATCGTAACTCGATTCACGTCAATTTGGCTGTGTTTTTGGTTAGCAACACCACTGGATTATTTCGGAGCTGTTTCAACTTATGCAAATAAGATAAGCATTTTTGAGTCTCTACAAGTATGGGGAGTTCAGAAATATCAAGTTTGAACACTCATTCTCACGTAGGACAAAAATAGTAACTCGTTTCACGTCAATTTGGCTGTGTTTTTGGTTAGCAACACCACTCGATTATTTCGGAGCTGTTTCAACTTATGCAAATAAGATAAACATTTTTGAGTCTCTACAAGTATGGGGAGTTTAGAAATATCCAGTTTGAACACTCATTCTCACGTAGGACAAAAATCGTAACTCGATTCACGTCAATTTGGCTGTGTTTTTGGTTAGCAACACCACTCGATTATTTCGGAGCTGTTTCAACTTATGCAAATAAGATGAACATTTTTGAGTCTCTACGAGTATGGGGAGTTCAGAAATATCAAGTTTGAACACTCATTCTCACGTAAAGCGAAAATCGTAACTCGATTCACGTCAATTTGGCTGTGTTTTTGATTAGCAACACCACTCGATTATTTCGGAGCTGTTTCAACTTATGCAAATAACATAAACATTTTTGAGTCTCTACAAGTATGGGGAGTTCAGAAATATCAAGTTTGAACACTCATTCTCACGTAAAGCGAAAATCGTAACTCGATTCACGTCAATTTGGCTGTGTTTTTGGTTAGCAACACCACCCGATTATTTCGGAGTTGTTTCAACTTATGCGAATGAGATAAACATTTTTGAGTCTCTACAAGTATGGGGAGTTTAGAAATATCCAGTTTGAACACTCATTCTCACGTAGGACAAAAATCGTAACTCGATTCACGTCAATTTGGCTGTGTTTTTGGTTAGCAACACCACTCGATTATTTCGGAGCTGCTTCAACTTATGCAAATAAGATAAGCATTTTTGAGTCTCTACAAGTATGGGGAGTTTAGAAATATCCAGTTTGAACACTCATTCTCACGTAGGACAAAAATCGTAACTCGATTCACGTCAATTTGGCTGTGTTTTTGGTTAGCAACACCACTCGATTATTTCGGAGCTGTTTCAACTTATGCAAATAAGATGAACATTTTTGAGTCTCTACGAGTATGGGGAGTTCAGAAATATCAAGTTTGAACACTCATTCTCACGTAAAGCGAAAATCGTAACTCGATTCACGTCAATTTGGCTGTGTTTTTGGTTAGCAACACCACTCGATTATTTCGGAGCTGTTTCAACTTATGCAAATAAGATAAGCATTTTTGAGTCTCTACAAGTATGGGGAGTTCAGAAATATCAAGTTTGAACACTCATTCTCACGTAGGACAAAAATCGTAACTCGATTCACGTCAATTTGGCTGTGTTTTTGGTTAGCAACACCACTCGATTATTTCGGAGCTGTTTCAACTTATGCAAATAAGATAAACATTTTTGAGTCTCTACAAATATGGGAAGTTCAAAAATATCGAGTTTGAACACTAGTTCTCACGTAGGGCAAAAATCGTAACTCGATTCACGTCAATTTGGCTGTGTTTTTGGTTAGCAACACCACTGGATTATTTCGAAGCTGTTTCAACTTATGCAAATAAGATAAGCATTTTTGAGTCTCTACAAGTATGGGGAGTTCAGAAATATCAAGTTTGAACACTCATTCTCACGTAGGACAAAAATAGTAACTCGTTTCACGTCAATTTGGCTGTGTTTTTGGTTAGCAACACCACTCGATTATTTCGGAGCTGTTTCAACTTATGCAAATAAGATAAACATTTTTGAGTCTCTACAAGTATGGGGAGTTTAGAAATATCCAGTTTGAACACTCATTCTCACGTAGGACAAAAATCGTAACTCGATTCACGTCAATTTGGCTGTGTTTTTGGTTAGCAACACCACTCGATTTTTTCGGAGCTGTTTCAACTTATGCAAATAAGATGAACATTTTTGAGTCTCTACGAGTATGGGGAGTTCAGAAATATCAAGTTTGAACACTCATTCTCACGTAAAGCGAAAATCGTAACTCGATTCACGTCAATTTGGCTGTGTTTTTGATTAGCAACACCACTCGATTATTTCGGAGCTGTTTCAACTTATGCAAATAACATAAACATTTTTGAGTCTCTACAAGTATGGGGAGTTCAGAAATATCAAGTTTGAACACTCATTCTCACGTAAAGCGAAAATCGTAACTCGATTCACGTCAATTTGGCTGTGTTTTTGGTTAGCAACACCACCCGATTATTTCGGAGCTGTTTCAACTTATGCAAATAAGATAAGCATTTTTGAGTCTCTACAAGTATGGGGAGTTCAGAAATATCAAGTTTGAACACTCATTCTCACGTAGGACAAAAATCGTAACTCGATTCACGTCAATTTGGCTGTGTTTTTGGTTAGCAACACCACTCGATTATTTCGGAGCTGTTTCAACTTATGCAAATAAGATAAACATTTTTGAGTCTCTACAAATATGGGAAGTTCAAAAATATCGAGTTTGAACACTAGTTCTCACGTAGGGCAAAAATCGTAACTCGATTCACGTCAATTTGGCTGTGTTTTTGGTTAGCAACACCACTGGATTATTTCGGAGCTGTTTCAACTTATGCAAATAAGATAAGCATTTTTGAGTCTCTACAAGTATGGGGAGTTCAGAAATATCAAGTTTGAACACTCATTCTCACGTAGGACAAAAATAGTAACTCGTTTCACGTCAATTTGGCTGTGTTTTTGGTTAGCAACACCACTCGATTATTTCGGAGCTGTTTCAACTTATGCAAATAAGATAAACATTTTTGAGTCTCTACAAGTATGGGGAGTTTAGAAGTATCTAGTTTGAACACTCATTCTCACGTAGGACAAAAATCGTAACTCGATTCACGTCAATTTGGCTGTGTTTTTGGTTAGCAACACCACTCGATTATTTCGGAGCTGTTTCAACTTATGCAAATAAGATGAACATTTTTGAGTCTCTACGAGTATGGGGAGTTCAGAAATATCAAGTTTGAACACTCATTCTCACGTAAAGCGAAAATCGTAACTCGATTCACGTCAATTTGGCTGTGTTTTTGGTTAGCAACACCACTCGATTATTTCGGAGCTGTTTCAACTTATGCAAATAACATAAACATTTTTGAGTCTCTACAAGTATGGGGAGTTCAGAAATATCAAGTTTGAACACTCATTCTCACGTAAAGCGAAAATCGTAACTCGATTCACGTCAATTTGGCTGTGTTTTTGGTTAGCAACACCACCCGATTATTTCGGAGCTGTTTCAACTTATGCGAATGAGATAAACATTTTTGAGTCTCTACAAATATGGGAAGCTCAAAAATATCGAGTTTGAACACTAGTTCTCACGTAGGGCAAAAATCATAACTCGATTCACGTCAATTTGGCTGTGTTTTTGGTTAGCAACACCACTCGATTATTTCGGAGCTGTTTCAACTTATGCAAATAAGATAAGCATTTTTGAGTCTCTACAAGTATGGGGAGTTCAGAAATATCAAGTTTGAACACTCATTCTCACGTAGGACAAAAATCGTAACTCGATTCACGTCAATTTGGCTGTGTTTTTGGTTAGCAACACCACTCGATTATTTCGGAGCTGTTTCAACTTATGCAACTAAGATAAACATTTTTGAGTCTCTACGAGTATGGGGAGTTCAGAAATATCAAGTTTGAACACTCATTCTCACGTCAAGCGAAAATCGTAACTCGATTCACGTCAATTTGGCTGTGTTTTTGGTTAGCAACACCACTCGATCATTTCGGAGCTGTTTCAACTTATGCAAAGAAGATAAACATTTTTGAGTCTCTACAAATATGGGGAGTTAAAAAATATCGAGTTTGAACACTAATTCTCACGTAGGGCAAAAATAGTAACTCGTTTCACGTCAATTTGGCTGTGTTTTCGGTTAGCAACACCGCTCGATTATTTCGGAGCTGTTTCAACTTATGCAAATAAGATAAACATTTTTGAGTCTCTACGAGTATGGAGAGTTCAAAAATATCAAGTTTGAACACTAATTCTCACGTAGGACAAAAATCGTAACTCGATTCACGTCAATTTGGCTGTGTTTTTGGTTAGCAACACCACTCGATTATTTCAGAGCTGTTTCAACTTATGCAAATAAGATAAACATTTTTGAGTATCTACGAGTATGGAGAGTTCAAAAATATCAAGTTTGAACACTAATTCTCACGTAGGACAAACATCGTAACTCGATTCACGTCAATTTGGCTGTGTTTTTGGTTAGCAACACCACTCGATTATTTCAGAGCTGTTTCAACTTATGCAAATAAGATAAACATTTTTGAGTCTCTACAAATATGGGAAGTTCAAAAATATCGAGTTTGAACACTAGTTCTCACGTAGGGCAAAAATCGTAACTCGATTCACGTCAATTTGGCTGTGTTTTTGGTTAGCAACACCACTGGATTATTTCGGAGCTGTTTCAACTTATGCAAATAAGATAAGCATTTTTGAGTCTCTACAAGTATGGGGAGTTCAGAAATATCAAGTTTGAACACTCATTCTCACGTAGGACAAAAATAGTAACTCGTTTCACGTCAATTTGGCTGTGTTTTTGGTTAGCAACACCACTCGATTATTTCGGAGCTGTTTCAACTTATGCAAATAAGATAAACATTTTTGAGTCTCTACAAGTATGGGGAGTTTAGAAGTATCTAGTTTGAACACTCATTCTCACGTAGGACAAAAATCGTAACTCGATTCACGTCAATTTGGCTGTGTTTTTGGTTAGCAACACCACTCGATTATTTCGGAGCTGTTTCAACTTATGCAAATAAGATGAACATTTTTGAGTCTCTACGAGTATGGGGAGTTCAGAAATATCAAGTTTGAACACTCATTCTCACGTAAAGCGAAAATCGTAACTCGATTCACGTCAATTTGGCTGTGTTTTTGGTTAGCAACACCACTCGATTATTTCGGAGCTGTTTCAACTTATGCAAATAACATAAACATTTTTGAGTCTCTACAAGTATGGGGAGTTCAGAAATATCAAGTTTGAACACTCATTCTCACGTAAAGCGAAAATCGTAACTCGATTCACGTCAATTTGGCTGTGTTTTTGGTTAGCAACACCACCCGATTATTTCGGAGCTGTTTCAACTTATGCGAATGAGATAAACATTTTTGAGTCTCTACAAATATGGGAAGCTCAAAAATATCGAGTTTGAACACTAGTTCTCACGTAGGGCAAAAATCATAACTCGATTCACGTCAATTTGGCTGTGTTTTTGGTTAGCAACACCACTCGATTATTTCGGAGCTGTTTCAACTTATGCAAATAAGATAAGCATTTTTGAGTCTCTACAAGTATGGGGAGTTCAGAAATATCAAGTTTGAACACTCATTCTCACGTAGGACAAAAATCGTAACTCGATTCACGTCAATTTGGCTGTGTTTTTGGTTAGCAACACCACTCGATTATTTCGGAGCTGTTTCAACTTATGCAACTAAGATAAACATTTTTGAGTCTCTACGAGTATGGGGAGTTCAGAAATATCAAGTTTGAACACTCATTCTCACGTCAAGCGAAAATCGTAACTCGATTCACGTCAATTTGGCTGTGTTTTTGGTTAGCAACACCACTCGATCATTTCGGAGCTGTTTCAACTTATGCAAAGAAGATAAACATTTTTGAGTCTCTACAAATATGGGGAGTTAAAAAATATCGAGTTTGAACACTAATTCTCACGTAGGGCAAAAATAGTAACTCGTTTCACGTCAATTTGGCTGTGTTTTCGGTTAGCAACACCGCTCGATTATTTCGGAGCTGTTTCAACTTATGCAAATAAGATAAACATTTTTGAGTCTCTACGAGTATGGAGAGTTCAAAAATATCAAGTTTGAACACTAATTCTCACGTAGGACAAAAATCGTAACTCGATTCACGTCAATTTGGCTGTGTTTTTGGTTAGCAACACCACTCGATTATTTCAGAGCTGTTTCAACTTATGCAAATAAGATAAACATTTTTGAGTATCTACGAGTATGGAGAGTTCAAAAATATCAAGTTTGAACACTAATTCTCACGTAGGACAAACATCGTAACTCGATTCACGTCAATTTGGCTGTGTTTTTGGTTAGCAACACCACTCGATTATTTCAGAGCTGTTTCAACTTATGCAAATAAGATAAACATTTTTGAGTTTCCACAAATATGGGGAGTTCAAAAGTATCGAGTTTGAACACTAATTCTCACGTAGGGCAAAAATAGTAACTCGTTTCACGTCAATTTGGCTGTGTTTTTGGTTAGCAACACCACTCGATTATTTCAGAGCTGTTTCAACTTATGCAAATAAGATAAACATTTTTGAGTATCTACGAGTATGGAGAGTTCAAAAATATCAAGTTTGAACACTAATTCTCACGTAGGAAAAACATCGTAACTCGATTCACGTCAATTTGGCTGTGTTTTTGGTTAGCAACACCACTCGATTATTTCAGAGCTGTTTCAACTTATGCAAATAAGATAAACATTTTTGAGTTTCCACAAATATGGGGAGTTCAAAAGTATCGAGTTTGAACACTAATTCTCACGTAGGGCAAAAATAGTAACTCGTTTCACGTCAATTTGGCTGTGTTTTTGGTTAGCAACACCACTCGATTATTTCAGAGCTGTTTCAACTTATGCAAATAAGATAAACATTTTTGAGTATCTACGAGTATGGAGAGTTCAAAAATATCAAGTTTGAACACTAATTCTCACGTAGGAAAAACATCGTAACTCGATTCACGTCAATTTGGCTGTGTTTTTGGTTAGCAACACCACTCGATTATTTCAGAGCTGTTTCAACTTATGCAAATAAGATAAACATTTTTGAGTTTCCACAAATATGGGGAGTTCAAAAGTATCGAGTTTGAACACTAATTCTCACGTAGGGCAAAAATAGTAACTCGTTTCACGTCAATTTGGCTGTGTTTTTGGTTAGCAACACCACTCGATTATTTCAGAGCTGTTTCAACTTATGCAACTAAGATAAACATTTTTGAGTCTCTACGAGTATGGAGAGTTCAAAAATATCCAGTTTGAACACTAATTCTCACGTAGGACAAAAATCGTAACTCGATTCACGTCAATTTGGCTGTGTTTTTGGTTAGCAACACCACTCGATTATTTCGGAGCTGTTTCAACTTATGCAAATAAGATAAGCATTTTTGAGTCTCTACAAGTATGGGGAGTTCAGAAATATCAAGTTTGAACACTCATTCTCACGTAGGACAAAAATCGTAACTCGATTCACGTCAATTTGGCTGTGTTTTTGGTTAGCAACACCACTCGATTATTTCGGAGCTGTTTCAACTTATGCAAATAAGATAAACATTTTTGAGTCTCTACGAGTATGGGGAGTTTAGAAATATCAAGTTTGAACACTCATTCTCACGTAAAGCGAAAATCGTAACTCGATTCACGTCAATTTGGCTGTGTTTTTGGTTAGCAACACCACCCGATTATTTCGGAGCTGTTTCAACTTATGCGAATGAGATAAACATTTTTGAGTCTCTACAAATATGGGAAGTTCAAAAATATCGAGTTTGAACACTAATTCTCACGTAGGGCAAAAATAGTAACTCGTTTCACGTCAATTTGGCTGTGTTTTTGGTTAGCAACACCACTCGATTATTTCGGAGCTGTTTCAACTTATGCAACTAAGATAAACATTTTTGAGTCTCTACGAGTATGGGGAGTTCAAAAATATCAAGTTTGAACACTAATTCTCACGTAGGACAAAAATCGTAACTCGATTCACGTCAATTTGGCTGTGTTTTTGGTTAGCAACACCACTCGATTATTTCAGAGCTGTTTCAACTTATGCAAATAAGATAAACATTTTTGAGTATCTACGAGTATGGAGAGTTCAAAAATATCAAGTTTGAACACTAATTCTCACGTAGGACAAACATCGTAACTCGATTCACGTCAATTTGGCTGTGTTTTTGGTTAGCAACACCACTCGATTATTTCAGAGCTGTTTCAACTTATGCAAATAAGATAAACATTTTTGAGTTTCCACAAATATGGGGAGTTCAAAAGTATCGAGTTTGAACACTAATTCTCACGTAGGGCAAAAATAGTAACTCGTTTCACGTCAATTTGGCTGTGTTTTTGGTTAGCAACACCACTCGATTATTTCAGAGCTGTTTCAACTTATGCAACTAAGATAAACATTTTTGAGTCTCTACGAGTATGGAGAGTTCAAAAATATCCAGTTTGAACACTAATTCTCACGTAGGACAAAAATCGTAACTCGATTCACGTCAATTTGGCTGTGTTTTTGGTTAGCAACACCACTCGATTATTTCAGAGCTGTTTCAACTTATGCAACTAAGATAAACATTTTTGAGTCTCTACGAGTATGGAGAGTTCAAAAATATCCAGTTTGAACACTAATTCTCACGTAGGACAAAAATCGTAACTCGATTCACGTCAATTTGGCTGTGTTTTTGGTTAGCAACACCACTCGATTATTTCGGAGCTGTTTCAACTTATGCAAATAAGATAAGCATTTTTGAGTCTCTACAAGTATGGGGAGTTCAGAAATATCAAGTTTGAACACTCATTCTCACGTAGGACAAAAATCGTAACTCGATTCACGTCAATTTGGCTGTGTTTTTGGTTAGCAACACCACTCGATTATTTCGGAGCTGTTTCAACTTATGCAAATAAGATAAACATTTTTGAGTCTCTACGAGTATGGGGAGTTCAGAAATATCAAGTTTGAACACTCATTCTCACGTAAAGCGAAAATCGTAACTCGATTCACGTCAATTTGGCTGTGTTTTTGGTTAGCAACACCACTCGATTATTTCGGAGCTGTTTCAACTTATGCAAATAAGATAAGCATTTTTGAGTCTCTACAAGTATGGGGAGTTCAGAAATATCAAGTTTGAACACTCATTCTCACGTAGGACAAAAATCGTAACTCGATTAGTAGTATACTACCCCGGTTTTCACAGCACACACCCCCAAATTCGCAGATCCCATATACAGCGATAAATCTATTCTCTCACCCCCCAGAATCATACATCGCTTCCCCCATTTTCACCGAATCACACATCTCATTCATTTTTGACTAGTTCACATATTTTGATAGAATAGTTGCTCCGTTAATACCCACCTGAAAGCTCATCCCTTGTTAATCATATATCTTACCGGGACGAGGTTCACCGTAGAGGCTATAATCTAATTTGACAGAAACACTGATTGAGTGAGACAGTTCGTTCATACAAGTTCGTATAGAAAGACGGGTTAACAATTTTGATTATGAGTTTCTGAAGGTTCATTTCAGCAACAGCATTCATTACTCAAACCTTTTCATTGTGAATTGACCCAATTTACAATTTTCTCACGAAAATATATTCTCTCATTCATTTTCTCTTGATTTAACGTTCCAATAATACAGAGTTGTTTCACAACGCCGCCAATAAGGTTTGTCGCAATATTGACGAATTTCGTAAAAACGAGGAGAGCCAATGGGTTTGCGTCAGATAGATTCATTGGGTAAACTTTCTATGAGACTAATTCTTCAATAGAAACAGTTCCATCACAGTCTTAATTCGAGTTCGAATGAAGCAATTACAGGGAATAGCATCAGATTATGAAACAATTACCTCTGAAAGGCTTACAAAAAATTCAATTGTACCAGTTGCAGTTCATTGTGTCAATTGGAGGAAATAGGACCATTTCAGAAAAGTTACGATATTTTCCACATATAACTCAATTCGCAAACATTTTCGAATATCTATTCGAATCTATTCGAGTTATTCCTGTTTGGTCTAATTACTCCTGGACTTATTCCATCTACCGCGGTCTGAAACGACTCAAGCCTTCAAAGATAAATATTATATATTTTCCGAAACCCGTTCACGGCTTGTGTTCACAACTGGTTGAGCTTGTTTTATTCAAGCTCATTATTTTTTCGTAACTTAATTTCAATTTCTTAGTTTTTCTTCAAATTCATTTATATAGTAACAACATTTATAGAAAAAATCCACAAATACAACACAACAAGTTGTGAAAAGAAAATAGAAAGCTCCAAATAAATGAGAAGAACTAAGGCTGGTTTCGTCAGAAATCTCTCTCAACTGTACTCGAGGCAAATACACTCTGGCCGAAAACTTGAGTTCGCGTATCTGTAACTCTTTCTTTCCGTAAGTAAGGAAAGGATCAATCACAGCCGTTGGCCACGTCCCCAGTTTCGGTACTGACAGACGGTTGCGTTTTGAATAGACGAAAATCAGGATTACGAAAAGGACATTCGAAACTATGGAGTGGCAACCACCTGTCGTGTATTCTGCTGGAAAAGATCAGCGTACTGATTTCAGTAATATGGAAATCCTAAAAGACCCGCTCCGTTTGAAATTGAATTCGAAAATTCAGAATGGCAGCCAACGTTGGTTAATGCACCTATTGGAGATTAGCCTATAAACGTTTCCGCCTATAGCCTATAAAAGTTCAAGAGTTTTATCATGGAACCTATCAGTTTTCTGGATGTACATCAGGACGGAGAAGTAGTGTCAGTCGTGGACGACGACGAAGAAGGATGGAGCTCCGACTCGAGTTTCAATGAGGATGATTTATTCATACACGAATATGATAACTCGTTAGATAACTCGTTGATCGATTTTGTGAATGAACGTGAACACGAAGTAGATAATTCTCAGTAAATACTCATTCACGAAAATGTTGTGTTGATGAAATGACGAAACAAATAAATTTCTTGAAAGAGTGCCTAGAATATTACGAATTTGGAGAACGTAGCTCGAAAGATGTAGTTTGGTGCTAGCACAGTGTTTTTCGGTGTTCTGGCCGCTACTAAGAGAGCCAGCTGCCAATCTCATAGGCTACTTACTGTGTCGAAAAGAAGCAATGTAGGCGTAGAAATGAATCTTTTACACAGGGTAAGACACAAAATCACGAATGGACCGATGTGTCTTACACCAAGGCCACAAACATAGTAAAACATAGTAGCAGATTCACTACTGTCGGAAATTTAGTGAACTACGATCAGTGAAATTCATCATCAATATTTCAGCAAATATTCACTGCCGCTTCAACATCAATTCAGTAACTGCAGTGTGATTTTTTACTACTGAAACGCTTGTACTACAACTTGAAGGGTCCGTTCCTCTTTATTTTAGAGGTTTGAGCTGATAAGTCCATTTTTTTAACATTAAAAACACTATAATTCATCTAGATGTCGACTTTTTGTCTTGAAAATGCGGCGTACGGGCGCGTCCTTTCGCATGTACTGATAGAACAAGCTCACCTACGTACTAATTTTTCAAATTGTCTATAAAAATGCAATATATTTAGAACATTGCCAGAATTTCCGCAATCAGAGATTTGACAAAAGGTTGGTACGTAAGATGGAAACAAAACAGTATTGAGAGATATAGGATTGCTGCATTACAGTGACCTTTTTCGCTTCTATTATTCTTATTCAATAGTGAGGTTTTTCCATCTGTCCGTGTATAAGTTCGGAAACTTCAATCTCAAAACATGATAAATGACTCTATCATTTACCGACAATTACTTGCATCGTACAAATAGAGATACGGTTTCTAGTACAAGCGTAAGTACACTATCACTATCTGAAAAAATACTGAAATTTCATTAAATTATAACTAAACTTTCACTGAATCATCACTAAATTATTGAAACGCCACTAAACACCACTTTTTACTAGACTATGGATAACCGTTCCATGTAAAAACTATCCTGTTTTTATGTCTCAACTGGGTAATCGAAAGATTTATGCCGTGTGCAAAAGGGGCACGAAAGTGGCTTTCATACGTTTTGGGCAGAGAACGCCATTATTGAAACGCATTTTTCTATAATCTCTTCATGCATAATCCAATAATATATTCCTACATTTTTAGATAGGGCGGTAGTGTTTTCGAGATTTTTCCAACATTAACTATTTCGTTCAGCATAATTCTACTTGTTAGCGTACATACATTACGCTTCCACTCCAATCATTCGTTACGTCTTTTTTTCCTCTCAGATCCTTCGACCGTATTCGACTTCGTATCAAATCCGAAGTTGCTGTGAACTATTGAAAAATGTCAGACAAAGCTCCGTTAACAAAAACTACTACATTATATTTCATATGAGATAAGTTTGGTAATGTGCGGTGGCTTAAATCATTATTTGCCTTAGTTTCGCGTGCACTACTACTTTTGATATATTTTGTAAATGAAATCTATATTTCTTTCAATATTTCGAAACTATCGCGAAATTTGAAAAATAATTTTTAATGTATTTCGAAATTCGAAAAATCAATAATTATCTGAGATGATACATTTTCGTAAACTATCAAGGTCACAGGCACCGTAGCAAAGTCTCTTATAAAGGTCAGTTCCAAGCTGAACCTAATGGCGTGATCAACGTCCACTATATATACTCCGTTTCACCAATCGATGACTTTCTACAGTAATCTTTCGAATATTCGAGGCTGTTTATCTATTAAACAGACAAACTTACAGATTCACTGTTTTCTAGGCTCGTTTTAACCAATCAGGAGAACAAAATCACAAAGTTTAAACTATTTTCAATACCTAGAAGATATCAAAAATTTGCTTGAAAGATTCGCAAGCTTACTGTAGAGGGCTATTGTTGCGTGAAACAGACTATACCTACCTATTATACAGGCCATTGGTAGCGAGCTCTCAATGCTTGATGGTATTGCACTTCTCAACTTTTTCTCTGCGTCAAAAAAAGTTTCGCATTTTTGCGCAGTTGTCAATTTGAGGGAAAATGTTGCGCTTTTATAACCACCGTTCGCGACAGCCCCCTACATCGTTAAAAACCAGCCCTGTGGCAACCTGTTCTGATGTGTTGGTGGTGACTGAGGATTATCGATTTTTCTATGTTTTCGAAAAGAGCAAGCAAATGAGGTAAAATTAAGGAAAATTTCAGAGATTTAACACTATTTCTAAGATTTAACACACTCGGGTCCCCTCCCTTATGCTTGAACACAGAAAGCGGGCAACTATGTGGCCAGACTGTGATCAGGTCCTCAATCAAGGTGAACTCACTACTTTCACGACTTTTTTACGGTGCCAGGTCATAACTGGGTGACAGTGGTGACACACCGCAAGTGGGTACATGAACTGATAGTTCACCACATTGTAGACACGTATCGTTGGATTTATTGTGAGAAATAAGAAAAGAACAGATGAAAAACGAAACGGAAACATTACTGTTGGCCTTTACAGACGCTACATTATTATTTTTTCTCTGCTTTTACAAGCAATACAGTAATTTTCCCAGTCCAGAGCTATGTGTGCTGGATATCGAGGTAATTTTAATACTTCGAGTTAGTGACTCGAATTAAGTTTCCGTGGAAAGCGAAACATTTATAAATTGTGCTTTCTTAACTTTGATGGTGATAAGTGAGACCGTGGTGACCAGATGAATTTGGATCCGGGGTGGATTTGCAGAACGCAACTGAAACAGTGGAGAACTATATTTTTTTTTGGTGAGATGCCCATGCAAAACCTACAGCAAGCTGCCAATAAGCCTTCTTGGGAAATTTGAAAGATATCATACAGGGCAAACAATGTTGCTCTTTTCACAGCTGGTTTTGTATCGAGCTGGAAAAGGTCAACTCACATAACACATTTAATTATTGCAATAATGTGAATTCCCTCAGTGTACAATAAAAAATACTCATCCATAAAATTATCGCTTATGCAGAGTGATCAGCTCGTGCACGGGTACACCGTTGAGAAATACACGAAATTTATCGACACTCAATAAAAAATAGTCGAGTTTCGATTATTTAATTTCGGTATTCGATCATTGAGTATGATGCAAATGAAGCCTGCCAGCATATTTTGCACGAATACATGGGTTGGAGCCAGTTTTCGGTTGAAAGTATGCCAATCTACTCACACAATTAGTCGAATATCGAAACTTACGACAATTACACTAATCGGGCGGAACACCCCTAATGAGTTTCATTCGATACGCATCACTTGAATTGTTTTACACCAGCGCTGCAAGTCATGTTGGACGAAAATGTTTTCATTTTTGCTTCAATAGGGCGAGATATTGGTAATGTTGATTCCTTTGTAGTGCCTGAAACGATTCGTTTTGACGAGGTTGTAAAAATCCTTTCCTCTAAGGGGTTTTCTAGGGTGGCACAATGGTATCACGCAAGAAAGCGCGCCACAATGTCTCCCCCAGTGACGTCTGGTGACCCACCAGTGACACCAAGGGGTCACACAGCTGTGACACTTTCGAAATATTGATTTCTCAAGTTTCGAAATTGAATCTCACAAAGAAAGGATAGATAAGGTTATTAAATTTCTTCCTCCAGACACCAGACACTTTCAAGTGGGCCAAGAAAGCCAATTGAAAACTCTTGAAAGCAAACATTTTTTTTACCCCGTCACTGGGAGAGTGGAGAGCAATTTCCGTAATGCTCATGACAGTTACAAAATATGAATACAGCATAATATAAATGGTTTGAAATACTGACATTGAGCTCTTCGTGAGTATCGTAAAGATCAAAGTACAAACAGTTGAAAAAAAATGTGTTCTGCAATATATGTGCTAGAGTATATAAGTATGCTCAACTCTAGAAAAATAAGTTCATCTCTTGATAGATGTTATAGAGATTTCTGATGAGATAAGAAAAAAACCTTCTACCGCAAGTGCAAGGGAAGTAAAAAACTATCTTTACCCTATCACTGAGTACGATCACTTTCGAAATATCGATTTCATATAAAACGCAATAAATGACCGCGACTTTAGCAAATGCGAAGACGCATGTGTTCACGTTTGACACGTTTAACACGTTTCGTCACTCTGCGAGATGTTCTAAGACCTCTTATTGAGGCCGCCCAGAATTCGTTTAGTTGGATTAGTTCATCAACTTGAGGGGCGAAAAATGACCATCCTATTCAAAAATATTGGAGAGACAGTGAATAATAGAGCGTGAAAGATGCACGCTAAAAATGGTAGAAATATTCTGCGACGAAGTTGCTAAGTTCACGGTCAAAAATACTGAAGTGAAAGTGAATATTACTCATGAAATATGCATGAGTGACGAAAAAACACGCTACAATAGCAGTCTTATCTTTTCGAAACTCCACTCAGTATGCTTTCGCGTGAGGGCCGCCCCCTACTACACAGCAGAAATTTCAGCGCGAGGGCATACTGAGTGGAGTTTCGAACAGATAAGACTGCTATTGTAGCGTGTTTTTTCGTCACTCATGCATATTTCATGAGTAATATTCACTTTCACTGCAGTATTTTTGACCGTGAACTTAGCAACTTCGTCGCAGAATATTTCTACCATTTTTAGCGTGCATCTTTCACGCTCTATTATTCACTGTCTCTCCAATATTTTTGAATAGGATGGTCATTTTTCGCCCCTCGAGTTGATGAACTAATCCAACTAAACGAATTCTGGGCGGCCTCAATAAGAGGTCTTAGAACATCTCGCAGAGTGACGAAACGTGTTAAACGTGTCAAACGTGAACACATGCGTCTTCGCATTTGCTAAAGTCGCGGTCATTTATTGCGTTTTATATGAAATCGATATTTCGAAAGTGATCGTACTCAGTGATAGGGTAAAGATAGTTTTTTACTTCCCTTGCACTTGCGGTAGAAGGCTTTTTTCTTATCTCATCAGAAATCTCTATAACATCTATCAAGAGATGAACTTATTTTTCTAGAGTTGAGCATACTTATATACTCTAGCACATATATTGCAGAACACATTTTTTTTTCAACTGTTTGTACTTTGATCTTTACGATACTCACGAAGAGCTCAATGTCAGTATTTCAAACCATTTATATTATGCTGTATTCATATTTTGTAACTGTCATGAGCATTACGGAAATTGCTCTCCACTCTCCCAGTGACGGGGTAAAAAAATGTTTGCTTTCAAGAGTTTTCAATTGGCTTTCTTGGCCCACTTGAAAGTGTCTGGTGTCTGGAGGAAGAAATTTAATAACCTTATCTATCCTTTCTTTGTGAGATTCAATTTCGAAACTTGAGAAATCAATATTTCGAAAGTGTCACAGCTGTGTGACCCCTTGGTGTCACTGGTGGGTCACCAGACGTCACTGGGGGAGACATTGTGGCGCGCTTTCTTGCGTGATACCATTGTGCCACCCTAGAAAACCCCTTAGAGGAAAGGATTTTTACAACCTCGTCAAAACGAATCGTTTCAGGCACTACAAAGGAATCAACATTACCAATATCTCGCCCTATTGAAGCAAAAATGAAAACATTTTCGTCCAACATGACTTGCAGCGCTGGTGTAAAACAATTCAAGTGATGCGTATCGAATGAAACTCATTAGGGGTGTTCCGCCCGATTAGTGTAATTGTCGTAAGTTTCGATATTCGACTAATTGTGTGAGTAGATTGGCATACTTTCAACCGAAAACTGGCTCCAACCCATGTATTCGTGCAAAATATGCTGGCAGGCTTCATTTGCATCATACTCAATGATCGAATACCGAAATTAAATAATCGAAACTCGACTATTTTTTATTGAGTGTCGATAAATTTCGTGTATTTCTCAACGGTGTACCCGTGCACGAGCTGATCACTCTGCATAAGCGATAATTTTATGGATGAGTATTTTTTATTGTACACTGAGGGAATTCACATTATTGCAATAATTAAATGTGTTATGTGAGTTGACCTTTTCCAGCTCGATACAAAACCAGCTGTGAAAAGAGCAACATTGTTTGCCCTGTATGATATCTTTCAAATTTCCCAAGAAGGCTTATTGGCAGCTTGCTGTAGGTTTTGCATGGGCATCTCACCAAAAAAAAATATAGTTCTCCACTGTTTCAGTTGCGTTCTGCAAATCCACCCCGGATCCAAATTCATCTGGTCACCACGGTCTCACTTATCACCATCAAAGTTAAGAAAGCACAATTTATAAATGTTTCGCTTTCCACGGAAACTTAATTCGAGTCACTAACTCGAAGTATTAAAATTACCTCGATATCCAGCACACATAGCTCTGGACTGGGAAAATTACTGTATTGCTTGTAAAAGCAGAGAAAAAATAATAATGTAGCGTCTGTAAAGGCCAACAGTAATGTTTCCGTTTCGTTTTTCATCTGTTCTTTTCTTATTTCTCACAATAAATCCAACGATACGTGTCTACAATGTGGTGAACTATCAGTTCATGTACCCACTTGCGGTGTGTCACCACTGTCACCCAGTTATGACCTGGCACCGTAAAAAAGTCGTGAAAGTAGTGAGTTCACCTTGATTGAGGACCTGATCACAGTCTGGCCACATAGTTGCCCGCTTTCTGTGTTCAAGCATAAGGGAGGGGACCCGAGTGTGTTAAATCTTAGAAATAGTGTTAAATCTCTGAAATTTTCCTTAATTTTACCTCATTTGCTTGCTCTTTTCGAAAACATAGAAAAATCGATAATCCTCAGTCACCACCAACACATCAGAACAGGTTGCCACAGGGCTGGTTTTTAACGATGCAGGGGGCTGTCGCGAACGGTGGTTATAAAAGCGCAACATTTTCCCTCAAATTGACAACTGCGCAAAAATGCGAAACTTTTTTTGACGCAGAGAAAAAGTTGAGAAGTGCAATACCATCAAGCATTGAGAGCTCGCTACCAATGGCCTGTATAATAGGTAGGTATAGTCTGTTTCACGCAACAATAGCCCTCTACAGTAAGCTTGCGAATCTTTCAAGCAAATTTTTGATATCTTCTAGGTATTGAAAATAGTTTAAACTTTGTGATTTTGTTCTCCTGATTGGTTAAAACGAGCCTAGAAAACAGTGAATCTGTAAGTTTGTCTGTTTAATAGATAAACAGCCTCGAATATTCGAAAGATTACTGTAGAAAGTCATCGATTGGTGAAACGGAGTATATATAGTGGACGTTGATCACGCCATTAGGTTCAGCTTGGAACTGACCTTTATAAGAGACTTTGCTACGGTGCCTGTGACCTTGATAGTTTACGAAAATGTATCATCTCAGATAATTATTGATTTTTCGAATTTCGAAATACATTAAAAATTATTTTTCAAATTTCGCGATAGTTTCGAAATATTGAAAGAAATATAGATTTCATTTACAAAATATATCAAAAGTAGTAGTGCACGCGAAACTAAGGCAAATAATGATTTAAGCCACCGCACATTACCAAACTTATCTCATATGAAATATAATGTAGTAGTTTTTGTTAACGGAGCTTTGTCTGACATTTTTCAATAGTTCACAGCAACTTCGGATTTGATACGAAGTCGAATACGGTCGAAGGATCTGAGAGGAAAAAAAGACGTAACGAATGATTGGAGTGGAAGCGTAATGTATGTACGCTAACAAGTAGAATTATGCTGAACGAAATAGTTAATGTTGGAAAAATCTCGAAAACACTACCGCCCTATCTAAAAATGTAGGAATATATTATTGGATTATGCATGAAGAGATTATAGAAAAATGCGTTTCAATAATGGCGTTCTCTGCCCAAAACGTATGAAAGCCACTTTCGTGCCCCTTTTGCACACGGCATAAATCTTTCGATTACCCAGTTGAGACATAAAAACAGGATAGTTTTTACATGGAACGGTTATCCATAGTCTAGTAAAAAGTGGTGTTTAGTGGCGTTTCAATAATTTAGTGATGATTCAGTGAAAGTTTAGTTATAATTTAATGAAATTTCAGTATTTTTTCAGATAGTGATAGTGTACTTACGCTTGTACTAGAAACCGTATCTCTATTTGTACGATGCAAGTAATTGTCGGTAAATGATAGAGTCATTTATCATGTTTTGAGATTGAAGTTTCCGAACTTATACACGGACAGATGGAAAAACCTCACTATTGAATAAGAATAATAGAAGCGAAAAAGGTCACTGTAATGCAGCAATCCTATATCTCTCAATACTGTTTTGTTTCCATCTTACGTACCAACCTTTTGTCAAATCTCTGATTGCGGAAATTCTGGCAATGTTCTAAATATATTGCATTTTTATAGACAATTTGAAAAATTAGTACGTAGGTGAGCTTGTTCTATCAGTACATGCGAAAGGACGCGCCCGTACGCCGCATTTTCAAGACAAAAAGTCGACATCTAGATGAATTATAGTGTTTTTAATGTTAAAAAAATGGACTTATCAGCTCAAACCTCTAAAATAAAGAGGAACGGACCCTTCAAGTTGTAGTACAAGCGTTTCAGTAGTAAAAAATCACACTGCAGTTACTGAATTGATGTTGAAGCGGCAGTGAATATTTGCTGAAATATTGATGATGAATTTCACTGATCGTAGTTCACTAAATTTCCGACAGTAGTGAATCTGCTACTATGTTTTACTATGTTTGTGGCCTTGGTGTAAGACACATCGGTCCATTCGTGATTTTGTGTCTTACCCTGTGTAAAAGATTCATTTCTACGCCTACATTGCTTCTTTTCGACACAGTAAGTAGCCTATGAGATTGGCAGCTGGCTCTCTTAGTAGCGGCCAGAACACCGAAAAACACTGTGCTAGCACCAAACTACATCTTTCGAGCTACGTTCTCCAAATTCGTAATATTCTAGGCACTCTTTCAAGAAATTTATTTGTTTCGTCATTTCATCAACACAACATTTTCGTGAATAAGTATTTACTGAGAATTATCTACTTCGTGTTCACGTTCATTCACAAAATCGATCAACGAGTTATCTAACGAGTTATCATATTCGTGTATGAATAAATCATCCTCATTGAAACTCGAGTCGGAGCTCCATCCTTCTTCGTCGTCGTCCACGACTGACACTACTTCTCCGTCCTGATGTACATCCAGAAAACTGATAGGTTCCATGATAAAACTCTTGAACTTTTATAGGCTATAGGCGGAAACGTTTATAGGCTAATCTCCAATAGGTGCATTAACCAACGTTGGCTGCCATTCTGAATTTTCGAATTCAATTTCAAACGGAGCGGGTCTTTTAGGATTTCCATATTACTGAAATCAGTACGCTGATCTTTTCCAGCAGAATACACGACAGGTGGTTGCCACTCCATAGTTTCGAATGTCCTTTTCGTAATCCTGATTTTCGTCTATTCAAAACGCAACCGTCTGTCAGTACCAAAACTGGGGACGTGGCCAACGGCTGTGATTGATCCTTTCCTTACTTACGGAAAGAAAGAGTTACAGATACGCGAACTCAAGTTTTCGGCCAGAGTGTATTTGCCTCGAGTACAGTTGAGAGAGATTTCTGACGAAACCAGCCTTAGTTCTTCTCATTTATTTGGAGCTTTCTATTTTCTTTTCACAACTTGTTGTGTTGTATTTGTGGATTTTTTCTATAAATGTTGTTACTATATAAATGAATTTGAAGAAAAACTAAGAAATTGAAATTAAGTTACGAAAAAATAATGAGCTTGAATAAAACAAGCTCAACCAGTTGTGAACACAAGCCGTGAACGGGTTTCGGAAAATATATAATATTTATCTTTGAAGGCTTGAGTCGTTTCAGACCGCGGTAGATGGAATAAGTCCAGGAGTAATTAGACCAAACAGGAATAACTCGAATAGATTCGAATAGATATTCGAAAATGTTTGCGAATTGAGTTATATGTGGAAAATATCGTAACTTTTCTGAAATGGTCCTGTTTCCTCCAATTGACACAATGAACTGCAACTGGTACAATTGAATTTTTTGTAAGCCTTTCAGAGGTAATTGTTTCATAATCTGATGCTATTCCCTGTAATTGCTTCATTCGAACTCGAATTAAGACTGTGATGGAACTGTTTCTATTGAAGAATTAGTCTCATAGAAAGTTTACCCAATGAATCTATCTGACGCAAACCCATTGGCTCTCCTCGTTTTTACGAAATTCGTCAATATTGCGACAAACCTTATTGGCGGCGTTGTGGAACAACTCTGTATTATTGGAACGTTAAATCAAGAGAAAATGAATGAGAGAATATATTTTCGTGAGAAAATTGTAAATTGGGTCAATTCACAATGAAAAGGTTTGAGTAATGAATGCTGTTGCTGAAATGAACCTTCAGAAACTCATAATCAAAATTGTTAACCCGTCTTTCTATACGAACTTGTATGAACGAACTGTCTCACTCAATCAGTGTTTCTGTCAAATTAGATTATAGCCTCTACGGCGAACCTCGTCCCGGTAAGATATATGATTAACAAGGGATGAGCTTTCAGGTGGGTATTAACGGAGCAACTATTCTATCAAAATATGTGAACTAGTCAAAAATGAATGAGATGTGTGATTCGGTGAAAATGGGGGAAGCGATGTATGATTCTGGGGGGTGAGAGAATAGATTTATCGCTGTATATGGGATCTGCGAATTTGGGGGTGTGTGCTGTGAAAACCGGGGTAGTATACTACTTCGATTCACGTCAATTTGGCTGTGTTTTTGGTTAGCAACACCACTCGATTATTTCAGAGCTGTTTCAACTTATGCAAATAAGATAAACATTTTTGAGTATCTACGAGTATGGAGAGTTCAAAAATATCAAGTTTGAACACTAATTCTCACGTAGGACAAACATCGTAACTCGATTCACGTCAATTTGGCTGTGTTTTTGGTTAGCAACACCACTCGATTATTTCAGAGCTGTTTCAACTTATGCAAATAAGATAAACATTTTTGAGTTTCCACAAATATGGGGAGTTCAAAAGTATCGAGTTTGAACACTAATTCTCACGTAGGGCAAAAATAGTAACTCGTTTCACGTCAATTTGGCTGTGTTTTTGGTTAGCAACACCACTCGATTATTTCGGAGCTGTTTCAACTTATGCAAATAAGATAAACATTTTTGAGTCTCTACAAATATGGGAAGTTCAAAAATATCGAGTTTGAACACTAATTCTCACGTAGGGCAAAAATAGTAACTCGTTTCACGTCAATTTGGCTGTGTTTTTGGTTAGCAACACCACTCGATTATTTCAGAGCTGTTTCAACTTATGCAACTAAGATAAACATTTTTGAGTCTCTACGAGTATGGAGAGTTCAAAAATATCCAGTTTGAACACTAATTCTCACGTAGGACAAAAATCGTAACTCGATTCACGTCAATTTGGCTGTGTTTTTGGTTAGCAACACCACTCGATTATTTCGGAGCTGTTTCAACTTATGCAAATAAGATAAGCATTTTTGAGTCTCTACAAGTATGGGGAGTTCAGAAATATCAAGTTTGAACACTCATTCTCACGTAGGACAAAAATCGTAACTCGATTCACGTCAATTTGGCTGTGTTTTTGGTTAGCAACACCACTCGATTATTTCGGAGCTGTTTCAACTTATGCAAATAAGATAAACATTTTTGAGTCTCTACGAGTATGGGGAGTTCAGAAATATCAAGTTTGAACACTCATTCTCACGTAAAGCGAAAATCGTAACTCGATTCACGTCAATTTGGCTGTGTTTTTGGTTAGCAACACCACCCGATTATTTCGGAGCTGTTTCAACTTATGCGAATGAGATAAACATTTTTGAGTCTCTACAAATATGGGAAGTTCAAAAATATCGAGTTTGAACACTAATTCTCACGTAGGGCAAAAATAGTAACTCGTTTCACGTCAATTTGGCTGTGTTTTTGGTTAGCAACACCACTCGAGTATTTCGGAGCTGTTTTAATTTATGCAAATGAGATAAACATTTTTGAGTCTCTACAAGTATGGGGAGTTCAAAAATATCGAGTTTGGACACTAATTCGCACGTAGGGCAAAAATAATAACTCGATTCACGTCAATTTGGCTGTGTTTTTGGTTAGCGACACCACTCGATTATTTCGGAGCTGTTTCAATTTATGCAAAGAAGATAAACATTTTTGATTCTCTACAAGTATGGGGAGTTCAGAAATATCGAGTTTGGACACTAATTCTCACGTAGGGCAAAAATAATAACTCGTTTCACGTCAATTTGGCTGTGTTTTTGGTTAGCAACACCACTCGATTATTTCGGAGCTGTTTCAATTTATGCAAATAAGATAAACATTTTTGAGTCTCTACAAATACGAGGAATTCAAAAATGTCGAGTTTGGACACTAATTCTCACGTAGGACAAAAATCATAACTCGTTTCACGTCAATTTGGCTGTGTTTTTGGTTAGCGACACCACTCGATTATTTCGGTGCTGTTTCAATTTATGCAAATAAGATAAACATTTTTGATTCTCTACAAGTATGGGGAATTCAGAAATATCGAGTTTGGACACTAATTCTCACGTAGGGCAAAAATCATAACTCGTTTCACGTCAATTTGGCTGTGTTTTTGGTTAGCGACACCACTCGATTATTTCGGTGCTGTTTCAATTTATGCAAATAAGATAAACATTTTTGATTCTCTACAAGTATGGGGAATTCAAAAATGTCGAGTTTGGACACTAATTCTCACGTAGGACAAAAATCATAACTCGTTTCACGTCAATTTGGCTGTGTTTTTGGTTAGCGACACCACTCGATTATTTCGGAGCTGTTTCAATTTATGCAAATAAGATAAACATTTTTGATTCTCTACAAGTATGGGGAATTCAGAAATATCGAGTTTGAACACTAATTCTCACGTAGGACAAAAATCATAACTCGTTTCACGTCAATTTGGCTGTGTTTTTGGTTAGCAACACCACTCGATTATTTCGGAGCTGTTTCAATTTATGCAAATAAGATAAACATTTTTGAGTCTCTACAAATACGAGGAATTCAAAAATGTCGAGTTTGGACACTAATTCTCACGTAGGACAAAAATCATAACTCGTTTCACGTCAATTTGGCTGTGTTTTTGGTTAGCGACACCACTCGATTATTTCGGTGCTGTTTTAACTTATGCAAATAAGATAAACATTTTTGAGTCTCTACAAATACGAGGAATTCAAAAATATCGAGTTTGGACACTAATTCTCACGTAGGACAAAAATCATAACTCGTTTCACGTCAATTTGGCTGTGTTTTTGGTTAGCAACACCACTCGATTATTTCGAAGCTGTTTTAATTTATGCAAATGAGATAAACATTTTTGAGTCTCTACAAATATGGGGAGTTCAAAAATATCGAGTTTGAACACTAATTCGCACGTAGGGCAAAAATCATAACTCGTTTCACGTCAATTTGGCTGTGTTTTTGGTTAGCGACACCACTCGATTATTTCGGAGCTGTTTCAACTTATGTAAAAAAGATAAACATTTTTGAGTCTCTACAAGTATGGGGAGTTCAGAAATATCCAGTTTGAACCCTCATTCTCACGTAAAGCGAAAACCGTAACTCGATTCACGTCAATTCGGCTGTGTTTTTGGTTAGCAACGCCACTCGAGTATTTCGGTGCTGTTTAAACTTATGTAAAAAAGATAAACATTTTTGAGTCTCTACAAATACGAGGAATTCAAAAATATCGAGTTTGGACACTAATTCTCACGTAGGACAAAAATCATAACTCGTTTCACGTCAATTCGGCTGTGTTTTTGGTTAGCAACACCACTCGAGTATTTCGGTGCTGTTTTAACTTATGCAAATAAGATAAACATTTTTGAGTCTCTACAAATACGAGGAATTCAAAAATATCGAGTTTGGACACTAATTCTCACGTAGGACAAAAATAATAACTCGTTTCACGTCAATTTGGCTGTGTTTTTGGTTAGCGACACCACTCGATTATTTCGGAGCTGTTTCAATTTATGCAAATAAGATAAACATTTTTGATTCTCTACAAGTATGGGGAGTTCAGAAATATCGAGTTTGGACACTAATTCTCACGTAGGACAAAAATCATAACTCGTTTCACGTCAATTCGGCTGTGTTTTTGGTTAGCAACACCACTCGAGTATTTCGGTGCTGTTTTAACTTATGCAAATAAGATAAACATTTTTGAGTCTCTACAAATACGAGGAATTCAAAAATATCGAGTTTGGACACTAATTCTCACGTAGGACAAAAATCATAACTCGTTTCACGTCAATTTGGCTGTGTTTTTGGTTAGCGACACCACTCGATTATTTCGGAGATGTTTCAAGTTATGCAAATAAGATAAACATTTTTGAGTCTCTACAAATACGAGGAATTCAAAAATATCGAGTTTGGACACTAATTCTCACGTAGGACAAAAATAATAACTCGTTTCACGTCAATTTGGCTGTGTTTTTGGTTAGCGACACCACTCGATTATTTCGGAGCTGTTTCAATTTATGCAAATAAGATAAACATTTTTGATTCTCTACAAGTATGGGGAGTTCAGAAATATCGAGTTTGGACACTAATTCTCACGTAGGACAAAAATAATAACTCGTTTCACGTCAATTTGGCTGTGTTTTTGGTTAGCAACGCCACTCGATTATTTTGGAGCTGTTTCTACTTATGCAAATGAGATAAACATTTTTGAGTATCTACAAATACGAGGAATTCAAAAATATCGAGTTTGGACACTAATTCTCACGTAGGACAAAAATCATAACTCGTTTCACGTCAATTTGGCTGTGTTTTTGGTTAGCAACACCACTCGATTATTTCGAAGCTGTTTTAACTTATGCAAATGAGATAAACATTTTTGAGTCTCTACACATATGGGGAGTTCAAAAATATCGAGTTTGAACACTAATTCGCACGTAGGGCAAAAATCATAACTCGTTTCACGTCAATTTGGCTGTGTTTTTGGTTAGCGACGCCACTCGATTATTTTGGAGCTGTTTCTACTTATGCAAATGAGATAAACATTTTTGAGTATCTACAAATACGAGGAATTCAAAAATATCGAGTTTGGACACTAATTCTCACGTAGGACAAAAATCATAACTCGTTTCACGTCAATTTGGCTGTGTTTTTGGTTAGCAACACCACTCGATTATTTCGAAGCTGTTTTAACTTATGCAAATGAGATAAACATTTTTGAGTCTCTACACATATGGGGAGTTCAAAAATATCGAGTTTGAACACTAATTCGCACGTAGGGCAAAAATCATAACTCGTTTCACGTCAATTTGGCTGTGTTTTTGGTTAGCGACACCACTCGATTATTTTGGAGCTGTTTCTACTTATGCAAATGATATAAACATTTTTGAGTATCTACAAATACGAGGAATTCAAAAATATCGAGTTTGGACACTAATTCTCACGTAGGACAAAAATCATAACTCGTTTCACGTCATTTTGGCTGTGTTTCTGGTTAGCAACGCCACTCGATTATTTCGGAGCTGTTTCAACTTATGCAAATAAGATAAACATTTCTGAGTCTGTACAAGTATGGGGAGTTCAGAAATATCCAGTTTGAACACTCATTCTCACGTAAAGCGAAAACCGTAACTCGATTCACGTCAATTTGGCTGTGTTTTTGGTTAGCAACACCACTCGATTATTTCGGAGCTGTTTCAACTTATGTAAAAAAGATAAACATTTTTGAGTCTGTACAAGTATGGGGAGTTCAGAAATATCCAGTTTGAACACTCATTCTCACGTAAAGCGAAAACCGTAACTCGATTCACGTCAATTTGGCTGTGTTTTTGGTTAGCAACACCACTCGATTATTTCGGAGCTGTTTCAACTTATGTAAAAAAAGATAAACATTTTTGAGTCTGTACAAGTATGGGGAGTTCAGAAATATCCAGTTTGAACACTCATTCTCACGTAAAGCGAAAACCGTAACTCGATTCACGTCAATTTGGCTGTGTTTTTGGTTAGCAACACCACTCGATTATTTCGGAGCTGTTTCAACTTATGTAAAAAAGATAAGCATTTTTGAGTCTCTACAAGTATGGGGAGTTCAGAAATATCGAGTTTGGACACTAATTCTCACGTAGGACAAAAATCGTAACTCGATTCACGTCAATTTGGCTGTGTTTTTGGTTAGCAACGCCACTCGATTATTTTGGAGCTGTTTCTACTTATGCAAATGAGATAAACATTTTTGAGTCTCTACAAATATGGGGAGTTCAAAAATATCGAGTTTGGACACTAATTCGCACGTAGGGCAAAAATCATAACTCGTTTCACGTCAATTTGGCTGTGTTTTTGGTTAGCGACACCACTCGATTATTTCGGAGATGTTTCAAGTTATGCAAATAAGATAAACATTTTTGAGTTTCTTCGAATATGGGGAGTTCAAAAATATCGAGTTTGGACACTAATTCTCACGTAGGGCAAAAATCGTAACTCGTTTCACGTCATTTTGGCTGTGTTTCTGGTTAGCAACGCCACTCGATTATTTCGGAGCTGTTTCAACTTATGCAAATAAGATAAACATTTCTGAGTCTCTACAAGTATGGGGAGTTCAAAAATATCGAGTTTGGACACTAATTCTCACGTAGGGCAAAAATCATAACTCGTTTCACGTCATTTTGGCTGTGTTTCTGGTTAGCAACACCACTCGAGTATTTCGGTGCTGTTTTAACTTATGCAAATAAGATAAACATTTTTGAGTCTCTACAAATACGAGGAATTCAAAAATATCGAGTTTGGACACTAATTCTCACGTAGGACAAAAATCATAACTCGTTTCACGTCAATTTGGCTGTGTTTTTGGTTAGCAACACCACTCGATTATTTCGAAGCTGTTTTAATTTATGCAAATGAGATAAACATTTTTGAGTCTCTACAAATATGGGGAGTTCAAAAATATCGAGTTTGAACACTAATTCGCACGTAGGGCAAAAATCATAACTCGTTTCACGTCAATTTGGCTGTGTTTTTGGTTAGCGACACCACTCGATTATTTCGGAGCTGTTTCAACTTATGCAAATAAGATAAACATTTTTGAGTCTCAACAAATATGGGGAGTTCAAAAATATCGAGTTTGAACACTAATTCGCATGTAGGGCAAAAATCATAACTCGTTTCACGTCAATTTGGCTGTGTTTTTGGTTAGCAACGCCAGCCAATTATTTCGGAGCTGTTTCAACTTATGTAAAAAAGATAAACATTTTTGAGTCTCTACAAGTATGGGGAGTTCAGAAATATCCAGTTTGAACCCTCATTCTCACGTAAAGCGAAAACCGTAACTCGATTCACGTCAATTCGGCTGTGTTTTTGGTTAGCAACGCCACTCGAGTATTTCGGTGCTGTTTAAACTTATGTAAAAAAGATAAACATTTTTGAGTCTCTACAAATACGAGGAATTCAAAAATATCGAGTTTGGACACTAATTCTCACATAGGACAAAAATCATAACTCGTTTCACGTCAATTCGGCTGTGTTTTTGGTTAGCAACACCACTCGAGTATTTCGGTGCTGTTTTAACTTATGCAAATAAGATAAACATTTTTGAGTCTCTACAAATACGAGGAATTCAAAAATATCGAGTTTGGACACTAATTCTCACGTAGGACAAAAATCATAACTCGTTTCACGTCAATTTGGCTGTGTTTTTGGTTAGCGACACCACTCGATTATTTCGGAGATGTTTCAAGTTATGCAAATAAGATAAACATTTTTGAGTCTCTACAAATACGAGGAATTCAAAAATATCGAGTTTGGACACTAATTCTCACGTAGGACAAAAATAATAACTCGTTTCACGTCAATTTGGCTGTGTTTTTGGTTAGCGACACCACTCGATTATTTCGGAGCTGTTTCAATTTATGCAAATAAGATAAACATTTTTGATTCTCTACAAGTATGGGGAGTTCAGAAATATCGAGTTTGGACACTAATTCTCACGTAGGACAAAAATCGTAACTCGATTCACGTCAATTTGGCTGTGTTTTTGGTTAGCGACACCACTCGATTATTTCGGAGATGTTTCAAGTTATGCAAATAAGATAAACATTTTTGATTCTCTACAAATACGAGGAATTCAGAAATGTCGAGTTTGAACACTAATTCGCACGTAGGGCAAAAATCATAACTCGTTTCACGTCAATTTGGCTGTGTTTTTGGTTAGCACACTCGATTATTTCGGAGCTGTTTCAATTTATGCAAATAAGATAAACATTTTTGAGTCTCTACAAAGATGGGGAATTCAAAAATGTCGAGTTTGGACACTAATTCTCACGTAGGACAAAAATCGTAACTCGATTCACGTCAATTTGGCTGTGTTTTTGGTTAGCGACACCACTCGATTATTTCGGAGATGTTTCAAGTTATGCAAATAAGATAAACATTTTTGATTCTCTACAAGTATGGGGAGTTCAGAAATATCGAGTTTGGACACTAATTCTCACGTAGGACAAAAATCGTAACTCGATTCACGTCAATTTGGCTGTGTTTTTGGTTAGCGACACCACTCGATTATTTCGGAGATGTTTCAAGTTATGCAAATAAGATAAACATTTTTGATTCTCTACAAGTATGGGGAGTTCAGAAATATCGAGTTTGGACACTAATTCTCACGTAGGACAAAAATCGTAACTCGATTCACGTCAATTTGGCTGTGTTTTTGGTTAGCAACGCCACTCGATTATTTTGGAGCTGTTTCTACTTATGCAAATGAGATAAACATTTTTGAGTATCTACAAATACGAGGAATTCAAAAATATCGAGTTTGGACACTAATTCTCACGTAGGACAAAAATCATAACTCGTTTCACGTCAATTTGGCTGTGTTTTTGGTTAGCGACACCACTCGATTATTTTGGAGCTGTTTCTACTTATGCAAATGATATAAACATTTTTGAGTATCTACAAATACGAGGAATTCAAAAATATCGAGTTTGGACACTAATTCTCACGTAGGACAAAAATCATAACTCGTTTCACGTCATTTTGGCTGTGTTTCTGGTTAGCAACGCCACTCGATTATTTCGGAGCTGTTTCAACTTATGCAAATAAGATAAACATTTCTGAGTCTCTACAAGTATGGGGAGTTCAGAAATATCCAGTTTGAACACTCATTCTCACGTAAAGCGAAAACCGTAACTCGATTCACGTCAATTTGGCTGTGTTTTTGGTTAGCGACACCACTCGATTATTTCGGAGATGTTTCAAGTTATGCAAATAAGATAAACATTTTTGAGTCTCTACAAATACGAGGAATTCAAAAATATCGAGTTTGGACACTAATTCTCACGTAGGACAAAAATCATAACTCGTTTCACGTCATTTTGGCTGTGTTTCTGGTTAGCAACGCCACTCGATTATTTCGGAGCTGTTTCAACTTATGCAAATAAGATAAACATTTCTGAGTCTCTACAAGTATGGGGAGTTCAAAAGTATCGAGTTTGGACACTAATTCTCACGTAGGGCAAAAAAAGTAACTCGTTTCACGTCATTTTGGCTGTGTTTCTGGTTAGCAACACCACTCGATTATTTCGGAGCTGTTTCAACTTATGCAAATAAGATAAACATTTTTGAGTCTCTACGAGTATGGGGAGTTCAGAAATATCCAGTTTGGACACTCATTCTCACGTAGGACAAAAATAATAACTCGTTTCACGTCAATTTGGCTGTGTTTTTGGTTAGCAACACCACTCGATTATTTCAGAGCTGTTTCAACTTATGCAAATAAGATAAACATTTTTGAGTCTCTACAAATATGGGGAGTTCAAAAATATCAAGTTTGGACACTCATTCTCACGTAGGACAAAAATCATAACTCGTTTCACGTCAATTTGGCTGTGTTTTTGGTTAGCGACACCACTCGATTATTTCGGAGATGTTTCAAGTTATGCAAATAAGATAAACATTTTTGAGTCTCTACAAATACGAGGAATTCAAAAATATCGAGTTTGGACACTAATTCTCACGTAGGACAAAAATCATAACTCGTTTCACGTCATTTTGGCTGTGTTTCTGGTTAGCAACGCCACTCGATTATTTCGGAGCTGTTTCAACTTATGCAAATAAGATAAACATTTTTGAGTCTCTACGAGTATGGGGAGTTCAAAAGTATCGAGTTTGGACACTCATTCTCACGTAGGACAAAAATAATAACTCGTTTCACGTCAATTTGGCTGTGTTTTTGGTTAGCAACACCACTCGATTATTTCAGAGCTGTTTCAACTTATGCAAATAAGATAAACATTTTTGAGTCTCTACAAATATGGGGAGTTCAAAAATATCAAGTTTGGACACTCATTCTCACGTAGGACAAAAATAATAACTCGTTTCACGTCAATTTGGCTGTGTTTTTGGTTAGCAACACCACTCGATTATTTCGGAGCTGTTTCAATTTATTCAAATAAGATAAACATTTTCGAGTCTCTACAAGTATGGGGAGTTCAGAAATATCAAGTTTGAACACTCATTCTCACGTAAAGCGAAAATCGTAACTCGATTCACGTCAATTTGGCTGTGTTTTTGGTTAGCAACACCACTCGATTATTTCGGAGCTGTTTCAATTTATTCAAATAAGATAAACATTTTCGAGTCTCTACAAGTATGGGGAGTTCAGAAATATCAAGTTTGAACACTCATTCTCACGTAAAGCGAAAATCGTAACTCGATTCACGTCAATTTGGCTGTGTTTTTGGTTAGCAACACCACTCGATTATTTCGGAGCTGTTTCAACTTATGCAAATAAGATAAACATTTCTGAGTCTCTACAAGTATGGGGAGTTCAAAAGTATCGAGTTTGAACACTAATTCTCACGTAGGGCAAAAAAAGTAACTCGTTTCACGTCATTTTGGCTGTGTTTCTGGTTAGCAACACCACTCGATTATTTCGGAGCTGTTTCAACTTATGCAAATAAGATAAACATTTTTGAGTCTCTACAAGTATGGGGAGTTCAGAAATATCAAGTTTGAACACTCATTCTCACGTAAAGCGAAAATCGTAACTCGATTCACGTCATTTTGGCTGTGTTTCTGGTTAGCAACACCACTCGATTATTTCGGAGCTGTTTCAACTTATGCAAATAAGATAAACATTTTTGAGTCTCTACGAGTATGGAGAGTTCAGAAATATCAAGTTTGGACACTAATTCTCACGTAGGGCAAAAAAAGTAACTCGTTTCACGTCAATTTGGCTGTGTTTTTGGTTAGCAACACCACTCGATTATTTCGGAGCTGTTTCAACTTATGCAAATAAGATAAACATTTTTGAGTCTCTACAAGTATGGGGAGTTCAGAAATATCAAGTTTGAACACTCATTCTCACGTAAAGCGAAAATCGTAACTCGATTCACGTCAATTTGGCTGTGTTTCTGGTTAGCAACACCACTCGATTATTTCGGAGCTGTTTCAACTTATGCAAATAACATAAACATTTTTGAGTCTCTACAAGTATGGGGAGTTCAGAAATATCAAGTTTGAACACTCATTCTCACGTAAAGCGAAAATCGTAACTCGATTCACGTCAATTTGGCTGTGTTTTTGGTTAGCAACACCACTCGATTATTTCGAGCTGTTTCAACTTATGCAAATAAGATAAACATTTTTGAGTCTCTACAAATATGGGGAGTTCAAAAATATCGAGTTTGAACACTAATTCGCATGTAGGGCAAAAATCATAACTCGTTCCACGTCAATTTGGCTGTGTTTTTGGTTAGAACACCACTCGATTATTTCGGAGCTGTTTCAACTTATGCAAATAAGATACACATTTTTGAGTCTCTACAAATATGGGGAGTTCAAAAATATCGAGTTTGAACACTAATTCGCATGTAGGGCAAAAATCATAACTCGTTTCACGTCAATTCGGCTGTGTTTTTGGTTAGCAACACCACTCGATTATTTCGGAGCTGTTTCAACTTATACAAATAAGATAAACATTTGTGAGTCTCTACAAATATGGGGAATTCAAAAATATCGAGTTTGAACACTAATTCGCACGTAGGGCAAAAATCATAACTCGTTTCACGTCAATTTGGCTGTGTTTTTGGTTAGCAACACCACTCGATTATTTCGGAGCTGTTTCAACCTATGCAAATAAGATGAAGATTTTTGAGTCTCTACAAATATGGGGAGTTCAAAAATATCGAGTTTGAACACTAATTCGCATGTAGGGCAAAAATCATAACTCGTTCCACGTCAATTTGGCTGTGTTTTTGGTTAGCAACACCACTCGATTATTTCGGAGCTGTTTCAACTTATGCAAATAAGATGAACATTTTTGAGTCTCTACAAATATGGGGAGTTCAAAAATATCGAGTTTGAACACTAATTCGCATGTAGGGCAAAAATCATAACTCGTTCCACGTCAATTTGGCTGTGTTTTTGGTTAGCAACACCACTCGATTATTTCGGAGCTGTTTCAACTTATGCAAATAAGATAAACATTTTTGAGTCTCTACAAATATGGGGAGTTCGAAAATATCGAGTTTGAGCACTAATTCGCATGCAGGGCAAAAATCGTAACTCGTTCCACGTCAATTTGGCTGTGTTTTTGGTTAGCAACACCACTCGATTATTTCGGAGCTGTTTCAACTTATGCAAATAAGATAAACATTTTTGAGTTTCTACAAATATGGGGAGTTCAAAAATATCGAGTTTGAACACTGATTCGCATGTAGGGCAAAAATCATAACTCGTTTCACGTCAATTTGGCTGTGCTTTTGGTTAGCACACTCGATTATTTCGGAGCTGTTTCAATTTATGCAATAAAGATAAACATTTTTGAGTCTCTACAAAGATGGGGAATTCAAAAATATCGAGTTTGGACACTAATTCGCACGTAGGGCAAAAATCATAACTCGTTTCACGTCAATTTGGCTGTGTTTTTGGTTAGCAACACCACTCGATTATTTCGGTGTTGTTTTAACTTCTGCAAACAAGATAAACATTTTTGAGTCTCTACAAATATGGGGAGTTCGAAAATATCGAGTGTGAGCACTAATTCGCATGTAGGGCAAAAATCATAACTCGTTTCACGTCAATTCGGCTGTGTTTTTGGTTAGCAACACCACTCGATTATTTCGGAGCTGTTTCAACTTATGCAAATAAGATAAACATTTTTGAGTCTCTACAAATATGGGGAGTTCGAAAATATCGAGTTTGAGCACTAATTCGCATGTAGGGCAAAAATCGTAACTCGTTCCACGTCAATTTGGCTGTGTTTTTGGTTAGCAACACCACTCGATTATTTCGGAGCTGTTTCAACTTATGCAAATAAGATAAACATTTTTGAGTCTCTACAAATATGGGGAGTTCGAAAATATCGAGTTTGAGCACTAATTCGCATGTAGGGCAAAAATCGTAACTCGTTTCACGTCAATTTGGCTGTGTTTTTGGTTAGCAACACCACTCGATTATTTCGGAGCTGTTTCAACTTATGCAAATAATATAAACATTTTTGAGTCTCTACAAGTATGGGGAGTTCAGAAATATCCAGTTTGGACACTAATTCTCACGTAGGACAAAAATCGTAACTCGATTCACGTCAATTTGGCTGTGTTTTTGCTTAGCAACGCCACTCGATTATTTTGGAGCTGTTTCAACTTATCCAAATAATATAAACATTTTTGAGACTCTACAAGTATGGGGGGTTCAGAAATATCCAGTTTGAACACTCATTCTCACGTAAAGCAAAAATTGTAACTCGATTCACGTCAATTTGGCTGTGTTTTTGGTTAGCAACACCACTCGATTATTTCGGAGCTGTTTCAACTTATGCAAATAAGATAAACATTTTTGAGTCTCTACAAATACGAGGAATTCAAAAATATCGAGTTTGGACACTAATTCTGACGTAGGACAGAAATCATAACTCGTTTCACGTCAATTTGGCTGTGTTTTTGGTTAGCAACACCACTCGATTATTTCGAAGCTGTTTTAACTTATGCAAATGAGATAAACATTTTTGAGTCTCTACACATATGGGGAGTTCAAAAATATCGAGTTTGAACACTAATTCGCACGTAGGGCAAAAATCATAACTCGTTTCACGTCAATTTGGCTGTGTTTTTGGTTCGCGACACCACTCGATTATTTCGGTGCTGTTTTAACTTCTGCAAATAAGATAAACATTTTTGAGTCTCTACAAATATGGGGAGTTCGAAAATATCGAGTTTGAGCACTAATTCGCATGTAGGGCAAAAATCATAACTCGTTTCACGTCAATTCGGCTGTGTTTTTGGTTAGCGACACCACTCGATTATTTCGGAGCAGTTTCAACTTATGCAAATAAGATAAACATTTTTGAGTCTCTACAAATATGGGGAGTTCAAAATATCGAGTTTGAACACTAATTCGCATGTAGGGCAAAAATCATAACTCGTTTCACGTCAATTTGGCTGTGTTTTTGGTTAGCAACGCCAGCCAATTATTTCGGAGCTGTTTCAACTTATGCGAATAAGATAAACATTTTTGAGTCTCTACAAGTATGGGGAGTTCAGAAATATCCAGTTTGAACCCTCATACTCACGTAGAGCGAAAATCGTAACTCGATTCACGTCAATTTGAATTTGGCTGTGTTTTTGGTAAGCAACACCATTCGAGTATTTCGGTGCTGTTTAAACTTATGTAAATAAGATAAACATTTTTGAGTTTCTACAAATACGGGGAATTCAAAAATATCGAGTTTGGACACTAATTATCACGTAGGACAAAAATCGTAACTCGATTCACGTCAATTTGGCTGTGTTTTTGGTTAGCAACGCCACTCGATTATTTCGGAGCTGTTTCTACTTATGCAAATGAGATAAACATTTTTGAGTCTCTACACATATGGGGAGTTCAAAAATATCGAGTTTGAACACTAATTCGCACGTAGGGCAAAAATCATAACTCGTTTCACGTCAATTTGGCTGTGTTTTTGGTTCGCGACACCACTCGATTATTTCGGTGCTGTTTAAACTTATGTAAATAAGATAAACATTTTTGAGTTTCTACAAATACGGGGAATTCAAAAATATCGAGTTTGGACACTAATTATCACGTAGGACAAAAATCATAACTCGTTTCACGTCAATTTGGCTGTGTTTTTGGTTAGCAACACCACTCGATTATTTCGAAGCTGTTTTAACTTATGCAAATGAGATAAACATTTTTGAGTCTCTACACATATGGGGAGTTCAAAAATATCGAGTTTGAACACTAATTCGCACGTAGGGCAAAAATCATAACTCGTTTCACGTCAATTTGGCTGTGTTTTTGGTTCGCGACACCACTCGATTATTTCGGTGCTGTTTTAACTTCTGCAAATAAGATAAACATTTTTGAGTCTCTACAAATATGGGGAGTTCGAAAATATCGAGTTTGAGCACTAATTCGCATGTAGGGCAAAAATCATAACTCGTTTCACGTCAATTCGGCTGTGTTTTTGGTTAGCGACACCACTCGATTATTTCGGAGCAGTTTCAACTTATGCAAATAAGATAAACATTTTTGAGTCTCTACAAATATGGGGAGTTCGAAAATATCGAGTTTGAACACTAATTCGCATGTAGGGCAAAAATCATAACTCGTTTCACGTCAATTTGGCTGTGTTTTTGGTTAGCAACGCCAGCCAATTATTTCGGAGCTGTTTCAACTTATGCGAATAAGATAAACATTTTTGAGTCTCTACAAGTATGGGGAGTTCAGAAATATCCAGTTTGAACCCTCATACTCACGTAGAGCGAAAATCGTAACTCGATTCACGTCAATTTGAATTTGGCTGTGTTTTTGGTAAGCAACACCATTCGAGTATTTCGGTGCTGTTTAAACTTATGTAAATAAGATAAACATTTTTGAGTTTCTACAAATACGGGGAATTCAAAAATATCGAGTTTGGACACTAATTATCACGTAGGACAAAAATCGTAACTCGATTCACGTCAATTTGGCTGTGTTTTTGGTTAGCAACGCCACTCGATTATTTCGGAGCTGTTTCTACTTATGCAAATGAGATAAACATTTTTGAGTATCTACAAGTATGGGGAGTTCAGAAATATCCAGTTTGAACCCTCATTCTCACGTAGAGCGAAAATCGTAACTCGATTCACGTCAATTTGGCTGTGTTTTTGGTTAGCAACGCCACTCGATTATTTCGGAGCTGTTTCTACTTATGCAAATGAGATAAACATTTTTGAGTCTCTACAAGTATGGGGAGTTCAGAAATATCCAGTTTGAACCCTCATTCTCACGTAGAGCGAAAATCGTAACTCGATTCACGTCAATTTGAATTTGGCTGTGTTTTTGGTAAGCAACACCATTCGAGTATTTCGGTGCTGTTTAAACTTATGTAAATAAGATAAACATTTTTGAGTCTCTACAAATACGGGGAATTCAAAAATATCGAGTTTGGACACTAATTATCACGTAGGACAAAAATCGTAACTCGATTCACGTCAATTTGGCTGTGTTTTTGGTTAGCAACGCCACTCGATTATTTCGGAACTGTTTCTACTTATGCAAATGAGATAAACATTTTTGAGTATCTACAAGTATGGTGAGTTCAGAAATATCCAGTTTAAACACTAATTCTCACGTAGGGCAAAAATCGTAACTCGTTTCACGTCAATTTGGCTGTGTTTTTGGTTAGCAACACCACTCGATTATTTCGGAGCTGTTTTAACTTATCCAAATAAGATAAAAAAATTTGAGTCTCTACAAGTACGGGGAGTTCAGAAATATCGAGTTTGAACACTAATTCGCACGTAGGGCAAAAATCATAACTCGTTTCACGTCAATTTGGCTGTGTTTTTGGTTCGCGACACCACTCGATTATTTCGGTGCTGTTTTAACTTCTGCAAATAAGATAAACATTTTTGAGTCTCTACAAATATGGGGAGTTCGAAAATATCGAGTTTGGACACTAATTCGCACGTAGGGCAAAAATCATAACTCGTTTCACGTCAATTCGGCTGTGTTTTTGGTTAGCGACACCACTCGATTATTTCGGAGCAGTTTCAACTTATGCAAATAAGATAAACATTTTTGAGTCTCTACAAATATGGGGAGTTCAAAATATCGAGTTTGAACACTAATTCGCATGTAGGGCAAAAATCATAACTCGTTTCACGTCAATTTGGCTGTGTTTTTGGTTAGCAACGCCAGCCAATTATTTCGGAGCTGTTTCAACTTATGCGAATAAGATAAACATTTTTGAGTCTCTACAAGTATGGGGAGTTCAGAAATATCCAGTTTGAACCCTCATACTCACGTAGAGCGAAAATCGTAACTCGATTCACGTCAATTTGAATTTGGCTGTGTTTTTGGTAAGCAACACCATTCGAGTATTTCGGTGCTGTTTAAACTTATGTAAATAAGATAAACATTTTTGAGTTTCTACAAATACGGGGAATTCAAAAATATCGAGTTTGGACACTAATTATCACGTAGGACAAAAATCGTAACTCGATTCACGTCAATTTGGCTGTGTTTTTGGTTAGCAACGCCACTCGATTATTTCGGAGCTGTTTCTACTTATGCAAATGAGATAAACATTTTTGAGTATCTACAAGTATGGGGAGTTCAGAAATATCCAGTTTGAACCCTCATTCTCACGTAGAGCGAAAATCGTAACTCGATTCACGTCAATTTGGCTGTGTTTTTGGTTAGCAACGCCACTCGATTATTTCGGAGCTGTTTCTACTTATGCAAATGAGATAAACATTTTTGAGTCTCTACAAGTATGGGGAGTTCAGAAATATCCAGTTTGAACCCTCATTCTCACGTAGAGCGAAAATCGTAACTCGATTCACGTCAATTTGGCTGTGTTTTTGGTAAGCAACACCATTCGAGTATTTCGGTGCTGTTTAAACTTATGTAAATAAGATAAACATTTTTGAGTCTCTACAAATACGGGGAATTCAAAAATATCGAGTTTGGACACTAATTATCACGTAGGACAAAAATCGTAACTCGATTCACGTCAATTTGGCTGTGTTTTTGGTTAGCAACGCCACTCGATTATTTCGGAACTGTTTCTACTTATGCAAATGAGATAAACATTTTTGAGTATCTACAAGTATGGTGAGTTCAGAAATATCCAGTTTAAACACTAATTCTCACGTAGGGCAAAAATCGTAACTCGTTTCACGTCAATTTGGCTGTGTTTTTGGTTAGCAACACCACTCGATTATTTCGGAGCTGTTTTAACTTATCCAAATAAGATAAAAAAATTTGAGTCTCTACAAGTACGGGGAGTTCAGAAATATCCAGTTTGAACACTCATTCTCACGTAAAGCGAAAATTGTAACTCGATTCACGTCAATTTGGCTGTGTTTTTGGTTAGCAACACCACTCGATTATTACGGTGATATTTTAACTTCTGCAAATAAGATAAAAAATTTTGAGTCTCTACAAGTACGGGGAGTTCAGAAATATCCAGTTTGAGCACTAATTCTCATGTAGGGCGAAAATCATAACTCGTTTCACGTCAATTCGGCTGTGTTTTTGGTTAGCAACACCACTCGAGTATTTCGGTGCTGTTTAAACTTATGCAAATAAGATAAACATTTTTGAGTCTCTACAAATACGAGGAATTCAAAAATATCGAGTTTGGACACTAATTCTCACGTAGGACAAAAATCATAACTCGTTTCACGTCAATTTGGCTGTGTTTTTGGTTAGCAACACCACTCGATTATTTCGAAGCTGTTTGAACTTATGCAAATGAGATAAACATTTTTGAGTCTCTACACATATGGGGAGTTCAAAAATATCGAGTTTGAACACTAATTCGCACGTAGGGCAAAAATCATAACTCGTTTCACGTCAATTTGGCTGTGTTTTTGGTTAGCGACACCACTCGATTATTTCGGAGCTGTTTCAACTTATGCAAATAAGATAAACATTTTTGAGTCTCTACAAATACGAGGAATTCAAAAATATCGAGTTTGGACACTAATTCTCACGTAGGACAAAAATCATAACTCGTTTCACGTCAATTTGGCTGTGTTTTTGGTTAGCAACACCACTCGATTATTTCGAAGCTGTTTGAACTTATGCAAATGAGATAAACATTTTTGAGTCTCTACACATATGGGGAGTTCAAAAATATCGAGTTTGAACACTAATTCGCACGTAGGGCAAAAATCATAACTCGTTTCACGTCAATTTGGCTGTGTTTTTGGTTAGCAACACCACTCGATTATTTCGGAGCTGTTTCAACTTATGCAAATAAGATAAACATTTTTGAGTCTCTACACATATGGGGAGTTCAAAAATATCGAGTTTGAACACTAATTCGCATGTAGGGCAAAAATCATAACTCGTTTCACGTCAATTTGGCTGTGTTTTTGGTTAGCAACGCCAGCCAATTATTTCGGAGCTGTTTCTACTTATGCAAATGAGATAAACATTTTTGAGTATCTACAAGTATGGGGAGTTCAGAAATATCCAGTTTAAACACTCATTCTCACATGAAGCGAAAATCATAACTCCTTTCACGTCAATTTGGCTGTGTTTATGGTTAGCAACACCACTCGATTATTTCGGAGCTGTTTCAACTTATGCAAATAAGATAAACATTTTTGAGTCTCTACAAGTATGGGGAGTTCAGAAATATCCAGTTTGAACACTCATTCTCACATGAAGCGAAAATCATAACTCGATTCACGTCAATTTGGCTGTGTTTCTGGTTAGCAACACCACTCGATTATTTCGGAGCTGTTTCAACTTATGCAAATAAGATAAACATTTTTGAGTCTCTACAAGTATGGGGAGTTCAGAAATATCCAGTTTGAACACTCATTCTCACGTAAAGCGAAAACCGTAACTCGATTCACGTCAATTTGGCTGTGTTTTTGGTTAGCGACACCACTCGATTATTTCGGAGCTGTTTCAATTTATGCAAATAAGATAAACATTTTTGAGTCTCTACAAGTATGGGGAGTTCAGAAATATCGAGTTTGGACACTAATTCTCACGTAGGACAAAAATCGTAACTCGATTCACGTCAATTTGGCTGTGTTTTTGGTTAGCAACGCCACTCGATTATTTTTTAGCTGTTTATACTTATGCAAATGAGATAAACATTTTTGAGTCTCTACAAATATGGGGAGTTCAAAAATATCGAGTTTGGACACTAATTCGCACGTAGGGCAAAAATCATAACTCGTTTCACGTCAATTTGGCTGTGTTTTTGGTTAGCGACACCACTCGATTATTTCGGAGATGTTTCAAGTTATGCAAATAAGATAAACATTTTTGAGTTTCTTCGAATATGGGGAGTTCAAAAATATCGAGTTTGGACACTAATTCTCACGTAGGGCAAAAATCGTAACTCGTTTCACGTCATTTTGGCTGTGTTTCTGGTTAGCAACGCCACTCGATTATTTCGGAGCTGTTTCAACTTATGCAAATAAGATAAACATTTCTGAGTCTCTACAAGTATGGGGAGTTCAGAAATATCCAGTTTGAACACTCACTCTCACGTAAAGCGAAAACCGTAACTCGATTCACGTCAATTTGGCTGTGTTTTTGGTTAGCAACACCACTCGATTATTTCGGTGCTGTTTTAACTTATGCAAATAAGATAAGCATTTTTGAGTCTCTACAAATACGAGGAATTCAAAAATGTCGAGTTTGGACACTAATTCTCACGTAGGACAAAAATTGTAACTCGATTCACGTCAATTTGGCTGTGTTTTTGGTTAGCAACGCCACTCGATTATTTTGGAGCTGTTTCTACTTATGCAAATGAGATAAACATTTTTGAGTCCCTACAAATATGGGGAGTTCAAAAATATCGAGTTTGGACACTAATTCGCACGTAGGGCAAAAATCATAACTCGTTTCACGTCAATTTGGCTGTGTTTTTGGTTAGCGACACCACTCGATTATTTCGGAGCTGTTTCAACTTATGCAAATAAGATAAACATTTTTGAGTCTCTACACATATGGGGAGTTCAAAAATATCTAGTTTGAACACTAATTCGCATGTAGGGCAAAAATCATAACTCGTTTCACGTCAATTTGGCTGTGTTTTTGGTTAGCGACACCACTCGATTATTTCGGAGCTGTTTCAACTTATGCAAATAAGATAAACATTTTTGAGTCCCTACAAATATGGGGAGTTCAAAAATATCGAGTTTGGACACTAATTCGCACGTAGGGCAAAAATCATAACTCGTTTCACGTCAATTTGGCTGTGTTTTTGGTTAGCGACACCACTCGATTATTTCAGAGCTGTTTCAACTTATGCAAATAAGATAAACATTTTTGAGTCTCTACAAATATGGGGAGTTCAAAAATATCGAGTTTGAACACTAATTCGCATGTAGGGCAAAAATCATAACTCGTTTCACGTCAATTTGGCTGTGTTTTTGGTTAGCAACACCACTCGATTATTTCGGAGCTGTTTTAACTTATCCAAATAATATAAACATTTTTGAGTCTCTACAAGTATGGGGAGTTCAGAAATATCCAGTTTGAACCCTCATTCTCACGTGGAGCGAAAATCGTAACTCGATTCACGTCAATTTGAATTTGGCTGTGTTTTTGGTTAGCAACGCCACTCGATTATTTCGGAGCTGTTTTAACTTATCCAAATAATATAAACATTTTTGAGTCTCTACAAATACGGGGAGTTCAGAAATATCCAGTTTGAACCCTCATTCTCACGTGGAGCGAAAATCGTAACTCGATTCACGTCAATTTGAATTTGGCTGTGTTTTTGGTTAGCAACGCCACTCGATTATTTCGGAGCTGTTTTAACTTATCCAAATAATATAAACATTTTTGAGTCTCTACAAATACGGGGAATTCAAAAATATCGAGTTTGGACACTAATTCTCACGTAGGACAAAAATCGTAACTCGATTCACGTCAATTTGGCTGTATTTTTGGTTAGCAACACCACTCGATTATTTCGGTGCTGTTTTAACTTCTGCAAATGAGATAAACATTTTTGAGTATCTACAAGTATGGGGAGTTCAGAAATATCCAGTTTAAACACTTATTCTCACGTGAAGCGAAAATCATAACTCCTTTCACGTCAATTTGGCTGTGTTTTTGGTTAGCGACACCACTCGATTATTTCAGAGCTGTTTCAACTTATGCAAATAAGATAAACATTTTTGAGTCTCTACAAATATGGGGAGTTCAAAAATATCGAGTTTGGACACTAATTCGCACGTAGGACAAAAATCGTAACTCGATTCACGTCAATTTGGCTGTGTTTTTGGTTAGCGACACCACTCGATTATTTCGGAGCTGTTTTAACTTATGCAAATAAGATAAACATTTTTGAGTCTCTACAAATACGAGGAATTCAAAAATATCGAGTTTGGACACTAATTCTCACGTAGGACAAAAATCATAACTCGTTTCACGTCAATTTGGCTGTGTTTTTGGTTAGCAACACCACTCGATTATTTCGGTGCTGTTTTAACTTATGCAAATAAGATAAACATTTTTGAGTCTCTACAAATACGAGGAATTCAAAAATATCGAGTTTGGACACTAATTCTCACGTAGGACAAAAATCATAACTCGTTTCACGTCAATTTGGCTGTGTTTTTGGTTAGCAACACCACTCGATTATTTCGAAGCTGTTTGAACTTATGCAAATGAGATAAACATTTTTGAGTCTCTACACATATGGGGAGTTCAAAAATATCGAGTTTGAACACTAATTCGCACGTAGGGCAAAAATCATAACTCGTTTCACGTCAATTTGGCTGTGTTTTTGGTTAGCAACACCACTCGATTATTTCGGAGCTGTTTCAACTTATGCAAATAAGATAAACATTTTTGAGTCTCTACACATATGGGGAGTTCAAAAATATCGAGTTTGAACACTAATTCGCATGTAGGGCAAAAATCATAACTCGTTTCACGTCAATTTGGCTGTGTTTTTGGTTAGCAACGCCAGCCAATTATTTCGGAGCTGTTTCTACTTATGCAAATGAGATAAACATTTTTGAGTATCTACAAGTATGGGGAGTTCAGAAATATCCAGTTTAAACACTCATTCTCACATGAAGCGAAAATCATAACTCCTTTCACGTCAATTTGGCTGTGTTTATGGTTAGCAACACCACTCGATTATTTCGGAGCTGTTTCAACTTATGCAAATAAGATAAACATTTTTGAGTCTCTACAAGTATGGGGAGTTCAGAAATATCCAGTTTGAACACTCATTCTCACATGAAGCGAAAATCATAACTCGATTCACGTCAATTTGGCTGTGTTTCTGGTTAGCAACACCACTCGATTATTTCGGAGCTGTTTCAACTTATGCAAATAAGATAAACATTTTTGAGTCTCTACAAGTATGGGGAGTTCAGAAATATCCAGTTTGAACACTCATTCTCACGTAAAGCGAAAACCGTAACTCGATTCACGTCAATTTGGCTGTGTTTTTGGTTAGCGACACCACTCGATTATTTCGGAGCTGTTTCAATTTATGCAAATAAGATAAACATTTTTGAGTCTCTACAAGTATGGGGAGTTCAGAAATATCGAGTTTGGACACTAATTCTCACGTAGGACAAAAATCGTAACTCGATTCACGTCAATTTGGCTGTGTTTTTGGTTAGCAACGCCACTCGATTATTTTTTAGCTGTTTATACTTATGCAAATGAGATAAACATTTTTGAGTCTCTACAAATATGGGGAGTTCAAAAATATCGAGTTTGGACACTAATTCTCACGTAGGACAAAAATCATAACTCGTTTCACGTCAATTTGGCTGTGTTTTTGGTTAGCGACACCACTCGATTATTTCGGAGATGTTTCAAGTTATGCAAATAAGATAAACATTTTTGAGTTTCTTCGAATATGGGGAGTTCAAAAATATCGAGTTTGGACACTAATTCTCACGTAGGGCAAAAATCGTAACTCGTTTCACGTCATTTTGGCTGTGTTTCTGGTTAGCAACGCCACTCGATTATTTCGGAGCTGTTTCAACTTATGCAAATAAGATAAACATTTCTGAGTCTCTACAAGTATGGGGAGTTCAGAAATATCCAGTTTGAACACTCACTCTCACGTAAAGCGAAAACCGTAACTCGATTCACGTCAATTTGGCTGTGTTTTTGGTTAGCAACACCACTCGATTATTTCGGTGCTGTTTTAACTTATGCAAATAAGATAAGCATTTTTGAGTCTCTACAAATACGAGGAATTCAAAAATGTCGAGTTTGGACACTAATTCTCACGTAGGACAAAAATTGTAACTCGATTCACGTCAATTTGGCTGTGTTTTTGGTTAGCAACGCCACTCGATTATTTTGGAGCTGTTTCTACTTATGCAAATGAGATAAACATTTTTGAGTCCCTACAAATATGGGGAGTTCAAAAATATCGAGTTTGAACACTAATTCTCACGTAGGACAAAAATTGTAACTCGATTCACGTCAATTTGGCTGTGTTTTTGGTTAGCAACACCACTCGATTATTTCGGTGCTGTTTTAACTTATGCAAATAAGATAAACATTTTTGAGTCTCTACAAATACGAGGAATTCAAAAATATCGAGTTTGGACACTAATTCTCACGTAGGGCAAAAATCATAACTCGTTTCACGTCAATTTGGCTGTGTTTTTGGTTAGCAACACCACTCGATTATTTCGGAGCTGTTTTAACTTATCCAAATAATATAAACATTTTTGAGTCTCTACAAGTATGGGGAGTTCAGAAATATCCAGTTTGAACCCTCATTCTCACGTGGAGCGAAAATCGTAACTCGATTCACGTCAATTTGAATTTGGCTGTGTTTTTGGTTAGCAACGCCACTCGATTATTTCGGAGCTGTTTTAACTTATCCAAATAATATAAACATTTTTGAGTCTCTACAAATACGGGGAGTTCAGAAATATCCAGTTTGAACCCTCATTCTCACGTGGAGCGAAAATCGTAACTCGATTCACGTCAATTTGAATTTGGCTGTGTTTTTGGTTAGCAACGCCACTCGATTATTTCGGAGCTGTTTTAACTTATCCAAATAATATAAACATTTTTGAGTCTCTACAAATACGGGGAATTCAAAAATATCGAGTTTGGACACTAATTCTCACGTAGGACAAAAATCGTAACTCGATTCACGTCAATTTGGCTGTATTTTTGGTTAGCAACACCACTCGATTATTTCGGTGCTGTTTTAACTTCTGCAAATGAGATAAACATTTTTGAGTATCTACAAGTATGGGGAGTTCAGAAATATCCAGTTTAAACACTTATTCTCACGTGAAGCGAAAATCATAACTCCTTTCACGTCAATTTGGCTGTGTTTTTGGTTAGCGACACCACTCGATTATTTCAGAGCTGTTTCAACTTATGCAAATAAGATAAACATTTTTGAGTCTCTACAAATATGGGGAGTTCAAAAATATCGAGTTTGGACACTAATTCGCACGTAGGGCAAAAATCATAACTCGTTTCACGTCAATTTGGCTGTGTTTTTGGTTAGCAACACCACTCGATTATTTCGAAGCTGTTTTAATTTATGCAAATGAGATAAACATTTTTGAGTCTCTACACATATGGGGAGTTCAAAAATATCGAGTTTGAACACTAATTCGCACGTAGGGCAAAAATCATAACTCGTTTCACGTCAATTTGGCTGTGTTTTTGGTTAGCGACACCACTCGATTATTTCGGAGCTGTTTCAACTTATGCAAATAAGATAAACATTTTTGAGTCTCTACAAATATGGGGAGTTCAAAAATATCGAGTTTGAACACTAATTCGCACGTAGGGCAAAAATCATAACTCGTTTCACGTCAATTTGGCTGTGTTTTTGGTTAGCAACACCACTCGATTATTTCGAAGCTGTTTTAACTTATGCAAATGAGATAAACATTTTTGAGTCTCTACACATATGGGGAGTTCAAAAATATCGAGTTTGAACACTAATTCGCACGTAGGGCAAAAATCATAACTCGTTTCACGTCAATTTGGCTGTGTTTTTGGTTAGCAACACCACTCGATTATTTCGGAGCTGTTTTAACTTATCCAAATAAGATAAAAAAAAATTGAGTCTCTACAAGTATGAGGAGTTCAGAAATATCCAGTTTGAACACTCATTCTCACGTAAAGCGAAAATTGTAACTCGATTCACGTCAATTTGGCTGTGTTTTTGGTTAGCAAGACCACTCAAGTATTTCGGTGCTGTTTTAACTTATGCAAATAAGATAAACATTTTTGAGTCTCTACAAATACGAGGAATTCAAAAATATCGAGTTTGGACACTAATTCTCACGTAGGACAAAAATCATAACTCGTTTCACGTCAATTTGGCTGTGTTTTTGGTTAGCGACACCACTCGATTATTTCGGAGCTGTTTCAACTTATGCAAATAAGATAAACATTTTTGAGTCTCTACACATATGGGGAGTTCAAAAATATCGAGTTTGAACACTAATTCGAACGTAGGGCAAAAATCATAACTCGTTTCACGTCAATTTGGCTGTGTTTTTGGTTAGCGACACCACTCGATTATTTCGGAGCTGTTTCAACTTATGCAAATAAGATAAACATTTTTGAGTCTCTACAAATATGGGGAGTTCAAAAATATCGAGTTTGAACACTAATTCGCATGTAGGGCAAAAATCATAACTCGTTTCACGTCAATTTGGCTGTGTTTTTGGTTAGCGACACCACTCGATTATTTCGGAGCTGTTTCAACTTATGCAAATAAGATAAACATTTTTGAGTCTCTACAAGTATGGGGAGTTCAGAAATATCCAGTTTGAACCCTCATTCTCACGTAAAGCGAAAACCGTAACTCGATTCACGTCAATTTGGCTGTGTTTTTGGTTAGCAACGCCACTCGATTATTTTGGAGCTGTTTCTACTTATGCAAATTAGATAAACATTTTTGAGTATCTACAGATACGAGGAATTCAAAAATATCGAGTTTGGACACTAATTCTCACGTAGGACAAAAATCATAACTCGTTTCACGTCAATTTGGCTGTGTTTTTGGTTAGCAACACCACTCGATTATTTCGAAGCTGTTTTAACTTATGCAAATGAGATAAACATTTTTGAGTCTCTACACATATGGGGAGTTCAAAAATATCGAGTTTGAACACTAATTCGCACGTAGGGCAAAAATCATAACTCGTTTCACGTCAATTTGGCTGTGTTTTTGGTTAGCGACACCACTCGATTATTTCGGAGCTGTTTCAACTTATGCAAATAAGATAAACATTTTTGAGTCTCTACAAATATGGGGAGTTCAAAATATCGAGTTTGAACACTAATTCGCATGTAGGGCAAAAATCATAACTCGATTCACGTCAATTTGGCTGTGTTTTTGGTTAGCAACGCCACTCGATTATTTTGGAGCTGTTTCTACTTATGCAAATGAGATAAACATTTTTGAGTATCTACAAATACGAGGAATTCAAAAATATCGAGTTTGGACACTAATTCTCACGTAGGACAAAAATCATAACTCGTTTCACGTCAATTTGGCTGTGTTTTTGGTTAGCAACACCACTCGATTATTTCGGAGCTGTTTCTACTTATGCAAATGAGATAAACATTTTTGAGTATCTACAAATACGAGGAATTCAAAAATATCGAGTTTGGACACTAATTCTCACGTAGGACAAAAATCATAACTCGTTTCACGTCAATTTGGCTGTGTTTTTGGTTAGCAACGCCACTCGATTATTTCGGAGCTGTTTCAACTTATGCAAATGAGATAAACATTTTTGAGTCTCTACACATATGGGGAGTTCAAAAATATCGAGTTTGAACACTAATTCTCACGTAAAGCGAAAACCGTAACTCGATTCACGTCCATTTGGCTGTGTTTTTGGTTAGCAACACCACTCGATTATTTCGGTGCTGTTTTAACTTATGCAAATAAGATAAACATTTTTGAGTCTCTACAAGTATGGGGAGTTCAGAAATATCAAGTTTGAACACTCATTCTCACGTAAAGCGAAAGCCGTAACTCGATTCACGTCCATTTGGCTGTGTTTTTGGTTAGCAACACCACTCGATTATTTCGGTGCTGTTTTAACTTATGCAAATAAGATAAACATTTTTGAGTCTCTACAAATACGAGGAATTCAAAAATGTCGAGTTTGGACACTAATTCTCACGTAGGACAAAAATCGTAACTCGATTCACGTCAATTTGGCTGTGTTTTTGGTTAGCAACGCCACTCGATTATTTTGGAGCTGTTTCTACTTATGCAAATGAGATAAACATTTTTGAGTCTCTACAAATATGGGGAGTTCAAAAATATCGAGTTTGGACACTAATTCGCACGTAGGGCAAAAATCATAACTCGTTTCACGTCAATTTGGCTGTGTTTTTGGTTAGCGACACCACTCGATTATTTCGGAGCTGTTTTAACTTATCCAAATAATATAAACATTTTTGAGTTTCTTCGAATATGGGGAGTTCAAAAATATCGATTTTGGACACTAATTCTCACGTAGGGCAAAAATCGTAACTCGTTTCACGTCATTTTGGCTGTGTTTTTGGTTAGCGACACCACTCGATTATTTCGGAGATGTTTCAAGTTATGCAAATAAGATAAACATTTTTGAGTTTCTTCGAATATGGGGAGTTCAAAAATATCGAGTTTGAACACTAATTCGCATGTAGGGCAAAAATCATAACTCGTTTCACGTCAATTTGGCTGTGTTTTTGGTTAGCGACACCACTCGATTATTTTGGAGCTGTTTCAACTTATGCAAATAAGATAAACATTTTTGAGTCTCTACAAATATGGGGAGTTCAAAATATCGAGTTTGAACACTAATTCGCACGTAGGGCAAAAATCATAACTCGTTTGACGTCAATTTGGCTGTGTTTTTGGTTAGCGACACCACTCGATTATTTCGGAGATGTTTCAAGTTATGCAAATAAGATAAACATTTCTGAGTCTCTACAAGTATGGGGAGTTCAGAAATATCAAGTTTGAACACTCATTCTCACGTAAAGCGAAAACCGTAACTCGATTCACGTCCATTTGGCTGTGTTTTTGGTTAGCAACGCCACTCGATTATTTTGGAGCTGTTTCTACTTATGCAAATGAGATAAACATTTTGAGTCTCTACAAATATGGGGAGTTCAAAAATATCGAGTTTGGACACTAATTCGCACGTAGGGCAAAAATCATAACTCGTTTCACGTCAATTTGGCTGTGTTTTTGGTTAGCGACACCACTCGATTATTTCGGAGCTGTTTTAACTTATCCAAATAATATAAACATTTTTGAGTTTCTTCGAATATGGGGAGTTCAAAAATATCGAGTTTGGACACTAATTCTCACGTAGGGCAAAAATCGTAACTCGTTGCACGTCATTTTGGCTGTGTTTTTGGTTAGCGACACCACTCGATTATTTCGGAGATGTTTCAAGTTATGCAAATAAGATAAACATTTTTGAGTTTCTTCGAATATGGGGAGTTCAAAAATATCGAGTTTGGACACTAATTCTCACGTAGGGCAAAAATCGTAACTCGTTTCACGTCATTTTGGCTGTGTTTCTGGTTAGCAACGCCACTCGATTATTTCGGAGCTGTTTCAACTTATGCAAATAAGATAAACATTTCTGAGTCTCTACAAGTATGGGGAGTTCAGAAATATCCAGTTTGAACACTCATTCTCACGTAAAGCGAAAACCGTAACTCGATTCACGTCAATTTGGCTGTGTTTTTGGTTAGCAACACCACTCGATTATTTCGGTGCTGTTTTAACTTATGCAAATAAGATAAACATTTTTGAGTCTCTACAAGTATGGGGAGTTCAGAAATATCAAGTTTGAACACTCATTCTCACGTAAAGCGAAAACCGTAACTCGATTCACGTCCATTTGGCTGTGTTTTTGGTTAGCAACACCACTCGATTATTTCGGTGCTGTTTTAACTTATGCAAATAAGATGAACATTTTTGAGTCTCTACAAATACGAGGAATTCAAAAATGTCGAGTTTGGACACTAATTCTCACGTAGGACAAAAATCGTAACTCGATTCACGTCAATTTGGCTGTGTTTTTGGTTAGCAACGCCACTCGATTATTTTGGAGCTGTTTCTACTTATGCAAATGAGATAAACATTTTTGAGTCTCTACAAATATGGGGAGTTCAAAAATATCCAGTTTGAACACTAATTCTCACGTAGGGCAAAAATCGTAACTCGTTTCACGTCATTTTGGCTGTGTTTCTGGTTAGCAACGCCACTCGATTATTTCGGAGCTGTTTCAACTTATGCAAATAAGATAAACATTTCTGAGTCTCTACAAGTATGGGGAGTTCAGAAATATCCAGTTTGAACACTCATTCTCACGTAAAGCGAAAACCGTAACTCGATTCACGTCAATTTGGCTGTGTTTTTGGTTAGCAACACCACTCGATTATTTCGGTGCTGTTTTAACTTATGCAAATAAGATAAACATTTTTGAGTCTCTACAAGTATGGGGAGTTCAGAAATATCAAGTTTGAACACTCATTCTCACGTAAAGCGAAAACCGTAACTCGATTCACGTCCATTTGGCTGTGTTTTTGGTTAGCAACACCACTCGATTATTTCGGAGCTGTTTCAATTTATTCAAATAAGATAAACATTTTCGAGTCTCTACAAGTATGGGGAGTTCGGAAATATATTGTTTGGACACTAATTCTCACGTAGGACAAAAATCGTAACTCGATTCACGTCAATTTGGCTGTGTTTTTGGTTAGCAACGCCACTCGATTATTTTGGAGCTGTTTCTACTTATGCAAATGAGATAAACACTTTTGAGTCTCTACAAATATGGGGAGTTCAAAAATATCGAGTTTGGACACTAATTCGCACGTAGGGCAAAAATCATAACTCGTTTCACGTCAATTTGGCTGTGTTTTTGGTTAGCGACACCACTCGATTATTTCGGAGCTGTTTCAAGTTATGCAAATAAGATAAACATTTTTGAGTTTCTTCGAATATGGGGAGTTCAGAAATATCAAGTTTGAACACTCATTCTCACGTAAAGCGAAAACCGTAACTCGATTCACGTCAATTTGGCTGTGTTTTTGGTTAGCAACACCACTCGATTATTTCGGTGCTGTTTTAACTTATGCAAATAAGATAAACATTTTTGAGTCTCTACAAGTATGGGGAGTTCAGAAATATCAAGTTTGAACACTCATTCTCACGTAAAGCGAAAACCGTAACTCGATTCACGTCCATTTGGCTGTGTTTTTGGTTAGCAACACCACTCGATTATTTCGGTGCTGTTTTAACTTATGCAAATAAGATAAACATTTTTGAGTCTCTACAAATACGAGGAATTCAAAAATGTCGAGTTTGGCCACTAATTCTCACGTAGGACAAAAATCGTAACTCGATTCACGTCAATTTGGCTGTGTTTTTGGTTAGCAACGCCACTCGATTATTTTGGAGCTGTTTCTACTTATGCAAATGAGATAAACATTTTTGAGTCTCTACAAATATGGGGAGTTCAAAAATATCCAGTTTGAACACTAATTCTCACGTAGGGCAAAAATCGTAACTCGTTTCACGTCATTTTGGCTGTGTTTCTGGTTAGCAACGCCACTCGATTATTTCGGAGCTGTTTCAACTTATGCAAATAAGATAAACATTTCTGAGTCTCTACAAGTATGGGGAGTTCAGAAATATCCAGTTTGAACACTCATTCTCACGTAAAGCGAAAACCGTAACTCGATTCACGTCAATTTGGCTGTGTTTTTGGTTAGCAACACCACTCGATTATTTCGGTGCTGTTTTAACTTATGCAAATAAGATAAACATTTTTGAGTCTCTACAAGTATGGGGAGTTCAGAAATATCAAGTTTGAACACTCATTCTCACGTAAAGCGAAAACCGTAACTCGATTCACGTCCATTTGGCTGTGTTTTTGGTTAGCAACACCACTCGATTATTTCGGAGCTGTTTCAATTTATTCAAATAAGATAAACATTTTCGAGTCTCTACAAGTATGGGGAGTTCGGAAATATATTGTTTGGACACTAATTCTCACGTAGGACAAAAATCGTAACTCGATTCACGTCAATTTGGCTGTGTTTTTGGTTAGCAACGCCACTCGATTATTTTGGAGCTGTTTCTACTTATGCAAATGAGATAAACACTTTTGAGTCTCTACAAATATGGGGAGTTCAAAAATATCGAGTTTGGACACTAATTCGCACGTAGGGCAAAAATCATAACTCGTTTCACGTCAATTTGGCTGTGTTTTTGGTTAGCGACACCACTCGATTATTTCGGAGCTGTTTCAAGTTATGCAAATAAGATAAACATTTTTGAGTTTCTTCGAATATGGGGAGTTCAAAAATATCGAGTTTGGACACTAATTCTCACGTAGGGCAAAAATCGTAACTCGTTTCACGTCATTTTGGCTGTGTTTCTGGTTAGCAACGCCACTCGATTATTTCGGAGCTGTTTCAACTTACGCAAATAAGATAAACATTTCTGAGTCTCTACAAGTATGGGGAGTTCAGAAATATCCAGTTTGAACACTCATTCTCACGTAAAGCGAAAACCGTAACTCGATTCACGTCCATTTGGCTGTGTTTTTGGTTAGCAACACCACTCGATTATTTCGGTGCTGTTTTAACTTATGCAAATAAGATAAACATTTTTGAGTCTCTACAAATACGAGGAATTCAAAAATGTCGAGTTTGGACACTAATTCTCACGTAGGACAAAAATCGTAACTCGATTCACGTCAATTTGGATTTGGCTGTGTTTTTGGTTAGAAACGCCACTCGATTATTTCGGAGCTGTTTCAACTTATGTAAAAAAGATAAACATTTTTGAGTCTCTACAAATACGAGGAATTCAAAAATGTCGAGTTTGGACACTAATTCGCACGTAGGGCAAAAATCATAACTCGTTTTACGTCAATTTGGCTGTGTTTTTGGTTAGCAACACCACTCGATTATTTCGGAAGTGTTTCAACTTATACAAAAAAGATAAACATTTTTGAGTTTCTACAAATGAGAGGAGATCGAAAATATTGAGTGTGAGCACTAATTCGCACGTAGGGCAAAAATCGTAACTCGTTTCACGTCATTTTGGCTGTGTTTCTGGTTAGCAACGCCACTCGATTATTTCGGAGCTGTTTCAACTTACGCAAATAAGATAAACATTTCTGAGTCTCTACAAGTATGGGGAGTTCAGAAATATCCAGTTTGAACACTCATTCTCACGTAAAGCGAAAACCGTAACTCGATTCACGTCCATTTGGCTGTGTTTTTGGTTAGCAACACCACTCGATTATTTCGGTGCTGTTTTAACTTACGCAAATAAGATAAACATTTCTGAGTCTCTACAAGTATGGGGAGTTCAGAAATATCCAGTTTGAACACTCATTCTCACGTAAAGCGAAAACCGTAACTCGATTCACGTCCATTTGGCTGTGTTTTTGGTTAGCAACACCACTCGATTATTTCGGTGCTGTTTTAACTTATGCAAATAAGATAAACATTTTTGAGTCTCTACAAATACGAGGAATTCAAAAATGTCGAGTTTGGACACTAATTCTCACGTAGGACAAAAATCGTAACTCGATTCACGTCAATTTGGATTTGGCTGTGTTTTTGGTTAGCAACGCCACTCGATTATTTCGGAGCTGTTTCAACTTATGTAAAAAAGATAAACATTTTTGAGTCTCTACAAATACGAGGAATTCAAAAATGTCGAGTTTGGACACTAATTCGCACGTAGGGCAAAAATCATAACTCGTTTTACGTCAATTTGGCTGTGTTTTTGGTTAGCAACACCACTCGATTATTTCGGAAGTGTTTCAACTTATGCAAATGAGATAAACATTTTTGAGTCACTACAAATATGGGGAATTCAAAAATATCGAGTTTGGACACTAATTCTCACGTAGGACAAAAAATCGTCAAAAATCGTCATAAAATCGTCTGCCTGCAAAAAGTTGACTATTAACTATTAATATTAGATACAACGCAAATGTCTTGTTGAGTAATTGTTGTTCAGCGTATTGCACTTTGATTCTCTTAACTACTCTTAAAAACACATAATATAAGCACGACGCGAAGAGCTACGATTATATGTTCAGGTTGAATAGAAAATACTAATATATAACCGCGAATATATAACCAAAAAGGGTGGAAGGTCTAGAAGGGCTTATGAATGGGTGCCTTCGGTTATCGACCTTTTTTAGAATCAGGGCTCTATTACTGACCAAAAACCATATCTGTGTGGCGTGAAGCCCAAAACGCGTAACAAACATAACAACCTGGGCCATAGTGCCAGCCCAACCAAGAACAAAACACAGAAGAACAATTTCCCTCCACTACCCATGCTTCTTCTTCGGAGGCATGGGATGGGTCAGAGGGAACAACAAAAACAAAACAAACAAATACCCAAATAAACACATCACGGTTGACTTGGAGAGAAGTTCTTTTCGGAGTTGATTTCTCTATAACTTGACGATGTTGGAAACTGCCTGCAAAAAGTTGACTATTAACTATGAATATTAGATACAACACAAATGTCTTGTTGAGTAAGTGTTGTACAGCGTATTGCTCTTTGATTCTCTTAACTACTCTTAAAAACACATAATTCATAATATAAGCACTACGCGAAGAGCTACGCGAAGAGCGAAGAGCGAAGAGCGAAGAGCTACGCGAAGAGCGAAGAGCCTTGATTCTCTTGATAAATGTTCATCATTAAGATATTTAGTACGAAAGGAACATTATAAAAATTTAAAACCGTTGAGAAAACTGTAAACATCTGAATTTAGTGAAATACTAGGTATCGAGTATGACTGTGAAACTCCCGGCAGCTCACACATTTCCCGTTATAGTTGCAAATGTTCGTTATTACGAGAAATCCGTTTCGTTTCTGCTTACGCAGAACTTTCACTCAAGTATGCTATCTACTGGCAGCAAGCCAAGAGCGCGCATTTTGCCCAGTCCCGTTGTGTTTTGCTTTTCGCTCAAAAATACAAAAATTGTGGCGTGTAGCGAGATCAAAGCACAGCAGAAAAGCCGTACACACAAGTAAAAACAAAGTGAACATCCGACCAACCCCACTTTCAATGGTTGGGTTTGTCTTTCATCAAAACCAAATCATTTATTCAAAACATCACATATAAATGAAAATATTAATACTACTTACCGTTAGAGCCCTGGTTGGAGAGAAGATCCATGTAGAGAGATGGATGATCTTTCTTCTTCTCTCTAAAATGAATGAAACTGAGATTCCAACGTATCATGTTCTCTATCATGGTGTATTGTAGTTTGATCTCGTTGCTTTTCGCTTAGAAATATAAAAATAGTGGCGTGTAGCGAGATCAAAGCACAGCAGAAAAGCTGTACACACAAGTAAAAACAAAGTGAACATCCGACAAACCCCACTTTCAATGGTTGGGTTTGTCTTTTATCAAAACCAAATCATTTAATCAAAAAAACACATATAAATGAAAAAAGTAATACTACTTACCGTTAGAGCCCTGGTTGGAGAGAAGATCCATGTTGAGAAAGGGAGGAACTTTCTTCTTCTCTCTAAAATGAATGAAACTGAGATTCCAACGTATCATGTTCTCTATCATGGTGTATTGTAGTTTGAGCGAGATCAAAACCACAGCAGAAAAGCGAGATCAACACACAGCAGAAAAGCCGTATACACAAGTAAAAACAAAGTGAACATCCGACAAACCCCACTTTCAATGGTTGGGTTTGTCTTTTATCAAAACCAAATCATTTATTCAAAACATCACATATAAATGAAAATAGTAATAGTTCTTACCGTTAGAGCCCTGGTTGGAGAGGAGATCCATGTAGAGAATAGAATGAACTTTCTTCTTCTCTCTAAAATGAATGAAACTGAGATTCCAACGTATCATGTTCTCTATCATGGTGTATTGTAGTTTGATCTCGTTGCTTTTCGCTTAGAAATATAAAAATTGTGGCGTGTAGCGAGATCAAAACACAGCAGAAAAGCCGTACACACCCAAGTAAAAACAAAGTGAACATCCGACAAACCCCACTTTCAATGGTTGGGTTTGTCTTTTATCAAAACCGAATCATTTATTCAAAACATCACATATAAATGAAAATATTAATACTACTTACCGTTAGAGCCCTGGTTGGAGAGGAGATCCATGTAGAGAATAGAATGAACTTTCTTCTTCTCTCTAAAATGAATGAAACTGAGATTCCAACGTATCCTGTTCTCTATCATGGTGTATTGTAGTTTGATCTCGTTGCTTTTCGCTTAGAAATATAAAAATTGTGGCGTGTAGCGAGATCAAAACACAGCAGAAAAGCCGTACACACAAGTAAAAACAAAGTGAACATCCGACAAACCCCACTTTCAATGGTTGGGTTTGTCTTTTATCAAAACCAAATCATTTATTCAAAACATCACATATAAATGAAAATATTAATACTACTTACCGTTAGAGCCCTGGTTGGAGAGGAGATCCATGTAGAGAATAGAATGAACTTTCTTCTTCTCTCTAAAATGAATGAAACTGAGATTCCAACGTATCATGTTCTCTATCATGGTGTATTGTAGTTTGATCTCGTTGCTTTTCGCTTAGAAATATAAAAAATAGTGGCGTGTAGCGAGATCAAAACACAGTAGAAAAGCCGTACACACAAGTAAAAACAAAGTGAACATCCGACAAACCCCACTTTCAATGGTTGGGTTTGTCTTTTAGCAGAACCAAATAATTTATTCAAAACATCACATATAAATGAAAATATTAATACTACTTACCGTTAGAGCCCTGGTTGGAGAGGAGATCCATGTAGAGAATAGAATGAACTTTCTTCTTCTCTCTAAAATGAATGAAACTGAGATTCCAACGTATCATATTCTCTATCATGGTGTATTGTAGTTTGATCTCGTTGCTTTTCGCTTAGAAATATAAAAATTGTGGCGTGTAGCGAGATCAAAACACAGCAGAAAAGCCGTACACACGAGTAAAAACAAAGTGAACATCCGACAAACCCCACTTTCAATGGTTGGGTTTGTCTTTTATCAAAACCAAATCATTTATTCAAAACATCACATATAAATGAAAATATTAATACTACTTACCGTTAGAGCCCTGGTTGGAGAGGAGATCCATGTAGAGAATAGAATGAACTTTCTTCTTCTCTCTAAAATGAATGAAACTGAGATTCCAACGTATCATGTTCTCTATCATGGTGTATTGTAGTTTGATCTCGTTGCTTTTCGCTTAGAAATATAAAAATAGTGGCGTGTAGCGAGATCAAAGCACAGCAGAAAAGCCGTACACACAAGTAAAAACAAAGTGAACATCCGACAAACCCCACTTTCAATGGTTGGGTTTGTCTTTTATCAAAACCAAATGATTTATTCAAAACACCACATATAAATGAAAATAGTAATACTACTTACCGTTATAGCCCTGGTTGGAGAGAAGATCCATGTAGAGAAAGGTATGAACTTTCTTCTTCTCTCTAAAATGAATGAAACTGAGATTCCAACGTATCCTGTTCTCTATCATGGTGTATTTTAGTTTGATCTCGTTGCTTTTCGCTTAGAAATATAAAAATAGTGGCGTGTAGCGAGATCAAAGCACAGCAGAAAAGCCGTACACACAAGTAAAAACAAAGTGAACATCCGACAAACCCCACTTTCAATGGTTGGGTTTGTCTTTTATCAAAACCAAATCATTTATTCAAAACATCACATATAAATGAAAATAGTAATAGTTCCTACCGTTAGAGCCCTGGTTGGAGAGAAGATCCATGTAGAGAAATGGTGAACTTTCTTCTTCTCTCTAAAATGAATGAAACTGAGATTCCAACGTATCATGTTCTCTATCATACTGTATTTGTAGTTTGATCTCGTTGCTTTTCGCTTAGAAATATAAAAATAGTGGCGTGTAGCGAGATCAACACACAGCAGAAAAGCCGTACACACAAGTAAAAACAAAGTGAACATCCGACAAACCCCACTTTCAATGGTTGGGTTTGTCTTTTATCAAAACCAAATCATTTATTCAAAACATCACATATAAATGAAAATAGTAATAGTTCCTACCGTTAGAGCCCTGGTTGGAGAGAAGATCCATGTAGAGAAAGGGAGGAACTTTCTTCTTCTCTCTAAAATGAATGAAACTGAGATTCCAACGTATCATGTTCTCTATTATACTGTATTTGTAGTTTGATCTCGTTGCTTTTCGCTTAGAAATATAAAAATAGTGGCGTGTAGCGAGATCAAAACCACAGCAGAAAAGCCGTACACACAAGTAAAAACAAAGTGAACATCCGACAAACCCCACTTTCAATGGTTGGGTTTGTCTTTTATCAAAACCAAATCATTTATTCAAAACATCACATATAAATGAAAATAGTAATAGTTCCTACCGTTAGAGCCCTGGTTGGAGAGAAGATCCATGTAGAGAAAGGGAGGAACTTTCTTCTTCTCTCTAAAATGAATGAAACTGAGATTCCAACGTATCATGTTCTCTATTATACTGTATTTGTAGTTTGATCTCGTTGCTTTTCGCTTAGAAATATAAAAATAGTGGCGTGTAGCGAGATCAAAACCACAGCAGAAAAGCCGTACACACAAGTAAAAACAAAGTGAACATCCGACAAACCCCACTTTCAATGGTTGGGTTTGTCTTTTATCAAAACCAAATCATTTATTCAAAACTTCACATATAAATGAAAATAGTAATAGTTCCTACCGTTAGAGCCCTGGTTGGAGAGAAGATCCATGTAGAGAAAGGGAGGAACTTTCTTCTTCTCTCTAAAATGAATGAAACTGAGATTCCAACGTATCATGTTCTCTATCATGATGTATTGTAGTTTGATCTCGTTGCTTTTCGCTTAGAAATATAAAAATAGTGGCGTGTAGCGAGATCAAAACACAGCAGAAAAGCCGTACACACAAGTAAAAACAAAGTGAACATCCGACAAACCCCACTTTCAATGGTTGGGTTTGTCTTTTATCAAAACCAAATGATTTATTCAAAACACCACATATAAATGAAAATAGTAATACTACTTACCGTTATAGCCCTGGTTGGAGAGAAGATCCATGTAGAGAAAGGTATGAACTTTCTTCTTCTCTCTAAAATGAATGAAACTGAGATTCCAACGTATCCTGTTCTCTATCATGGTGTATTGTAGTTTGATCTCGTTGCTTTTCGCTTAGAAATATAAAAATAGTGGCGTGTAGCGAGATCAAAACACAGCAGAAAAGCCGTACACACAAGTAAAAACAAAGTGAACATCCGACAAACCCCACTTTCAATGGTTGGGTTTGTCTTTTATCAAAACCGAATCATTTATTCAAAACATCACATATAAATGAAAATAGTAATAGTTCCTACCGTTAGAGCCCTGGTTGGAGAGAAGATCCATGTAGAGAAAGGGAGGAACTTTCTTCTTCTCTCTAAAATGAATGAAACTGAGATTCCAACGTATCCTGTTCTCTATCATGGTGTATTGTAGTTTGATCTCGTTGCTTTTCGCTTAGAAATATAAAAATAGTGGCGTGTAGCGAGATCAAAGCACAGCAGAAAAGCCGTACACACAAGTGAAAACAAAGTGAACATCCGACAAACCCCACTTTCAATGGTTGGGTTTGTCTTTTATCAAAACCGAATCATTTATTCAAAACATCACATATAAATGAAAATAGTAATAGTTCCTACCGTTAGAGCCCTGGTTGGAGAGAAGATCCATGTAGAGAAAGGGAGGAACTTTCTTCTTCTCTCTAAAATGAATGAAACTGAGATTCCAACGTATCATGTTCTCCATCATGGTGTATTTTAGTTTGATCTCGTTGCTTTTCGCTTAGAAATATAAAAATTGTGGCGTGTAGCGAGATCAAAACACAGCAGAAAAGCCGTACACACAAGTAAAAACAAAGTGAACATCCGACAAACCCCACTTTCAATGGTTGGGTTTGTCTTTTATCAAAACCAAATCATTTATTCAAAACACCACATATAAATGAAAATAGTAATAGTTCCTACCGTTAGAGCCCTGGTTGGAGAGAAGATCCATGTAGAGAAAGGGAGGAACTTTCTTCTTCTCTCTAAAATGAATGAAACTGAGATTCCAACGTATCATGTTCTCCATCATGGTGTATTTTAGTTTGATCTCGTTGCTTTTCGCTTAGAAATATAAAAATTGTGGCGTGTAGCGAGATCAAAGCACAGCAGAAAAGCCGTACACACAAGTAAAAACAAAGTGAACATCCGACAAACACCACTTTCAATGGTTGGGTTTGTCTTTTATCAAAACCGAATCATTTATTCAAAACATCACATATAAATGAAAATAGTAATAGTTCCTACCGTTAGAGCCCTGGTTGGAGAGAAGATCCATGTAGAGAAAGGGAGGAACTTTCTTCTTCTCTCTAAAATGAATGAAACTGAGATTCCAACGTATCATGTTCTCTATCATGGTGTATTGTAGTTTGATCTCGTTGCTTTTCGCTTAGAAATATAAAAATAGTGGCGTGTAGCGAGATCAAAGCACAGCAGAAAAGCCGTACACACACAAGTAAAAACAAAGTGAACATCCGACAAACCCCACTTTCAATGGTTGGGTTTGTCTTTTATCAAAACCAAATCATTTATTCAAAACATCACACATAAATGAAAATATTAATACTACTTACCGTTAGAGCCCTGGTTGGAGAGAAGATCCATGTAGAGAAAGGGAGGAACTTTCTTCTTCTCTCTAAAATGAATGAAACTGAGATTCCAACGTATCATGTTCTCTATCATGGTGTATTGTAGTTTGATCTCGTTGCTTTTCGCTTAGAAATATATAAATAGTGGCGTGTAGCGAGATCAAAACACAGCAGAAAAGCCGTACACACACAAGTAAAAACAAAGTGAACATCCGACAAACCCCACTTTCAATGGTTGGGTTTGTCTTTTATCAAAACCGAATAATTTATTCAAAACATCACATATAAATGAAAATAGTAATACTACTTACCGTTAGAGCCCTGGTTGGAGAGGAGATCCATGTAGAGAGATGGATCATCTTTCTTCTTCTCTCTAAAATGAATGAAACTGAGATTCCAACGTATCCTGTTCTCTATCATACTGTATTTGTAGTTTGATCTCGTTGCTTTTCGCTTAGAAATATAAAAATAGTGGCGTGTAGCGAGATCAAAACACAGCAGAAAAGCCGTACACACAAGTAAAAACAAAGTGAACATCCGACAAACCCCACTTTCAATGGTTGGGTTTGTCTTTTATCAAAACCAAATCATTTATTCAAAACATCACATATAAATGAAAATATTAATAGTTCTTACCGTTAGAGTCCTGGTTGGAGAGGAGATCCATGTAGAGAGATGGATCATCTTTCTTCTTCTCTCTAAAATGAATGAAACTGAGATTCCAACGTATCATGTTCTCTATCATGGTGTATTGTAGTTTGATCTCGTTGCTTTTCGCTTAGAAATATAAAAATAGTGGCGTGTAGCGAGATCAAAACACAGCAGAAAAGCCGTACACACAAGTAAAAACAAAGTGAACATCCGACAAACACCACTTTCAATGGTTGGGTTTGTCTTTTATCAAAACCGAATCATTTATTCAAAACACCACATATAAATGAAAATATTAATACTACTTACCGTTAGAGCCCTGGTTGGAGAGAAGATCCATGTAGAGAAAGGGATGAACTTTCTTCTTCTCTCTAAAATGAATGAAACTGAGATTCCAACGTATCATGTTCTCTATCATGGTGTATTTGTAGTTTGATCTCGTTGCTTTTCGCTTAGAAATATATAAATAGTGGCGTGTAGCGAGATCAAAACACAGCAGAAAAGCCGTACACACAAGTGAAAACAAAGTGAACATCCGACAAACCCCACTTTCAATGGTTGGGTTTGTCTTTTATCAAAACCAAATCATTTATTCAAAACATCACATATAAATGAAAATATTAATAGTTCTTACCGTTAGAGTCCTGGTTGGAGAGGAGATCCATGTAGAGAGATGGATCATCTTTCTTCTTCTCTCTAAAATGAATGAAACTGAGATTCCAACGTATCCTGTTCTCTATCATACTGTATTTGTAGTTTGATCTCGTTGCTTTTCGCTTAGAAATATAAAAATAGTGGCGTGTAGCGAGATCAAAACACAGCAGAAAAGCCGTACACACAAGTAAAAACTAAGTGAACATCCGACAAACCCCACTTTCAATGGTTGGGTTTGTCTTTTATCAAAACCAAATCATTTATTCAAAACATCACGTATAAATGAAAGTATTAATACTACTTACCGTTATAGCCCTGGTTGGAGAGAAGATCCATGTAGAGAAAGGGATGAACTTTCTTCTTCTCTCTAAAATGAATGAAACTGAGATTCCAACGTATCCTGTTCTCTATCATGGTGTATTGTAGTTTGATCTCGTTGCTTTTCGCTTTGAAATATAAAAATAGTGGCGTGTAGCGAGATCAAAACACAGCAGAAAAGCCGTACACACAAGTGAAAACAAAGTGAACATCCGACAAACCCCACTTTCAATGGTTGGGTTTGTCTTTTATCAAAACCAAATCATTTATTCAAAACATCACATATAAATGAAAATATTAATAGTTCTTACCGTTAGAGTCCTGGTTGGAGAGGAGATCCATGTAGAGAGATGGATCATCTTTCTTCTTCTCTCTAAAATGAATGAAACTGAGATTCCAACGTATCCTGTTCTCTATCATACTGTATTTGTAGTTTGATCTCGTTGCTTTTCGCTTAGAAATATAAAAATAGTGGCGTGTAGCGAGATCAAAACACAGCAGAAAAGCCGTACACACAAGTAAAAACAAAGTGAACATCCGACAAACCCCACTTTCAATGGTTGGGTTTGTCTTTTATCAAAACCAAATCATTTATTCAAAACATCACATATAAATGAAAATATTAATAGTTCTTACCGTTAGAGTCCTGGTTGGAGAGGAGATCCATGTAGAGAGATGGATCATCTTTCTTCTTCTCTCTAAAATGAATGAAACTGAGATTCCAACGTATCCTGTTCTCTATCATACTGTATTTGTAGTTTGATCTCGTTGCTTTTCGCTTAGAAATATAAAAATAGTGGCGTGTAGCGAGATCAAAACACAGCAGAAAAGCCGTACACACAAGTAAAAACAAAGTGAACATCCGACAAACCCCACTTTCAATGGTTGGGTTTGTCTTTTATCAAAACCAAATCATTTATTCAAAACATCACATATAAATGAAAATATTAATAGTTCTTACCGTTAGAGTCCTGGTTGGAGAGGAGATCCATGTAGAGAGATGGATCATCTTTCTTCTTCTCTCTAAAATGAATGAAACTGAGATTCCAACGTATCCTGTTCTCTATCATACTGTATTTGTAGTTTGATCTCGTTGCTTTTCGCTTAGAAATATAAAAATAGTGGCGTGTAGCGAGATCAAAACACAGCAGAAAAGCCGTACACACAAGTAAAAACAAAGTGAACATCCGACAAACCCCACTTTCAATGGTTGGGTTTGTCTTTTATCAAAACCAAATCATTCATTCAAAACATCACATATAAATGAACGTATTAATAATACTTACCGTTAGAGCCCTGGTTGGAGAGAAGATCCATGTAGAGAAAGGGATGAACTTTCTTCTTCTCTCTAAAATGAATGAAACTGAGATTCCAACGTATCATGTTCTCTATCATGGTGTATTGTAGTTTGATCTCGTTGCTTTTCGCTTAGAAATATAAAAATAGTGGCGTGTAGCGAGATCAAAACACAGCAGAAAAGCCGTACACACAAGTAAAAACAAAGTGAACATCCGACAAACCCCACTTTCAATGGTTGGGTTTGTCTTCAATCAAAACCGAATCATTTATTCAAAACATCACATATAAATGAAAATATTAATACTACTTACCGTTAGAGCCCTGGTTGGAGAGGAGATCCATGTAGAGAGATGGATCATCTTTCTTCTTCTCTCTAAAATGAATGAAACTGAGATTCCAACGTATCATGTTCTCAATCATACTGTATTTGTAGTTTGATCTCGTTGCTTTTCGCTTAGAAATATAAAAATAGTGGCGTGTAGCGAGATCAAAGCACAGCAGAAAAGCCGTACACACAAGTGAAAACAAAGTGAACATCCGACAAACCCCACTTTCAATGGTTGGGTTTGTCTTCAATCAAAACCGAATCATTTATTCAAAACATCACATATAAATGAAAATATTAATACTACTTACCGTTAGAGCCCTGGTTGGAGAGGAGATCCATGTAGAGAGATGGATCATCTTTCTTCTTCTCTCTAAAATGAATGAAACTGAGATTCCAACGTATCATGTTCTCAATCATACTGTATTTGTAGTTTGATCTCGTTGCTTTTCGCTTAGAAATATAAAAATAGTGGCGTGTAGCGAGATCAAAGCACAGCAGAAAAGCCGTACACACAAGTAAAAACAAAGTGAACATCCGACAAACCCCACTTTCAATGGTTGGGTTTGTCTTCAATCAAAACCGAATCATTTATTCAAAACATCACATATAAATGAAAATATTAATACTACTTACCGTTAGAGCCCTGGTTGGAGAGGAGATCCATGTAGAGAGATGGATCATCTTTCTTCTTCTCTCTAAAATGAATGAAACTGAGATTCCAACGTATCATGTTCTCTATCATGGTGTATTGTAGTTTGATCTCGTTGCTTTTCGCTTAGAAATATAAAAATAGTGGCGTGTAGCGAGATCAAAGCACAGCAGAAAAGCCGTACACACAAGTGAAAACAAAGTGAACATCCGACAAACCCCACTTTCAATGGTTGGGTTTGTCTTCAATCAAAACCGAATCATTTATTCAAAACATCACATATAAATGAAAATATTAATACTACTTACCGTTAGAGCCCTGGTTGGAGAGGAGATCCATGTAGAGAGATGGATCATCTTTCTTCTTCTCTCTAAAATGAATGAAACTGAGATTCCAACGTATCATGTTCTCAATCATACTGTATTTGTAGTTTGATCTCGTTGCTTTTCGCTTAGAAATATAAAAATAGTGGCGTGTAGCGAGATCAAAGCACAGCAGAAAAGCCGTACACACAAGTAAAAACAAAGTGAACATCCGACAAACCCCACTTTCAATGGTTGGGTTTGTCTTCAATCAAAACCGAATCATTTATTCAAAACATCACATATAAATGAAAATATTAATACTACTTACCGTTAGAGCCCTGGTTGGAGAGGAGATCCATGTAGAGAGATGGATCATCTTTCTTCTTCTCTCTAAAATGAATGAAACTGAGATTCCAACGTATCATGTTCTCAATCATACTGTATTTGTAGTTTGATCTCGTTGCTTTTCGCTTAGAAATATAAAAATAGTGGCGTGTAGCGAGATCAAAGCACAGCAGAAAAGCCGTACACACAAGTGAAAACAAAGTGAACATCCGACAAACCCCACTTTCAATGGTTGGGTTTGTCTTCAATCAAAACCAAATCATTTATTCAAAACATCACATATAAATGAAAATATTAATACTACTTACCGTTAGAGCCCTGGTTGGAGAGGAGATCCATGTAGAGAGATGGATCATCTTTCTTCTTCTCTCTAAAATGAATGAAACTGAGATTCCAACGTATCATGTTCTCAATCATACTGTATTTGTAGTTTGATCTCGTTGCTTTTCGCTTAGAAATATAAAAATAGTGGCGTGTAGCGAGATCAAAGCACAGCAGAAAAGCCGTACACACAAGTAAAAACAAAGTGAACATCCGACAAACACCACTTTCAATGGTTGGGTTTGTCTTTTATCAAAACCGAATCATTTATTCAAAACACCACATATAAATGAAAATATTAATACTACTTACCGATAGAGCCCTGGTTGGAGAGATGATCCATGTAGAGAAAGGGATGAACATTCTTCTTCTCTCTAAAATGAATGAAACTGAGATTCCAACGTATCATGTTCTCTATTATACTGTATTTGTAGTTTGATCTCGTTGCTTTTCGCTTAGAAATATAAAAATAGTGGCGTGTAGCGAGATCAAAGCACAGCAGAAAAGCCGTACACACAAGTAAAAACAAAGTGAACATCCGACAAACACCACTTTCAATGGTTGGGTTTGTCTTTTATCAAAACCGAATCATTTATTCAAAACACCACATATAAATGAAAATATTAATACTACTTACCGATAGAGCCCTGGTTGGAGAGATGATCCATGTAGAGAAAGGGATGAACATTCTTCTTCTCTCTAAAATGAATGAAACTGAGATTCCAACGTATCATGTTCTCTATTATACTGTATTTGTAGATTGATCTCGTTGCTTTTCGCTTAGAAATATAAAAATAGTGGCGTGTAGCGAGATCAAAACCACAGCAGAAAAGCCGTACACACAAGTAAAAACAAAGTGAACATCCGACAAACACCGCTTTCAATGGTTGGGTTTGTCTTTTATCAAAACCGAATCATTTATTCAAAACACCACATATAAATGAAAATATTAATACTACTTACCGATAGAGCCCTGGTTGGAGAGATGATCCATGTAGAGAAAGGGATGAACATTCTTCTTCTCTCTAAAATGAATGAAACTGAGATTCCAACGTATCATGTTCTCTATTATACTGTATTTGTAGTTTGATCTCGTTGCTTTTCGCTTAGAAATATAAAAATAGTGGCGTGTAGCGAGATCAAAACCACAGCAGAAAAGCCGTACACACAAGTAAAAACAAAGTGAACATCCGACAAACACCGCTTTCAATGGTTGGGTTTGTCTTTTATCAAAACCGAATCATTTATTCAAAACACCACATATAAATGAAAATATTAATACTACTTACCGATAGAGCCCTGGTTGGAGAGAAGATCCATGTAGAGAAAGGGATGAACATTCTTCTTCTCTCTAAAATGAATGAAACTGAGATTCCAACGTATCATGTTCTCTATTATACTGTATTTGTAGTTTGATCTCGTTGCTTTTCGCTTAGAAATATAAAAATAGTGGCGTGTAGCGAGATCAAAACCACAGCAGAAAAGCCGTACACACAAGTAAAAACAAAGTGAACATCCGACAAACACCACTTTCAATGGTTGGGTTTGTCTTTTATCAAAACCGAATCATTTATTCAAAACACCACATATAAATGAAAATATTAATACTACTTACCGATAGAGCCCTGGTTGGAGAGATGATCCATGTAGAGAAAGGGATGAACATTCTTCTTCTCTCTAAAATGAATGAAACTGAGATTCCAACGTATCATGTTCTCAATCATGGTGTATTGTAGTTTGATCTCGTTGCTTTTCGCTTAGAAATATAAAAATAGTGGCGTGTAGCGAGATCAAAACCACAGCAGAAAAGCCGTACACACAAGTAAAAACAAAGTGAACATCCGACAAACCCCACTTTCAATGGTTGGGTTTGTCTTTTATCAAAACCTAATCATTTAATCAAAAAACCACATATAAATGAAAATAGTAATAGTTCTTACCGTTAGAGCCCTGGTTGGAGAGAAGATCCATGTAGAGAAAGGGATGAACTTTCTTCTTCTCCCTAAAATGAATGAAACTGAGATTCCAACGTATCATGTTCTCTATCATGGTGTATTGTAGTTTGATCTCGTTGCTTTTCGCTTAGAAATATAAAAATAGTGGCGTGTAGCGAGATCAAAACCACAGCAGAAAAGCCGTACACACAAGTAAAAACAAAGTGAACATCCGACAAACCCCACTTTCAATGGTTGGGTTTGTCTTTTATCAAAACCAAATCATTTATTCAAAACATCACATAAAAATGAAAATAGTAATAGTTCTTACCGTTAGAGCCCTGGTTGGAGAGAAGATCCATGTAGAGAGATGGATGATTCTTCTTCTTCTCTCTAAAATGAATGAAAGTGAGATTCCAACGTATCATGTTCTCTATTATACTGTATTTGTAGTTTGATCTCGTTGCTTTTCGCTTAGAAATATAAAAATAGTGGCGTGTAGCGAGATCAAAACCACAGCAGAAAAGCCGTACACACAAGTAAAAACAAAGTGAACATCCGACAAACCCCACTTTCAATGGTTGGGTTTGTCTTTTATCAAAACCAAATCATTTATTCAAAACATCACATAAAAATGAAAATAGTAATAGTTCTTACCGTTAGAGCCCTGGTTGGAGAGAAGATCCATGTAGAGAGATGGATGATTCTTCTTCTTCTCTCTAAAATGAATGAAAGTGAGATTCCAACGTATCATGTTCTCTATTATACTGTATTTGTAGTTTGATCTCGTTGCTTTTCGCTTAGAAATATAAAAATAGTGGCGTGTAGCGAGATCAAAGCACAGCAGAAAAGCCGTACACACAAGTAAAAACAAAGTGAACATCCGACAAACCCCACTTTCAATGGTTGGGTTTGTTTTTTATGAAAACTATATTCTTTATCCAAAACATCACAGAATGGTAATGATAAAACTTACCATTCGAAGTTCCAAGCTTGAAAAGTTCCATGAAAAAAAAAGTTGATTACGGGTTCTCCAGCTAATTTCTCCCGAACTTTTTTTCGATAGTTTTTCCGATGAATCTGAAGGCATTTCAAATCACTTTGGTGAGGAGTATACTGTTCGTCAACCACGCGTTAGTTTTTATATTTTGATTTTTGTTCCTCTAACAAAAACTGAGTCAGAAAGAAACACTAAAAATATTTCGACTCACAATGCAAACTCGGATATTTGTTGAAACTTTTTTCGAGCTTTCAGAAAAACTAATCTCAAACTACAAATGGCTCACCCACTGTTCCATTGACCACAGCACAATCTCAGTCGATTCCATCCTCCTCAAGTCGTACTCCCGGTTCATCATTGGAGTTCTGAACAAACTGAATACAGTTCAAAATGAATCGATTATTCATTATTCGAGCAACTAGAAAGTTATCTGATCCATTCAACAAACGCTGAAACAGCAAGAAACATTGAGTTCCATTACTACGTGAGCTATAAAAAAAGCTCAAACACCAACTCTGAGAAAACTAATCTCAAAATACAAATGGCTCACCCACTGTTCCATTGACCACAGCACAATCTCAGTCGATTCCATCCTCCTCAAGTCGTACTCCCGGTTCATCATTGGAGTTCTGAACAAACTGAAAACAGTTCAAAATGAATCGATTATTCATTATTCGAGCAACTAGAAAGTTATCTGATCCATTCAACAAACGCTGAAACAGCAAGAAACATTGAGTTCCATTACTACGTGAGCTATAAAAAAAGCTAAAACACAAACTCTGAGGAAACTAATCTCAAACTACAAATGACTCACCCACTGTTCCATTGACCAAAGTACAATCCCAGTCGATTTCATCCTCCCCAAGTCGTACTTTCGGTCTTTCATCGAAGTTCGAAACAAACTGAAAACAGTTCAAAATGAATCGATTATTCATTATTCGAGCAACTAGAAAGTTATCTGATCCATTCAACAAACGCTGAAACAGCAAGAAACATTGAGTTCCATTACTACGTGAGCTATAAAAAAAGCTAAAACACAAACTCTGAGGAAACTAATCTCAAACTACAAATGGCTCACCCACTGTTCCATTGACCAAAGTACAATCCCAGTCGATTTCATCCTCCCCAAGTCGTACTTTCGGTCTTTCATCGAAGTTCGAAACAAACTGAAAACAGTTCAAAATGAATCGATTACTCATTATTCGAGCAACTAGAAAGTTATCTGATCCATTCAACAAACGCTGAAACAGCAAGAAACATTGAGTTCCATTACTACGTGAGCTATAAAAAAAAGCTCAAACACAAACTCTGAGGAAACTATTCTCAAACTACAAATGGCTCACCCACTGTTCCATTGACCAAAGTACAATCTCAGTCGATTCCATCCTCCTCAAGTCGTACTCCCGGTCTTTCATCGAAGTTCGAAACAAACTGAATACAGTTCAAAATGAATCGAATATTCATAATTCGAAGTAACTAGGAATTTATATGACCCATCCAACGAACACTAGAACAGCAAGAAACATTGAACATCTACCAAATTTGTTGATAATCCATTACTACCTACGCTAGCAAAAAAATGTCGAATACAATCTTGAAAAGAACTGTTCTCAAACTACAAATGGCTCACCCACTGTTCCATTGACCAAAGTACAATTCCATTCGGTTCCATATTCCCCAAGTCGTACTTCCGGTTCATCATCGAGGTTGGGAACAAACTAAATACAATACCAATGAATGCAAAATACCTGAACATACAAATTGAATGCAATTACATATATATATATATATATATATATATATATATATATATATATATATATATATATATATATATATATATATATACCACTTTAGATTCGATTTCTCATCTTCGAAAAAGTAACTCACCACAACCGCATTTCCCGACGCTTCTCACCGATGAAAGTTTGATTCACTTCAGACTGCCGATATAGTTGGGACTAGGGTAGCGGGCAGCGCCTATTAACCATTAGCCCGGCCGGAGGTATGGAACGGGTACAGTACCTTATCCCTAGTCCCGCCCCATAAAATGAGACAAAGTCCCAAAAACAGGGCCCATACCACCAGAGCGGTACCGGTCTCGGGGCTGGCACCCTATCGGTCGCAGACTCTGTTGCAATCGTCCACAAATCAAACCGTCCGGCGATACTTCTCGCGGGGGAACTTTCCAAGAAGCTGAAAACCACAAAATAATAACACAATAACAGAATATATCCACCCGTTTGGAACTTACAATACACTCCTAAGCTACTACTTCGGCTCTTCCAACAAAAAATTGAGCAGCAAAAAATATAGAACATGTGCCAAATCAGTAAAACGTGCTCCATTACTAGGTGTGGTACGCAAGTAGTTCGAATACAAACTGAAAAAAAACTATTCTCAAACAAATGGCTCACCCACTGTTCCATTGACCAAAGTACAATTCCATTCTGTTCCATCTTCCCAAGTCGTACTTCCCGTTCATCATTGAGGTTCGGAACAAACTAAATACAATACCAATGAATGCAAAACTCAAACATACTAATTGAATGCAGTTACATAAATATTAACCACTATCGATTTCTTATCTCCGGAAAAGTAACTCACCACAACCGCATTTCCCGACGCTTCTCACCGATGAGAGTTTTATTCGCTTCAGACTGCCGATATAGTTGGGACTAGGGTAGCGGGCAGAGCCTATTAACCATTAGCCCGGCCGTGGGTATGGAACGGGTACAGTACCTTATCCCTAGTCCCGCCCTAGAAAATGGGACAAAGTCCCATGAAACAGGGCCCATACCACCAGAGCGGTACCGGTCTCGGGGCTGGCACCCTATCGGTCGCAGACTCTGTTGCAATCGTCCACAAATCAAACAGTCCGGCGATACATCTCGCGGGGGAACTTTCCAAGAAGCTGAAAACCACAAAATAATAACACAATAACAGAATATATCCACCCGTTTGGAACTTACAATACACTCCTAAGCTACTACTTCGGCTCTTCCAACAAAAAATTGAGCAGCAAAAAATATAGAACATGTGCCAAATCAGTAAAACGTCTCCATCACTACGTGTGATACGCAAGTAGTTCGAATACGAACAGAAAAAAAACTATTCTCAAACAAATGTCTCACCCAGTGTTCCATTGCAAGTAGAATATTCACCGTCGAATCTCTCCCCCAGTTGGTTCCTCCACCAATCGGCCTGGAAACTTTCACAAAGACACATATATCTAATCTCTAGTGTTCGAACCCCACTTGTTCTTGGAAAATGGTTGAATTAGGTTGATTCCCGGTTTTTTGGAAAAATAGAGGTGGTGTTTTTACCAGCAAAATGTGTTAATGTTTGCAAACGTTGTAGAACAAGCAAGGTTCAAGCACCAGAGTTCAAAGTTTGAAATAACATAAAAACCAAACGAAGACTCAAAAAGGTTCGCTAACCTGGGGTAGGCCGAGGGACCTACCTACTCCCTCCTCCGTCGTTGAGCGTCCGTCCGTCCGTCCGGCCAGCGGGCCACGGCCCCTCCGATTCCTGAAAATAAACCCCCCACCCCCCACCGAAGCGCTCCCGGACTTACGTATGCGCGAACGGAAACAGACATACCGGCCCGCGGTCTCCAGTCTCACTTCTCCCCAAAACACCATACAAGTACAGTAACCGGATACCGTATCACCACAGTATCCGGTAACCGCACGGGTACGGTAGATCAGGGCGGAACGGACCCACAGAGACCCGAAGAGAGGTGGCGATGTTTTGCCCGCAGTACTCGGGACATAGGCCGGGACCGTCCCGCTGGGGCATCGCCTCAGGGAACAGGCTATGAACGAGTACCGCGAGCTCGACATCTGACGAAAAGGGACCACCTCAGTTCTAAACGGGACGGAAGTCGGGCACGAAGCCCCCCAACCCCCGGTAAGTACCCCCGTTAGAAAGTGAAAAGTGAGAAAGTGAGAAAGTGAGAAAGTAAGAAAGTGAGAAAAAAGTTAGAGTAAAACGTTAAAGTGAGAAGACCCGAGTTAAAAGGGTAAGTTAGCTTGGTCCCACCCAACCACCCTCTGACCAAGCTAGTAAAGTTACGTGAAAGGTAAAAGTGAAAGGTTAGACGTTAAATATTTCCTTTTTGTGAAGTTACCAAGTTAGAACTAATTCTCTTCTGATATGAGAAGTGAACGAGTTTAAATAAGTAATTTAGCCTGGTCCCACTCACCCACCCACTGACCAAGCTAGTATGGTTACGTGAAGCGTGAAAGGTTAGAGGTTAATGGTTGAATACTGCCTCTAGCGCGTGACAGAAACTATAATCTTGACTCATCTCTCATTCCGTGAGCCAAAACAAGTTCGACAAATGCCAGCGCGCGAAGGAGCAACAACTTGGTTAGTGTACCACAGTACCGTACGCGCAAGTTCAAACAACAAACTACAAGCTTTTTTTCCCCAGGCTGAGCCAAAACATATTCAACAATTAACTCAAATGAGTAACAGCTTGGTTACTCTACCAGTACCAAACGCGCGAGTTCAAACACCAAACTACAAGCTTCTTTTCCAACCTGAGTCGCAGCGAACTCAACAATTGAGAGTGCTGAAATCAGCTGATGGCGCGCGTGGTGAGAGAAAACTGAGTTACTGTACTACAGTACCAGTACGCAATTGAACTGACCCGTGCACTCACAAAGTGCTTCAATGCGAGGTAGGTCAAAGCCAAGGTCAGGTCGAGGGCCGATCTGTCCGAAAAGCACATGTTTTTCCGATTAACGTCTATTGTAGGCATGTCGCTGGCTACCTGGAAAACTCGAGATTTAAGATTTCCTCTCCAAAAAGCAGGTCTATGCGGTGCGTATTGCCCTAACACGGGGGGTTTGTAGTTTTATCCCGTTCTTTTTGGTCAAAATTGGTAGGTCACAAGATGCTGCGAGGTAGAACCACAAACTATGACAAATTTCGGAGAGTTCAACCGTGAAAAATCTGGTAACAAGTCTTTGCGTAACGAACTCCGAAGTACCCCTTTCGAGTTCGGAATAAAATTTAATCAACTCCAAACTACAGTTAGATTTTGTCTGAGAAGAGCAAAAACTAGACTGGCATCTGTGTTCATTGAACTGTTGCATTATGTAGCACTCACATGTGGACAAAAACTTAAAAGGCAGAGGCACTTAGGCTAATCTATAGTCGTCGCCAACGGAAAGGCTGGAGGGTACTGTATATCTCACTTTCCGCTGTGTACGCACACATGGAACGGCATTGCTTTCACATCCACCTAGACGCATGTTGAGAGCACGATCAAACTACAAGCCAAATAGAAACATGTGATGCTCTTCCTGCGACTAACTATGTGTTTCTCGAACTTCGTCTCACCTTCAGTTCATCCAAAAGGTCAATCAGCGTGGAGGAATCGTTGAGAACACTTGAGCGGATATACGATCAACGCAATCAGAGAGGTACTGGCAATCAGACAGGGCCGAGGCGAAGCCCGGGCCGAACCCGGGCGGGGTGGGTCTAAGGCAACTCGAACCATGTAGGAAAGAGAACTGCAAAACAAAGGTCAATAGTGAGAGTGTGAGCAAGCGACCGTTTACTCTGAGCCAGAGTACAAAGTCCAAACTACTACAAACTTTCGTTCTTTTTCGAATGTACCAACGTTTGCGCGAACTTCTTTGTTCAATTAATTTTCATGAGAACATTCACTGCCGAATAAAATGAGTGTGATTGTCCGAGAGGAAAACAGGTATACGACTGTAGCGGTCTACGTAGGATAGGATTGGACTATATTAACCCATCTCAGAAGTTATATTACTGATATGAGCATTAACTTCCACTGTAGCTTTACACTTAGGGTTGAAACAGACTACATGAGTGTCTTTTAGAATAACAAACTAATGTCTACCTTCGTTCGAGTTGCCGACCCCCAGCTACAATGTGATGAGAAAGCGGAACGGAGCGGAAAATGAACTACGTTCGCAGGACAGCGGAAAATGTTTTGAACCACAGCAAGAAGTGGATGCACTCGATGAAATCACACTTCTGAAAAGTACGAGATGAAAAATAGGTCGACATCATTGCTACAAAGTCTCCTACAATAGACATTAAAACTATTCACTACAAAATCTGATGGAAACGCTAACTATATTGAATCCATTCATGAACATTTTCTGTAGAAAAAAGGGAAATTTCAAATGTGACAGGTATTAACCTTCGCGATATCCATTTTGGGACTTGAACAATGAACAGATTGACTGATTTGGAATCATACTGTAGGTGTTCTAGTCCACTCGAAAGAGACTCAGATTCACGGTATTTGCACCACCACAAGTTCACTATCTTAACCACCTCAAACAAAGAAAGAACGAACGTTCAATACTCCGTACACGTACGTATCCAATTTACTAGTTTCATGTTTCTCTCTCTGAACGTCAATGTTATCTAACCTGTTCGAGAAGTGTGTTCTTCCTTGGTCTACCCAGACAACAAAACGAGATCCTGGATTCTGGCAACGGACATCGGAAAAGTGAGTGAGGGAGGGGGGGGGGGGGGGGGGGTGGGACAACTAATCAATAACCTGGGCACCCACTCGGTTTGCGTTATATAAAAACCAATACTTTTTGTAGTCGTATGTAATCTAGCATTGAGACATAAAGACAGAGACCCCTCATCCCACTCATGGTTACAGTTCGAACACTACAAACTACTAAAAGATTCGACACTCCGAGAAAGATATAGAAACACACATGCACAACTTTGACCGGGAAGTTCTCGTATGACATAGAAAGTCGAAGAAGGGTTCACAACTTGTCAAACTTATATTTCCGTGGTAGGTCAGTGCCGACAGGTGGAATCGTTTGTTCGCGGGCGGGAGAGCATCTACGTTGACGAGGAGATCAGTGGGGTGTGCTCGGTCCAGGGATCGTTGGTGACTGGAGCCCTTTTCAGAAAGCTGCCCGTCGTGCCAATATAATGCGAAGTGAGCTGGCATTGACGATGAGATATGTTATCTCGGATGGAAGGGGTTGGAGGCAGGGACGGGGGCTACAGATGGGCCCCAGAACGGCTGTCCCGCCTCCGATGAGATGTATTATATATGACGATTGACGATGAGATTCATTTGATCTCAGATTCAGACGAATGACGACGACGATGGGTGAGACATTTGATCTCAGATTGACGGGGGTTGGAGCAGGGACGGGGGCTACATTTGGGCCCCAGAGCGGCTGTCCCTGCCCCAACGGTAGATTCGAAAGGAAGTAGTAGACGGGGGCTACATATGGGCCCCAGAGCGGCTGTCCACAACTTCAAGGCAATTTCGACCAGATCTGCAAAACGTAGGTAAGTTACCGGAAAATGAACACGTTCTGTGTATAGGATTGTACTGTGTGAGTAGACTGTACTCTGTTGCTGGTATCAAACTACAAAGATAATACTATCAATCTTCATATTGCACTTTGTCGGATTCAAGACTGAACCGTATTTGCGCGTCACGTGTGAGTTTTGTAGAATTGGAAAAAAACGTAACTCTAAACGAGAAAAAACTAACCGTAAATAGTCGAAATGCAGTCGTGCTTGCGCCGCGAAGCATCGGAAGGAGTGTCGTCGAGTGATCCTCCCGGCTCCGTCTAGCTCACTGATCAGCAACCCAGGCAGCTTCATCTTGGTCAACTCCGTCTAATTCTCTCTCCGAGTACCACTGACGCCGCCGTAGTTCTCGACTCGTCGGTTGAGTCGCTCGATCCCACGTCGCACTCGCACGATCACTTGTCACCCACTACCATACCGGTTGGAATAGGTTGACTGTGATAACAAGAGACAGACAAATAAGGGACGGACAGGTCTGGACCAATTAGAACTTCCCATCCTGGTCTTGTACCTCAACAATAATATAGAAACACACCTGCTTCACGTAACAGGTAACCAAGGTCTATTGACCCGCATCGCGTGCGCACTTCCCAACACCAACTATAAACATTCCTCACTCTATGTGGCTAAATGGGACAACTTCTTGCTAATTGGGAGAACAAAAACTATCCGAACTAGATCACTAACCGCAGCGCGCACGGACTAAATGGGGACGCAATCGAAAACGGAAGAAACCTCCCAAAACCCTCTTTCACCCGAGCAAAAAAGACTAGCTGTACTGTAACAGCGTGAGACCACCCATAATCTCAAAGGTTAGAGGTTAGTTAGGTCTAATGGGTGTCCCTCCCCTCCCTGTGGAACTCCTTGGAGGTCGCACTTCGAGTCTGAAAAGAACAGTTAATTCCAAGTCCAGCATAAATAAAATACACCGAAATTCGAAAAACACATATTCACAACAGTTTTCAATTTCTGATCTTTATGGAATACAATTTAAAACATTCAAACTCAAAGAATCGATTTGCTTGTTATGTCAAACATAACTTACAATGGTTGATCAAACGCAATTTTCCTACTTTGTACTTTGTACTTTGACCAGAAAGTCTTCGGCCAGAAAGAATGCATAGAGTTTTTTTACTACTACGTCATCAGAATGTGATTTCCCTGAAAGCCTCTGAATCATACCTTATGAATAATCAAGACAAACTTATAACTTTCTATTCAAAGATCATTGAAATCAAAGTGTGAATCTGGGAAAGTTGAACCAACCTTGAAGTTTGGTTAGTAAAGATCATTGAAATCAAAGTGTTAATCTGGGAAAGTTGCACCAACCTTGTAGTTTGATTAGTAGTGGAAGGGAAGGGTAGACCCGTGAGTAGGGTGAGTTGGTAGTAGTTCGAGTGCTGCATGCGGTAGTAGTGGTAGTTGTTCAAGTAGTTGTTAGTTGGCGAGTCGGGGATGAAGTCCGCTCGCGGAGCTGCCGCTGCTGAAAATAAACGAATGATTGCAGATAAAGTTGGTGACAGATTTCGTACACGTAAATGACTGTAAACGGTCCTGGTCTTATAGTCCTTTCCGTTGTTACGTGAAATCCTACAGTAAAAATGGATTCAGAAACGCCAGCCGTATGGTGGTGTCATACTGTACGAATCCACATCAGCGTAGAACATACTATACAGAACACAGTCCTCAAACCAAGCCTGAGAGATGTATTTTGTACTTTACAGCTATTTTTGTAGTTTGGTCCGTTGAAGTTCGTAATTCATGGCATGTCCCCATGACCAAACTACAAGAAATATTTGGTTACTCTCCATAACTCACATCTAGTTGCGGCGCTTGACGTGACGGGGCAGGATGGGGTGCTGCACGTCTCTCAGCATCTTGATCCAGAGGCGCTCCTTCTGAATAAACAATCAATAAACAGTGGCTAATGTAAATATGATTAAATGATTAATTGTAGGTCTAAAAGTAGCAGAGAATGCAACAAAAACGTGTAGGATCTTAATGAGGCACTTTCGAACCATTTTCTACTATGTGATATCAAACAAGATACATGATTAAAATGAAATTACTACTCTGGCTTTTCGTTAACCCTACCAAGTAACCTTAACCGGGTTAACTGGTTAACCCTTTTGTTAACCACTTGTTAACCCTCTTTTACAATGTAATTTGGGGTAAATTTAGGGTAACCATGTGGTTAACAAAAGGGTTAACCAGGTAACCCGGTTAATGGTTAACGGCTAGGGTTAACGAAATACCGGGTTAAATAAAGAATTCGCCCTACACCGCTGGTTCGCTCTCTCCAAAACCTATCTGTTTGTAGTTTGATCCTGTTGCTTTTCGATCGAGTTTGTTCAATTTCGGTATCAATTTAGGCTACAAGTCAGTTATGGCGTGAAGGGTTCAAACTATAACTTAGCGCGCGTATCTAATTCGAGCTACAAATACTTCAACTAACCCTCTGGAACTTCTCACGGACCGTCCACACTGACCAGCGACCGTTCAGCAGGTTCAACAGCTGGGTGCGAAGTCCAGAGCGGATGCTGTTGAGGGCCCTGCACCGTTCCACGGTCTGAAAAGAGTTATAATATATAATAATACTAATAAAGATAATGTAGCATCGAATCAAACTACATCCGCTCGACGGTCTACGAATGATATTATAATTATAATATTCAACGACAATTGTTTCAACCTCCTCTTAAAACTTGAAAAGGTAATTTCACTAACTACATGCTGAATAATGTAACAAAAGCGTGAGTGTGTTTAACAAGTACTCTAACCTAACCACTAGTACACTACCACCTAGCATCGTTACAAACTACAAATGATACCAAACTACAACAAACTATAACTAGACGAGAAGAAGTTACTCACGACGCAGAAGACCCACTCCCTATCGACGGCGGCGAGGGCGTCCCGCAAGTCCTCCTCCATGTCCTAAAATTGAACAAAAATAAGTTGATAAGTCGAATCAAAAGTTGTAGTATGATCGCGCAAATAAATCAGTTGGAATCGAATCGAAAGTTGTAGTCTGATCATGGGTTGTAGTATGATCCCAAACATACCATAATTCAAAAATGTCGCTTGAAATACATCAGAATCAAACTACAAACTTGGACAGCTTTTAAAATCCTCGAAACACCCGCTATATGTGTTTTTTCTATCGGAAAACATCGTACTCCTAATGTTATAAGTTGAGAAGTATTGTCTAACCTCCTTGTCCAGATTCGAGGCCACCTCGCCAACAAGGTTGTTGAGCACGGCGGCGATGTCGGCGGGATCAACACGGAGAGGCGGGGGAAGGAAGACCGGGCCGAACACGGGGGCCGGGGCATCACCAACTTCACTTCTCCTCTCATCCGAGTCCTAAAATCAACATGTCTGTTACATCATACATCAAATGTTATGTTAGTATGGTACCATTTGTATATCATACATAATGTATCATTACTAGTAGTGCTAAACTGTAAAAAAAAAGTCTCAGAAAAGTCTCTTTTCACACTCTTGGAGTATGGTAGTCTGATTGTCCACAGCAAAACTCTCAAACTGAGTTTGAAACGCACCTAGATCATGCTACAAACTACAAACACATCGATAAATGTTCACTCGAATAGCTATCAAAGATCTAATGTATCCTACTGTATCCTTTCAAACTATAAAGTTTGTAGATCACAATACCTCGGCGAGGTCGACCTCCATGGGGAGGAATTCGTCTATGGCTGGCGGCGACAGGCGGTCATTCACCATTCCATCCATCTAAAATTCACAAAAAATTATCTTCAGACGTCAATTTTTACGTTGTACAACCCTTTGACGCTCAATACGATATGTGCATTCTCGCATTCACGCAATCCTTCAAAATGAACGGGTTCCATATTTCCCTAACATAGGAAACGTACAAAGCTCAAACGTATTCTAAGTACCAACAAAAAACCAATTGATTTTCTGCAATGTAGTAAAGAAACATAGCTCAATCCGTTCTTTTAGAGCTAATTTACACACTTCCATTCAAAAAAGTGATTATTAACAACACAGCTGTAGCATTTCAATGTTTTCAACTCTAAATTCCAGTGAAAATGTTATTATTCCCCTGTTTAAATTCCACAACTTTCTAAATTTCCGATTTTCCGTTGAGCCAGTTAAGTCTTAAAACCCAACGACATTCCCAAATGACGCGCGCCAATGCCAATGTGAACGCGCGGGAGAAAACTGAATTGAAAAATTTGCTTAATTTATTCACCTTTAAGCCAAATTTGCTATTGTTTTCACGTTTTATATTATACAATTAAGTCAAATTTACATTACTTGACATGTTTTGTGGAATTGGATCGTTTGAACTCTGTCGCATTCTTTTCCCAAGTGGTTTTTTGAGCAAGTCGCGTAAAAATTATAGTAAGTAATTAAACTTGAGATTAACCGACCCTTTTGTAAATCTATTTGGAAATTTAAAGCTATAATAATATTATAAAAACCCTTACAAAACCGTAATATACCCCATTGTTACTTCTATTTACTTCTACTTTAATGTGAACTTTCCCCGAGTACGACCATTTCGTCTTTATTACATTTGCTACTTTCAATAAATTGTAAGTTGTACTTAGCATCTTAGCTCAGTTCTATTTTCAAAATTGCGCTGACCCGCACAGGAGCGCCGGTTTCCCTGAAATTTCCCGATTTTTTCCCTGATTCTACCTCAATCGTTCCGGGATCATTTCGCGAAATGATCAGAGCGAAAAGAAGGTGAAAACAGGGAAAAATCCCGGAAATTTCCCGGTTGTCACCTTACAATTTCTCAGTAACTTCTCAGAAAATTTTCACACGTGATTGAAAAAACTAATAAGATATTTTTCTTGGTAAAAGTATTTTTCGAAAATGTTATCGAAAATATATTTTCGATAACATTTTCGTGACTTTTCAAAATATTTATAATATATGAAGAGAATAGAAGTGCATATTTCATTAGTAAAAACTTCATGAAATGAACTTCTTTGTATCATCCCTATCGATATATCGATATTCAGACCTCGATATTGAGCTAATAATTTCCAAAAAATCAAATCACGGCACCCCTGGCCGCGCCGTATCTAGTATGGGTTACGCGATTGCCGCGGCGAAAGGCTTATTCATGCTCTTTTTCCGATGCTTTTCCCCGATGCTGAGTTACCCTGAAATTATCGAGAATTTGTAGGGTATTTTATCATATTTTTCCCGCACTTTTCCCTGAAACTGAGTTTCCCTGAAATTTCCGAGAATTTGTAGAGTTTATACCTCCATTTCACCCTGAAAATACCTTGAACGTTCTCGGGGATTTCCCGGAAATTCCATTTCCCCGAAACACCCTAGGTTTTTCCGGGTGCCCAATTTTCCGATGCGTATTTACGCTTTTGGTAACAAAAACCGTTGGAAAAGCATAAATGGAACAAAACACCCAGGTATTCTTCTGGTTCTCAAGTCACGCGCGTTCATATAATTTGGACTGGGAATTCCCTATTTCACCTATGATGTAGAATATGATATAGCTGACCTGCTCTTGATCGATGTCCATCTCGATGTTCTCATCTTCATCCTCCACTTCACTACCACCATCATGTCCCGAGTCATCTCCCGAGCTGGAGGATCGCTCGCTGGAGCTGCTCGATCCGGATGGGGAGGAAGGGGGGCCATGACCACCAGCTAGAGCCACCTGGAATTAAATCAATTGAATGTAAATGTACATGTTTTAATATCTATAGGTGAAAGCAGAATTCCAATGGTTAAACTCAACTTTTTGATAATTATTTTTTTCTAAATATCCACTATGATGCATACGCTACAACACAATATTATTATTTTCATCCTAGTTCTATTCTCTTCCGTCATACGATTTTTTTCTCTCGTGCTCTCGTGCACCCCCGAATTTCCTTGCAATCATGTATGAGTCGCTTCTTATTCTAGTTGTATCTCGCGCATGAGACCTAAGGTATCCTCTTATGATTAATATCTTGCTCGTCACCTTTTTATTCCCTCATTATTTTATAGTTTCATAATTTCATTACAGGGCAGAGGATTCGCTTCGATCTCCAGTTCTGGTCTAGCTGTGTTGGATTACCCGTTTCACCCTGACTTCAACCGGATGCGCTTAGTAGAGTGAGTTTTTTTTCATCTGATCTTATATTCATGTGTAATTGTTGTCTTTCACAGACACAGTTCCGAAGAAAATCAGCTGGACCTCAATTCGCAAATTTGGAAAAGTTACAAAACTTGAATTCATCAATTAGTTAGCAGAAGATGATAAATAGCGTGATATACCCCAGTAGGACTATATTTCCGCCGAAAACGAGATTTGTGCATTTTCAATGAAAAACATCAATTTTACATCGTTACAATCTAGCAACGGACCCCTTTTTGTAGCTTAGTCGGTTAGTCTGACCTCACTGGGGCGTGTTTATGAGTGATATGACTGGAAAAACGGACCATGGGCTGGTCATCCTCATGCTCCATTCGGTGGGCATCGGCTGGCTCTGACTCTGCGTCTGCGTGGCGGGGGTGTTCCAGCTCTTCTCCGACAACCTTTCCCTTGGTCTGGTTCTCATCCGCCTTACTTCCAGCCAAAAGAGCCTGTTGTTCGGCAATGAAGGTCTGTAACATAGTAAATAAATGCTAGAAGATACATAACTAGAATATTCCGAAAACTGTTTACTTTTACGCGAAAACTCAGATGATTTGTCTATTTTTGAATTTTGATGCGAAACCATTAATTTCTACGTTTTCAATCTAAAAACGGAGTATATTCGGTCGAATAGTCGGACCGTACTGGTGTATGTAGGTAGAATAGTTAAATACCAGTGCGACAAGCATTTTACGATTTATTATACGTTATACCCCTGCAACGTACTCGGTTATTGCGTTTCTAACAGTTTTGTTTCTAATAATGAACGTTTGTTGAGTGAACTCGAGAGATTGCTGCTGCTCACCTCCAATTGGCGGTCGACATCCTTGTTGTTTCCCTCAAGTTGCTCCATGTACAAAGCCACCTAAATGTTCTAGTGTCAATTAATTTGTTAACAAAAAAAATTGTGTCGTCGAGTTTGTCCAAATTCTTAAAACGGCCTCCTTCTCGGTCATTTTTACGAAAATTCGACAATTTCTGGTGCCAAATTATAGAATTTGACCTATCACCACTGTAAAGATAAAACCGGCGTTCTACTACAGTAGCGACACCGTTCTACCGCCGTTTTACTGGTAGTGTTACTGCAGTATCACTAGCCGTAAAACGGTAGTAGTACGGTGTCGCTACTGCAGTAAAACGCCAGTAAATTTGTAGTTCAACTGCAGTAAAACAGCAGTAAAATTATTTTGAATGATCGAAAATGAAACACTTAAAAATTATTTTTTTTATAAAACAAAATTTAATTATCTTTTCATGGCCCCTCTAGTATCTAGTCCTCACGTACTAAATTCTAAGATCGCTTCAGAGGTGAAAAGTACCTCAAACTTGGGTAATTAAACCGAAAACAGCCAGAAGCCTGCAGAGCAGTCTCGCAGACATCCGTATCTAGTATAGGTATCATGTGTGGTATTAGATATCTAGTTCATTTCTGAAGTTACTTGAGATACATCACCGATTTACTGGTAGTAATCGTGATTCAACGTTACCACAAGTTTACCACTGAATCGCGGGACGTTTACGACCATATCACCACAGTTTAACTGTTACTACCGTTCTACCAGTGTCTTAACTGTGGGCTAGAAGTTCCTATGTATATCGAGAAAAACATTATTTTTCTCGAAATACCCGCGTTTTAAGATTTCAACCTGTTATTTTCTCCGATATCAGCAAAAAGTAGTCAGTTTTTCTGACTATTTGAACATCTTCATTGGAGTAGGTTAATAGCCAACAAGCGTACCAATTCAGTTGCAGGGAGGTCCTCCATCTGCTGGGGAGATTGAGCCTGGCGCTCGACCGATTGAGCCTGACGCTGCTCCAGCTCCACGCTCCTCTGGACATCAGGAGTTGTCTGAAGAATGATCGTTTAGTGGAAGACCGAAGACGATTACTAGTGGTTAGTTTGAAACTAGTTGGAATTACCATACATTAGTAACCTCTAAATATTTTTCATGAATCACGATTACGTGTTTATCTTTCCGGCTACCCGTCACCTATGAGACTTAAACGGAAAGTAGATTGTTTTTCGATTGATATCCGGTAAATTTGTCAGATGCCAAAAAGCAGCCCGTTCCAGTAATTTGGCTTTTCGGACAACATATTGGGGTATAAATATATGTGATTGATGAAACTTACTGTCATGGACAGGTAGCTGGTAGCCGAGTTGAACCAGGGATACATGAGTTGGTTGGTGTCGACCGGTGGCGGGGTGACGTCCTTAATAATTACAATAGTTATATGTATTTATAATATCAATGTCATTACAAAGTAATAATAGTCAAAAAATTGTGTATTTTCAAACAAACTAGAATAAATCATGCCAGTTTCGACACAAAGTTGGAAATCTCATGAAAACTGTGAATCGATATCCTCATTTTGTCATTTCAACGCTATAATCAGAAATATCATATTCTATATAATGTATATTATATATTCATTATATTTCAGCCCCCTACCTCGTGGCGGTCGGGATAGACATAGCCGGGGGGTGGCACCATGGGGATTTGCTCGCGGCGACGGACGGCTGCCTGTAAGTTGTAAGTTCACTTTATTACCGTATAAAGTATAGGTAATGCCCACATCATCGTTGTAGTTTGATCTCGAGACTGATTTCGATCAAAACATAAGAGGATCAAACTACAAACACAGAGGGATAGAGGGACACACCGTTAGGGCATAGGCCTTACTTGGAAGGAGCGAACTCTATGACTATCAACTATCATTGGTGCGAAATTTACCAAACACTAATTACTCTGATATTAAAATACATCTTCAATCCTCAAGCTGATTTTTTTTCAAAATTCATCTAACTATTTGGACAACTATTGGAATTGGAGTATGAGTGCAAGTTTTCGACCAACCATTTCAAGCACTTTTTACCATGGACTAAGGGTACTCCAAAGTTTTCTCAAGAATTGTGCCTAGGGACAACCTACTTTTCTGAATTCTGAAAACGACTAATTGACGGAAACGTACTCTTGCAGCGGCCTCCTTGGCGATAAGCCATTCCTGCTGCTCTCGCTCGTCTTCGCTGTCCGGCGTCCTCCTGCTCTCCTGGGCTGGTCCAGCTCTCTGCTCCAGCTCGCCACGCCGTTGAGCCAACCAGTTCTGCCGTTTGAGATGGTGTATGCGTCTCTGGTCTGCTCGGCGCGCCACCAATTCCCGCTCTCGCTCCTGTTCCTGTAAGTGTATTTATGTATCATTTCAGGTTGCAAATTGATTAGTACTGCTTCCATACATCAGTAAACCGTGACCTTTCTACTAAACGTCTAAAACAATTCCAGTATAAGCTGTAATTACGTAAAAGTTCATTGTTTCGCATCAAAAATAAGCAAATTTTCTCAATATTGGCCGAAAGGCCCGAAAACTGCGATTATTGCCAAATTGTGCATGCTAACTGCCAATTTCGTATGAAATCGGTCAGTTTCCAAGTGGAATAAACGTCTACCTGTCGTCTCTTCTCCTCGCTCGTGCTCCGACGGGTTCGGTGGATGGTCATCTCATTAGAGTCGAAGTCGATGATATCCAATTGACACTGGAAACGAATTTGATATAGCATAGCATAGCATAAGCACGCTGACCCATTCTCATTATTGTCCTTTTCTGGAACTTACGCCAATTCTTAAAAGCCAAAACTCTGAACGAGAGCAACAGTTTATTTTGCAGGGCAGGCGAATTCTTTATTTAACCCGGTAATTCGTCAACCCTAGACCCTAGTAGTTAACCATTAACCGGGTTAACCCTTTTGTTAACCACTTGGTGACCCTAAATTTGCCCCAAATTACATTGTAAAAGAGGGTTAACAAGTGGTTAACAAAAGGATTAACCAGGTAACCCGGTTAAGGTTACCTGGTAGGGTTAACGAAATACCACGTTTCTTGTGGAATCTGCCGGGGGATCATGCCCCTTTTCAGTCCTCCGGGGTATCGCACCTATGTTGAAAACTTTACTAGTGTATTCTTACATTTTCAGTAGCGGGCCGGGAGGTTTCTTGGTCGCAGTTGAGGCCTCTTCTCCTGTTGAGGTCCCTCTCCCGCTTCTCCAGTCTGCGCTGCTTCGAGCTCTCCCTCCGCTGCACTGTTCCATCGAATGTGGGTGCCTGGAAATAATTATGTACATACTCCGGTACAGTGACCAAACTCCATCCAGGTTCAATCCAGGTGACCAAACTACAAAATAGGATAGGAAGTCCCGGTTTTTGCAGTGAAGGCGACTATCATTGAAACTAAGCTAGCCCTAAATCTTGTTTTAATGAAAATCGGGTGCTTCAATGAATAATCTAACAAAGTCGCCCTACGTTTGCTGGAATTAATTATGTACACACTACAGTAATGTTCGACTATTCTACAGAAAGTGTTCTCCATTCAAAAACGTGAAACTCCGTTTTTTCTCATCAATAAGCGGCTAATTTCTACAGTATTAGCGACAAATTAGTTATTTTTTCAAATTTCCATGGCTACTCAAGATTGTATTTTGCAGACGAGTCAGCTGGCAGATGGTCCGTTCACGAACCCCCCGAAAACCCAGGTAACAGGTTGGTTTCTCGCCTATTTGACGAAAATCGAAGTAGGGTTTTAAACAAAAACTTCAGGAGGGGGGGGGGGATTTTCCTGACTCTTGAACACAAGACCATCTAGAGATTCCGTGTTTAGATTTAAGTGCGAGAAGTTCTATGGTTTTACAGCGAAAGTAGGCAACATTTCCTGATTTTGATGAGAACCCGTAACCCGTACTTTTTACTTTACTAGACAATTAGTTTACCATATGTTTTCCCATCATTCGAGCCGATGTTGTCTTGGCTGGTTGTGGCGCGGCCTCACACGCTTGATTTCGACCGGCCTCGTGAGTTCCAGTGGGCTGAAATACACAATTTTGCTCATAATAGGGAAACATGACAGGGCCAAAACGGTCAAAACTTGCCTTTTTTGTTAAGTCTGTCTAAATGTTGTGAAATTGGGTCTAACGTCTTCGATTTGCAACAACAATTGGCGAAATGAGAACTTTCTTCACTCCTCTTTTCACCCAGTTTTGTAGTATCCCCCCCCCCCCCCCAGATAAAACACCTGTTTTCCGATAAGGCTCTGTTGACATTAGAACAGCTCTTTCGTTCACACTAACCGCACACAAGTTACGTGAGACTGTTCTTCAGAAAATACCCGTTTTGATCAATTTTGCCCATTTTCCGTAATGAAAATGCTTTCTTTCCTAATTCTCGCTGGAAAATCAGCAAAGTTTCGTCGAGTATGACACTGACCTGTTGGGAAGTCTCGTCTTGATCCTGGCAGTTGATGGCTGACATGACAGTCATGAATGTGAGCATGTTGAGGGCTGGGGGTGATGGTACTACCGGGATAGAAGGGGGACTACTAGCTGCGGGGGACATGTGTCCTGCACCCGAGCTTTCGTCCAAGGGATTCTGTAAATAGATAAACTTATATAACTATATCTAGTATTTACTTTGTAAAACAAATCGAATACCGTACTTGCTCAATGTTTCCATCCCCTGGTTCAAGTTAGAACGTAGTTAAGAGAGTATGTGAAATATATTCAGTTTTCTAATACTAATTTATCGACTTTTTCGATGAACTCCAAGCAGAATTACCATTTAGTAGTGCTTTTTGTCGAACTGGTGTTTTCCACGTGCATGCTCTGAGTATCGGTTTATCAACTTTCAGGCTGTCAAGAAGTATGGCGAGTCGCTGTTTCTAGGTGTGCACCTAGTAGTTTGAAATTCCTAGTCGTCACGTGTAATACTAGTAAATACGTAGTCTCTCACGTTCGTTACGTTACGTGTAAATGCCTAGTCAAAAGTCACGTGTAATGCGCGTGAAAGTGTACGTACCGCGACTGGAACAGCCTTGACTGCTCCTGCCTCGTGTTGGCGTCGCTTCTCCCTTCTCTCTGCTTCTTCCCGTTTTTGCTGCCTCCTCTCCGCTCGCTGCCTCTTTTCCTCTCGCTGTCTCTCCGCCTCTCTCTCCGCTTCTCTCTCCTCCTCTTCCTCTTCTCGCTGCATACGGGCGAGACGCTGAAAAGTTCAAAGTATTTACATGTAAAGCGTTTCCTCGTCTCATTTAGAATACTTAATGTTTCTAACATCTCAACTAACTATGGAGAGTCCAAGTATGGCATGTTTCAAGTGCGATTTCAACAGTAGTGACACTTTTACTGGCGAAAACCTAACCACCTACACTGTTTTATAGTTTGGATACCGGGATTAGACACCTGATTTTCAATCAATTCAATTTCAGGTCGAAATGGAACTCCCGAGCTCACCTTGACTACTGATGAGGACGGCCTCATGAGTTGGGCCCACGCATTGTCACGGGTTTGCTTGGCGATGTCCGCGGGAGTGAGAGAGCAGTACGGAATCGGATCCGGCTGGAAATGTAAGGTAAGACACTTTACTCATAATGTAAAATTATATTATATGCATACACCAGTATTGTATGACGAACAACTTTTTGTATTCGACAAAAAGTTGTTCGTTCTTGATTAAAACACGGGAAAATTATAGTTTTGCATCTAAAATAGACACATTTCTCGTTTTCGGCGAAAAAGTAGTTCAAATTTTTACTGAATGTTTCTCTGTAACCTGGAGAGCATAGATTACCCCACAATCCACAATACAAACTGGGGGTTATAGTATATATTAGGAACTGATAAACAACCCCCCCCCCCCCCCCCCCACTTAACCCAAGCTTACAGTAAATGACTACGGTGTACAATCGCCCCCCCCCCCCCAAAGTTGGGGGGCATTGTACATTCTTGCCTGTTTCTGTTCTAGATCTCACCTGTGCACTATTCGTCAAAACTTTATCCTTTTCTTGATTTAAACATGTGAAAATTAATGTTTTTTACATCAAAAATAGACAATTTTTGGCGAACTTCGAACGTATATCTATGTTTCTGCTCTAGATCTCACCTGAGGGGCATAGATGACACTGGTCTCCGACTGCGGTGAGGGGCCGCGTTCGTAGTCTGTTCGGGGCGACTGGTCATACCCGGAGTAGTCGCAAGACCACGGGGAACTACCGGCATACGGCTGCAAATACGACACAATTTATCGGGTATGTTTCACTTATTTTCACACAAACTATACCGTTTTTACATTTAATCGTTGGACATTGGTGGTTTTTCACCAAAAATAGACAAATTCTCGGGATATTCGTAATTCGTCAAAAAGTAGACACACGCACGTGGAATTCGACCTGGCACACCATGATTGGGCAGAAACAGCAAGATTCCTCGATGTTAACAAGAATGAAGTGCGTTTTTTCGAGGTTTTCTGGTCATTCTGACCCGTTACTGAGGTGTGAATGAAACTCACGGTGTGTATTGATGAGACTGGTCTTGCGTGATGTGATGTGGTGTCGGACGCCAGCTCCTTTAATGTATTAAAGTTTACAATTTACAAAACTAGTGTCAATAAATAAGTTTACAATTTACATAACTTGAGTCAAATACCAATAGTGTTCGACTTTACGACGAAAAGTAGTTCGTTTTTGTATCCAAACACATGAAAAAGGTATGATTTTGTACCATACTTAGACTAATTGATGCCCTAGGTGCGTTACCCCGGTTAGATAACTGGGGGATCCTTCACTTTTCCTTTAACTTGGCTAGGAGGGACCAATAACTATTGTGATAATGTTGGGTTTATCGGGTAATTACCTAGGGGTGACCTATAACTTTTCTGTGAAGGGGATGTTTAACAGTTTAACTGTTCAAGTCGCTGAACCGACACTATCCCACCTATGAATTGATCGAAAAAATAGTTTGTTTTTCGATTTATTCTGATCATCTCAACAAATATGCTAGGGTATTGGGGGGGGGGTTATAGTATAAATATAGACTGACAGCTTCCTTGTCCACGGGGGCTCGATCCATCCATGACCAACTGACGGGAGATGGGGTGGGCTGGGGACTGTGGTTCGCACGACCAATACACGTCTTGTCCACCAGATTCTTTGCAGCCTTGGCCACATTCTGAACGCCGCTCTGGAACAATTGAAAGTTATTCACAAACAGGTATGCACTATTGAACTATTGATACACACATTGAAAGGTACCGCTCGCTTTTGAGCTGATGTTTTAGCCTGAACGCATTTTGGACTACAACTTTGGATGAATATAGTTGTCTTATTGTAAAGTTGAGTTGAGAAAGTACCCTGACTTGGAAAGCTCTAGTTTGATTATTTATAAGATACCCCCCCCCCCTCAAAGTCTAAAAATATTCCAATCCACATCAAAAATATTCACCTTCACTCCCTTTACTGCCCGGGCGAAGATTCCAGCCTGAAAATGTATTTTTTAGTGTTTTCATTACTACGAATACTACGCTACTTCCTATTTGCAAGGAAAATCTCGAGAAGAAAGTCACTGAGCCATTGCTTGCATAGTGCAACGTGTAGCACCCTAGATGTAAGACTACGCGTCTAGTAAGCACGCCGACACGATTAGTGTCTTAGTTTATTAACTTAGATTTGTACTTCTTATTTAGTATTTCAGTTAATTACCCTAAACTACTAGTACTTCCAATTCAGGTTCTGTTCCCTAACTTTTTATCCAAAAAACCCAAAATGTTAGAAAAGTTATGGGTCCTCTCAGTCCAAGTTATGGGTCCTCTCTGTTAAAGCACACATTAAAGATCTCCTGGTCAGAAACTTACACTACTTCTTTAGTATCTTAGTTTATTAACCTAAACTACTACTACTACTACCGATTCGATTCGATTCTCCAACTGACCTTCTTTTTGGGTCTAGGTATCGATCTTAAATCCTTAGGGTCCTTATCTCACCTCTTACTTGATTAGCTCACACTACTTCTTCAGTATCTTAGTTGATTACCCTAAACTACTCTACCACCAATCTAGGTTCGATTCCCCGGCTGACCTTCTTCTTGACAGTCGCGTCACCTTCCTTAACTGACCTAACTGACTTAACCTACACTACCACCACTATCACTACTTTCGTGTCTCAGTTAATTAAGCTAAACTACTACCACCAATCCAGGTTCGATTGCCCGGCTGACCTTCTTCTTGCCGTCGACCTTGGTCTTCTTGACAGACGCCAGCGACTGACCCGTCCTGGCCGAGCGACGGCGGCAACGCTCTTCTCTCTTTCGGGCCTCCGCTTCACGCCTCTCCTTCGCCTCTGCCTTGGCTGCCGCTATCTCGGCCTGAAACAGAGAATGGTATGTTATCCTATTGAATTTCAATCAGTATACGCATTCATTCTCATTTTTGAGATGAAGTGACAGTACTGTTGTAGCTATCTCTACCTGAACTACAGAAATGGTATGTTATCCTATTCAAATTCAAGGAATAATCAATATACGCATTCATTCCCATTCTTGAGATGAAGTAACTTTTTCTCCAGTAAAATTGTCTGAATGACCAAAAAACCGACCCTCTTTTCGCCGAATCGGAAAATTTAGTTCATTTCGGGAGTAAAATTATGACTTTTCAGTCTTTTCACTTAACTAGGTTTGCGCGAAGATGTTTTCAAAGTAGGCAGTGACTTGATCTTAGCTGTAGTCCTGTAGTTTGATCATTGATCTCTTCGCCATAATATACGAGATCAAAAAAAGAACGGGGCAGACTAAGCACAGCGGAAAGAGCAACATGCATAGCATGGATTTGCTCTGCAAGTATGGAACCCTTTAGTGAAAGTGCTCACCTTCTGAATCTCCTCCTTTCTCTTTTTCTCTGCCTCTCTGATTTTCTTGGCGGCCTCTCTCTTCTTCTTCTCGACCTTCTCCCTCTTTTCATCCGCCTCCCTTTGCTTCTTCTCCTCCTGGTAATAATAATAATATTAATAATAATAAGGCATAGGTATAATTGAAGTCATTCTTACTGATATCCCTACAGTACCCATTCAAACGAAGGACGGTTACACACCACTATTCCATAGAGATGTGAAGCTTCAGGAATTGCTATACGAAGTCCGTTTTTAAATTTTCTCCGATATTTTGACCAAAAACAGTAATTCACAAAAAGTTGAAACCGATTTTGCTGAAAAAAGTGAAAGAAGTTGGCGCGAGTTACGTAGTTACGTTCCGAGACCACAGCTGTTTTTCACACCGAGGTTGACTACAAAGTTTCTCGACTTCAAAGACATAACGGGAAAATTGAAGTATCGCCCCCCACTTTAGTTGAGTCCCCCCCGTAGCACTTCAACCCCCCACCCAAGCTAAAACCTGAAAATCTAGGAGAGGGGGGGGGGGTCAAAAATCTACTTCGACATTTACTATTTACCCCCCACCTGGGTCGGCGGGGGGTAGAACTTCAATGGTGGGGGGTCAAACTTCAACGAGTGGGGGGCTGAACTTCAATACCGGAAATGTTTACTTTTTACCCCCCACCCTCAAACTTCTGTATTGCAGGCGATAAATTGAATTATCACCCCCCGGTGGGGGGGGGTCAAACTACAATTCCCCAAACGCAATACCAATTCAGAAAGGTGGGGGGTAAAAAGTCAATGTTCCCGACATAACGATCTTCCCCCTTCAAGAACTGAGGCAAACATATTTCCCAAGAAACATACATACTCCAGCAAAGTTGTCGGAATAGTCACAAAACTTTGAAAAATGGGCTACTTTTAGCTGATATCGGAAAAATTACCCGATTTTTGATGCAAAAACATACTTGTTTCACGTATTTGGATGAAGAACGGGTTAGTTCTGTAGATAAGTCACACCTTTGTGTTCGGAAACATACCTCCTTTCGCTTCTTCTCCAGCTCTTTTCTCTGCGTCTCTTGCTCTCTCTGTTTCTTCCTGAGAGCCTCACTCTTCCTATTCTCCGCCTCGTTCTTCTTCTTCTGAGCGGGATCCGCGCCGGCTGCCAAACGGCACTTCACCTGTAAATAATAATAATTGTATTAATAATAATTGTAATATAAACAATAATAGTATCAAGTGCATTGATCTATGATCGTTGAACAAAAGTATTATGTTACTATTGCAAGGTTGTATGGCGAAAAAGAGGGATTGTGAGTATTGTCAAAAGGATCATCTTTTCAACAAGAATTTCGACTTTTAGAGTCTATACAACTGAGCGTTTATCATGAATCAGCTTAATATGAACACGTTTCATCCCGAAAACGATGACTACTTCGACGATATTTAGCATCAAACTACACAAATCTGCATGTTTTCTACTCCCAACTATGAGGTTTGTATCGTTTTTGTAAAGTTTCTCCCCTCTACTCTTCATTTTCAGTTGGAAACCGGCTGCTCACCCTCTTCACTCTCGTCCTCGTCTCCCTTCTCGTGACGAACACATCGTCCAACTTCAACGGGACACACTGAAAATAGTCAGGTTAGAACAGGGAGGACCAAACTTCGTACGCGGACACCGTTTTCAGGGGGGGGGGGGGGGTCGATTCCGGCACAAGATTTTGATAAATTCAAACTTTAAATTGGAATATTTTGGGTTCAGAAAGCTTGTTTTTGATTATTTACCATTGACTTTTGATTTTTGAGGGGGGGGGGGAGTCGTTCCGGTTGTGAGGCCGGTGAGAATTTTAGTTATCCCTCCTGGGTTCGAACCGTTTTCCATTCGAAATGATTCAGTGAACCGCATACATGCACCACCCCCCGGTTATATATTCGGGGGATCCTGAACTTTGTATTTAACTGGGCTAGGGGGACCTATAAGTTTTATATATAGGGGGACCTATAAGTTTTCAATAATTCTGGGTTTATTGGATAATTACCCTAACTTTTAGGTTTTTCTGTGGAGAAGATGTTTAACTGTTGAAACCCCCGAACCTACACTATCCCACCTATGACACCAGCTGACTTTTGTGAGCGGCCTTCATTCATGAGATCAAGTAAAGTGGGGGTCCCCCTTACCTCCTTTTTCAAAAAAAATGTTGATGTATAGGCAACGGCCAGTTACGTACGTGAGGCGACTTTGAAAAATCGTATGAAAGTCGGGTGTTTTATAGGTGATCAAACTACAAAACCGGTTGCTAGATTAGGATAGTTCAATACTGATTAGAAATTAGAAGAAAAACGAGTGATTCAGGAATGCATCCAATAAAGCCCCCCTCCTCTCTAGAAAGTTTACTTTCACCCAAACAGATGCAGGATGTTCCCAAATTTCGGTTAAAAGTTGAAAGTCAAGCCTAACTTTGATTTTTTTGCACCTGCGAAGTTACATCGCCACACTATGTGTTACATCAGAAAAAGTATTTTAAAAGTATTGTTGTAGAATAGTATACTAAAAGAAAATTGAATAGTCACGTAAAGTTAGCATTCTAATGAGGAATCGTGCACTTGGTCATTGCACGTTTCTGAGTTCTGCTGTGTTTGTTTCACGTGACTGTGCAATTGACTAACAGTATATACCTCAAATCTCCTGGATGGTCCTTCTTTCTTCTCTTCTTGTCTTCCCTTATCCGGCTTCATAATCTCCGTAGTTCGCTGGTTGGCCTCGGGCCCAGATCGCTTTTTGCTCTGGAAAAAGACACAGATGAAAAATTGATCCAAATAGTTCAAATGTACCTATTTTAATGCACCGGGACCCATGTACGCTTGAAATGTATACCGCAACCCCTCCGCCAAAACTAGGCTCAGTTGGTTTATGCTTATTATATGTAGCTTGCCTGTGCGAACCTAATAGTTTGCCTATTGCAAATGTTAGTCACCTAGGCATCTCGAGCAATTATGAATTTCTGGGTTCGGAGATGTGAACTGTGAACGTAGTGAATATTATATTTGCAGATGTTGCCCGGATCCTTCTGTACAAGGAACCACCCGTCAAGATGGTACCACCCGGCTCTCAGTCAAACATGAGATAGTAGTGCTGGTGAGATGATCGAAAAAGTTAAGGTGCCCCATAGAAGAAGCGAAAAAGTCAGTGTTCCCTCATTATTTAGTTATTTAGTAGCGCCGAAACGACAGATAGGTCATAGAAACTCCCCGGTATTAAGATTCACGCCGTAGGAATCCGACGTTTTGTTCTACAATTAGACTACCAAACATCGCAAGTAAATTTAGGATTCTGTCCTATTCGAGTTACCTATTTTTGGATTAGTTTTTCGTTCCCCAACAGTTTTTTGCAAAAAAGTTTCTGCAAAAATCCAGTAGTAAGTTGGATTACTGAGTATTGCGCGAGAAAGTTCACTCTAGAAGTAGCCTTACCATAAGAGCTGATGCATAACTCATCTTCGTCATATCCAAGTTGATATCTGAAATAGAATAACGGCAGTTAGTAATGGTAATTACACTGTATTTGGTAGTTATAGATGTAGAAATTGTGACATTCGTAAATTCCATACTTCTAAACACACTAAACTTGATTTAAAAGTTATTAAAACTTCATATAGATACTTAAATTGTAGAAAAAGAGTTGAATATTAGTTCATTAATAATAGAGAGCGAATATCAAATCGTTGTAAGTTCTTAATAAGGCGCGAACCTAGGTTTACGTGAACATGTTACAGTTACACGTGCCACTTTTATGCTAATCAGTCTATTCACAAATTACCCGAGATTGCCTTGTTTTCGGGTGAAAAACTGACTTTTCGTTCAATTTTTTTCTCTTTCAATAATTCTAACGTACCAATAACGGCTACATAACGTTCTTCAAAGTAGTTAGCATAGTTCGAAATAGTTTTTTTGTACAGATACACACGTTTAATTAGGGAAATTAACTGTTTGAGCGTCAAAATGAGGTTCAAACTTAGTTTAACATAGTTTATTTTGGATATTTTACCAAATTTCTTAGTTGAATACCTTTAAAGTACTTATTCAAGTTTGATTCTCAACTCTTAACGATTCTCAATACTTTTCTGATTTATTGTAGGTCTACAATCGAAAATGAGATAGCAGATTTTGCTTTATGCCCTGCATTTGAAGTTCAAACTTTCAAACTAGTTTTCTCAGGCTGGTCAATTAGAAATTTTTATCAACTCTTACCGTACCCAACAATACTATGTTTCTCTCGAATATCTCAATCTAGTTGGGAAACATCCAAAACCAGCCGTTTACACTACAAAACTGGAGCGATAAAGCTGTTTTCACACTTTAGCGTTTGTGAAATGAAATAAAAGAGGTCGTTTTGTATCATACACATACACTAGTGTGTTTCGACTATAGTTTAGAAGGAAAGTAGTCGAACAAAAAATATAAGTTATTAGTTTTCGTTAAAATTGACCTCATATTCTAAAATCTAGCTTGGGTGGAGCCCGTTTTGCAACTCTTCTTGCTTTTTAGCCAAGCGTTTTTGCAAACTATGATCACGATTCACGAATGAAACTTTCTTTGCTCTGAGACGTTTATTTAACAGTAATGAAAGTTTTTTGGTACCTATAGATGTAGAAATTGTGACATTCGTAAATTCCATACTTCTAAACACACTAAACTTGATTTAAAAGTTATTAAAACTTCATATAGATACTTAAATTGTAGAAAAAGAGTTGAATATTAGTTCATTAATAATAGAGAGCGAATATCAAATTGTTGTAAGTTCTTAATAAGGCGCGGACCTAGGTTTACGTGAACATGTTACAGTTACACGTGCCACTTTTATGCTAATCAGTCTATTCACAAATTACCCGAGATTGCCTTGTTTTCGGGTGAAAAACTGACTTTTCGTTCAAATTTTTTCTCTTTCAATAATTCTAACGTACCAATAACGGCTACATAACGTTCTTCAAAGTAGTTAGCATAGTTCGAAATAGTTTTTTGTACAGATACACGCGTTTAATTAGGGAAATTAACTGTTTGAGCGTCAAAAAACTTAGTTTCACATAGGTTATTTTAGATATTTTACAAAATTTCTTAGTTGAATAACTTCATAGTACTAATTTGGCGTTGATTCTCAACTCTTAACGATTCTCAATACTTTTCTGATTTATTGTAGGTCTACAATCGAAAATGAGATAGCAGATTTTGCTTTATGCCCTGCATTTGAAGTTCAAACTTTCAAACTAGTTTTCTCAGGCTGGTCAATTAGAAATTTTTATCAACTCTTACCGTACCCAACAATACTATGTTTCTCTCGAATATCTCAATCTAGTTGGGAAACATCCAAAACCAGCCGTTTACACTACAAAACTGGAGCGATAAAGCTGTTTTCACACTTTAGCGTTTGTGAAATGAAATAAAAGAGGTCGTTTTGTATCATACACATACACTAGTGTGTTTCGACTATAGTTTAGAAGGAAAGTAGTCGAACAAAAAATATAAGTTATTAGTTTTCGTTAAAATTGACCTCATATTCTAAAATCTAGCTTGGGTGGAGCCCGTTTTGCAACTCTTCTTGCTTTTTAGCCAAGCGTTTTTGCAAACTATGATAACGAATGAAACTTTCTTTGCTCTGAGACGTTTATTTAACAGTAATGAAAGTTTTTTGGTACCTATAGATGTAGAAATTGTGACATTCGTAAATTCCATACTTCTAAACACACTAAACTTGATTTAAAAGTTATTAAAACTTCATATAGATACTTAAATTGTAGAAAAAGAGTTGAATATTAGTTCATTAATAATAGAGAGCGATCATCAAATCGTTGTAAGTTCTTAATAAGGCGCGAACCTAGGTTTACGTGAACATGTTACAGTTACACGTGCCACTTTTATGCTAATCAGTCTATTCACAAATTACCCGGCATTGCCTTGTTTTCGGGTGAAAAACTGACTTTTCGTTCAAATTTTTTCTCTTTCAATAATTCTAACGTACCAATAACGGCTACATAACGTTCTTCAAAGTAGTTAGCATAGTTCGAAATAGTTTTTTGTACAGATACACGCGTTTAATTAGGGAAATTAACTGTTTGAGCGTCAAAATGAGGTTCAAACTTAGTTTCACATAGGTTATTTTAGATATTTTACAAAATTTCTTAGTTGAATAACTTCATAGTACTAATTTGGCGTTGATTCTCAACTCTTAACGATTCTCAATACTTTTCTGATTTATTGTAGGTCTACAATCGAAAATGAGATAGCAGATTTTGCTTTATGCCCTGCATTTGAAGTTCAAACTTTCAAACTAGTTTTCTCAGGCTGGTCAATTAGAAATTTTTATCAACTCTTACCGTACCCAACAATACTATGTTTCTCTCGAATATCTCAATCTAGTTGGGAAACATCCAAAACCAGCCGTTTACACTACAAAACTGGAGCGATAAAGCTGTTTTCACACTTTAGCGTTTGTGAAATAAAAGAGGTCGTTTTGTATCATACACATACACTAGTGTGTTTCGACTATAGTTTAGAAGGAAAGTAGTCGAACAAAAAATATAAGTTATTAGTTTTCGTTAAAATTGACCTCATATTCTAAAATCTAGCTTGGGTGGAGCCCGTTTTGCAACTCTTCTTGCTTTTTAGCCAAGCGTTTTTGCAAACTTTGATCACGAATGACACTTTCTTTGCTCTGAGACGTTTATTTAACAGTAATTAAAGTTTTTTGGTAGTTATAGATGTAGAAATTGTGACATTCGTAAATTCCATACTTCTAAACACACTAAACTTGATTTAAAAGTTATTAAAACTTCATATAGATACTTAAATTGTAGAAAAAAAGTTGAATATTAGTTCATTAATAATAGAGAGCGAATATCAAATCGTTGTAAGTTCTTAATAAGGCGCGAACCTAGGTTTACGTGAACATGTTACAGTTACACGTGCCACTTTTATGCTAATCAGTCTATTCACAAATTACCCGTGATTGCCTTGTTTTCGGGTGAAAAACTGACTTTTCGTTCAATTTTTCTCTTTCAATAATTCTAACGTAGCAATAACGGCTACATAACGTTCTTCAAAGTAGTTCGAAATAGTTTTTTTGTACAGATACACACGTTTAATTAGGGAAATTAACTGTTTGAGCGTCAAAATGAGGTTCAAACTTAGTTTAACGTAGTTTATTTTGGATATTTTACCAAATTTCTTAGTTGAATACCTTTAAAGTACTTATTCAAGTTTGATTCTCAACTCTTAACAATTCTCAATACTTTTCGGGTTTATTGTAGGTCTACAATCGAAAATGAGATAGCAGATTTTGCTTTATACCCTGCATTTGAAGTTCAAACTTTCAAACTAGTTTTCTCAGGCTGGTCAATTAGAAATTTTTATCAACTCTTACCGTACCCAACAATACTATGTTTCTCTCGAATATCTCAATCTAGTTGGGAAACATCCAAAACCAGCCGTTTACACTACAAAACTGGAGCGATAAAGCTGTTTTCACACTTTAGCGTTTGTGAAATGAAATAAAAGAGGTCGTTTTGTATCATACACATACACTAGTGTGTTTCGACTATAGTTTAGAAGGAAAGTAGTCGAACAAAAAATATAAGTTATTAGTTTTCGTTAAAATTGACCTCTTATTCTAAAATCTAGCTTGGGTGGAGCCCGTTTTGCAACTCTTCTTGCTTTTTAGCCAAGCGTTTTTGCAAACTATGATCACGATTCACGAATGAAACTTTCTTTGCTCTGAGACGTTTATTTAACAGTAATGAAAGTTTTTTGGTACCTATAGATGTAGAAATTGTGACATTCGTAAATTCCATACTTCTAAACACACTAAACTTGATTTGAAAGTTATTAAAACTTCATATAGATACTTAAATTGTAGAAAAAGAGTTGAATATTAGTTCATTAATAATAGAGAGCGAATATCAAATCGTTGTAAGTTCTTAATAAGGCGCGAACCTAGGTTTACGTGAACATGTTACAGTTACACGTGCCACTTTTATGCTAATCAGTCTATTCACAAATTACCCGAGATTGCCTTGTTTTCGGGTGAAAAACTGACTTTTCGTTCAATTTTTTTCTCTTTCAATAATTCTAACGTAGCAATAACGGCTACATAACGTTCTTCAAAGTAGTTAGCATAGTTCGAAATAGTTTTTTTGTACAGATACACACGTTTAATTAGGGAAATTAACTGTTTGAGCGTCAAAATGAGGTTCAAACTTAGTTTAACATAGTTTATTTTGGATATTTTACCAAATTTCTTAGTTGAATACCTTTAAAGTACTTATTCAAGTTTGATTCTCAACTCTTAACGATTCTCAATACTTTTCTGATTTATTGTAGGTCTACAATCGAAAATGAGATAGCAGATTTTGCTTTATGCCCTGCATTTGAAGTTCAAACTTTCAAACTAGTTTTCTCAGGCTGGTCAATTAGAAATTTTTATCAACTCTTACCGTACCCAACAATACTATGTTTCTCTCGAATATCTCAATCTAGTTGGGAAACATCCAAAACCAGCCGTTTACACTACAAAACTGGAGCGATAAAGCTGTTTTCACACTTTAGCGTTTGTGAAATGAAATAAAAGAGGTCGTTTTGTATCATACACATACACTAGTGTGTTTCGACTATAGTTTAGAAGGAAAGTAGTCGAACAAAAAATATAAGTTATTAGTTTTCGTTAAAATTGACCTCATGTTCTAAAATCTAGCTTGGGTGGAGCCCGTTTTGCAACTCTTCTTGCTTTTTAGCCAAGCGTTTTCGCAAACTTTGATCACGAATGACACTTTCTTTGCTCTGAGACGTTTATTTAACAGTAATGAAAGTTTTTTGATACCTATAGATGTAGAAATTGTGACATTCGTAAATTCCATACTTCTAAACACACTAAACTTGATTTAAAAGTTATTAAAACTTCATATAGATACTTAAATTGTAGAAAAAGAGTTGAATATTAGTTCATTAATAATAGAGAGCGAATATCAAATCGTTGTAAGTTCTTAATAAGGCGCGAACCTAGGTTTACGTGAACATGTTACAGTTACACGTGCCACTTTTATGCTAATCAGTCTATTCACAAATTACCCGAGATTGCCTTGTTTTCGGGTGAAAAACTGACTTTTCGTTCAATTTTTTTCTCTTTCAATAATTCTAACGTACCAATAACGGCTACATAACGTTCTTCAAAGTAGTTAGCATAGTTCGAAATAGTTTTTTTGTACAGATACACACGTTTAATTAGGGAAATTAACTGTTTGAGCGTCAAAATGAGGTTCAAACTTAGTTTAACATAGTTTATTTTGGATATTTTACCAAATTTCTTAGTTGAATACCTTTAAAGTACTTATTCAAGTTTGATTCTCAACTCTTAACGATTCTCAATACTTTTCTGATTTATTGTAGGTCTACAATCGAAAATGAGATAGCAGATTTTGCTTTATGCCCTGCATTTGAAGTTCAAACTTTCAAACTAGTTTTCTCAGGCTGGTCAATTAGAAATTTTTATCAACTCTTACCGTACCCAACAATACTATGTTTCTCTCGAATATCTCAATCTAGTTGGGAAACATCCAAAACCAGCCGTTTACACTACAAAACTGGAGCGATAAAGCTGTTTTCACACTTTAGCGTTTGTGAAATGAAATAAAAGAGGTCGTTTTGTATCATACACATACACTAGTGTGTTTCGACTATAGTTTAGAAGGAAAGTAGTCGAACAAAAAATATAAGTTATTAGTTTTCGTTAAAATTGACCTCATATTCTAAAATCTAGCTTGGGTGGAGCCCGTTTTGCAACTCTTCTTGCTTTTTAGCCAAGCGTTTTCGCAAACTTTGATCACGAATGACACTTTCTTTGCTCTGAGACGTTTATTTAACAGTAATGAAAGTTTTTTGATACCTATAGATGTAGAAATTGTGACATTCGTAAATTCCATACTTCTAAACACACTAAACTTGATTTAAAAGTTATTAAAACTTCATATAGATACTTAAATTGTAGAAAAAGAGTTGAATATTAGTTCATTAATAATAGAGAGCGAATATCAAATCGTTGTAAGTTCTTAATAAGGCGCGAACCTAGGTTTACGTGAACATGTTACAGTTACACGTGCCACTTTTATGCTAATCAGTCTATTCATAAATTACCCGAGATTGCCTTGTTTTCGGGTGAAAAACTGACTTTTCGTTCAATTTTTTTCTCTTTCAATAATTCTAACGTACCAATAACGGCTACATAACGTTCTTCAAAGTAGTTAGCATAGTTCGAAATAGTTTTTTTGTACAGATACACACGTTTAATTAGGGAAATTAACTGTTTGAGCGTCAAAATGAGGTTCAAACTTAGTTTCACATAGGTTATTTTAGATATTTTACAAAATTTCTTAGTTGAATAACTTCATAGTACTAGTTTGGCGTTGATTCTCAACTCTTAACGATTCTCAATACTTTTCTGATTTATTGTAGGTCTACAATCGAAAATGAGATAGCAGATTTTGCTTTATGCCCTGCATTTGAAGTTCAAACTTTCAAACTAGTTTTCTCAGGCTGGTCAATTAGAAATTTTTATCAACTCTTACCGTACCCAACAATACTATGTTTCTCTCGAATATCTCAATCTAGTTGGGAAACATCCAAAACCAGCCGTTTACACTACAAAACTGGAGCGATAAAGCTGTTTTCACACCTTAGCGTTTGTGAAATGAAATAAAAGAGGTCGTTTTGTATCATACACATACACTAGTGTGTTTCGACTATAGTTTAGAAGGAAAGTAGTCGAACAAAAAATATAAGTTATTAGTTTTCGTTAAAATTGACCTCATATTCTAAAATCTAGCTTGGGTGGAGCCCGTTTTGCAAATCTTCTTGCTTTTTAGCCAAGCGTTTTTGCAAACTTTGATCACGAATGACACTTTCTTCGCTCTGAGACGTTTATTTAACAGTAATGAAAGTTTTTTGGTACCTATAGATGTAGAAATTGTGACATTCGTAAATTCCATACTTCTAAACACACTAAACTTGATTTAAAAGTTATTAAAACTTCATATAGATACTTAAATTGTAGAAAAAGAGTTGAATATTAGTTCATTAATAATAGAGAGCGAATATCGAATCGTTGTAAGTTCTTAATAAGGCGCGAACCTAGGTTTACGTGAACATGTTACAGTTACACGTGCCACTTTTATGCTAATCAGTCTATTCACAAATTACCCGAGATTGCCTTGTTTTCGGGTGAAAAACTGACTTTTCGTTCAATTTTTTTCTCTTTCAATAATTCTAACGTACCAATAACGGCTACATAACGTTCTTCAAAGTAGTTAGCATAGTTCGAAATAGTTTTTTTGTACAGATACACACGTTTAATTAGGGAAATTAACTGTTTGAGCGTCAAAATGAGGTTCAAACTTAGTTTAACATAGTTTATTTTGGATATTTTACCAAATTTCTTAGTTGAATACCTTTAAAGTACTTATTCAAGTTTGATTCTCAACTTTTAACGATTCTCAATACTTTTCTGATTTATTGTAGGTCTACAATCGAAAATGAGATAGCAGATTTTGCTTTATGCCCTGCATTTGAAGTTCAAACTTTCAAACTAGTTTTCTCAGGCTGGTCAATTAGAAATTTTTATCAACTCTTACCGTACCCAACAATACTATGTTTCTCTCGAATATCTCAATCTAGTTGGGAAACATCCAAAACCAGCCGTTTACACTACAAAACTGGAGCGATAAAGCTGTTTTCACACTTTAGCGTTTGTGAAATGAAATAAAAGAGGTCGTTTTGTATCATACACATACACTAGTGTGTTTCGACTATAGTTTAGAAGGAAAGTAGTCGAACAAAAAATATAAGTTATTAGTTTTCGTTAAAATTGACCTCATGTTCTAAAATCTAGCTTGGGTGGAGCCCGTTTTGCAACTCTTCTTGCTTTTTAGCCAAGCGTTTTTGCAAACTATGATAACGAATGAAACTTTCTTTGCTCTGAGACGTTTATTTAACAGTAATGAAAGTTTTTTGGTACCTATAGATGTAGAAATTGTGACATTCGTAAATTCCATACTTCTAAACACACTAAACTTGATTTAAAAGTTATTAAAACTTCATATAGATACTTAAATTGTAGAAAAAGAGTTGAATATTAGTTCATTAATAATAGAGAGCGAATATCAAATCGTTGTAAGTTCTTAATAAGGCGCGAACCTAGGTTTACGTGAACATGTTACAGTTACACGTGCCACTTTTATGCTAATCAGTCTATTCACAAATTACCCGAGATTGCCTTGTTTTCGGGTGAAAAACTGACTTTTCGTTCAATTTTTTTCTCTTTCAATAATTCTAACGTGCCAATTGCCAACTAAATAATCTTGTTCTAGCTGATGACCAGTAGTTATATGCTCTAATGAACCAATAACGATTTTTCTTGATTCTCAACCTATATGGTGGGCTTTTAGAGATGTAGGGTTTGCAGGCAACATCCTGTTCGGATATGTAACCATATAAGGTTTTGCATTTTAAAGTTATTTCAATTTTTGAATCTGGCTGATCAGCATACATCATACATATATAAAATGTATTTTATTTCAGTGCTACTCCGATACCCGATTTTCTTGCATCCTCATTTTGTCGTGAAGTTTGGAAGTGATGAAAGTAGCTGTCTCTACAGAATGGTCAGTTGATTATCGTATTGTTGTTAATAGACTTTGAATCGTTTTTATTCTGGAAATTACGCTAAATAGGGTAGGAAATACATGCTACTAGTTCTATTTCGGGTTTTTTCGATGATCCATAAGTGCCGAATTCGTTGTTCTAGTTCGATTTTGACACACGCCTCAATTCTTGAATTTGGATAGAAAAGCCATGACATCAAACTACAAACAGAGAGAGGTATAGCTACATACACCGTTCAGGCTTTCTTTCGTAGAAGCGAACCCTTAAGTTAATGTAGTATAACGTTCTTAAACAAGGACGATTATGAAAACTAATCCCAACGGTCCTTTAAACTGCAATTGAAAGATGTATTGCATATTAAAAGACTGAAGCGTTGGGATTGGACCACATTCTCGTCCCTCTTTAGCACGTGAGCATACTAGTTCGGTGTTGACTCCTTATTTTTGCTAATATGTCGTGGGCGGCTGCTGGCTGGTTCTTCCATGAACAGTTTGGCAGCTGTCAAGTGTAAATGGATCCTGACTAGACTAATTTTAGTACTGTTTTCTCGAGAAAGTCTTTTTGCATAAATTTATTGGTTTTCTGTCATGAGAAGGTAATAAAAAGAAGGACCGTTATGTGGACCAATGCCAACGCTTCAGTCCTTTAAACTGCAATACATCTTTCAATTTGCAGTTTAGAGGACCATTGCTTCGGGATCGGTCCACATAAGCCTTCCACTTTAACCACTTCTTCTCCAAATATGCACAATTAGTATTGCAGGTTTACTGGTCAAATCTCTTCTTCCCAGCTGGTTCAAACGTAGAGGAGAACTACACGAGATTTCTTGGCTGCTCGGAGTTTGTATAAAAGGTACGAACTAGATTTATTGATTTTCGATTTAGAAGTACTAAAACTCGATTATGTTTATTTGGAATTGGCTAATGCTATTTGAAAACGTTTGACTAACCCCTAAAATTCGAAGTTTTGTGGAAACCACGAAGTCCCGGATAAAGATAAAGTAAATACATGAGGCGAAAGTTCTCCGATTCTCAACTGTGAAATATGATATGTGTATAAAAATCGTACCAAATGTGTTCTCTAATTTGCCTCTCTGCCTCGCAGTTCAAAGAGTTTGAGCTCGAAACAAAGAGTTTGAGGATCCGAAAGCATATCACCATACACCATTCCGCTCTCTGAATATTCACAGCGAGTATTTCAGTTTTACATTGATCTACAGCCCCTACCACGTTTCAAATGGTCCAAATAGAAGAGGATTAGACTCGAAATAGTCGAATTTCAATAAGGTGAGGTATTTTCTTTGCCCAAACTTGAGTTCGCGAAAATTCTCTTTCGTTTCCAACTGTAACACTAATTCTAATTTATTAAATTGTGTGGAATTTCTTTGCTACATACAGGTTATTTGTTATGCGTTCGAAATACGCGATTTACAAACCAACTCGGTTGCATTATGCTTGTAACCGATTTGATTCTCAAAAGCAACCATAGTTTGATCTTGTGCATAGTTGTATTCATTGGCTCTGCAGAGAGGTTTTGGCGGAATTCGAAAAGAAAGCCGGTTGCATTTTAAAGAAACCAGAAGTTGCATAAACAAGCAGCTTGGTTGTTTTTTTGGTTGTATGCAACCTGGTTGTAATTAGTCGAATTTTTACTCATCTTAAACCAGTTTGACAGTACCTTAACAACCAACGATACATTTGAGGTTTCATTCATTTACGTCTGTACTGTATTCGACATGGCGTGGACCCATTTTTGGCTATTTTCTGAGAGAAACTTCTGTCAGAAACGCGATAATCGAGAAAAATGATCACTTTTGCAGGAGTATCATATCCGCTGTTAGGGTTGCGAACGTGGAACTTAGTTTTTTTTAGTTGCACATGCATTGAACTATGTTTTGACCCATGTTTTATAGTCCTTTTCAGATGGCTGTCAACAAGTTGGTTCCGTTTTCGGCTGGTCACATCAACTTGGCTTTTTGGAGACAAATAGAACTATCCCGAGTTCGAGTTCGATCTTCACTCAATATCGTAGTTTGGTCTTCATTTTTCTATTCAAATGGTATATTTTAATTTATTAGCTAATTTTCATATATACTGTACAATAGATTTATAGTTTCATTACCTAATATAGCCTAATATTTTCAAGTATAGGTATTATTTCCTAGGAATTATTCATTTTTTTCAGTGATTTTATAATTGAGTAGAAGTTTCACAAAGGATTATTTATCAAATTATTATAACAATGCTGATGACGTTTCACTCTCAACCATGATGGTTTTTTTTAGTTTTCTACTGTACATTTGATTTGGTTTATACATAATGTGTATATATACTGTACATATAACCTAATAGTTTTATTGTATATTATTTATATACTTCTTACTATATTATATACTTTAAAAGTGATCTAGCTTGATTATGAATGTGATAAGTAATGTCAGTTGGCTAATTTTGTGATATCCTTTATGTTGTGTTGAACTTGGTTCCATGATTTGGTATATTTAGAGATTAGTTGTATGATAATTATTCCAGCTCCTAGGAATTATTCATTTCATGCCATGTTGTTTAGTAGTGATTGAGTAGAGGTTTCACAAATCTTGAATTTTTATCAAATCATTTCCTATCAATTTCTCAGTATCTGTAAATAATGCAGTACAGTTAGTATAAAGTCAGTTCTAAAGGAAGGCGCGAGTCGATTCTTCTGTTTTTGTAGTTTGGTCCCACAGTATTCACAGCCGAGTGCGAGACTTGTCATGTGCGTGGACATCGAAAGCCAAAACAGAATTGTTCATCTGTAAGACGTGTGCACAAAGACAGAGTTCTGTACAAATAGAGTTTTACTTGAGAAAGTTAGCAATTTCGATTGTGAAAGATTGGGGAAACTTCTAGCAACAAATGCTCAATCATTCGAAGTCGATCAAAAATGAATATCAGTACCGTAATCAACGACACGTCCCGAAGTTAATGGAAATTTCTTGTAAATGTTTGCATTCAAATCAAAAATCGTACACTTTTTCATTACACGTTCGGCTGTGTTTAACATGCTTTATGTGACTGTTCAATTATTGTATGGTAGAACTGCATGGGAAAAACTGATTTGAGACTTTGACTTTGAAAAACTGATTTGAGACTTTGACTTTGTTTTGTTGTGAGGGCAGGCAGAAAGGGCCAACGTCATTTCAATTAGACGTGGATACCTACAGTATATCGTCCGATCTTTGGTATTTTAGTGAGGTAGTGTTTAGCTTTCTGACGCGCCTTCAAGGTGTATACCCTATTTCATGTGTACGTGAGAAACTACAGTAAACCAACAGTAAAAGTAAAGTATGGCAGGACGGGCTAACATCACATGAGATCCGAAGTTCGGAAGCATAAAATTCCCATTGCAATGATCGGTGAAAGCGAATGCTAGCCTTTTTCACTTGAATACCAAAACAGAAAACAGATTATAGATATACAAAGCTTTATTCAAGGATTGTACTCGATGGGGAGATTCTTTCTGCGGACCATTCCGTCTCCCTGGAACCATTCCCTGCGGAACTGCTTGGCAGCTCCATCGGGGGTGTTGGTCCACTCGATGGTGATACGGTCGTTGTTGGTGTCCTCCTGTCCGTAGGCGAAGGCGTCGCAAGACACCGCCATGAGGATGGCCTCCTTGGGGTCGAGAACTCCGCTTCCGGGGTCAACACCAAGACGCTTCATGTTGGTAGTCTTGATGGCCCATCCGATACGGCGAGCAGACGAGTTGGTGATCTACAAAAAATAATGAAGATGATTTTATTACTCTATGGTATTGGCAGAAAAGTGCTAAAGTGTCAATAATTTGTATAAAAAATTTGTATAAAAGTTTGTCGATTTAATCAATTTTAAAGTGGCCTGGAGAGAAAAGAGTGAAAAATCCATCTTTCTATAACTTTCTTATAACTTCGAATTCGCAATCAGAAAAAGCCGTCGAAAGTTATCAAAAGCTACCAAAAAGGCTGAAAATGGTACCTTGATGTGGTAGGTGTGCTTGTCATCGTAGGGGGCGTTGAAGACGATCTTCGTGCCGGGCTGGGTGTTGATGTCTCCGGGAGGTACAGATTGGGCCATTGCTGCTGCTATGTGAGCTCGAGCACCTCCCCGCCGCTTTTATACCAAGAAAAGTAGCCGAACGTGAACGACTTTTCCAGGAAAAACTGCGAGTGCAAACCTTTTTCGAGAAAAAGGACATTCAACAGGTTTCGTTGGTCTCGAAAACTTAGCCAACGTTCTACCTTTTCGTGGAATTTTCCAGTCAACCCTATTTTCCAGAAAGTACACTCTTTCCAGGTCTGTTAACTGGAACGAAATGTTCGCGAAACCTTTAGAAACTAAAAGTTTTTTGGGAAAATTGAAGTATCGCCCCCCACTGTAGTTGGGTCCCCCCGTAGCACTTCAACCCCCCACCCAAGCTGAAACCTGAAAATCTAGGAGAGGGGAGGGGGACAAAATTCAACTTCGACATTTACTATTTACCCCCCACCTGGGTCGGCGGGGGGTAGAACTTCAATGGTGGGGGGTCAAACTTCAACGAGTGGGGGGCTGAACTTCAATACCGGAAATGTTTACTTTTTACCCCCCACCCTCAAACTTTTGTATTGCAGGTGATAAATTGAATTATCACCCCCCGTGGGGGGAGGTCAAACTACAATTCCCCAAACGCAATATAAATTCAAAAAGGTGGGGGGGGGGGTAAAAAGTCAATGTTCCCAGTTTTTTTTTTGAAATTCAAAGATTGCGTTTCGGAATGCAATGTTCATTTTGTTCCTGTGTAACTCTAATTGACGCTGTCGCATTGAAATACTCCAGCTCCTGTTTTGAGAATTTCATTTAGCGAAAAATTTTCACAGCAGCTAACCTTTTTTCTCGAAACTTTTTCTCAAGGTTTTTCATGGCGCACCGTTCACTGGATGTTGGCCGCCGATAATGAATCTCTCCTCCCGGAAACCCGTTAGCTTCACGTGCACACGTGCTGGAAACGCGTCTCGAAACCTGTGAAAGTGCAGGGTATAAAAAGGCTCAATCGTCGTTTTTCCTTCCATTCCGCCATGTCGTGTGCCTTCGCTCTCGCTGTCGATCCCCCAGTCTGCCCCATCGCCGCCGAGGGAGGAGTCTCCAAGCACAAGCTAATCAACCAGTGCGATCGCCGACTCGCCTTCAAGGTAGACCCTCTTTCCTTTTGACGTGGAGACCTACAGTATTCCGTTAAATTTTCGAGTTGAGTCGGCTTCAAGAAATACTCAATTTAATTTGTACGTAGATAGCTACAGTATTCTTTGTTTTAGTAAATTTCTTGTTTGGTGTTCAAGCTAGACACATACATCATACCGTTCAGTACGTAATGGTTTGATTTTTGACTGGCATTCAGAGTATACCCTTATCCGTTTTAACCTGGGGACGTGGGGACCTACAGTATAATCTGTTTCACTTGTATGTAGAGACCTGCAGTATTCCGTACGATATTTCGATCGAACCATACCTTACCTACATCCTACCATTTAGTTTTTTATACGCAGTGGCATGCAAAGTAAACCCTCTTTCCTACTGTGAGAGCTTCCATTCAAGCTTTATCTTATTCCATGGTTTTTTTTTTCGTGGCTTTCCCATGAGACAGCGCGTAGTGGTTTCTTCCAGACGCATATTTTAGTTCTGTTGTACGTAAAGTATACAGTTTGTTTCGACTAATATTCAAAAATGACCCTGTTTTGTGATTACGCCCTGAACAATAGCGTTATAAATATTGAGAATTGATTCTTTAGCCCAACTACATGTTCTGTTCCATTAAACAAGAACGATTATGTGGTCCCATCGCAACGGTTCAGTCCTTCAAACTGCAGTACATTTCCACTTGCAGTTTAAAGGACCGTTAACACGGGATTGGTCCACATAATCGTCCTCCTTTAACTTGCATTCCACTTCAGGTCCGTTCTTCGAACAACTCCAACTACTCTGTCTCGGTCATCGCCGGATTCGTCGGAGTCGGAAAGAGCTCCGACTTCACCATCACCCGTATCGTAAGTTCTTTCTTTTTCTCGTTTTTCTCCCTTTAACGATAATTTCCAATGATTTCATGCATTCCTACTGCTTTATTTGAGCTATTTGTGCAATTTTCGCTGAGATGACTTTCACTTCATGACCTTCATTTTTTACAGCGAATTTACTCGATAATCTAAAATAAGTTAAGTCAATAAATGATGATATTGAGGAAATGATGATAGAGTTGAATCCAAATGATGTTTGTTTCGCTATGAAAAATATAAACTTGTGAAATATAACTCTCTTAAACTTCCGTGTATCTTCTCTGTATGTTTAATCTTCTCTGCAAAGGTAGTGATAGTAATGCAAATGAAGTACAAAAGTGAAATAAAGTAATAAAACTAGTAATATAAAAGTTATAAACCATGCGATTGGTGTAGTATTAAATGTACATTATTATTATAATTGCAGAAGGGAAAGCCGAAGGCCGACAAGCTGGTGTTCCAGTTCACCGACGTCGCCGACGACTGCAAGGACAGCCTCGGGGCATTCGCCGAGAGCGCCCCCAAGGGAGAGGTAACACTTTTATACATATTTTGTTAGTTAATGAAGTTTCTCAGCTAGATTAATTTTTAATGGGTGATATGAACAGTAGTTGAACAGTGTAGTGTAGTTGATGGTTAATTCGAATCGTAGGGAGAGGTAGTACTTTTATACATAATTTGTCTATAATCATCATTATACATAGTGATTAGTTTCATTACTCTAGCAATATTTAGTGTTGTAGTTTTCAGTTCGAAGTTCACGATCATTCACGATCTTGATATTAGGGCTGGTTCACAATACAGACACCGTGATGCACATTCAGGTGTTCTATGTTTGTATTTTGTGTACGGTGTTATTTGGGCGAATGGAAAGTTGTTGCTGTTTGCTCACGTTTTTCTGACGAGAACAACTGCTAACTGCTTAAAACCCGCTAAGTATTGATTATAATTATTACCATTACTGAAATTATAGTATTTAGGAAGGAGTAAGTGGCTTCTGAGGGTGACTATTGCGACAAATACCCTCATAACCTTTTCGATTCCAGATCACTGGTGAGACCATTGTCAAGCTATCTGCTGCCGAATAGAAATGTATTATAGAAATAAAAATGTCTTGAATTCTACGTTTTTTTGTTGTTGTTTTCACGATTGAAAACTATATGAAAATATGGTTGAAAACCCTCCGTATTTGCTTATTCCTCAAACATTCCAAATGTCCCTGTGTTGGTAGTCAAACTAAAAACGATCAATGGTAAAATACACATTTTCTGGTTTCCGCTAGCCTTTCACATGTTGCCACACACAAGTTGTCTAACTTGTTACAGTTGGTGTTTCTCTCTGTCGAAAATCTTCATACATCTCTTTCTTCTCTTATATAATTAACTTAAAAATGGTGAGAAACAATAAAAAATAAGTATGTATACAGTTTATTGTTTTTCTCAAACTTTTAATCTGAGATAAATACATTCGATCTCAAAAAGGTCGAGTCAAAAAAGTTGCAATATGAAAATTGCAAACAAAACCCTGAAACTAAATTTCCAAGAGCAATGAACGTTTCAGTTTTGTTCACAGTTTCCGATCCTAGAATACACATTATTAATCACCTATAACATACAACATTTGAGATATATACATTTGGACATAAATGATAGAAAGTGAAAAACAACACGTATAACGGTCATGAAAGGTTGAGTTTAAAATCTGGGGCGATTACCAAATTTTTTTTGGCTACACTCAAACGATCTCAGATTAATAAAACTAATGAAAATCCTCAGAATTGCTAAATCAAGTTCAAATCTTAACAAGTTTCAAAAATATAACATATTATTTTTTGATAAAGTAATGGTAAGAAACTGGAACTGTTCTTAATTGACAAAAGGTAATTTTGAAATCAGGTAGAGTAATTAGGTAGTGGATAGCTGTAAAAACTAAACCTGAAGCTAAGAGTGTGAGATATCATTGTAATGTTGTTCTTTGATCTTGATGCGCTACAAACTATAAACACAGCGAAATGGAGAAACATATATCGTGAACTAGAAGTAAATTGAAAAGTCACGTAAAGTGCATTCTAATGAGGAATCGTACACTTTGTCACTGCGCGTTTCTGAGTTCTGCTGTGTTTAACATGTGTCACGTGATTGTGCGAGTGACTAACAGAGTATAGGCCTGTTGTGGTAAGAATCCTATACTAGGAGTGAAAGTTTACAAGTCAGGCCTATCCGTCTTGAGGTTTCTGGAGGTGGGTGGAATGATTGGAACGTCGGCGGCGAAGGATGTCTCCTCCACTACCGGTAGCGGAGCCTGCGCTCGCATCTCCGAAGAATTGTTACGTGACTCGTCCATCCTGAACAAAATAGGGGGTAATTTGGAAGAGAAAGAAAAAAAGAAAGAGAGGGAGAGAGACACACAGTACGAGAAAGAGAGAGAGAGAAAGTAGTTATTTACGCGATTATCACTTGGTTGAAGTTTTTTTTTCAGTGCTTCTCACGGTTTGACTTCGATTTCGAATCTGCTGACTGTAACGCTTTTGTTATGGTAAGAAGGAAGTTTCATTTTCGCTCTCTGATGCTCATGTTGCGGAACTTTCCTATCGCAAACACATTAATGTGACTGATAGGAAGAAAAAACAACTGAATCCAGTTTTCATTTCATGTCAGATGTTCAATGATTGTTTTTTGTACGAGCGTTTGCAATGAAAGTATTACACTTTCCACTTCAACACAATAATCTGTTCAGAAATGAGAGATGAAAGATCTAAGTATAGAGCTTGGATAATGAAAATAACGTTCAATTCGAGATTTAATGAAGAGGGGGGAGGGGGGTAATAGTATACCTGTCGTAGTTGCTCTGACTGTCACTTCGTCTTCTTGAAGATCGTTTGCTCGACATACTGGTGCGCACCAGCGTTGCTGAAAACAGAAAAGTATGAGAGCCAATCAATAGTCAAGCTTACCTAAACGATCTGTCTATTTCGAAGCGTAATTTGCAAAACTGATTTTTTTTAGGAAAAGACAGACCATCTTATGACTGAGACAATCTTATGGTTCTGACCTCTTTCAATACATTCGTGTAATATTATTGTGAAAGGCTGAAAAAGTATGAAAATCAATCCGGAAAAATCTATGATAATTTTAAATACTTACATATTCTTCTGACGAACTCTCCCATCGTTTCCTCTGGTTCCACCTCACGGGCCCATTCCTTAAGAATCGATTTTTATTTAAAAAAAAACTAATAATCAATTGAACCTTTGTTAAAATTGGTTTGAAGCGTGTCTGAATTATTCGTTTGGTGAAAACGTGAAAAAACACCGCACAACCCTTACAAGGAAAATTGAAGCGTTTTACACGGTTCGCCTGCGTTCTACTATCAGTTCTCATTCTGTTTCCGCAATTAACCTAAACTAATTTCAGCAATTCCTTAGTTTGTGTACCATATTAGTTATTCTCGTACCTGAACTTCCCCCTTGGCGAACACGAGATAGAAGATGATTCCGAATACATCTACTCCCATGGCCAGCAGGAAACACCACTTCCAACCGCCCGGGTTCTAAAAATGAATAGGTTGGTTGAATTCGAGTTCTATGAAATGGAAGACAAATTATTCTGAATTTTCATTTTTGGGAGTTAGGACACTCGAATGTCGATGAAAAACTCGTGGAACAGATTTATTTTTCGTAGACCTTGGAATATTTTAGTTCCGAACTCAATTCGGTTCGAATGAGCCTAACTCCAGCAGAACATTTTGCAAGCACGTTTGAAATAATTTTAAGTATATCATTTTTCACGTACAATCTTTTGGGAGTTTTGCCGAAAGCTGTTTGTAACTCACGTCAGCAGTGAGATTCTGTGTGATAATGCCCCCCATCCCGGCAAGGGCTCCGAATCCATTTGAGAATCCCATGAGGATCGAGGCATAACGGGGAGCCACGTCAAAGTGGTTCACGTTGAAACCTGGAGGTACACCCGTTGAATGGATTATTTTTACAAAGTGATGTGCAAATGGAAAGTTTTGCAAGAAATATACCCCGCTAGAAATATACCGCGTATAGTACATTCAGTCAATATAACCTTTATCTGTATGCTTCTTCAACGTAGTGTATGTTCGTTTTGTTTTGGTTAAAACTGCTCTACATCAGGAAATCGCTTCATGTTCATGTCGACGAAATCAGTTGCGATTCATCTGACGGACTCTCCAGAGATTCCCTCACCCTCAAGCCCCTCCCTAAGTCCAATGTGTTCGAGTCTATAGGGAGTGACACAATCTTTGTTCTAGATACACGTCAGAATTATCGAATTTCCACAGAAAGATCACGGGGTAAAACTACAAACACAGCAGAATAAACGTACCGGCGATGCTCATTCCCGAGAGGGTGGCAGCAATGACGAGACAGGTAATGGCGGCAGATGGGTCTGTGATGAAGGCCAGGCAGCACAGGAAAATAGCCTCTCCGCCGAAACCTGAATAAATCGATACTCATTATGTGAATTTTAGTACAGGGCCAAATTCCCTTACCCTTAATTCAGGTAAAATCAAATTTCATGGAAAGAAATGTTTGCTTTTAACCTATGCTATGGGTCGAATGAACTCTGTGAATAGTAATGGGGTGAAAAAAGGTGTAGAATTGGTAAGTGTTTTCCGTTCTGCATCGTCGCTAGTTTCCACTGAGTGTAATTTAAAAATTTGGTTTTGCCCTCCAATCTACAATTGAAGTTTGGTCACATTCTATAACTGCGTGTTTGCAAATGGTGCTTCTCACTCTTGTTTGAATCATTAAAGTTGCTATCAATCAACACTCACCCAACGTGTTGAACATCTTCCTGACTCTTCCAGTGTCCATTTTGCCAGTAGCCCTGAGGTGGTCGGCCATCTGACCAGATATCAACACTACAATCGTCATCAGAAGTTGGGGCAGCATCGAGATCAGACCACTCTGGAAGAAAATGAGAATTTGAGAACAAGCAAAATTTAATGTTTTGTCCGTAATGAAACAACAGTCTGGTAGTGCGTGTAGAATTATGCTCTGTTGTCTTTCAGTGCTTGAAGTTTTCATAGCAGAGGCAAACGCTATCATTATTTTTCAATAATTTTTTGTCATGCATGTAAAACGTTTTGGAAGAACTAGTCTCGAAATGATAATTTAAGAGGTTCTGAAACAAATGTGTTGTTGAATCTGTCATTCGAAATGTTTCTTATACAATAACAAATGATTCTCTTTCACAACTCACGTTTCTAATATCAATATGGAGCACGTCCTTCATGTACGTCAACTGGTTTCCGAGCAGAAGGAAAAAGGTCCACGACCGACAGAAGTTACAGATGACAATCGCCCACACACAGGGAGAGAGCAGAATCGTTTTCCAAGGAACCGTGGTCAGCTGCAAGTGAAACTTATGAAATTATTTCCACGTTCAGATGTTCTCGTATTCACTTTCGATATTTGTCTTCTTGTATATCCCATGCATAAATCCTTGAATGTAAATAAATGAATCTTATAACTAATAAGCTGATAACATCAATTGTTTTTTTTCTGGTCTTGAGGCTCTATTTTTCACGTTTTCTGGCATATTAGTATGTTTAACCTCAAGTTGAATGCAGAAATGAAACGTGTCTCTCATGTATTAAAGTTCAAAAAGACAATGGTGTAATTACTGTTGTTCTTCCATGTTTTATTGACTATACCATCAACCTCAAAGTACCACTTATTCAAAACGATCTGAAAAACAAGTTTTCATGGAGACATGGTACATATTAATAAAATACAAGTAAACGATAACTAACCGTCATGTCACTGGTTACCACGGCCCCCACTTTCTCGCTGATGTAAACTTTTTCTTCGTTAGAGATGTATCTATGCTCGAGGGGGTTGCGGGACGAAACATACATCCAGGCGAAAGACCAAAGAACACCCACGGCGCCTGGAGAATGGACGAAAATGTAATATTACTGTATTCAGTGTTGTAATAATAAGTATGGTAAATTGTTACGGACTGTTTGAGAAATACAAATATTTGAAGATGCGTTATTATCACAAAATGTAGTATTTCGAGAGTATGCAGAAACTAGAAAAACGGTTCATCTATAGCGTATTTACCACTGTGAAAAAGTTATTTCGAATGGAATCAACCCAAAATTGAACAACTTTCGTACTGGAACAGAAACAACTTACCAAACACATAGAACGGTGCCGACCAATGCAGATAACTGACTAGCGCGGCTGATATGGGCAACCCCAGCATAACTCCCACGTAACTCCCAGTGAATGTGGTGGTGGCCAGTTTCGATCTCTCGAGCGGCGGCGCCCAATGGCGCCAGACGCCGTGCATCGCCGGGTAGGTGACACCCTGTTAAAGAAGTGGTAAATTGAAAATATTGACAAAGTTCATTTTGAACATAGCAGTCTCCCAAAGTCTGAAGACTAGTAATTAGCTACTTTAGATTGTGAAGGAAAAGATATCAAAAAACTAGGCTTATGAAATCAAGTTTTGACTCCTCAAGGAAGAATAACTTGTGCTAGCGAAACTTCGATAGCAAAACTTGGGTTGTGATACTTTGATAAACAGAAGTTCGTTCAACATTGCGATCAAACTACAAAACTAACCAGTGCGAGTCCCTGAATGACCTGAAGAGCCATGACGGCAATGTCGGTCAACGGATGGAATTGGAGGGCAAATCCGACGATCAGATTCAGAATACTGGCCACGAAGACGCCGATGCAGAACAGTCTGTAACGATTGTTCAGTTTTAAAAAATCAAAAAAAATATCTTGATACTGAGAAAACTACCATGAAAAACTCATTCAATGTGGCAAAAACAATTTCGAATTTATTGACAACCGAAATACTTACTGATTCTCTTCCTTTTATTGAAAGATTTACCAACAAAGTAACAAACTCACTTATTTGGTGCAAACTTGGCGGCCAGCACGCCTGCGGGTATCTGGGATGCTGCGTATCCATAGAAGAAAGACGACTCCATCATGCCCAACTCGGTAGGGGTCCAGAAGAATTCTTGTTCCTAAAATGTTTGGGTCAAGTTCCGTTTCACGAATACATTATGAAAATTTCATGAAATATCACTATTTGTTGAATTTCTGAATAAAACTGTGTTGTTACGAGGAAGAGCTATAGGGTCCTTCATTCTCACGTGAACTAATGTAGTGTAAATGTAAATGTGTTTGATTCTTTTTGATGGAAGAGAATCATACAAAAATCCTAAATTTTCCCTACTTTTTACCTTTCAAACGTGCATTAGTAGTTCAAAGTTCATACGGTAGTATTCTCTGAGCATTTGAAACGAAGTTAAACTCTTTTAAGTTCAATATATTTTAAGAGAATAACAATTCCAAAAGTTTATCATCGCCTTGGTGATCTGATCTCTATGACGTTGAATTTCTCATCAAACACAAACATTTTCAATGAAATGCGGGTCGGGTTTTCATTTCTGGAACGCACTAGTGTAATCAATACGTGCACAATACAATAACACGTTTTTAAGACAATTGTTCTACTTTCAATCTCTTGGAACGGTTCTGTGATTTTCGATGTTGTACAGTTCTCAATGAAAATGTGGAGTCATTTACGAAATTGAATGATGTCAGTTCACCGAAAAATAGTATAATCTTCGGGTTTCACGACATTTCTTTCCGGGTATGTTATTTATTAATTTCAAATAAGTTTTCCGTTGTTTGAGGATGACATAATTTGTGAACTCACATGCATATCTCCATAGGCGTCCGTGAAATTGTTGACCATTCTGTTTTTTGCCACCCCAAAATTTGATCGAATTCCAAACGCAATCGCGAAGCCGACATGGGCTAGGATCGAGATTTGCCATCGCACTTTTCGGAGGAAGAATTTGTTCTGGAAATCAATGGTTGAAATAGAATTCAAACCAATAGAAGTGTTGTTATCGAAGTTATACCAAAGTTGGTGAAATCCTTCCTACGTTGTATTTTCTTCTGTACACTCCTATATAATTGATAGCGTTTCGTGTAATACTGCAATAATAGTTGATGTCCAAGTTGCGAAGGTGAAAATTACGATTAAAGGAGATGGAATGATTATATTGGTGAGCGTTTAACGATACCACTACTAGGGGACTGAGAAAACTCTAATCGACCGCAATACCCGAGATCCAGAACTATTCTGAGCAGCGCGTCGCGCTGTGCACGCTCTCTCGTTATATCCAGTTCATCTTCTATTGGGAAAGTTTTATATTCTTATGAAATGTACAAGAATGTTCAAAATTACCGTTTCAGTAAGGGAATGAAGTTGTTCTTTGTGCTCCCACTTTTTGGATGAGAATGCACGGCGGACTGAGTCCGCCATGATCTCCCCGGCTTTTCGTAGTTGGCGACCTGCCATATTCTGGAAAATCAATTATGAATGACCATTAATGTAAATTATAATGGAAAACACCTGATTCTAGAACAGAAATAACTATTGTGAATAGTTAATGAAAGTAAAAGAGAGTAAAAGACAGGAAACAATAAGTAGCCGGTTATAGAAAAAATAGCAGTTTGATTCAGAATGAAGAATACATGTGAAAAAACAGCTCGGTGAGACATGATATGGGAGTAAGCGAATGCTTGTATTGTAGTTTTCCCTGCCAAAAATTACGGAAAACAATCGGAAAGAAACATGATCAAACTATAGACTACATGGGGCAGCATTCACCGTAGAGGATAGCCTTGGAGAGGGCAAACCTTCTAGTTGATTTCATCTAGGATACTGCGTGATGGAATATGGTACAGTTGAGTTTTCCTCTAGAAACGGTTGTTGTAATGCGAAAACGGTGAAACCAAAAAGTTTGAGAATGTATTATTGTAATAAATACCAATATCACGAGTGATAAAGTTGACGGGACGAATATCTTATCTAGTTTCGACCTTCAACTGATTCCAGACAACTTTCGATGCGCATAAGAAGTGTTTTGACAAGATAGATCTATGGAATATGGTAAGGTTCTAGAAAATTTTTCTGTAAGTGAAACCTGCTTCTAGGCGCGCCAGGGTAGCAATACCCACTGCTACGCAAAAAAGTTGTTCATCAACTGTTTTTTTCATCATTGCATCATTAAGAGAACAAGAATGTGTGGAATATTTGGTAAACATAACTTTCAACAGGTGCAGTTGGTTAGTGGAACAAATATAGTATAAAAACAGATTCACTTTTCGGTACTTTTAGTGATTTATGCCTTTACTGTTTCAAGTAGAATTGGAACAAAAGAAAACATTTGACGTGATTACTTCACAAAAACTACAAGTTAAAAAACACTACAATCTCCTTCTAAAACACATAATTCAACTGAAACTCACATTAACGACGAAGCAGACTATTATAAATAAATCTTCAAGTTACAACGGTAAAACGCATCAGAAATTGAAACGTGCCAAGGTGAAACCAACTACTGATGATATCACTCCACCTTTCTCGATCATTGTTATGTTGCTGACTAGTACACTGATGTGTACTGTAACTATACTGAACCATGTGCTGTAAATGAAATAGACGGTCAGACACTACCTGAGCACTTTATAACTTTACGTGCACAAATAGCAGAGTTTTCCATAGTTCTCACCATTTCTATAGCTTATTTCTGATACTTGTCATTAAGACCTGCAACGTTTGAGTTTTAGAAAACTTCGAACGATCTCACGTATCAAAAGTGACTTTGTTTGAACTTCATACTGTAGAAGTAAACGAGCATACGAAACATAATTTTACATATAGAAACTTAACATTTCACATCACTAACAGTTCAAAGTATTTCGCATGAATACTTGTGTGAAAAGGATCACGTGAACACTAGGGTGAAAAATGTGTGATTGTTACTAGCCTTATATTTAATGAGAGTTTGGTCGAACATTCGTTAGGTAGAACTGGGTGAAACGTCTACGGTCGTACACTTCATTACTGCACATTCACAAAACTTCATACTATACATAATACTGTAGAACTCTACAAGATTGGGCGACATACTATACAGGTCTTACGTGACTATGAATGTGATACAGCAAGGGTTGAACTTTCGGCGATACTGTGATATGCGATGGTCGCACACGGGGTTTTCTACAAGATTCGAGAGAGAGAAGGGCGGGGAGAGATAGAGAGAACGAGAGAGGCAGAGAGAGAGAGAGAGAGAGAGAGAGAGAAAGGCGGAGATAGATCGAACAAAACAAAAGTTCGATCGGGTAATTAATTAATTGCCCCGTAAACGAAGAATGTCCGTAGTGTTTATGATTATGAGTTTTTGAGAGAGAGAGAGCGGTGGGATGTTCAGAAAACACTTTCAAAAGGGAAAAATAAGGTTGAAAAGCCGGTAGAATCTACCATTTTTTTGAGATTCTTATATGAAAAAAAGTGAAAGAACTGTTTACTTTTGTTTTGTGACCCATACTCTATGTTTACTTTAAACATTAAAAAAAGGTATGAAACGATGCTCTGTATACTGTTAGTCAATTGTACATTCACGTGGAACGTTGAAATGTTTAACACAGCAGAACTCAGAAACGTGCAATGACAAAGTGCACGATTCCTCATTAGTATGCTCATTTTACGTGCTTATAAATTTTACTCCTAGTATATGAGTCAATACGAGAGTCAAAACATCTACACAGATAACAAGTAGTCACAATACACCTGTTGGGTTACCATGTATTGTAATAATTCGATTATTATGATTATTTTGATTATTATAATCATACTAGTTATTTGATTATTATGATTATTTTAATACGGTAACCTCTTCACAGCGCTTACCATTTACGCCGAAATATATTGACAGTACTTAGTATGAGCTCCCCTTTTGAATCTCTGACTTTTTCTTCGCGTTTTTACGAGGTTCGAATAGTTTTTTTTTCAGGCTTTGAACAGTATTGTTTAACAAATTGTCTTATTACAATTCCTATCTGTGTCTGGGTTCATTTCGGTGCCGGTTGCACCCAAGTATGATTGACAAAGACGGGTCGCTGTTCCGCCAACTATCGCTTACGTCGCAGCAAAAACTTTTTCAAAAAAGTATTCTTTGACTAAACATTGAACATGTGATAAACATTTGATATTAAAGTGAAACTATCCAGATCTGGTTGCTAGATCAAAATATGTAATAAAAACTGAACCAAAAATAAAGTCCTTGTAGATTTCGACCAAACCACTTTGATTATTTCTGAACAACTTTGCTTGATAGAGTTTGTCGTACCAAAACACGAATCTCTGGAGTTTGTGCTTCTCTTTTCTCTATTTCAAGTGCTTCTATTTTTTGGAAAACCTAATATATTACAGAATGGTTTTGTTTTCGAACAGGTTATCGTTATTGAAAACGGAAAGAACAACTCATTTCATTACCCAATTAGTGCCAATTGGTATTCAGTGTTTTATTTGCCAATTTTGTTTATTGTTTTTCACCTTCACTTCGGTCTACAGAAGCTTTGTATTCATTTTCTGCAGCACATTAACCAAACGTACATTTCCTTGAAAGCCCTCAAAATGTCAGTCTAGGTATAGTTCCAGTACTTTTATGTTTTGGTGCTTGTGTAATACGTATATATGAATAAATAAAAATGTGTGAATAAATAATAATCCATATGTGTTTTGAGCCTGAACCCAACTCTCTCTAACTGTCTGTGTTCACTTCCGGGCAACTTGTACCCAACTTGCACCGAGACGGAGAAATGACAGAGAAACGACCATGGTTCGGCCGCTGTTCGGCCAACAAGGCTGCTTTTTCGGTGTAAAACTCGTCGATTCGTTGAGAAACCAGACAAAAGACTATCAAAACAACGGAAATAGACGTCCGAAACGGTTTGGGTAACAAGAACAATATTTATAGTCATTTGCGTTCATGTGCAAACTCCTACAGTACTCAATGAAATTATTTGATGTTTTGCGTTATTCGGGAGAGACTACTCAAATACTAGCAAAACAACAGAAACCGACAAAATGGTTTTGGTCACAAAAACAATACGGTATTTATAGTTTTGATCGTTTTCACGTACTACTACATTACCTAGTGAAAATGTTTGATCTTTTTCGTGATTCGGGCGAGAGACCAGACAAATAACAAAAAAACTACAGAAATAGATATTTGGAACTATTTGGGTAACAAAAACAATAATTATAGTCCTTTTTGTTTCTATGTGAACTCATACAGTATAGAGCTGACAAAAGACAAAGGAAGAAACGGAAATACACGATGGGGAAGGTTTTGATAACAAAAAGAATATTTCTAGTTGTTATCGTTTTCCGTAGACTATTGTAGTACACCTAGTAACATTTCGTAACCTGATTCATTGAGAAATCAGAAAAGCAATAAAACAGCCAATACGTATAGTTGGAACTGTTTTGGGTCACGAAAAACAATAATCTTTATAGGTTATACGTGGACTCCTACAGTACCCATCGACAATAGTTATTGACTGTTGATGTTTTGTGAGACCAGACAATGTACTAGCAAAAAACGGGACCAGACAGTTGGAACGGTTTCGGGTCCCGCAAACAATAGCTATAGTCGGAATTGTTTTTACGTGAATTACTACAGTACTCAGTGAAATTGACTGAATGTTTTCATGATTCGTATAGACAACCTTAATAAAAACAAAATGTACTACAGTCTCGAATTATAAGTGTATTAGTTCATGTGAAAAAAGAGTAAGACCTTGAATATTTAAAATTTTGTGAACTTTTGTGACTGTTGTATGATAGACTATAAAAACGCCGGTTTGATTTCGATTATGAAAACTAGGAACGAAATCGTTTCGTTGCCACTCTTTTTCATGGTCAATGATCAATGATCAATAAAAGTGGTCACGCTCACCAAAACACGGGTTCAAACTACAGAACACTGCACTACATCATGCACTTCGGGGCGTTTCTGGATTATTTTTCAGATTGTGAGAGAGTGTGTAGGTCGAAGAGACGCAGAAGCGCATAATTTCATGCCAGCCGCGCTTCAAAAACTGAAACAGTGTCGACGTACGTGTTTTGACGTAGTACTGTGCACAGATTTTTGGTATCCCAGTCGGTTTCTGGTAACCAAGTACGTATCAATTTTCACAGAAGTGGTCGTTACGTCAGTTGTAACGGTAAGCGATCGTTGGTTTTCGGTTACTTCCAGATTATCTAATCATACGAAAAAGCGGAACAGTATACTGATAGTTCTATCACTGAAAGAAACTGTACGAGCATTACCCAACTGTTATTTCCGGTAAGAATAGTCAAAGAGACATGTTTAGAAAAAAAGAAAAAGATGATCTGGTCTGCTTGTAAGTCAGGCCATTTCGGCGGATTAGGCTGATTATCACGCGTTTGTCAATAAACTATCGTTAATCGAAGTAGAGAGAGAGAGAGAGAGAAAAGAGAGAAAAACAGATAGAGAGACACATAGAAGCGTAGAAAGACACGGATGTATACCGTAATAAGAGAGAGAAGAAATGAGACGGGAGGGTCCAAATAGAGAGAAAAAGGAAGAGAGAGGGGGGGGGGGGAGAGAGGGGGGAAAGAGGGAGAAATAGTGAACAAAACGGATATAAAGGTGCAGATCAAAGCGAATACCGCCCGCGCGTTTTATCATGACCGTCGTAAATAAATTGGATGAAAAGGGTAACAACCTTGGGCCGAAATTCCAAATAGAACTGAAAAAGTAGAAGACCTTTATCACGTCATATCGGTGATGCGAATGTTTTAGTATCACCCCCCCCCCTAGGAGTGTTCAAGTTTTTATTTAGTTCTAGAGCTGGAGAATATGCACTAAAGGCTATAAAGAAATTTAGTAGTCTCTGAATACAAAAAAGGTAAGGTCTAGACGTTTTCTCTTTATCCTGGGTACGTATGCTGACAGTTTTCTACCACGCTCTAGTCTCTACTGGTTGATGGACGGAGACGTTTTCCTGTTTCCACCATCCACACTACGTGTCCAATTCAGGTATCCGAGATGGCGGACGTGGAGGCAAAGGCGCGATGGAAAACCCGGGGCACTCGCGGCTGGGAATCGCTGGTCCGTATTCCCAACAGGAACGCATGTTCACACGCAGGCCTCTTCTCCCTCCCTCAATAGAAGTTTCTCGCATTGAAGGAACTAAGAGATTTGAAACCAAATGAGTACAATTTATACTCTGCAGACTTTACCAGCCTATTTACCAGTCTACCTCATGACATAGTCAAACAGAATATAAATCACTTGTTAGACCTATGTTTCAGCAATGCTGGAGGAAACATCAAATATATAACAACAACATATAAGAAAACGTTTTATACAACTGATATAAGTAATATAAGAGATAGCCATAGTTACTCTAAAACCAACATTAAAAACCTTATTAGTTACATTTTGGACAATAGTTTTGCAAGATATGGAGATTCTATCTACAAACAAACGGCCGGAATTCCTCAAGGAAATAATGCATCCCCACTACTTGCTGACTTAACTTTAGCCTATATGGAATACAAGTATATTATGGCTAATCAAGAGAAGTTCAAAAAATATTACATGAGACCTTTCCGATATATGGATGATTTACTCATAATTTATAAACCTGATCAGACACAAACTATTGAAAACTTTTCCGCTATTTATGACAACCAACTTCAACTGGAAAAGACTAATGAATGCGTATATTCTTGTAATTACTTAGACCTGAACATCACTCTGAATAATTTAGAGAAAGTATGTACCACAAAATTATATAATAAAACTGATGATTACCAGTTCAAAATTCAAAAGTATCCACACTACAAATCTAATATACCTTTACAAATTGGACTTAATACGATTACTGGAGAACTCATCAGATTTTCAAGAAGTTGTTCACAAATAGAAGATTTTTTAGATAGAGTTGAACATTTAATTCAAGACTACAGAAACAATGAATTTCCATCTATAGTTATCATAAATAGAATACTCAGAGTAATTAAAAGCAATGAACTAATAAAGTACAAATACAAAAATGCTGAAATGAAGAAATACTGTCATAACTTAAAACATAGACATATCTGAATGTTTTTAGTTGACACAAACAACCCTTATCATGTGATCATAGAGCAAACTACAGATCAAGATCAAAAACAGGGTATATAAAGGGTGCCAAACCCATAAACACACATTATTCTCTAGTCTAGCCACCCTGCCCCCTCCCTCGATAGGATACAGGTATAACATTTTGTTTTGTGTTTTTATCGCGCAGAGCGCGAAGCGCTCTGCGTGAGTTGTCTTTGGTTTGGCCATTGCGGACTCATTTTTTCCTTTTAATTAACAAAAATCTTCAAACATATTCTTTTTTTGAAAACTAAAAAGAGAGAACGTTAGAGAATCACGAATTGAACATTGTGTGAAAATTTCAGCCAAATCGGATTATTTTCGCCCGAGTTATGGTTTCGTGTCGTTGTTGAAAAGTTCCGCCGTAATTCGTCCCTCGTCCCTCGTCCCTCCTCCCTCGTCCCTCGTCCCTCACGGAATTCTGTCCGCATCGTAGTGGAAAAACTACTGAACCAATTTGGCTGAAATTTGAAACATCTATTCTATGGCAAAAGTTAGCTCGTCGCGCCAAGTATGAAATGTATATGTAATCTCTGGCGCCGGGCGCGGGCGCCAATAGGCGCCAAAAACGACTATTGGAAAAACTATCGAACCGATTTAGCTGAAATTTGAAACATGAGTTCTAATGCAAAATTTAGCATGTCGCGCCAAATATGAGATGTATAGCTCCTCATTGGCGCCGGGCGCGGGCGCCAATAGGCGCCAAAAACCACTATTGGAAAAACTACCGAACCGATTTAGCTGAAATTTGAAACATGAGTTATAATGCAAAAGTTAGCCCGTCGCGCCAAATCTGAGATGAATACATCACCATTGGTGCCCGGCGCTGGCGCCAATAGGCGCCAAAACGGCAAAACACTATTTATCATCAACTAAAATGTTGAACACTAATAGAAATTGAATAATTTGGTGGAAAGTGTGAAAGTCTTTTACCAAAACTGAAATTTTTCGAACCAGGCGCCAGATGGCGCCAAAACCCAAACTCACGACAGCGTCAATGGAATCGTCTGAAATTCGGTACACTAAATAACTATCACATGGCAAGTAAGATGCTCAATCTGAAAATCAAAAAAAGTTCTGTTGGCTTTGTGCGCTGGCGCCAATTGGCGCCAAAGTTGGAAAAATATCAGTTATCGTCAATCAAACTGTTTCAAGTTAACAGATAATGAATATTCCAATGTGAAATAAAGATCCACAAATTCAAAATCGAATTTTATCGTCTGGCTCGGAACAGACGCCAAATGGCGCCAAAACAAAAACACACGAAACTGACAATTGAATAGTTTGAATATTGCTCCAATCATTAATTGACACATGTAGTGTGTACTGGTAGCTCAAAAACCTTGAAAATTCGTTTCGTTCTGGCGCCAGACGCGTGTGTCAATTGACGCAGGAATGAAAAAAAGTTTCAACGAAGGTTTTTGATGTGATATTGGAAATAATGGCTATATTGTAAGTGAGTTGGTGTCTCTAATTGTAGGTTTGTCAATGGCGCCAATCCCCAAAAGCGGTGTACATGTCAATCGGAACGTTTAGCGTTTTTGTTCAGTTGTTGATAGTCACAGAGCCAGTAACCTGCGTTATATTACAAAATCAGCAATTTTATGGTCTGCATTCGGCTTCGTGCACACACAAAACTGAGATTTCCATAATAATATAATGAGTTCACAAGATTCACTCTGTGAATAGGCAACATATGAAGTTGTAGGAGTACAACTTGCAAAAAAAGGGCAATTAGTAAAAAGTGGGGGAACCAACAAATGTGTGAGTTGTGTTTGGTTCGACCTCGATATCAGCAAAAAGTGAACGATACGAATTGCTGTGATACTGTAGCAGAAGTATTCTGCAAAAATAGAACAATACAAACGTTGCACAATGGTTCACAACGCACGCATGTCGTCAAAGCACACATGAAATACCCTTCGGCAATTTCTGAAATATCATGCGGGCTTCGTGAACCATTGTGCAACGTTTGTATTGTTCTATTTTTGCAGAATACTTCTGCTACAGTATCACAGCAATTCGTATCGTTCACTTTTTGCTGATATCGAGGTCGAACCAAACACAACTCACACATTTGTTGGTTCCCCCACTTTTTACTAATATACATTAACTCGTTCGAATTCAATTAAATTCTAGTTGGTGGAATCTCCTGAAGATGCCGTAACCACCAACTAGAATAGCATCGTCGAGATTTAACGGCGAAACGATGCAAACAAAATTTAACCAATAAATTTTAATTAATATAAGAAAATTTTTCTTTTCTTCTTAGATTACTGTTAACCTAATTATAACGTATTTAAACATGCTAGTCCATTAACTTATTCTCTATTAACACAATAACATTTACATTTTGTTTTTTCTAATGCATAGAATTGGTACGATGAAAAATGTGAGAGACAACCCTGTTGTCCATGTTTTCATCTAATCCAATCTACCTTATTTCACCACAATTATTCTCTAATATATCTCATATTTAACTATATAAGAAAAGTAAAAATTTTCTAATCTAACCATACTCACTGGTTAAAATATTCCTAGTATCTTATTAGATACACCAAAACCGCGTCTTCGGACGACCAAAACCGCGTCTTCGGACGACCTATACCGCGTCTTCGGACGACTTACACTCTTTTCGAAGAGTGTTCATTCTCAAAACTATATACTTATATAAAAACACAAAATATTCAGAACTACATATATCTGTACTATTTCTCTTAGCATGCTTGAAAATCAATAATTACTTCGCTTGACAGCTCTGTACTCCGGGTACAATACCCTTTGACCGCATTCACGATAAGCAAACGAAAACAATCAACATCGTAGAATTCGATCATAAAGCTATAGCATTATTCCTACTATTTAACTAAAAAAGTTTTCTTTATATTCATTTGACATTTTTTCCATACATTTCCTTTTCACTCAAACCTATAAAAAGACATTAATCAAACACATTTTCCGTCTTTCCTGTCTTCATACATTTCCATACATAAACTAACCCTTAACTGACAAATACATCAACCAAACATATTACTAGAGGACATGTCCTCATATAAAAACATGGGTTCGATATTGATGGGGTTTACAAAAGGTGGAGGTGGTAGCCGAGCGTGTTGCCTCCATCGCTTCCAATATCGGATCTGGTGGGAATCCTACCATTCCCTCCATTAAAGGCAGCAGCCCTGCTAAAACTACACGCTCACTGTACCAGGTTGGGTCACCTCGGTACTTTGATCACGACCAAACAACAACCTTACTGAACTTTCACAACAAACTGTTAACAACTATTACACTCTCTCTCTATTTCGCAGCCAAAAGTATGGAAAAAATGTCAAAGAGATACTCAGCTATAGCACTAACTCTACAGGAAAACGATGCACCTCTAATCGATGTGTTATTTGTCCCAAAATAAGATTTTCGAACTACATCTTCAGCTCAGTAACTAAGTATAAATGCAAAACAATTAAAAATGATACAGCAAACTGTACCTCTAAAGACCTAGTGTATGCTATAACCTGTCAAATATGTAATAGACAATACGTTGGGGAAACCAAACAAACGCTCAAACAACGCATGAACCAACATAGAAATAGCTTTAAAAAAGGTTCCTTGAATACATACCTGTGCGATCACTTTAATCAAGAAAACAATTTTGAAAACTTCTCAATAGACATCTTAGATTGCATGAACAATCAGGAAACTAGCGTTCGCTTAAATAAAGAATTATTTTGGATAAAGTTACTTATGACACCTTATCCCTTTGGACTCAATGATCAGATAAAGAACTATGGTAATATTTCATCCAACATAATTCCTCTTGATAAACAATCTCATCCTTATTATAACTTGAAAATCATTAGATACAAACATAAACGTAAAAGTAAAACAAATAAACCTAAAAATCGATTGAATGTGAGAGGAGTTGTGGATACCCTGATCAACCTAAGCGTCAATCAGTTACATGTAGCGTACAAAACACTGACCAAGGCTTCCATTACATCACTCATACAACATAGTAAGGAACTGTCAATATTCAACAATTACAGCAAAGAAAATAAACTAATAATTTATGGTTGTATTGCCAGATCTTACTGGACAGCTGAAAATAAGAAGAACAAACTACAAAGCATACAGAATCATCACATTTTCAACATACCTTATATTAATAAAGAGATTATGAAGATACCTTTCAGAAAACTAATTTGTCAAACATTCAATGACATTATACCCAATTACCAACCTATCCTACTGAAACCAAGAGTTTTGTTCACTTATGAAGAGCCTATTAGCAGGAAAATTTTGAATTACGGAAAATTCCTCGAAAATCTGACAAATAGCTCAATCAAAGAAATACTACAATCGGAATGTATATGCTCTACTAAACCAAATTGGATAGACAATCATTTGAATCACATTATCACAGGAGATCCAAAGTTATTTATGGGAACGAATATCTATGAACTACTGATCAAAGGAAGCAAATTCAGAGCTACTGAAAACAATGTAGATATTGATTCTCTATTAAAACTTATGCATAAACAATGTGACAATTTCACAAAAGAACTTAATAAAAAGTGTCCAAACCTCGTTAATTTGTCCACAGCTAATAATACTATAAAGGAAACATTGAGCAATAAAATCAAAAAACTGTATAATACTGATACAATTATAGTAGATAATACATCCAACATTTGGCTGAAAGAACTGAAACAAATTCATAAACACTTTGTAGTCACAGTAACTGACAAAGCCTCATCAAATTATTCCTTCACATGCAAAAAATTGTACATTGAACTGATGAACAAAGAGATGGGAACAACACTGCAAAATACAAATTCCACATATTCCGCATATACCCAAGAGAATATTGATGAAATAGTTACTCGACATCAAATAACTAACAACAATTGGAGAATCAAAACACCTGATGTAACTAAAATTCCTAAAATATACGGAATTCCCAAGCTACACAAATTTCCTATTAAATGCCGATTCATAACAGGGGCTAGAACAAGTAGCTTAAGAGACCTATCTATACAAATTCAAAATATACTTAAACATGTACGTAACCACTTTAAAAGATACTGCAACATTATAGAAAATAGAAACAATATCTCACTATTTTGGCCAGTAGATAGCAGTTTTCATCTATTGAAGGAACTAAGAGATTTGAAACCAAATGAGTACAATTTATACTCTGCAGACTTTACCAGCCTATTTACCAGTCTACCTCATGACATAGTCAAACAGAATATAAATCACTTGTTAGACCTATGTTTCAGCAATGCTGGAGGAAACATCAAATATATAACAACAACATATAAGAAAACGTTTTATACAACTGATATAAGTAATATAAGAGATAGCCATAGTTACTCTAAAACCAACATTAAAAACCTTATTAGTTACATTTTGGACAATAGTTTTGCAAGATATGGAGATTCTATCTACAAACAAACGGCCGGAATTCCTCAAGGAAATAATGCATCCCCACTACTTGCTGACTTAACTTTAGCCTATATGGAATACAAGTATATTATGGCTAATCAAGAGAAGTTCAAAAAATATTACATGAGACCTTTCCGATATATGGATGATTTACTCATAATTTATAAACCTGATCAGACACAAACTATTGAAAACTTTTCCGCTATTTATGACAACCAACTTCAACTGGAAAAGACTAATGAATGCGTATATTCTTGTAATTACTTAGACCTGAACATCACTCTGAATAATTTAGAGAAAGTATGTACCACAAAATTATATAATAAAACTGATGATTACCAGTTCAAAATTCAAAAGTATCCACACTACAAATCTAATATACCTTTACAAATTGGACTTAATACGATTACTGGAGAACTCATCAGATTTTCAAGAAGTTGTTCACAAATAGAAGATTTTTTAGATAGAGTTGAACATTTAATTCAAGACTACAGAAACAATGAATTTCCATCTATAGTTATCATAAATAGAATACTCAGAGTAATTAAAAGCAATGAACTAATAAAGTACAAATACAAAAATGCTGAAATGAAGAAATACTGTCATAACTTAAAACATAGACATATCTGAATGTTTTTAGTTGACACAAACAACCCTTATCATGTGATCATAGAGCAAACTACAGATCAAGATCAAAAACAGGGTATATAAAGGGTGCCAAACCCATAAACACACATTATTCTCTAGTCTAGCCACCCTGCCCCCTCCCTCGATAGGATACAGGTATAACATTTTGTTTTGTGTTTTTATATACATTAACTCGTTCGAATTCAATTAAATTCTAGTTGGTGGAATCTCCTGAAGATGCCGTAACCACCAACTAGAATAGCATCGTCGAGATTTAACGGCGAAACGATGCAAACAAAATTTAACCAATAAATTTTAATTAATATAAGAAAATTTTTCTTTTCTTCTTAGATTACTGTTAACCTAATTATAACGTATTTAAACATGCTAGTCCATTAACTTATTCTCTATTAACACAATAACATTTACATTTTGTTTTTTCTAATGTCACTGGATCAATGCCATTCGATAATCCACCATGATGTCTTCAATGAAGGAGGGACCAAAATCAACTCAGAAGAAACTGCTACTACAAAGATCTGTGACATGTATGATGATCACCGCCTCGTAACGAAACGACGTGAAAGAATAAATATGAATGAAATATGAAATTCGCTAGAAGATCCCGGCACCTTCAACGCATCCTGCGTCTCTCGCCCTGCCTCACTATTTCTCGTCTCTTACATCCCGGCAAGAAGTAAGAGCAGAGAAACAGTGTATGTTTGCGGAGACGCAGGATGGGATGAAGGTGACGGGATCTTCTAGCATACGTACTCTGGTTGAGGTTTTCAGGAAATGATGCCAAACTCAGCTCGATGGGTTTCGGGGAGCTCTTTTTTCAATGCTGGTTACCGTACGTGTTTCTGATTAAAGTTCGAATTCCCAAAACCCTTAATTTCATGAAAACGCGTTGATTCACTATCAGTTTTTTGCAAATTGTCGATAGTGTAACCGTCTGCTTAAAGATAGGACTTACTAAATTTCCTGAAACACCCAAGTTTGGTCGGTTTTGAGGTTGTTTCAAGTTTGGTCGGTTTTAAGGTTGTTTTCTAGGGTTTTATCGGCGATTCGACCCAAACCATGACTAATTTCTCTCTCAATTGTTTCCCAGACAGAGAACGGACGGAAGTTCAGTGTAAACTGATTCTACGCAGGTAACTGAAACGGCGAAAAGAACTATCGAACAAGCACGTGACTTTCACGTGGACAGCGTGGTTTCGAGGATGGTCTCCCTAATGGAGATTGTTCGACTTAGCAATCCGGCTAAAAACTTGAAAAGTAAGCAGAAACTTGAATCAATACTAGTGTACTATTTATTGACTGTGATCTTCTATGTTTTACCGACATTGATAGCTAAGGGAAACACTTTAATAAAGGTCTTAGATAGTTAGTTTTACTGAAGGTAGAAAACTGAATAGTACACGCAAAAAAAACAAAAGTGCGAGCGACCTTGCAAATACGTCAGTCCGAGCATGCACTGTCTTCAACTTGAAACTTATCTACTATAAACTGAAGTTTGAGCTATGAAACACCGCTATCACTTAAAGGGAATCCAACTTAGAAAAAAAAGTTGGCAATGTTGACTGTAAACTGTGTACTTTTCAATCAACTTAAAAGTGGGAACAGAAATTTTCAAAAAAAGTGAAGGTGCACGGAGGCACAGTATGGTGGAGCCGGACCCACATTGTTAGAAATGATTCCAATCTACCCTAACTAATCATTAATCACCTTGAATGAGCATAAAAGAACATATTGTAAAAATTACAGTAACTTTGTCGCCTATCTCGTGTTATTTCACCTACTCACGTAAACATTCACATCGCATGTGATTATTAGAAGTCACTAGAATAGATATTCCGAGATTGTTTTGCAATTTTTCAGTCAACATTTGATCATTAAACAGGTTCTCCAAGGAATAAATGAACAATTGTAATTGTTTCGAATGTCAACACTTCTATATTACACTCTCGCAGAGATAACTGATGGGTACTGTAACAGCGCGGCACATGAAAAAAGTGTTTCCCGGTCGACAAACTAGTTAAAGTAAAGATCGAATGTTATACATTCACAGGGTAAACTAAGTTCATGAGAATGAAAATGTGTAATGATTGGTTGGAGTTTAGAAGAATGTGTACTTTACATTCGATATACTGGAAGTATATTGATAAGTGAGTTGGCATTCTAATGAGGCTTTGTGTACTTTGTGATTGCACGTTTCTGATTGCAAATTTTATGCTGTTTTCAACATGTTTTACGTGAATGTGCAATTGACTAACAGTATATAAGTGTTTTTCTGTTCTGAGTACGTGTGCTAGATCATTCATCCCATCCTGCACTATCACTTTGAGCAAATTTTGCGGAACTCGTATCCCGGCGGAATGTAGACGTCGAGAAACAGCACATGTTTGGAAGAGACGCAGATTGGAATGAAGAGGCAAGGATGTACATACATAGGGTCTAAGATCTCTAATTTATGCATGATCGTATCACGTGATCACTAAGCAGCTCTCATTGAGCTCTGTTGATATAACTATTGCTTCTCTTTCGCACATTTCGAGTCAGATCGAATTTTTTCGAATGGAGAATCCGAGAAAGTGACCAATCTTTCTTGTAGTTTGATTCTGACATGCACTCAGACAATTCCCAGCCAATTGGCCAGCCACTTTTTTATTGGCTGAACGAGAGAGTGTGCAGGTCAGAGAGATGCAGACTGTCTTAGCCTGTCTGCGCGTCATGGACCTGCATGCTCTCTCGTTTTTGTAGCTGGCCATTGCAGAAAATTGGCGCTAATCATTCTGAGCACCACTATTTCCAGTTTTAGCCGAAACCCAACTACGGTCACACATCAAACTACAATCACGAGGTAACAGGGGAACATGCACTGCATAACTTGTTTCGGAAAGAGCAAGCCCTATTGACATCAGAAGTGCAAGATAGTTCTATAAACAACTTTACGAAGAGTGTATTACTGTCACAAACGAAGGTACACTCGACAAGAATTTATAAACATCGTTGCAAATCTGGCATGGAAAACAATATGAACAATTTCATTGTTGGGACCGGTCCTGTGACATCAAAATAGAGTTCGGGAGATGAAATGATTGCGAGTAATGTTGGAATGTGGGTTGTTACTCTCAATGAACAACATTATTGGGAATCAGAAGACAAACAATGTACAGAGATTTGAAGTGTAGAGAAATTGATATTGAGTTCTGAGTACTTCTCGATATTATAGTCACCATTTTCCCCATAAAAACACCAAATGGTCGTTGATTACTGGCCAGCAGTTGAGAGAGTGTGTAGATCAATGATACGCAGACTGGATGACCCCTCGATGATGAACCCCGCCGCTCACAAATTCGTTGGTACGGTGTCCACAACGGTGTGCTCAATCCTATAGTTGTACTTTCAATATACGAACAATTGAAAGTCGTTTTGCTGTTCAGAACCATGAAAGTTTGGGAAGCGCAACGCCATTAATGGGAGGCGCAAACGTGACCGTAGCTCCGTTGTAGCTTGATCAAACCTTAACCGAGACTATTTGAGATCGAACTACAAGCGTAGTGAGATAGAGCCATATACGTCGTACAGAGTATAGTTCTGTTCATTCCTACTGAGACTTGGCAGCGTGCCAATGAATATTCACGACTATTTTCCACTACTTTAGTGTTCTTCAAAATACTGCAAATTTTTGTTAGCGGTTGTCCAGTTCCATAAGAACACGTGAACGGAAAATGTCTCCACAACATTCACGTTTGCTCTAATAAATAGTCTTCCAAAAATATTGGCAAGATGCCAATGGGTCTCAGTGGGAATGAGACGAACTATATGTATGCTAGAAGATCCCGGCCCCTTCATCACATCCTGCGTCTCCCCAAACCCACGCTTTTTCTCAGCCGGCGTAGCAATCCCCCCGAAACCGATCAGCTAGCTCATATCATCTCTCATCGAGGTACCTCACCGAACTCTATCAACTTTCTCCTATCCTAAACCATTAGTATCGATTGTGGGTGCTGGAACTTCTCATGGAGCGTACTTTCTGCTCATAACCTCAAAGAATGGACATAATGTCGATTTCAAGCGAAAGTGCGCATAGAGAGTGCATTAAAACAGGAGGGTGCTCGTGTGCCGGAAAAAACCGCACCTAGTATGTTTTAGATACGTTTACCACGCGGGTTGGCTCGTTTTGAATGACCTTTTTCGGATGATTATTGTAGTTTGGTTTGTACTTTGTTGGAAGAGAATAGAAAACTTATTGGAACCTCGCTCAATTTACATAGATTTTCGCATTCGAATGACTGAAATAGAAAGCGTGCGAATTATGAAATTAAGACTGAAAGTAAGACGAGCTAGTTTTAGTTCTGTATTAATGTCATGTGTAAATTATATTCGTAAATAAAGTAGTTAGGTGAAGTTGAAAACTTGGTTTTTCAAGTATGATTCCTTGATTGATTAAATTCTTGAATCGCGTTATATAGTTCACGTCATTTCTACTCCAACTCTTACTACACATTCAAACCAGTGCCCTTTCCTGATGCAAACTTTAACTTCTCGAAAAAAAAAGTTTTGCATTCTCTCTCTGATAGAGAATCATAATCTGAAGCAAACAATTCAAACCTCCCCGATAAGTATTCTCGTTAGAAAAACGGACTCAAGATTTTTTGTCTTCTTGTAGCAGTCTCCGTAGGAATGCAAGTGGCTAAATTTTGGGTTGTTGGATGTTCAGTGCGAATTGAGTGGATTTGCGAAGAATTTTGTGAAAGATACATTTTCAGTTTTGGGTGTTCAATAAAGCACTCAGTTATTTCGGCATTATTTTGATATTATTTAAACTCTTAATTCATCGGTCAATTTCAATTTATACCCTATTTTAAACTTGTTCTCTTGATATCATTTGAAAAATGAAGTCAATCCATAAGATAATGAGCCATCAATTATGCGAGCAACTTGTGTTTTCACCAACGAAATGCATGTCACCACCCCTCAGCCTGCGCCGTATTTAATATCGGTTTCATGAAAAAGAGTGCACAAAGCAGAGACGGAGAGTTTTTGCTACGTTTTGTGACGTTTGACCTCATGTGATAGTCAATTTGGCCATTTGGCATCTCCGTGAGGTACATCAGCGACATATATGTGAGAGTTGGTTGGCTTTGGGGGGATTGCTACGCCGGCTGCTCTTACATATTTCGCCGGGATGTTAGAGACAAGAAAGAGTGCGGCAGAGCGAGAGACGCAGTATGGGATAAATGTGCCGGGATCTTCTAGCAAACGTATAGTCTGTTCCACGCACTTATAACCCTCTACAGTAATCTGCGCAAACTTCCAGGTCAGCGTTTCGTAGTCTGATGTTTTTGGAATAATTTCAAACTTTGCTATTCTGTGTTCTACCCTCACTTCTACAAACTCTGAGAGTTTGAAAGCAAAATAATAATTTATTCATTAGAAAAAGCCTCCTGAATAATTTAGAGATTACTGTAGAAGGACATTGATTGGTGAAACGGACTATACTCTGCTGTGCTCCCTGGTCAGCCATATACCCAATAGACAACTGAGGTTTGCAAGGGACGATCGTGTTATCACAAGTTCGAAATACATACAAAATTTGTGAACTGAATAGAAGGAATGTACCACCTTAGCAAGACTTAGAAGGAAACACTGGAATACGTGTGAACAACTAAGAACGGCGTGGGTAACCCCTCTCCCAACCGGTCGTATTATTATGTCATCATGGGGGAAGATATATGTGAACTAGGACTGATAGTATAGAACATATATCAGCTGATTATCCACATTAGACGAGCGAGATAATGACGCGATCAACAAGCTTTGAAGGAGAAAATGAAGTGAGATTGAAGTCATTAATAGTTATCACAAACTAAAAAAACAATCAGGATATCCTCCTCTCTTCCTCTTCCTCTTCCTCTTCCTCTGTCTCTCTATCTCTTTCTCTCGTCTAGATTTTTGTTCAACACCTCTTGCAGTCTATGAGAGGTTATTACGAAAAAAAAACCCGAAAAACCAATTGTGTTGTACTTTTACATGATTCTAGAGGGTCTCTCGTAAAAGTAATGTGGATGAAGAGAAAGTATGGGATAATGAATGCCGAAATCGCTGCGTATCAATCATCCAGGACTGCGCATTAACTGGAATGATTTTCAAAGACATGATATAGTCGGAGTTCGCTGGATATCGTGGATTCGTAGTGTACTTGGCTGAAGAAACGTGTTCATGAGATTTCGAAGAAGTTCCATTAGGGATGCTATGGATCTACAAATCTTTTGTTAACTCATAGCGTGCGTAAGAAAAGAGGCGCTTTTTTCGTCCTATGTTATCTCTCATGTTATCTCTCATAGGTTAAAAAGTCAGGGAAAAAGGTTAGAAAAAGATCAGAATTAAACTAAAGAGAGTGAAGAGAAGACAGACATAGTGAAAGAGAAAGAGGTGTTGAGGTTCGAGAAACCCTCTCGCGTACGAAATAGCACACGTACATAAGACAATAGTGTTACTTTACACATAAAGTATAAACTGTACATACACCGGGAGACATTTCCATCAATGTGTAATTAGCAGATATACCGCTTAGATTTGCAGGCACTAAGAGGCGACGCTTTCTCAAATACTACACAGCCGGAAGTGATATACACCGTAACCTTATGGTGATTGGGGAGACGATGAAAATCAGGAGGCGTAGCATTTCTTTCAACATCATGAGAGACTCATATGAGTTCGTCATGAGAATCTCATGAACACCTCATGAGCTACTCGTGAACTCTTAACGTTGAAGCATAGCAATCAATGTAATTTCATGAGAAGTTGGTGAGATATGGCTCATATCTCATGAAGTTTTTCTGAGGGATTGCTACCGCGCCAGAGTTGTCTAGGAGCGATATTTATGACTACTGTTGATTAGTTGACTTCTTCATGCACTGCTTTTTACTGTACAAACAATCACATCACTTCGTGTTCGGTTTGTACAGCGAAACCGAAACCCATAGAACGACCAAAAAGGATCGTTAGACAGATGGTTTTCACGTGATACTCGCTGATCGCCAGAGCCGATCAGCCACAAAATATGTATAGTCGTCGCCAATGGAAAGGCGGGAGGGTACTGTATATCTCCCTTTCCGTTGTGTACGCACACATTTCTTCGATTTCAAAGCGTGGCGGTTATGTGATCGAATAGTGTAGTGATTAGCGCCCAGATACGAAACTTTTGCTCGCAGGTTCGATTCCGGCGAATAATATTGGCACCCCCTATACTAGAACAAGTCGATTAGTTACGTTAAGTTAGCATTCCAATGAGAAATCGTGCAGTTCTGCATCGCACGTTTCTGAGTCCTGCTGTGTTCAACATGTTTCACGTGACTGTGCAAATGAAAACAGTATAAACGTTGTGAAATCAATGATAACTCAATGAATATGTTTTAACACAATGTTCGAAGGCAAACACTTGATCAAGTTATCTAGTATATAGTTGTGCTACAAAACAGAAAACATTTGGTTTTCAGAATACCGTTTTCAGAAACAGAGTTTTCAGAATACCGTTTTCAGAAACAGAGTTTTTCGTTTCATGAGTTTCATTAATATCTTGAGGGTTGTCGTTAGTTGTTTCAATATAGCATTGAGAAGTTTTGTAATACATGGTAGAACAACTGTTAGACTGCAACGTAAACAAATCTCTACGAGATATTTTGAACTTCGCACATTTCATCACTAGATAAGTGAACATTCTTTACTGTCTCACTCAGAAATAAGTCTATACAAAAATCGCTTAATCGCTAATTTAGATAATGGACTGTATTTTGAACCGGGACTTAGATTAGGGCTAAGTCTCAAAGTTCACGCCAAAGCATCTGAATAATGACAGCTAAATACTTTAAGAAATGTCGAAGCAAGCTTGCGCGCTTCAGTGCTTCATTACGGATGTATATAGTTTGTACAAAACGTGTCGGAAACATAGTAATACTGACAGATTACGAAGCGAACGAGCGATAACGTGTGACTTTATGATGGGAAAACGTGTTTCTGAGAGAATGGGTTCATAGACAATGGTTTGATGTTTCATCGACTATCATATATATGACCTCTATCCTGTATCACACGTATCTTCATTCCCAGTTCTCAAGGACGTTAGCATGATATTGACAAACGAAATATATTTTCTTCAACACAAATAAAGTGCATAGTGAATTCCAAACTGATAAACTTCTGTCTCTTGCCGGAATCGAACCTGCGAGCAAAAGTTTTGTAGCAGGGCGCTAACCACTTCGCTATTAGACCACACAACCGTGAAGCTTTGGAATCGAAGACATGTGTGCGTACACAGTTTGCAAGCGAAGGCACTACTACAAACTTTTCCAATTCGTAGTAGTGTCTTCTGCACTCTTACTACTACAAACTCGAAAAATATGGAATCTCTTTTTCATAATGATAATGAGCCTTCTGAATATGTGATGAATTACTGTAGAAGAACATCGATTTGTGAAACAGAGTATATTTGATGTCTACTTTGATCGCCATGAGTTCGTCACAATTTCAATCAATCGTAGCTATCCGTCTAATGTCTAATGGTTAGGCTTGTTAGAAGTGGAATTGGAATTGGAATTGGAATTGATAGAATTGAGATAATCATCCAAAAGAATTGCAATTCCAATTCTTTTTGTCTGTCGAAATAAATTGGAATTGCAATTCCAATTCTTTTGTATGTGGAAAATAGTTGGAATTGCAATTCCAATTCTTTTGTATGTCAAAAAATTTCTGGAATTGCAATTCCAATTCTTTCGTATATCAGAACAACTGGAATTGGAATTGACTTGATTTTCTCCCAGAATTTATTCAGAATTGATTTACAATTCCATGCTGATTTTCCTTGTTCATCACTAAATTACCATTGTTCCTTATGTCTCTTGTGCAATGGAACCAAAGTGAACATTGTTTCTTTTCGTTTTTTGAGAAAAAAAAAACTGACATTAAGTTGGATACACAGTCAATTCTAATCAATTCTAATCAATTCCAATCAATTCCAATGGAATTGGAATTGAAAATCGGCAATTTCGAGGAATGGATGGGAATTGGAATTGGAATTGAGCAGTTTTTGAAAATCTAAAAGAATTGGAATTGGAATTGAGTGGTTTTGAGAATTGCAAAAGTATTGGAATTGGAATTGAGTGGTTTTTGAGAAACGAAAAAGAATTGGAATTGGAATTGACTTGATTTTTGGAATTGATTAACAACCCTACTAATGGTATGACCATTATTTAACAAGTAATTCAAAATAGCAGTTCAACTAGTTCAGTTTTCGTTTCAAAGTATGATTTTCTCACCATATACTGATAAACCTCATAGTTAATAGGGACGTTTCCTTTCTCGAGGGAAAATGGGTAACTAACAAGACGTTGAAAGCCGGAAATCACCAGTGAAACGACGTAACGCAGAGGCCAAGATTGATGAAATTGTACGCAAAAAGTGTTGGAATTCAAGTATAACACATTGTACTTTTCACAAGCTGAAAACCTCATTCTCAACGTCGGTTGGACTCGCTAACTGTATTCCGGAACATTCCGGTATTTCAATTTTGACCTATTGTGCCAAAGGTGCCAAATTTATAAATGTTTGTCTCTTTCCGGAATCGATCACGCTTTGTCAAACATTCCTGTTTTGACTGCGAAAGACAAACTGCAACAGTGTTGGACTACGTATTCTCAGTATGTACTGGGGTGAGCAAGAAAAAAGAACGAAATTCAATATTTGACGCGTAAATGTCAAATATGGCATTTTGTAAGCCGCCCATTGAATTTTGTAAGCCTGATTTTGGCTAAGTAACTTCCCGTGACTTGTCACCTTTGAACTCATCCTTGTATTTTTTCACACTTTTCTGAGTACGTATGCTAGAAGATCCCGACACCTTTATCCCATTCTGCGTCTCGCGCTCTGCCCCACTATTTCTAGTCTCTTACATCCTGGCGAGATGTAAGAGCAGAAAAGTAGCGTACTGTTTGAGGAGACGCAGGATGGGATGAAGGTGCTGCGATCTTCTAGCATACATACTCTGTTGTGTCCACGTACATGGAATGGTTTACACAAGTTGACGCGATGACAAGAAACGTGAAAAGAGAGCGTGGCCCCACAGGTTTTGACAAGTACATTCGAAATAGGATTTATTTCAATCAATAAATCGATAATACAGACAGGATATTCATTCATTGGGCACCCTCGACAAAATCCTCGAAAGTGTATTTTTCACATACTTGACTCATGATGTTCACCCAATGTTTCGAACTGAGATTCTGGAATCGGAAAATATTTTCTATATTTATATTAAAGGATAATCATCATATTGCCGACTGCAAACGCATGAAAACAATTCTTTCTGTTCTCTGTCGACAAGAACTGTGTTTGTTAAAGAAGTTGAATTTTCGAGTTTCATGCATTTTTATCTAACTTTTACTTATTGGCACGGACGCGTAAACTAAACATGATGGAATGACAGAATTTTGAAAATGTTAGAATCCTCGACAAATTAATGTTCATCAAGTATGGGTGAAAAACGGTGGGAATCTTCCTGCAATTACTGTACAGAGTTGGAAATGGATGGAATTGAGTATAGTCGTGGACCACGGACAATCGGGTGAAAAGACGGTGTTATAAGTTGACCGGGTGTTAGCAGGGGCGCGCAGATGGCATCAATCAATACCATTTTTGGAAGTTCTGCCAATGCATTGTGCTTTCACATTCTATTTTCAATTTAGTGTTGGTTAATTCTTTTTAAATAAGCTCTATGATTCAACTATTATTGTCAAGCCATAGCAAAGATATAAGAACAAAAGAAATATGTAAATGGGAGGCTTTTTTCGGCCAATTCACTGGAGAACCGGGTCCTTCCCGAACCGAACCGCGAACCAGTCACTGGAGAACCGAACCGAACCGATCGAACCGGATCGTATACAAGGCAATATGAGAGGGAATCCACTAATTGCACCTTGTATACGATTTGTTTGTTTAAATAATGATTAATGTCGGTCCGGTTCAAACGTTTCCCTGGAGAACCAGTCGATTTAGAATGTCGGTTCGGTCGGTTCACTCGGTTTGGTTCGGTTCTCGAGTGACCGGTTCGCGGTTCGGTTCGGGAAGGACTCTGTTCTCGAGTGAATTCGCCCTTTTTTTCATAAAACATTTTCAAAAAGTTGAAAATTTCCGAACAAATGTTTTAACTACTCTACTATTTTTTATTAACTATCTTGAAACGTTTTAAATCTACCGTCATAATTCCTTACTAGGAGTGCTTTCATTTAGTTCAATATCTAGAGTTGTTCACATATCTATTCTTCCCGAGCATTGCAGAGGTTGGCCCATTTAGCGCAGTGACAGTGTGGCGGTACTACAATCCTACTAGCCACGGGTTCGATTCCCGTGAAATCAATTTTCTGTCCAAAAATTACGCGCTGTGCTCTCCGCTCATTTGAAATGGTCTACCACTATATATGTATGGTTCGCTCATCCTGGACCAGGCCCACATGATGTAGTTTGCCCAATCCCGCTGGGTGTGTAGTTTGATCCTGTAGATTTTTGAGATTAAACTCCTGAATCTAGAATGAATCTCGAATCCTGAACAGAGCAAGAACTGACCGAAATTCCAACTTCGGACAGATCGATATAGTCATCTGGGTGTTGCACCCATCTCTTCATTTCATCATACTGGCTAGCTATAGGCACCATTATCAGTCTGGCGCCAGCATGGGTTTTGACCTGTAAAATAACTATTATTCTATTCCTATAAAATAGCTGCACTATTCTTTTCAGATTCTGCATTTTGCACTATTAGAGAGGCCATTTCTCTCTAATGTTGACCTTCGAGCTAGCAATTCTATCACATAGAACTTGAAAATCTGATTACGATCATATAACATTTTCCACCTTGTTCGGTTTTCTCATAAAATGTCAATGTACGTAATGTACACCGCGAACGAGATACGTACGAAAAATCATAAAAACGCTGATAAAAATACAATAGCTTTTTGAATACAAGAAGCCTATCAGAATACAAGAAATGAGTAAAAAAGTCAAATTCATTGGAGCACTATTTAACCAAGCTGGATAGCGTCACAATCAAAATGCCCAAGTTTGGGTATGTATTCAATGACATTAATTTTCTCATTTTCAATGTCTAAGATTGTTGTTGACTATTGAAACACAATAGAATACATTTTTTCTGATTCGAAAATTTACGTGAACGAAATTGTTTTATTTTTAATATTTTCTATATGACGAATATTTACATCTATTATTAAAAAGATTTGGACGAAAATGTTGAAATATTGGACGAAGATATAGGGAAATGGTCTCTTTAAATCCACTAGAATAAAACCAATGCTTGGTGTGTTCGTGTGTGGTTGAGGCAAATGTTTCGTTATTGTTAAAAAGAACTCTCGTGCTCGAGGACTTTTCGAGGACGGAAAAAAGAGAAAACTTCTCAACGCAACGTCCGACTTCAAGGGAGGTACCCGAGCGTAACCCGGGTTACCTTTCTTGTTGGCAGATTTGGGCATTCGCTGAATAGCCGCGATTCTCATTAGTTTATAAGCGCAAGCGTAGATCATAAACTCGCAGTGAAATGGACATCGAAGGCTAAGGAGACACTAGAAAAAAGTCTTCTGACCGGAGTATACAATCCGGAGTAAAGGCGGAGGGGGACGAGAAAACCAACCCGTTTGGAGGCGGTTAACATTTGGTCCGGTGTACCATTCAATGGCTCATCAGTGATTAGAATCATGAACTTGAGTTGTGAATTCTTGCTCTGGAATATTTCATTCACAATTTTTTAAGTACTGTGTGTAGTGAGTACAACGTGGCTTTTATAAGTACTGTGTGTTATGAGTTCACAAAAACAACTGAAAAAAAAACTTTTTCATACTTTTAGTTCGTCGGTGGCATCATTTACAGCAGAGTAGGTTTCCGTGCGGTGAAACGGATTCTTCAAACCCCGCACAAAACTCTTGAACGATCTTTGAGTCCAGGCTGAAAAGAGACCGTGAGTAGCTAATCAGCTTTTCAGGTAGACCTAACTTATAGTAACATCTTTGAAAATTTACCTAAGTAGGTCTGAAACAAGGTCACCATTAAAACTAACACAGAAAGCGATAGCGAATTAGGTAACTATGGATATGTTAGAATCAGAGAACTATGCAACCGGTTTCCCATTGCCAACCCAGATAACCTGTGTGAAAAAGTTGATAAAACCCACTCAGGTAATATCAAGATCATTGGAAAATGATCAAGAAGTAGAATCGGTAGACTCACGTTGGTCAATCCAAACGGTGTATGTGGGGGTCCTCCCATATAACGTGAAACCAACGTTTGCACTGGGAGGCAGGGAGGGACCAGCCTTCTCTATGAAGTCGAGAGCCTGAAAGAAAGAAAGTACGTTATAATCAGGTTTTGGTTCCCGATCGGAACTCGACGTTTTTTTGCCCCCGCTCTCTCAGCCCTCTGAATTAGAATTTTGAACCGCGGTTCCCGAGTCCGATCGAACAGTATGGGCAAATATTGATTCTGGATAATGATCCCACATATCTTCTGCCTTCTCGCTTTCTCTACACATATCTTACTCTCTCTCTCTCTCTCTCTCTCCTTCTCTCGCTCTCTCTCTCTCTCTCTCTCTCTCTCTCAATGTCCTGCTAATCTGTTTATCTATCTCTAAATACAGATCTGGCAAAAAATAGTATAAAGTTACCTCTGAAAATGGATGACCCCCGGGTTTATCGAGAACAAATAGAATAGAAACGGTCTGAGTCGTTGTTTCACAAGGCGCGTCTGGAAGGCACAGGCGACCCTGAAACGATAGATAATAAACAACACACAAAAGTTGTATACTATCCCAACGAGCGTTCTGCAGTTTTAACAGCTTCTAAGAATCTTGAAAATACGGCAAAGCAGAGTTATACATAGGTGAAAATCGCGGGCCGATTCGGCCCGAGTCGGGTCATTTCGGGGGAAAATGTCGGGCCGAAAAGGCACCTTTTCGGCCCGACGATTTTTTGGCCGATATGACCCGAATCGGGCCGAATCGGGTAATTTCGTGAAACATTTCATTTTCTCAGCTCGTTCGATTTCACATATAAAATATACAAAGAACAGTAATCTATATCTACAGTAATCTAGCCGATTCGCCACGACACCTCACGATGCGACACGACAGAACACGACGAGCCGATCTCACCCGACTCGGGCCGAATCGGCTCGGGTAATTTCGTGAAACATTTCATTTTCTCAGCTCGTTCGATTTCACATATAAAATATACAAAGAACAGTAATCTATATCTACAGTAATCTAGCCGATTCGCCACGACACCTCACGATGCGACACGACAGAACACGACGAGCCGATCGCACCTTTTCGGCCCGACGATTTTTTGGCCGATATGACCCGAATCGGGCCGAATCGGGTAATTTCGTGAAACATTTCATTTTTTCAGCTCGTTCGATTTCACATATAAAATATACAAAGAACAGTAATCTATATCTACAGTAATCTAGCCGATTCGCCACGACACCTCACGATGCGACACGACAGAACACGACGAGCCGATCTCACCCGACTCGGGCCGAATCGGCTCGCGACTTTTCACCACTATAGTGCTCTCATTCCCCATCCGGACTCGTTAGCGGCGTGCCAAAAACTTTGGAAGACCTATATCTAGAGAGAACATAGATTTTACAGAAAGTTATCTTGAATACGAATTATAACGAGGGGGAGGATTCACGATTAACGAAGAAAAGTCTTCCCGATTAATGTTAACTGTTTTGCAGTACTTCAATATGTTCAAAAACTGCCTCGATTTTTTATTGGCAAGCTGCCCAGGTCCAGTTGGGAAATGTGCGAGCTATACATCATTTCCCAACAGAGCATCTGAGAGACTTAAAGAAAAAAGAGTGAAACTGTTTGAAAATAAGGTTTTCGCTAATGATTTGCAATTGCAAATAATGGTGTTATCAAACTTTCCGAAACACTTCAATCAGAGCAGTAGTCGCACATTACATGGAGTTCCCGGCTGCGTCGAGGCAAAATAGTACAAGGCAAAATCGTGAACAAACTAAGTAACATTCCTACTTTTGGAGTACGTAAAATTTTGATATCAGGGCCCAGCATCGAGAAGATCAGAAGATAAAAGTCAATAAAAGATCAAATGTCAAATTCTGACCGGAGCAACGTTGTTTTTGTTCTTCACATCACTTTCGCGGATATCGGTGAATTTGGGTTTACATTCACAAGTTCCATCCGACTTTTGCACGGCGTTTTTGCCGCAAAGACTGAACAATGGCGTCCCCGGCTCATTACCTGCAATGGTGATTTCTGTGAATGTAGTCCAATGAAACTTTTCTTGATAGAGCATAAAGTAGAGTCAAAAGACAGTGGAATGATCCAGAAAACTGCAGAAAACGAATGCGAATGCGGAATGAGTCCGAATGCGAGAAAATCGAGTGCCTTAACCACTGTAGTTCCAATTTTGTAGCAGACGCTGTTCCACAATTTCACACGAAACTTGATTATGCAAGTTAAACAATAGTACTGGACGTAATTTTCGAGTGTGTCATGTTATCGATTGAGTACCCTTCTGAGACCACATAGCGGCGTTATATTGCGATTCTATCCATCTGCAGAATTAGTTTTAGGCGGATAAGAGTAAATAATTGAGAATATTTTCGGTTTAATTCTTCTCGGGCCTCACTTGTTTTGTTCAAAATTTTACCCAACGTAAGGTCAGCCCCATCACTATTTAGTCATGAATCTTGAAATTGCGCACCTTTCACACAAACAAGAGGATGTCTCGTAATGACTGGTGAGTCTTTCACTTTTCCATTTGAGTCGGCAACCACCGCGGTTCGCAACGTGTCGGCACACATATTGTCCGGGTAGGTCTTCTGCCAGGCCGTCTTCGTTGTTTGTCCCTGGATATGAATGAACATCCTAGTTCAACAACAAATATACAAAAATGTCATTATTTAATATAATAGTTGAACAACCGGTTGTAGCGAAAGAGCGCTAAGGTCAATGATGGCGCAGACGGCTAAGACAGTCTGCGTCTCTCTGACCTGTACAATCTCTCAACGGCCGTTGAAAGAAGTGAAACTGCTCTGAGGACCGACCAGTTTCCCATTCGTTGTCTGCACTTCATACAATCCTCGAATAGCAACGGGGGCGGGGTCTTTCTGGCACTGATAGTTTTGTTTGATCGGAGTTCCCCTGGAGGTATGACGCGCGGGTACATAGACGATTCTCTTCTGGAAAACAATGAAGATGTGAAACTTTACGTATGATAAACTTGTAATTGTTATGAAATTCGGTTTTTCGAACCGATTAAAGATGAAAATTTATAATAAATGAACAGTATTTAAAGAATATTCAAAAAGTATTGTTAATTATTCGGTTGTGACCGTTCTGTCTAGTTTGAAACGTGCTTACGTGTTTGGCCAGTTCAGAGGTCATATCGGGTAGAGCGGCGTAGCAACCATCGCACAATTTCTGAAAACAATTGTTGGTAAACAAAATTTTGGATGCACAAAGTGAACAGGAAGCGAACCGGAAAGAATATTTTTGTCTGAGGCGCGAAGGTTATTTTCGGTATATGTTCGGGTTCCCCGTGAAGGTAAATGCCTACAATCGTGAACGCCAGGACTTTTATTGTTTTTGAAATGAAACAAAACCGTAGGTTAGCAAGTAGCAATCCAACGAGAGCTCCAGGTTGTTTTTCTCGTGAGCAGGTGATACAAATCCAGTGAACTATCGGCAAATTCACAATTTGTTGTAGCATAGCAATAAAAAGAATCGAAAATTCAAATTTTTAATAAATCAAAGAATAATAAAATTTTCGCCAATGGGGTACTCTCGTGGGGTCTGTAATTGCTGCCGCGCCATACGAAAACTTCACCAACCTTACAGACGTCATGGAAGTGTTTCGTGTCAATTTTCTTAGTCGAAGTGGCCGTTGGTTGGTAGACGTTGGAAGGAAAAACCACGACCCGACTGCCGACAATTTCGTATTTGATGCCTTCGGGCAGATTCATTCTCTTCACCACTGCCGGCATGCCACCTCCCTTATTTCCCACTCCTGGAAAAGTAACTATTCAGTACAAATGTATCATTGATTCCAGAATGTGTGTATGTATTAATTGTTTTTATCGCCAAATTTTACATTCAGAACCATCTTAAAAACTGTTCAACAAGCTTGCAAGTACATGTCGACACTTTTTCACCTTGACGGTTTGCGCACAGTGTTTGACAGTTTTTGAAGCATTTTGTATACCTCACTTTGTGCTGTGTAAGAATACATTTTTACGATTTGTGAGCCTAGTTGATGTAGTGGTTAGCGTCCGCGCCTCGCAGACTTTTGGACTCGGTCCGAATCTCACATGAGGCCAGTATCTCATACTTTTGGCACGCACTACATCCTATGTTTTAAACGACGCAGGTTGCGAGAGAGAGGCATATATTTTTCAGGAGTACGAAAAAAAACACAGAAATCTTTTTTCATAAATGCGCCGGGGGAAACTACAACCAAAAACGGATCGATAATGTCACAGTCTCATATTGTTTCTCCTATATTCGAAAACTAACAGTTGACTTCGAAGCGAAACATTCTTCAAGCGATTGCAACCGTAAAACTGACGTTGATATTCTCTGGAGTTTCTGACACACAGGGGTTTGATCTGGACGGCGTCGTCGACAGCAATAATTGTTCCCGCCGAAACGTCGTTCAAATCATTTCTCCGCATGAGAATAGCCCGTCCTTCCAAAGTAGGTTTCACGCTCGAAAACGTGAAACCGTCCCACACCTTGTCTGGAACAATTTTATTGTAAATATTGTAGACATTGTATATTGTTACCATTATTTACATTGAATCATTGAATATCATTGACATTTGTGAGAAGAATTTCATGTCTCCATTATCAACTCAAGGTCGTAAAACGAGAACATAAAACGTAAAAAGGTGAACTGGGTTCTTTATATCAATACACTAACGAGTGAAACAATGCATCAACTCATACTGTTCCACTACTACCCCACTTCTACACCCCACTACACTCACACAACACCACTCTACCACACAAACAGAGTGCTACCGAGGGCCAAGTACTACGTGTACTGTTTGCAAAAAGGAAACTCGAAGATGTTCTCGTTAATTCAATTGTAGACGTGTCAAGAGTTCATTCACTTCGTACACGTTTATCCTCTTTCGGAGACCTGACTTAATCGGTGTCTACACAGCACACATTTCCGAACACCGTATACTGTATAGGTCCTGTTCGTCGTCAAGTAATAATATCAACTTCATCTACCATTGTACTTCAGTTCCCTGTTCGTCGAGGCATCAATGTTCGCCACGTGAATTGGATCCGGGTCGTCCATGAGGACTGTAAAGTTCGTATTTAGCGCCTGTTTAGGGTATTTTCAGTCTGTTGCAGATACATAGAGCGAACTATAATCATCGATTGTATGCTATTGAGGAGTTCAAATATCAACATTGGACAACATACGAAGGGACTGAGGCTTGTATATCTAATCTAGCCTACAACCTACTCACAAAAATGCGCTCCGACTGCGTAGTACAAACAGGTTGAGCAGACAAGATAAATTAATAACCAGTTTCTCACTCGATATCCATCTGGCCTCTTCGGGAGACCTAACATTGTGCAACTTGGATCCTCGTTCACAGTGAGATGCGGCCTTTTTGGAAACTGCCCAGGAACCAAGATAGAAACATTTGCCTCTGATCAGCTTGTCGTTGTGGTTCACATCGCAGGTGGTAATCGATTCTGAAAATAGTATTTCACACAATATTTCATACTATTTCTAGCCAATTGGCTAAACACTTTTCTAACCCTCTCTACGAGAGAGTGTGCAGGTCAGACGCGCCGACTGCCTAAACCTGTCTCATTGACCTGCACACTATTTCGCTTTTGGAGATGACCAATCGCGGTAAGTTGACACTAAACGTTGCAAAAATACTTTTCCATAGTTTTTTTCCATACACGTAGGATTGAAAAGGTCTAGGTGAACTGTCAAACAGGCAAAACTGACGCCATTGACATATATAAAGCTACTAGGTAAGCTCGACTACAAAATCTGAACTCACTACCACCATGAAACTCAATTACGGACATTGTTAACCTTAGAAAGCTATATGTAACTAAACTGACGTAAACACGTAAACTGAACAAAACGAAAAAAACGTACGCCATTGACAAATGAAGGTGTGGTCCGACTGTTTTTTGGCCAATTTCACATCAAAGGGCGCCATGTAGAGACAGTCTTTCATCGCTTCTCGGTCGTTTTCCACTTTCCAACTGAATTTCTGCTCGCAGTATTCGTCCTGAAAAGTTGTTTATTGAAAAGGTATAACTCATTTTTTCTAGAGAAACAGTTGGTTTATGGTACATAGAGAATTACTGATTGTGTTGTTCACAGAACTCGTCTCGATAAAATAAGTCAATTGTAGTTTAAACTCGAAAGACCATCCACAATCCACGAATTACGACCGAGAAGAAACGCGATCAAAGAAGCACAGCGAGAGCAACATACAAATATAGGCTTGCGCTATATTGAGAAAATTTGATAGTTTACGGAGAAGTTAAAATGATTTTTGTTATTTGAAATGGTTCCGAAATTAAGGTAAAGTCATAGAAAGGAAAAACTACTGTTTTGAATACGGTTCGATAGTTCAGAAAACATGATTAAAATAATTTAAAGATAAGCGGTGAAAATTAGTGACAGGTATATGATATGAAAGCAATAGTTTGAATTCAACTCCCGCTTCTGAATCACTAAAAGCGAATAACCAACTTTTTGTCTATCAGCGGCACTCAAACCTCCCGGAACATCCAGAGAGATATGATTACAAAATGTCCTCAGACCGGGTTCCCGAATTTCTGAAAAAAACAACATAGATCATTTGATCAATGTATGTGTTATAAAAAAATCATCGCTAACATTTAGTCCCAACTTCTACAATTCAACTTCAAAACAATTCAAATTCAATTTAATCTCAGCTAGGTTTAAAGTAACACATGCATTTCTATCTATAAGCTTCCGAAGTTGAGTTAAAAACGTTGCAACTCAAATATTGAAAAGAAAATTAGTTTAGAAATTTGGGAAATAACTTACCAGCGTAAGTTCGCACCGCTAGAGCGAGAATTACTACGACCATACCCATATTCATCTGAAAAGTAGATATAGAATGTTATTTGTACTTTGATAGATATACACGCAATAATTTATGAATTCTGATAGAGAATCAACGCGCTCATACTAAGGAAACAGCGCGATATGGCAATTATACACAGTATAGGCTGAATTCAAGAACTTTCCAAACAGTTCAACTTGTTTAAACTTTACCACAGAGCATTGAAGTTTGGAGGCTATTTTGTGACAGGGGTGAACAGTGTACATCTGGCTATGACCCACTCGCTAGTAGTTCAATCCCGTCTCATTTCAGTGGTAATTACAAAACTGTGCTGAGATAAGACTACATTGTCACTGCGAGCAGGGTTATAGTTCCGGTCATTCCTACTGAGACTTGGCAGCGTGCCAATGCATTTTCCAGGCTGTTTTTCACCATTTAGGAGTTCACTAACTAACTGAAAATCTCTGTTAGCAAATGTTCAGTTCCATAAGAACACTTAAATAATGAAATTTCTTAGAATACTTACGCGTACTCTGAGAAATAGTCATTCGAAAATCTTGGCACGATGTCAATGGGTCTCAGTGGGAATGAAGCGAACTATAGCTGATAAATGAAATGACTAATCTACGCAAATATTCCCACAACAAAATTTCTGGACGGTAGTGGGTAGTGATCAAACTCTAAACACACAACAAAACTAAACAACAAGTACAGTTCGACTGCTGATTGTAAAATCGAAGCTGATAAGTTGGAGGGACATAATGGGGGTTGTTAAAGTAAAAGAAACCTAGACCTAGGTCGCGCAATCAATTTCGAGTAGTCAATGTGGCTAAAAGGTGGTGTTAAACTGAGATTTTGAAAAAAACTACGGCATGGCCTAGACGTTGAACGGCATCTGAAGGGATCGGGCGGCAAACGGGCGGCAATCGGGCGGCAATCGGGCAACAAGGGAACGTACCATTTCGTCCAACAGGAGAAGAGCGGTGCTGGAAGACAGCCGGAGAGGTAGGAATGATCATATGAAATTGCCGAATGATTTTTATACTCGTAGTATACTGCGTGTGAAACACTAAGTTCACCCAATTTCCTGGAAAGTTGCAGTTTTCCATTGGTAAAATGTCGAATTTCACGTTATTTTGCCAGAATTTGCCCTCGCCGTCTCGCGCTCTTCTGGTGAGACAGCATGCGGAACAAGAAAGGCCTCCACAAAACACGTTAGTCTATTCCTGGAAAGATTTGAACATGTCTCAGAAGTCTCAGAAATTTAAACATGTCAGCAACTTGAATCAGTTTTTGGGAAAATTGTACGATTGCCCCCCTCCCCTTCACCTTAAGTTCCCCTAAGTACAATAAGCCACCTCCCAATACGCTTCCCTATAGAGAGGGGGGTTATTGTAAACGGGAGGTCATTGTAAATGGGGGGGGGGGGGGTAAGTGTACAATGTCGACATTTAACGATCACCCCCCACAGTACAAAATGGAGGGTAAAACCCCGGACCTGTTTAACAATATCAATAACCTACCACTCAATCCAAACCTGCAGTAAAGAAGATGGCTCAAGGGGGTGGGGGACAATTGTACAATATACCATAGTTTTTGATTGGATGAGGAATATAGCTTCGTAGATCCAACATTAGTTTTCTACCAGTTGTATTTTGTTAATAGATATTAGTTCAAAGCAGCATGATACAATTATAACGGTGATCAAACTACCACGTATTCATCAATCTACGGTCATATTTTGAACATGCGAAACTGATTTTCTACCCGTTTCCACTGATTACTTGGAAAACTATAGTCTGTTTCACCCACTCATTGCCCTTTACAGTAATCTGCTGTAGATCGAAATTCGGTATATTGGCCATTTTGGGTTTTCTCCATGTTTTGGTAGTGTCTTCTGGATGTTTATTGTTTATTACTACAAACTCTGAAAGTTCAAGTAATTGTAGTTCGTAGTTTTGGGAACACTTTTTTCGTTCGTCTTGAGAAAGGATGAATCTACATCAACGGTACTTCTTGAATGAAGGTTTAAAATGGAACTCGTTGTAATCTTCAATGAAAATCGTTGGAACATGTCTGTCTGATACTCGAACCAAAGTCAAAAGTTCGTGCGGGATAACATCTTTATGATTTTCACATAGAAATTGAAAATGGAAGTAAACCGAGGTATAGAAGTGGTATCAGATTTTGACACAGGAAACCTTTTTCAATGGTTTCCACAAATTTCTGAACCATTTAAATGAATAGCCAGAAAACAACTGAGAACTAATTGAAACTAAGAGTCGAGTGGTAAAGTGGTTACTGGTCGGCTTTCACTCTACACCATCATTAGGGTTGTTAATCGAGTCGTGAATTTCGTGTTTTTCGAGTTTTCGAAAGGTTGAGTTTTTCGAGTTCGAGTTTTATTTTTAAAAACCCTAATCACCAGGGTTCTCCCCTCATTTGTTGCGGTATCTATGTGGCGAGCTGAAAAAAAGCTTCACCCTCCACGGACATCAACAGTTGATGTCAGAATTTGTTGGTGATTTATTCAGTAGAAATCCTATAGAAATGACTGAATTTGTTGGTATACGTCTAAATGTTTAAAAATTTCACCAAAAAGCAGAAGTACCAAACTGCACACATCCCCCGAGTACCGACTACGTATGCTCGAAGATACCGGCACCTTCATCCCATCCTGCGTCTCTCGCTCTGCTACACTATTTCTTGTCTTATTCATTCCAGCGGGTTGTGAGAGCAGAAAAATAGCGCATGTTTGAAAAGACGCAGGGTGGGATATTGATGCCGGAGACATATGTACTCCGGTTAGCTTAAATCAAGCCTAGCAGGCTTGATTCAGAATTAGCGAACCTTATAAACGAATGAAAACCCATAAAACAAATGAATTCTGAAAATGAATAGAAATAGATCAATTTGTCAGTCTGTACGCTGTCATAGTGAAATTTAGTTTTTCGCCCGTGTCGAGAGAAATTGGAACTGCTTGACTCGTGACTCTCATGAATATTTGGCGTTAGGTCAAATTTCTTGCCAACTGTGGGTGTTAATGGTTTTGAAGAGGTCCCTGGATTTTTAATATGATTTGTTTTTCATTCTCCCATCGGTTTTTTTTTGTGTACTCCACAATTTGATCGACAGATTAATAATAATAATGATTCATTCGAGCATAGAAAGAAAACACATGTTCAAGTGACAGATATCATAAGATGAACTGAGTTTCTATGCCGAATACGGGGCCCTAGGGATAATGTCGACAAAGACATCACCATCTTACAAGGGAGCGTTTAAATACAAACTAATATCAATGATGAATTCAATTGAATAAAATTGTACAATATATATATAAAAAAAACTGAGAGGAAAAACAAAACAAACAAACAAAGTTACATGAGGAATCTAGGAACATCTCCGAAAACATATATACATCCACCGTTCTTAAGAAGTTGCGTAACTGACCTAATGACATGTATTCGTGCGAGTTGCGGGTCAGACAGTTCCATTGTTTCTCTACACGAGCGAAAAACCAATTTTCATTATGATAATATACAGGTTGACGAACTAATCTATTTCTATGCCGAAGATTACGACTGCGCACTAAGGGACACCTGACCAATTCCGATTTACCAGATAACATTTTGTGGGCTTGCAAGATATCAATTCCGATTCTTCTAGAATAACACGATTGAGTGTTTAGAATACTCAATCGATCTTTGTATGAGGAATACTGTAGATTGCATCGAATGCAAACTTTTTTGGTGAACCTACGCAGAGGACTTTCGAGCCTAATAGCTAATTTTGAGTTGGCGGGGGGATTAAAGACTTCTGAACAATACTCAATAATTGGCCTAACATAGATGTTAAATAAAGCAATGTATTTTTGTTCATCAACAAATCTGAAAGCTCGTAGAATATATCCAGCCTTGAGATTAGCTAGCGCAACTTTAGAGTTGATGTGTTTTTCGAACTTTAATTTATCGTCCACGATTACACCTAAATCACGTGTTGAAGTCGTTCCATTAATCAACTCATTTTTTACAACGTAAGATAAACAAGGGTTATTGTCTTGTAGCATACTGTGATCACTACCATAAATCTTGATGTCGTCAGCAAACAAAACATAGTTAACAGACTGAGAGATAGACAAGCACAAATCATTTATAAAAAATAGGAACAATCGAGGGCCACTTAGACTTACTGTACCTTGTAGCACACCTGAGGTAATGCTTAACTTTGTTTTAGATAGGCTGTCACCAACTTTAACAAAACTTGTATGATTTATCAAAAATGATTGATACCAAGCAACTAAATTTGAGTCGAAGCCCAATGCAACTAGTTTCATAATCAGCTTACGGTGAGAAACCATATCAAATGCTTTTCTGGAATCAAAATATAGTACATCGACATAATTACGTGACTTCAAACTCAGCTGCCATTGTGTTATAGATTCTATCAGAGCTAAATTGCAAGATCTCTTTTTCATAAAACCGAACTGGTTCGGAACAATCAAATGTTTGTAGCTAAATCTAACGCGATCAGTTATGATCCTTTCCATGAGTCTACATACTGGAGAGGTCAGAGAAATCGGTCGATAGTTATTAGGGTTCGATAAAGCACCTTTTTTATGTACAGGTACAGTAACGGAAACTTTCCACTGATCAGGAAATTCAGAATTGAGATAACAATGTGAAAATAATATACTAAGAGGGAGAGCTAAAGAAACAGCACATTTCTTGAGTACAAACTGGTCTATACCTTCCAAAGAGAACGATGTCTTATTTGGAAGTTTACAAAGATATGAATAAACAAGTTCAGGTGAAAAACTAATAGGGCAATTAACAGAGCGGCAAGCAGGGAAAATGGGGGGACAATAACTATCAGAGTCATATGGAACAGAGTTATTAACAAACACATTTTTAAAATATTCTACCTTTTCGTCGTCATCGACGGCAAATTCATTACAATTCAATGGATTTGCCAAGGTAGGTATCTCTTTACGTAGTTTCAACCTATTCTTTATATATTGAGATACAGAAAGTTGGTTCGATTCAACATAATTTTCAGTGCGGGATCGTTCAGATTGAATTTGCTTCTTAATTTCGCGATTTATATCTTTGTACTGACTTTTATAGGCAGCACTAGAATGATCAAGACTATAAATATTCCTTTTCTTTGCATATAATCTACGCAGGGCCTTAGAAACATTAGAAGGTTTTCTACCAAATCCAATAACAGGGCAATTTTCGGCAATAAGAGTAGTCAAAATGTAAACAAATTTGTCGTACTTTTGTTGGAAATTGTTACAGTTCTCAAATTCCAAAACCCAATTGACGTTAGCAAGAAATGTATTAATGATCTCATAATTTGCTTTGCGATAATTGAGTATTGGTTTCTTGGGTGAATGCTTAGCACATTGCAAAGCTAGTTCAAAGAACACTGTAGTGTGATCAGAATTGATCAGAGGAGGCCTGGGAGATACATGCGAAATGGCAGTGTCAAGATCAGATACTTAGGCACCGGCGTGAACCGGCCCAACTCCAAATGCGAACCGTCCCAACTCCAGTCAGTGACTAGTCCAGCACCCGTTTATTTTGAGGAGTTGGGCCAGTCGTTTTAGGCGCTCTAGAGTTGGGCCGGTTTGCATTTGGAGTTGGGCCGGTTCATTTTTCGTGGGGTTGGCTGGCCTACAAAAAAATCAATAATGATTTTTGAACTCTGGAACAAAACATAAACCAATAATAAAAATCAAAATTTACTTCGAACCCAATTTTCACCCTTTCATTTCCTTGAGTCATTTTTTACTCTTATATTCCTTAAAGAAGCACGATTATATATGTGGTCCAATCACAATGCTTGTGTCTTTTAAACTGAAATACATTTTTGAATTGCAGTTTAAAGGACCGTTGATACGGAATTGGTTCACATAATCGTCCTGCTTTGAGTCATGTTCAGCTTCGAGTTTCCAAGAAAAATTTGTTCGCTTGTTTCCATTCGTGAGCGCGATATTACCGGCACGAAAATTCTCTCCTTCAGTCCCTCTGTTACGTTCAGAGAACGTGTTTTCGAACTCGTTTTTGTTTAATCGACTCGATTTGTTTAGTTTTGTTCTCTCAATAATCATGGATGTCCGGTGTGTTTCAGAGTTTGAAACAATCTCGACTCGATAGTGTATACATGCGCGCTTTGTCGATTGCATTTTCGAAAAGAAGACAGATCAGTGTCTGCGCTCTGCGCATTTATCATCTACGTCTCCTACACTTAGTTGTCTGGCGCTATATCACGTTTACTCACTCTCTCACACTACTGTCTTACACTATCCGCCTAATGTACAGTCTCTAACGTGCTCTAGAATAGTCAAAGCCACGCATGGAAACACACATTGGGACAATGAAATGAGACCTTCAAAGAATCAGCCCCAGAATCTCTTCCGTGTTCATACCTCTCAACGCTATATTGACGACGGAAACTAAATTAATTCTGAAATGAACCTGGTCCGCATAGAAAAAAATCTTCAGAATCCGAACAACCTCTCAAACAGACAGGATTCTGTCTCGGCTTCTGTTCAATGAAGACAGTATCCTGTTATGAGAGTCATAGAGACCAGTCAGGAACACAGAATATACGAAGGATTTCGACTTGATTGAAATTTCATCCGGCTACACGATCGAAAGATCACCATCAGACGAAGCTAGCTCCTTCATCAACGAGCATTATGTCAGTCATCTCCTCGTTCACTGATTTCAACAACTTGAAATGCTCCCTCTTCAACTCACACCTCCGAACACTCACCTACGCCACCGGAACCTGGGCACTCACAGCGGTCTCTTAACCTCCTCCCCCTCAGAGTAACCCAAGCTGATCTACGACGGTAAATGTTTGAATATAGCAGGTAGTACAACGTGATGCAACAATCAGACACTACATACATATCTGGTGGAGTCTCTGGTGTAATCGTACAAGCGAACTCGAACAAACACTTATGAACCGTCACCTTGTTTGATACCCCAGAGACGTCCGTCGTTCCCTTTCATACGGTGGTACTACTTCCTGGCTCACAGACATAACTTTGCCATGACTCGTGCAGGCTTTTCCCATTTGTTCTTACGTTGCTTTTTTCGTGTGCGAACTCACGCACCGGGTGTTCTTTCTGAATCAAACCGCGCCCATCACTGGCGACCCACACCGATCGCTCAAAGTTCTCCAGGAAAAGGTTCAAACTTTGCCACAAAACAGCACATCATAAGAGGCGTTTCATGGTGTTGGAATCGAAGAAAACCGCGGCGAAGAACTTCAGATGCGTTCATTCAGAGTAATTCGTTTTGCGATTTAGTTCAAACCGTTCACTAGACCAGCTAGCTCGTATGTAGGTTTGAGCTTCGTATGTAGGTTTGAGCGAAGAGGTTCGATTACGTGTTTGGTTGATCGTTCGGGTTGGCAAGGACTTTGTATTCCAGTGAGTTGTGTTGTTCTGTACCATTAATCAACAAGATAACTTAATCGCAAGATCAGTAGTCAGACCTACAGTAGTTATTCACTGTAAACTCGGAACCTGGATCAAACACTTTTCAAAAAAGTCCCAAAGTTGAAACATGATATGTTTTCTGAAACGACTCTGTGCCGTTTCTTTACTTTACTCAACGACTCGCTAATGCTGTGCATGCACCCACTGTTCACCGCGTGAGACACATTCATTAAGGCGACTGTTTCGTTACGCTTATATCTCCTTTGAAGTAATATATGCCCCTGGCGTCTTTTAGCAAATCATTGAATTTCTATGATTCCTGGACTTTTTGAGGTGGCAGTTCACAACGATGGCGTTGTCGTCACTGGCCGCACCATCACAAGAATACAAGTCATTTGGACGCACTATCCAAGAGGATCCTCAACTTCGGTCACCTGCCTCGGCAACAACATCATCTCATGAGTGCCACCCTGCTCCCAACATAACTGAGTTATTCCTTGCTGAGTTTTGCTCGTTTCCAGAACTCATAAACAACTGCAGAGGGGTCGTGCCCGAGCTACGTGCACCACTGTACGCTCTACTCATAAAAAACACTCTTCAACTAGTCAAGCAAACGCCCAGCTCTCCGCGAAAGCTCAAGCACATCTTGATTTGGATCTACTGTTAACACACTACGATCCCATTCAAAACTTCATCATGTCGCGGTTGATGCTTCTGATCACCGGATAGGCTCTCTTGTCTTGCATCGCTCCGAAGTATGAAAGAACGCAAAAATATTCTCCACACAAGGTGGTCTTTCACAGATGCCTAGAAAACTACGATCAACCCGAGAGAGAAAAGTGAAGAAAAATAAAACTTTTCATCGCCACATTTAGGCAGGCGGCTCTCATTTCGTTTGTCGTGGCGTGCGGTCTGTTCGCATTTGCCTCCCATCGAGTTGATTTGAGTCTCACGAGCCGAGCTGGATTTGGGGACCATGGTTTCAAACTCTCCACCAGACTACCTCAGTCTCTGCTCTCTCAACTGTCGTGGATCGGACCAAGTGGCCAAAATGCAACTCACGCTCAGTGAACTGGAGAAGATTTGATGGGACATACTTGCTCTACAAGAAGTCAGAAGAAAGGATACTGTGGTGGAAACACAGCCATCCGGTGACGTTTTATACTGTTACGCACATAACAGTATCCACGGTACAGGTTTTCTCGTTTACCGCAGCCTCACTTTGATATTCATCGGATACTATGCGGTCAACTCTCGTTTATCGGAGGAACAAAAAGAAAGCAACTCAGCCAGAAAAGATTCGTTTTGTGAACCGGGCCCTGTTCGATTTCGAAATGTCGTTTGTCGGTAGCACAGATGTGAGAGCTCTCTACACGAATGGTCTTCCTGAACATATCAGTCGTTGTCTCCGAACAGCCTACCAAGTTGCCACATCACAAATGACGCCAGAGCCTTTCATATCTCAATGAACACTGGATTTGATGTTTCGCATACATTCTGCAGTCGAACAATACTCCCTTTAGTCGGGTTCAATTCACTATGACCAGTAAAGCGGCCAGATTCAGTCGCAATGAAGACATTCGTCGAAGACACGAATCTCGTCTCAAACACGCATTCGACCAAGGAACCAGTCTCAAAACTGTTTGAATGATGGGAAATGCAGCTGAAAAAAACTTGTGAATTTTAAAGACGTCGACGGCAATCTGGACAACTATTCTGTGGCCATTTCCAAAACTCCATATCCAATTCCATATCCAATTACCGACCCATTACTCTTTCCAACACAATGTACGAACTGCTTTCTCATTGCACTTCGAACCGAATGGAGCCGCTCATGAAAGATCAAATGTCCGAAAAAGAGATGAGTTTCCGAAAACAGTAGGGTACCGCCGACAACATCCACATCGTTCTTCAAGTGATAGAAAAATATTGACTACCACTGTTTCTGTGTGCAGTCGACTTGGCGAAAGCCTTTGAAAGTGTCGAACACATTTCCATCTGGACGTCGCTTGAAAAGATCGGTGCTCATCCTCAACTGGTCCAGTCCTTCAGCATATTAACACTTTAGCTGTCAGTACAATTGAGGTCAATGGAACAAAGTTAGAGGTCGATATCGAATGAGGAGTTCGTCAAAGAGATGTGATTCTATTCTATCCACGAATGAATCTATTCTATTCTATTCTATTCTATTCTTTAATCGCATCACGAACGGAACCGGAAGAAAACATGATAGTCGCCCAGATTGAAAAAAAACGCTGCCGTTTTTACCTCCAGAACCCTGGATGATCTATCAGCCAGCGCTGACGGCATTGCAGATGCCAAGCTAGACGAGCAGATACCACAAACTCATTACGCTAACTAAATCTGGACCATGATTGAATAGAGGTCAATAACGTGTTGCTCGTTGAGCGTTCTTTTCTCAGTCACTCACGATTCATCATGACTGTATTTTTCGCATCTTGATGCGTTATCCCGATCATTCCACCAAAATGGTTCTGTAGTCCCAACACAAAATACATTCAGGGATGTTCGCTCAAAACCAGGTTCAACTAACAAACATCGACGTAGATATCGCCAATGCTAGTTCTAGCAAGAAGCTGCCGAAATAGTTGAAACCTGACCGACATACGCTCTGCGTGTGGCCAGTTAGGTACTCAAATTGCGCAGTTACGTTCACATTGACCACGCCGAACTCCTTACCGGTTGTATGTACTCATTTTTTACTTCAAGTAACCAAAAGTCATCGAGCTGTCATTCTGTACAACTACTGTCGAGTTCGCTGAACCACGACGCCTGTTTGCTCATTTGCCTTCACGCATAGTTTCGTTCCGGGCAAGAATATATGGTTCACAGCAACCAATATATGAGACCACTGTTGGAAGCATGGATTCAGCACACTGATTACCGATCTCCCCTTCACAGTCAAATTATTAGGCCGAACATTTCGAGGACACCTCCGAGCGTGCTTTACACGAGCTCGAGGTCCTTGCGAATGTTTTATTTCATATCGCGGCAGACTATTTCCAGCAAAACTTCCTTGTTTTTGGACTCATTCAAATTAGAAGATGTAACAACAATTCAACCAACGAAATCGTGCAAAATTCAAGGAACTTCGATTGATACCCAAAGAAAGTCTCCAGCTCGCGTACAACTACGTATCGAACCCGCCATTCACGGAATCATTCTTTCTTAGTGGTGAAACATAAAGACGTCTAATCAACCTAGCATACGCTCGACATTGTATAGCCGCTACCAACAAACAACAGATATTCGATTTTTTGCTTCTGTTTCGCTTCCGCTGCTTCACTCCACCGCAAATGGCAAACTTTCCGGAGACAGGACTGATTTGTCTTCTACAGTCTAAGACGTGAACCATCTCAATATCCATCTCAGGAGAGGGATAGGAAGTGTTGCTGCGCTAATGATGTGTTACCACGTCACATTCATAATGTGTACATGTTGTTACGTTATGATCATTTGTACTGGAACCACCAGAAGCCTTTAGAATGTTCTGTTTATTCCTATACGGGTCCGATGAGTTCACTGTTTTCTTTCGATTGTTCCTTGAACAGGAGAAATTCTCCTAATACCGTACAAAACTGCCTGAGCTACGTCAAAACGCGGTTATGCCGTACGTCGCAGGGAAGCGAAACGTACATTGATCGAGACGGTTCCACGGTTAACGGACAAGTATCAGCTTACGTTCGTATTCAAGTCGAGAATCACGCGGATTCACAAATGATCGTGCACGTGAAGAGAAGGGGCACAGAAAAATATGATTTCGCGCAACATTGAAAGCACACTCATCAAAAATGTCGAACGTCAAAAAACGTGGGAGCCCAAGTGAAACTAGAAACTCGACTCAACGTGTCTATCATCACATAAGATTTTTGTCTCTCGAATGAGTCATTCGAGAACTTCTCACATTCGGAACTCGATTTTCTCAAAACATAAACTCAAAATGTTACACTGGACCTTTTTTCTGTGGTTCAAACACTGAAAACGATCTCAAAAACTTGGAACCTAGAGAAGGGTGGGCATTCGTAGAGAAATAGAACTGCGTTTCCCCAGATTTGAACAACTGCTTCAAAACCCCATGAGTTCTGTACTTTTTCGGAAACCTAAACACTCACGTTTTGAACATGTTTGTGCTATCTTAACGAAAATGCGAGGTACCAGGAATGATTCATTCAAAATTAAAAGTCAATGAATGAATGTCATTTGAGAGTAGAAGGCAATAATTCACTTTTACTCTGGATTTGAAAGAAAAACATCCTATTTTTTCGGAAACTTCATTTTTGATACCTACTGTACTCAATGATAATGACTTTTTTTGGTTGCCAAATGCGACGTGAATAGATTTTAGATGATTAGAGGTTATTGATTACAGAAAAACCAGCGGCAAACATTGTTTAATGCAGGTTTTTACAATAGAATGAAGACGATGTTTAGAGCGTCATTTCTTGTTTGTTGTCAAAAATGACATCGCTGGCTTTTTAGGCAATCGATAGGGTTGCCACAACGTACGCGAACCGTCCCAACTCCACAGCTCTGGAATTTGAACCGGCCCAACTCCACAGTTTAATCAATAAGGTGTTGGGCCAGTCGTTTTTAGACGATGTGGAGTTGGGCCGGTTCACGCCGGTGCCTGAGAGAACCAAATCAAGAGTGTTAGAATTCCCTTGAACAGAAGTGCGAGTGGGAAAATCAACAAATTGTTGGAAACCAAAGTCGATAGCAAGGTCAAAAATCATACGTTGGGATTGCGAGCTAGGGCTATTTAGAGAAACCCAATCAATTTGTGGGCAGTTGAAATCACCGAGAATTATATTATTAGTTTCTAAAACATTATTTCTGATGACATCACATAGTGATTTGGTTTGAGCAACAGAAGTGTCTGGAGGTCGGTAAACAAGAAACAAACGATACTTGTTATGATGTGAAATAAGATCAAAACAAACTATTTCACATTTGTGATTTCGATAATTGAGTTCGATTCCTAAATCTATTTCTTGAAACTTTATATGTGATCTAATGAAAGCAATAACACCCCCGCCACAACTTTTTTGAGCGTCAAAAACACGATCAAAGCGAACAAATTTGTAGTTTGGACTATAGAGAAACTTGTCAGGTGTTTTGTCAGCAGACAAAAATGTCTCGGTCAACAAGCAAATATCGATATTTTCAGCGCACAGATAACCGAACAAATGGCTAATTCTCACAACAGTAGAGATCGATCGAATATTCGACAAAATACAGCGCATAGGAAGAACATGAACATTGGAAGTAGAAGTAACATTTTGAGAGGGTGAACTAAAGGACCTAGTTCTAAAACGCTCCCTTTTATCCTACTGAGGATGGTTACGGGGGGTGAATGGGCGACGGAATTTGGGATCAACTTCGGCTAAACCAAGATCACGTACGTACCAGCGAGTCTGTCCTTCGGCTGCATTCATGGAGTAGGCTTCCTTTCGCATCAGATAGAGAAGTTGTAGTTCAGGTGGACTCAGATCCCGTCTTGCACTCGGGAGAGGACCACCCTGCAACTGAGAACTGTAGTTAACGTTGATCAGTGATTTTCGGAAAACACGTATGAATTCGTTTCTGGTATCCTGGTTTTCGAATTTGACCTTGATAGGTCGGCTTCTGACGTCAGATTATGAATTAACGCTTCCCTGTACGATGGTGATTGTTTCTGTCAACATCACCCCTAGGGTCCCGTACTTGTCATGAAATATCTGTTTGAATGAATGAATTTATTACGCAAGTGAAGCGTGTGATAAAAAACAATGGTAAAGATGCAAACAAATTTGAACATGTAAAACAGTACGAATGGAACACGAAGAGATATAACGAAGGGATATACTATACGAAAACATATGTACCATACGGTACATAAATGAATGGAATAGTAAAAGTTACGGTGTAGGCAGTCAGTAAATACAGTACAGATCCATTTCTATAATTCGCCTGCTTGGTATGTATGTCTGAAACCTAAATCGTGCACTTTTAGTCGAAAAAGAGAGAAGCAAATGAAGCAAATGCACTTTTTGTTGAAAACTGAGAAAAGCCGTGAGCGAACGTGAGCTGGATGCATTTCATTTCTCATTGGCAGTAATGTGGAAAGGGTGGATCATATTTTTTCAGAGAAAACCCTAGCGTATAGTAGATAGAACCTTTGCCTCTATGTTAAGAGAAACTCACGCGACCTAAGTTAAGGGGAACTTCCGCACCCTATGATAAAGGAAACTGCCGCGCCCTATAGTAAAGGAAACTCCCGCGCCCTATTTCAGCGAAACGCGCTCTATGTTAAGGGAAACTCCCGCGCCATAAGTTAAGGGGGACTCATGAGTTAGGGGAACTCCCGCGCCCTATATTAGAAAGAACTTTTGCGCTCTATGTTAAGGGAAACTCCCGCGCTCTATGTTAAGGGAAACTCCCGAGCCCGAAGTTCGGGGGAACTTCCGCGCCCTATGGTAAAGGTAAAGGAAACTCCCGCGCCCTATTTAGGCGAGACGCGCTCTATGTTAGGGAGAAGTTTCGCGTTCTATGTTAGGGAGAAGTTTCGCGCTCTATGGTAAGGAAGAAATTCCGCGCTCTATGTTAGGGAGAAGTTTCGCGTTCTATGGTAGGGAGAAGTTTCGCGCTCTATGTTAGGGAGAATTTTCGCGCTCTTAAGGAGAAGTTTCGCGCTATATGTTAGGGAGAAGTTTCGCGTTCTATCGTAAGGAAGAAATTCCGCGCTCTATGTTAGGGAGAATTTTCGCGCTCTATGTTAGGAAGAAATTTCACGCTCTATGGTAAGAAGAGATTTCGCGCTCTATGTTAGGGAGAAGTTTCGCGTTCTATGTTAGGGAGAAGTTTCGCGCTCTACGGCAAGGAAGAAATTCCGCGCTCTATGTTAGGGAGAAGTTTCGCGCTCTATGGTAAGAAGAGATTTCGCGTTCTATGTTAGGGAGAAGTTTCGCGCTCTATGGTAAGGAAGAAATTTCGCGCTCTATGTTAGGGAGAAGTTTCGCGCTCTATGATAAGGAGAGTACTCGCGCTCTATGTTAGAGAGAGAGAGAGAGAGAGAGAAAGAGAGAGAAATCGCGCCCTATGTTAGAGAGAGCGCGCTCTATGTTAGGGGGGATCTCCCGCGCCCTATGTTAGAGAAAGGACTCACGTTCTATGTTAGGGGGATTACCGCGCCCTATGTTAGAGAGAGGACTCGCGCTCTATGTTAGAGAGAGAGAGAGAGAGAGAGAGAGAGAGAGAGAGAGAGAGAGAGAGAGAGAGAGAGAGAGAGAGAGAGAGAGAGAGAGAGAGAGAGAGAGAGAGAGAGAGAGAGGTCTCGCGCTCTATGTTAGGGGGGATTTCCCGCGCCCTATGTTGGAGAGAGGACTCACGTTCTATGTTAGGGGATCTCCCACGCCCTATGTTAGAGAGAGGACTCGCGCTCTATGTTAGAGAGAGAGAGAGAAATCGCGCCCTATGTTAGAGACAGGTCTCGCGCTCGATGTTAAAAATATGACTCGCGTTCTGGAGAGGTCTCGCACCGTATATTAGTGAGAGGTCTCGCAATCAAGGACACCTTCTGTGCTCTATGTTAAGGAGAGCTTTCGCAGTCCATTTCAGAAAAAAATAGGGCCAGGAAGCTCTCGCCAGCCCGGAATAAAAACAAGGGAGGCGGAGGCGGCTTTAGCCGCCGGCGACCTACCTTGTCCATTTCTATAATTCGCCTGCTTGGTATGTATGTCTGAAACCTAAATCGTGCACTTTTAGTCGAAAAATGGTGAGGAAACTGAGGCAAGCTGGGTGAGGCAAATGGCGTGAGCAAACGTGTGATTTCATTTTTCCCAACCGGCTGTTGCCGGGATTTGGCAATAGAAAATTTCTCAAACAGGATATACGAGTTATATTAAGTTATATTATCTTAATTAATTTATAATTTATATTAATAATTATATTATAAGTTATCCCTTTCTATAATTCGCCTATTTGGTTTGTTTGTGTGAAACCTTTTTGCTGCACTTTTAGTCGAAAAATGGTGAGGAAACTGAGGCAAGCTGGGTGAGGCAAATGGCGTGAGCAAACGTGTGATTTCATTTTTCCCAACCGGCTGTTGCCGGGATTTGGCAATAGAAAATTTCTCAAACAGGATATACGAGTTATATTAAGTTATATTATCTTAATTAATTTATAATTTATATTAATAATTATATTATAAGTTATATTGAGTTATATTATCTTAAGGGAAACTCCCGCGCTCTATGTAAAGAAGGAATTCCGCGCTCTATGCTAAGGGAAACTCCCGCGCCCTATGTTAGGAAGTAATTTCGCGCCCTATGTTAAGGGAAACTCCCGCGCTCTATGTACGGAAGGAATTTCGCGCTCTATGTTAAGGGAAACTCCCGCACCCTATGTTAAGAAGGATTTCCGCGCCCTATGTTAAGGGAAACTCCCGCGCTCTATGTACGGAAGGAATTTCGCGCTCTATGTTAAGGGAAACTCCCGCACCCTATGTTAAGAAGGATTTCCGCGCTCTATGTTAAGGGAAACTCCCGCGCCCTAGGAAGGAATTCCGCGCTCTATGTTAAGGGAAACTCCCGCGCCCTATGTTAAGAAGGATTTCCGCGCTCTATGTTAAGGGAAACTCCCGCGCCCTATGTTAAGAAGGATTTCCGCGCTCCATGTTAAGGGCTACTCACGCGTCCTATGTTAGGGAGCAGTTCCGCGCTCAATGTTGAGAACTTCCGCGATCTATGTTCGGAAAAAGAGAGCCAGGAAGCTCCCGCCAACCTAGGCTCAAACAAGGGAGGAGGAGGCGGCTTTAGCCGCCGGCGCCCTCCCTTGTCTCACAATATTATGATGATACTATTCGTTTTAACCCTGCAACTAAAAATGGCAACTTCTTCTTTTTGGTCAGTTTCAAGTATTTTGAACCTGCTCACAAGGAGAAAAACTGCTGACGCAGTTTTGTTTTTGGTATAGGAAAACTCAGTTTAGTGTTCGCTTGTTCTAGAGTTCGATAAAGTATAAAAATTACACGGTTTCAAACCTATCTGACCAGTAAAGATTTTGTGCACCATGACCAAATCAAATGTATCTCTACGACTAATCAGAGGTTTCAGACCAAGTATTCTATTTCTCACTTGGCGCTGTAGCAATCCCTCGCTACAGCGCCAGATGAAGGTACTTTACAATAAGTGTAGCCATCTTTCCTCATAAAAAACTTTTTTTAGTGAAGTCGTTTTGCACAGATTCTAGAGTGGTTAACCAATTCAGAAAAACCAATTCAATTCCAATTCCAACCAATTCTCAAAAAATATCCGAATTTCAATTCCAATTCTTTTCCGGCGCCAAAAAACCAATTCAATTCAATTCAATTCCGACCAATTCAGACCAATTCTCAAAAAAATCAACTCCAATTTCAATTCTAGATGCAGTTTTTTGTCAATTCGGTTTGTCGCGCTCCGCACGATGTTCTATATTTGAGCCAGCCCGCGGGACATGGCGCGTTTAGCGTGTCGCTTTCGCTGACGTATTTCACGCGTTTCGAAAGTGGCGCAGCTTTCAGTACTGATCCTAAAAATCAGTCGTCTCGTTCATCCGCTCTGTTATGTGAGCCCTTTTCCATTTGATGTATTTGAAACAAATTGATGTAAGTGATATTTGAGATGATTCCGTATATTTGAGTCATATTAAAACTACCTCTAGTCAATTAGGATTGTATTTTATTATTATGTGTATATATATGATATATGAACTAATTATTTAACACATGTGTTTGTTACAATTCATATAAACTAGAGTACACACGGTATAACGAATCGGAGAATCTTCTTGGCATACCTTGCTCTCCACTAGGGTTATGAACTTTGATTAGTTGTTGGTTGAAACACGCTCGCCCTTGTTAATGCCACCTTTAAATACCACTGAACCACCGTTTGCTTATGTGTTACCCCACAAAGAGGTGCACCTAATTCTATATTTCTTTTATAACCTAAAAACAAACCAAAAAGGCATTAGCTCGGCGCGAAATGGTGCATCGGCTAATGGTGAAATAGTCTATTGCCTAAATTGACTAAATTGACTTGTATTTGATTTATGTACTCCGATTTAATCGACTCTGACGAATTCTTATGGAAATTTTAATTTTTATGATGCAATTTACGATTTGATTGAGATGAGCTCCATTGCTAAATTCCTGCTGCATTGCTAATTTGAATATTTTCGAATTTGACAGAACCGAACATAATTTTACAAAATTTTAGTTTTTAATTTAAATTTGATGCTTTATTCATTATTCCAGGATCTCTCTACGTATTACTATACTTGATCGAACTGATTATGCCATGACAGGATATATTAATATAATTGAGCTGTTTCAGAGTAAATATTCCAAAATGAAGTGTCTACGGGTCAAAGCCCGGCCGACCACACTGAGGAAACATACAGGAGTTCAACAAGGAGATTAAAGTGAAAGTGAGTATTCAAACTGAATGATATTTATATTAGTTGAATTAGAGAATTTACTGGAAAACTAGCAAGTTATTTCTGGTTCTCCACGTAAACTCGACCAGATTTGATGTTTTCGCCAGTTAACGGAGTGGATTTTGACTACAAAATCAATGTATGATGAATTAAAATCTTTGAAAGGATGCGGACCTCTAATAGAATTTAATTTGATGCGAGATGCGACAGTGAGACAGTGAATGTAGGTTCTAAGTTATGGTAAATGAGCCTCTTCTTGTAAATCGAATTTCATCAGTGGCAGTCTGAAGTAATTAAAGTTTATTTATCACTTGAAAATTTATACCTCCGGCTAAATCTTGACGACTCCAAGGAAGTATCGATCGATCAATTAATTTGAAAACATCCACTCAATATACTGTCCAGAATGACTGTCTGCTCGGCCGTATCGTTAGAGGGAAGCTGGCACTCGTCAAGTGAGCGTGACTCGGCTCGAAAGAAGAAGTCACAGAAGGTCACAAGCTCACAAGAGAGCCCTATGGAAATCAGAGCGGGAGGCAAGGCTTAAGGTTAGTTTTATAGTTGATTTACAGGTTTTTCTGGTATTCATTTTAATTTGATGCCTTTCCATGTCGAAATTGAAGTGAAATATAAAAATACGATTATGACGTCACATAAATGATTCAAAGGAAGATTAACACATAGTTTTTATTTAAGCATACTTATTTAATATAGTTAATTAATTTATCAGTGATAGGTGCATTTTATATATGTGCTACCTGCTACCATGTATTTAAAATTGACGGTTTTGCTGAAGTACGGGGGAACCTATGCCCAAATTTTTATCTGAGATAGATGTTTGATAAAAGCAGTTGACCGACAGACCGACTATAATTTGGTTCAATTGACACTGCAATAATTAACCTGAAGTTTGTTCGTTATCTACTTGACACGTTCTACCAACATGAGTCGAACGTTTATTAACCGGGTAACCTATGCCCAAAATTTGAATTAGTGAAATTTAATTGTTTCATCCATTTGAAGTTGATTTACTACTTTAAATCATCATGATTAAGCGTTGGCGTACTACTACCCATTGCATGGAGTAGTTCACTTGATCAGAAACAATCTGTTGTATGGGTGGAATATTTAACCAATAACGGGGTAACCTATGCCCAAATTTTCATTTGATTCAAGATAGATTATAGATACTTGATGTAAGCAGTTGGCCAAATGATAGTTCAAATTTGATTTATTTAAAGCTACGTTGGATCTACTAGTAATTGGTTCGTTATCCACTTGGACTTTCGAGCAGGAGTTTTTCGAAATTATTTGAAGAATAACAGGGTAATCCATGCCCAAATTTTGATTTGACAGAAATACGCATTGCTGGTATTCTGGTAAGGTTCTTGTTCATTAATAATATACTACGGGGTATATATAATACTACTTGAATTGAAACCAATTGATATCATCCTGTTCAATTCAAAGTCTAGGAGTTATCTAAACTACAACTATCATGGACAAGCGGTCCGTGAGTGGAAGTAAACATGAGAATTGATCCGAGTAACCTGCAATGATAATTTAAAATGTGAAAGCATCCTGATATTATTCCAGATGAAGACCAGTAGTATCAAGTGATGTCTGCCGAACGAAAGATGGAGCTTGGTCCATGGATATCGACAAGAGGTAATTCTTTATTTAATCTCTTCAATTGATAGTTCTTCTAATTTAACTCATTTGATCGTGCACTCTTGTGTGAACAGAGTGTGTGTGCGCAATAGTGAGATCTGTCTGGACTTGTAATGTGGCAGGTTATAGCAAAGACGTGATTTTTCTATGGCCACACACACCTGTCTATGCAATTAAATACGATCAAAGGGGAAAATGAATAATTTAAATTTGAACCTTTTAATACAATAGGTACACGGTATCTAGTATGATACAGACTCGAGTTCATTTCAATTGAGATTCATTATAGAGACAAGGTTGAACATATACAATTGATCAGATGTTTCAAAAGTGAATAAATTACGGAACAAATTTAAATAAGGAACATAGGATAGCAATTAATAATTGACCTACGATGATTGATTGGTCATTAGTGAATTTAATCGTGGAGACCTACTGACCAGGAGCATGAATTGGTCCGTTTAAGGACGGTAATACGTAACACAAATGATTATTATTTTGTACTTGTTATAAGATGTAACACATTTGAAATGCACGGAAGTCTGGGTAATAAAAAGTGGAAGTTAATATGATAAAGCCTTAGTTGAAAATCAATCTATCGTTCTAGTTTCAATACTTCGACGCTGTCTAAATGTGAGGAATGGGAAACACTTCGCACTTAAAATTAATTTTCAAAGCTGTACTTACTTAAAAGGGAATTAGATAGTTGGTCTGTTCTCGTGTATTTAATTTGTTGTGACTTAGTGCTCATTGTATGAGCCTTGTGCATGATCTATAGATCATTTGCACCATCAGTGGATATTCGATTTAACTAAATTGATCGGAGGAATCAGGAGGAATAACTTGATAAATCCAAAGTGAAACCTCTTAAAGGTTTCATCTATTAATTTGTCGTACCGTCTGCCTTTATAAAGTGATAGCACTAGTAGCCTGCCGTCACATTTTACTACATCATCTATTGCGTGTTCTACGTGAGAAGTTGATAGAATCCGACCGGGTTCATCTGTATGAAGGAGATGGGTACCCTTCATGAGCTACAGCAACAACGAACGAGGACTCCAACACCTTCTTCGGCCCAGGCGTCAACTGCGACGAGTTGTTTTTATTTTCGCCAGACGTCGATAGGAAACCACGAGGGGTCTACTACGATAGTTTAGTCGGTCCACTGGTCTGAGAATGATACCGACGGGTACTTCTATGCTACGATTTAAAAAATGGGTTACTTTATTATCGGAAACATTGATAAGTATCTGTTGTCCTGATATTATAGAGTTGAACTCGCCAGTTAAACAGCATAAAACCATTTTAATATTATAACCAGTTAACAGAGTGAAAGGCACTTAACAGATGTGTTTTTTTGTGTTATTGTACAGTTGAATCCTCCAGTTGAACCCAGTTAAACAGAAGAAAAGTCAGTATAATGCAATAACGCCTTCATATAGTTATTGTGATAGTTGTTTATCCATTGATTTGAATTCTTAGTTTTCATCAGTTAGTCGAGTCCAGGAGAAAGCCTGGTAGACGCTGTTCACTTTCCCGATTGCCTTGAAGCAGGAAGTGTTGTGATTGAAATTAGTTCATTCGACAGATATTTTTTGAGAATACTTGACGCCGAAGCCATACTACACGAAGCTGTACGCAATTATCAATCTATTTTTCAAAAATTGATTTCAAATTTGAACTATCGAGCAGCAATCTGAGGATTTTGCATGTATGACAGATTGCTTGAAATGAAATAACCGAAACAGCAAGATGATTTTGTAGTCGACATCATGCCAATGTTAAAGTCTACTGATCTTAATTTAAAGCATCCAAGTTGTCAAAACAATTCAATTGAGGGAGCATTTGATATTTGATGTATTTTACAGGAAAGGGAACGGCTTCATTCCCTTCGACATGATCTGCCAGCCAGATTCCTTCTCCACAACGGCCACGACTCGTCTACTTCAAGAAGGCACACATGTATGATTTGTTTTATGTACAGTTGTATATTTATTGTTTTGTGACTTAGAGGTAGTAATTGAGATGTGAGATAGGTTCGTGTGTCGTGGGAGGTCCGCCCGGCGGGTTCATTACTTGAAAGAGGGGAGTGTCGCGCTCCGCACGATGTTCTATATTTGAGCCAGCCCGCGGGACATGGCGCGTTTAGCGTGTCGCTTTCGCTGACGTATTTCACGCGTTTCGAAAGTGGCGCAGCTTTCAGTACTGATCCTAAAAATCAGTCGTCTCGTTCATCCGCTCTGTTATGTGAGCCCTTTTCCATTTGATGTATTTGAAACAAATTGATGTAAGTGATATTTGAGATGATTCCGTATATTTGAGTCATATTAAAACTACCTCTAGTCAATTAGGATTGTATTTTATTATTATGTGTATATATATGATATATGAACTAATTATTTAACACATGTGTTTGTTACAATTCATATAAACTAGAGTACACACGGTATAACGAATCGGAGAATCTTCTTGGCATACCTTGCTCTCCACTAGGGTTATGAACTTTGATTAGTTGTTGGTTGAAACACGCTCGCCCTTGTTAATGCCACCTTTAAATACCACTGAACCACCGTTTGCTTATGTGTTACCCCACAAAGAGGTGCACCTAATTCTATATTTCTTTTATAACCTAAAAACAAACCAAAAAGGCATTAGCTCGGCGCGAAACGGTTCATAAAACAGTTTTTTATGTTTATTAACACTACTACCGCCTTGAGATTGGATAGAACTCAGCAGAAAACAAACAATTTTCCCACGCTGTAAAAATCAATTCCAAAACCAATTCCAAATATTATTGCTGATATTCAAAAAACAAATTCAATTCAATTCTAATTTTTCTGGATTTCAGAAAAAAACAATTCAATTCAATTCTAAGGAATTGGTTTTACACAAAAACCAATTCAATTCAATTCTTTGGAATTGGTTGTTCAAAAAAAAACCAATTCAATTCAATTCTTTGGAATTGGTTTTCAATTCTTTTCAATTCCAATTCCAATTCAATTCAATTCCTCAACCACTCTAACAGATTCTAGTGCTTTTACAGCACCCTTATCTGAATTAAATACAGTGCATCCGCTCTTGACAACAGGGCAAACGTAAGTCTTATATAGTTTAACAAGCACGTCTTGTTTTTTGACTTTCAACGATTTGAATATATTGAAAGTTTTTTCTCTTCGCAAGCCTGCTTATTCTCTTACAATGGTCCGCCAAGTTCAACAATTCACTGACAATAAATCCTAAATCACGCATAGTACTGACTTTCTCAATATCAGAACAAGTTATGACGTAATCTCTTTTCGGATTGTTTTCACCGATGTGCATCATTTTGATTTTATCTACTGCTAAAGGTAACTGCCAGTCTTGTGACCAGTGGTACATATTGTTTATGGCAGTCTGGAGTGATCTGTAGTTTGATCTGATGGAAAACTCGGATAAATTTTTGTGTCATCTGCAAAGACTTGACACTTCACTGCACCGACAGACAGCATGTTCGGGACTTCACAGGTATTATGCTGAAGAGGACTGGAGAAAGAACACCCCCCCCCCCCCCCCTGAGGTACTCCACTAGTTATTTTGTCAACTTCGGATTTTGATCTTCCAATATTAACTTGAAATGTTCTCTCAGACAAGAAACATGTTATCCAATTGACAATGGAAGTATGGAAACCGAGAGTTTTCAATCTATGCAATAGTTTCACCTGAGAAACTCGATCGAAGGCTTTAGAGAAATCAAAGTATACTACATCGGTACAGTTACTTTTATCGATTGCTAAAGACCAGTCATTTACGCATTCTAGCATTTGAGTTTCAACTGATTTACCTGCACGAAAACCGTGTTGTTGCTCAGGAATTATGTTATTTCGTTCTAAATGCCTAACAACATGTTTCTTTAGTAGCTTCTCAAAAGCTCGTGGTTTACATCTACTTGTGTTTTTTTATTGTTCATGTGTTTTATTTATACTCGAATTTCGCAGTGAAACCAGACAAAACATCGTTTAACTCGATTTTACGCCTCAACTGTTTTCACGAGTGTGTATATATATAAACATCAGTTTAAATAATTGAAACTTTGTTTACTATTTTATAGAACGTTATGTAACCTTTAATTTTACGTTAAAATTATCAAATGAGCAGAAATCAACGAAAAGTCAGTTTTTCTCCAACAGAAAACCCGTAAATTTGTTGAAGTTCTCTGTCAGTACTAATTTTGACTGATTAGCATAATAGTCAGACACATGTGGCACGTGTAACATGTTCACGCAAACCAAGACGCACCTTATCAACAGCTTACAACTATTTGATACCGGCTCTCTATTATGTATAAATTATTATACACTACTTGTTTTAGACTATAATTCTATTTATTGAAGTTGGTCAGAAAGGATGGTTGAATATCAGTGTCTTTAGTTTAGGCAATCATGTTGAAATGGCCGGCTGCTTGTGGGCGCCGCGCCACCTATCACAGCTGAGTTCAATACCCAGCTTGTGCATCAATTTTGATTATAATGGTTGCTGTTGGAAACTTTCCAACACAATTTACTAAAGCCCACTAAAGTGCCTTCATCCAACCCTTTAAACAAACTTTCAAGAAACTTTTAACGGAAATTTTCCAATGGTGTACTGCTAATTGGCCGTTGGCCGCCAATAATGAAGCTTTTCTCGTGTAAACGCGTTAGATTCATGCATTTAAAACTGGAAAACGCGTTTTCCAACCCGCTAAAACCTGTGAAATTACAGGCTATAAAAAGGCTCAGTCATCTTCTACTTCTTCCATTTTGCCTATCGTTTTTTTGACTCGGAATTGCTCCTCAGTCTGCCCCATCGCCGCCGAGGGAGGAGATCAACCCCTAGTGTGCTGTCAAGGTATACCCTATTTCATTTGTACGTACAGAACTACAGTATACCGTATGGCCTTATTCAAGCAATGTGAGTACGCAGTGGTTTGCTTTTTTCTGGCATTCAAAGTTTACCTTTCCCATTCGTAAGTAAAGAACTACATTTTATCGTTGCATCTAGTTGAGTTCAGTCGAGTTTACTTTTGTCGAGTTTGCATTTTTGTAAATTTGCGGTAGTGGCCTACTTTCATCCAGTAGTACTTTCATCCAGCAAAGCGGTAGTGGCCTACTCTTCACTTGTACGTTGAGAGCTACAGTAAACCTGATTCAAAAATTTTCAATAAAATCAAATTTTCGTGGTTTTAGTTAAGAGATGCTTCCATGACTTTAAACGTTCCAGTTTCGCTTTCGTCGTCCCTTCTCTTGCTCTCACTGTTGACGTCCCAGTCTGCCCCATCGCCGCCGAAGGAGTAGTCTCCAAGCACAATATCATCCTTTACGTTGCGGCCGCCGCAGTCAGCTCGGGATCGCACCTCGTTTCTAAGGTATACCCTATTTCATTTGTACGTACAGACTTACAGTATACTCACTGAGAGCTACTCTGCGAAATGCTGAGAAGACTTTTACTTCGTTTTCAAAGTAGCTCATATCAAGAAGATTATCTACAGAGAGGAAAATAATGAAATTTGAAAAAAGCAAATTAAGAGAAGTAATAAAACTAGTAGTTTATATAGATCATGCAAAGCAAATAATCATGCAACTAAAGTAGTACTAAATCACCAGTTTGTTAAATATGATAAGTTACAGGAGGAAAAGCCAAACAAAGGTAGAATGGGGTCGAATGAGGAAGGATCCCGGACGACGGCCACCACCACCAACTTGATAAGATCGCTGTGTACGCAGTTCGACAAAATGGCGGAAACTATGAATAGAGAGGTACATTTTTGGAAGTGAAACTAAGCAAAAAGCCTCTTCTGCCTAAACAGTGGTTCATTTTACCATTTTTCAGAGAAAGTAATCACCTTTATTAAAACTAATATCAAATATGATGAACCATCAATTGTCATAAACAAGTTTGTCTAAATGGATGTTACCATTGGTATATGTTGGTAGTTGCAACAGCCGTTCGGTTTCTGATAAGCGAATTGTAGGGTAATATCAGCCAGTCACTCAAAAAAGGGAACTGCTCCTATTGGGTAACTATTGAATTTCTGCACTATGCACATTTTTATCATTCTAAACCACGTTGCAGGTGAAAGTCCTTGAGGATGACGTTGAAGCTCTAGGGACCGAATGCGGTCTCCGGAAGGGGGTACTCACAGCGTCAACTACCGTCTACTTAACGGAAGTAGATGAACTAAACCAGTTGAAGGAACCCGGAACATGGGCAAGAACAGTGAGTTTGTGGCCAGATATAGTTAGCTGAACTAGGGAGACCAATAACAACTCCACCTCTATGAATGTGATAGAAGCAAAAAGTAGCTGAAAACAAGTCCTTTCGTCCAACTAAATTTCATTCACTAGTTACCTACTTATTCCGATATTTTCTGTACATCGATTGAAGACAATTTTTGTTTGTCACTATTCTTGCATAGTTGTTGAAATGGTCCCATAAGTGAAAAGTGTTTTGTGCAACCAAAGAATGATTTTTTTCAGCTAACTACAATGGAGGCGGAATTGGCCTCAATCAAGAGAGAGGTGGCGGTTGCTCAGAACAAGTTGGCATCGCAAACGACTGATATCCTCAATCTAACAAGCAGATAGAGCTGAGGAAATGTTTACTATGTATTGATTGTATCACAATAAACATTATGAGTGTTTTGTTGCTTCTTTCCGAATTCGAAAAACTTCTTTCAAACAAATCACAAACATTTCACAGCTTCAACGAGAAACCTGTCTGAAATAAAAGTAAGAAGTTACAAAGAACAAGATACGAAAATCGGCTTGAAACAACTTTCTATAATCGAAGTGGGGCAGAACAATGGCGCGAAGTGAAGCGCGTTGATCTGCGTGTGATTTGCGCTTGGTTTGGTTTGCGCACTCGTTTTTAGCTTTGGGCTTTAGTAAATTGTGTTGGAAAGTTTCCAACAGCAACCATTATAATCAAAATTGATGCATAAGCTGGGTAGTGAACTCAGCTGTGATAGGTGGCGCGGCGCCCACAAGCAGCCGGCCATCTCAACATGATTGTCTAAACTAAATACACTGATATTCAACCATCCTTTCTGACCGTTTTTCAGAACCAATTTTATCAAACAGATGGTGGGAAAGTTGAAGTATCTCCCCCCACTTTAGTTGGGTCTTCTCCGTAGCACTCCATCCCCCCCCCCTCCCCCACCCAAGCTCAACCTGAAATTCAGGGAGAGAAGGGGGTCAAAATCCAACTTCAACATTTACTATTTACCCCCCACCCGGGTCGACGGGGGGTAGAACTTCAATGGTGTTGGGTGAAACTTCAACGAGTGGGGGGTGGGCTGAACTTCAATTCCGGAAATGTTTACTTTCTACCCCCCCCCCCCCCACCCTTGAACGTTTGTATTGCTGAGTACGTATGCTAGAAGATCCCGGCATCTTCATCCCATCCTGCGTCTCTCGCTCTGCCTCACTATTTCTTGTCTCTTACATCCCGGCGGGATGTGAGAGCATAGAAATAGCGTATGTTTGAGGAGACGCAGGATGGGATGAAGGGGCCGGGATCTTCTAGCATACGTACTCAGGTGATAAATTGAATTATCACCCCCGGTGGAGGGGAGTCAAACTACAATTCCCCAAACGCAATACAAACTCAGAAAGGTGGGGGGGGGAGTCAATGTTTCCCGGACAGTTGTTTAAATTATTCCCCGATTATGTGAGAGCCTTTTGAAACCAAAAAGTTTGCAAAAAACCCAAAATGACCACTTTTTGGATGTTTATTTATAGTGAGAGGCCTGGCAAGCTGCCAGATCACTCCCCTGCATTGTAGGGTGCGCTCGGCCAGCATGGCTGAGTACTATCGATGGGTGAAACAAACTATAGGTTTTTGACAAACTTTGAAGACATGGAAATCTTTCTAAAACTTTAGTTGTTTTTCTCGAATCAGAAGAAGGATCTCCATCATATTGGAAAGAGAATTTTTGAGACTGAATGTATAACCACAGCTGCTCGATGGGATGTGTATGAGCGGCAATCTTGAAAATTGTGTATCGATAAAAACAAATGTTCGCTGAATGAAAATTTTTGTCCTGGATAACACGATAGTGTGGAATGAAGAGACACAGCCTAATTAAACACTGTATTCCCAAACACAATCTTTGAGTTTCATAATAAACGTTCAGTTTCTAAAGATTTCGCAAACTTCTCGTTCCAGTTGACAGACCTGGAAAGAGTGCACTTTCTCGAAAACGGGTTGACTGGAAAATTCCACGAAAAGGTAGAACGTTCAGTTTTCCAAACAAACCAGACCTGTTCATTGCCCTTTTTCTCAAAAAACGGTTTGCACTCGCCGTTTTTCCTGGAAATTTCCTTCACATTCGGCTGCTTTTTTTTGGTATAAAAGCGGCTGGGAGGTGCTCCAGCTCACATAGCAGCAGCAATGGCCCAATCTGTACCTCCCGGAGACATCAACACCCAGCCCGGCACGAAGATCGTCTTCAACGCCCCCTACGATGACAAGCACACCTACCACATCAAGGTACCATTTTTCATCTAGTTTTCTTTCTCTGCTCCCACCCCCTCTCTTTCCTTTTCTCTCTACCTCTCTCTGTTTCTCTTCTTCCCTCCCTCTCTCTTGTCCTCTATTTCTCTCTTCCTCTCTTCTTACTCCTCTGTCTTCTCTTACCTTTTCGTTCTTTCTCTCTATCTCTCCCTCTCTATCTCTCCCTCTCCCTCCCCCTCTCTATTTCTTCCTCTCCATCTCCATTTCTCTATCTCTCCTTCCTCTCTCTCTCTCTCTCTCTCTCTCTCTCTCTCTCTCTCTCTCTCTTTCTCTTTCTCTCTCTATCTCTTTCTCTCGGTCTCTTGCTCTATTTCAGTCTTCACATCTCATCCAAGTGGTGTCATTTTCCAATACTCATATTCGGTATTCCAGATCACGTCTTGGTGTTGACCCCGGAAACGGAGCTCTCGACCCCAAGGAGGCCATCCTCATGGCTGTGTCTAGCGACACATTCGCCTACGGACAGGAGCACATCAACGACGACCATATCACCATCGAGTGGACCAACACCTCCGATGGAGCTGCCAAGCAGTTCCGCAGAGAATGGTTCCAGGGAGACGGAATGCTCCGCAGAAAGAACCTCCCCATCGGGTACAATCCTTGAATAAACCGTGTTTTTCTGTTCTTGTGTAATTATTGTCTTGTATAGTCTCTCGTGAGCTAGGAAGAAGGCTGATAGGAAGATTGGAAAAAAAGTTAGGAAAATAAAAGCAAATAGTGAAACAATGGAAATAGGAAGAACAAATAATGTTCTGAGAAATGAACAGGAACTCCGTTCTATAATCTAGGGTGGAATTACCCCGCAAAAATGAATTTGGGCAGATATTTGGACCAAAATCGTGTTCCGAATCGCGCGCAGCGCGAAGCGCTGTGCGAGATTTGTCTTTGGTCCGGCTAATGCGCGCTTTCATTTTTTTAGTTCACTCTCAAAAAGGCCCAATTGTGCAAATCAGAACTTCTTATGATTTGCTGATGTTCTATGACACATTTACAAGCCTTGTTCGAAATTTGAACGAAATTGATTGAGTTTGAGCCGAGTTATGACGTTATGCGCTTCATGCAGACCGCCAACTTCCGCCGTGTGTGTGTGTGTGTGTGTGTGTGTGTGTGTGTGTGTGTGTGTGTGTGTGTGTGTGTGTGTGTGTGTGTGTGTGTGTGTGTGTGTGTGTGTGTGTGTGTGTGTGTGTGTGTGTGTGTGTGTGTGTGTGTGTGTGTGTGTGTGTGTGTGTGTGTGTGTGTGTGTGTGTGTGTGTGTGTGTGTGTGTGTGTGTGTGTGTGTGTGTGTGTGTGTGTGAACGCACTTCTGGGAAATTTTTATGTGTGAACCGATTTGACTGAAAATTTGGGAGACGATAGATATCCCACTCAAACCTTGGGGGCGCAAACTTTTTTTCGAAAAAAATTATTTTTCATCAAGTTATAGGTCTTTGAAAATGTCTCTGCGTCTCTTCATTTCGTGCACTCTCTCGCCCTCTCTATCAGAGTAAATCAAATTGCGTTATAACTCAGCTCAGTCCTAACCAATTCAAGTAAAATTTGAAGTATGATACCAAGACATGAACTGACATCGATTTAGATGTAAGTCTTCTACTGATGACGTCATCGAGGATTCTGGAGCTCGGATGACGTCATTTTTGAAAAGTGCAAAGTTGACGTCACATATATTTTCAAATGATGGTAATATCTTAGAAAGGGTCAATTAACGGTGAAACTCAATCTAAGAGTGACGTATTCTGGGATTCTGGAGACCAGATGACGTCATTTTTGAAAAGTGCAAAGTTGACGTCACATATATTTTCAAATGCTGAAAATGTCTTAGAAAGGGTCAATTAACGGTGAAACTCAATCTAAGAGTGACGTATTCTGGGATTCTGGAGACTAGATGACGTCATTTTTGAAAAGTGCAAAGTTGACGTCACATATATTTTCAAATGCTGAAAATATCTTAAAGTGGTATATTAACGATAAAACTTCATCTAAATATGACTTATTCTGGAATTCAGAAGGCCAGATGACGTCAACTTTAAAAAAAATTGACGTGAAATATGTTTTCGAATGCTGGAAGTTTCTTAAAAATGGTCAATTCACGATGAAACTTCATTCAAACATGACGTATTCTGGGATTCTGAAGGGCAGATGAAGTAAGTTTCTAGAACTGCAATGTCATATCAATCAATCAATCAAAGTTGACGTCATATTTTTTTCCGAATGATGGTAATACTTGACAAGTGGTTCATCAAGAAAACAATTTTATCTGCACCGTACAGATCAAACCACATACCTACGGCATGTATACAAAAAGAGAAAAATTCATGAAAAAGTGGGGGCCCAACGAATGTAAGATTTGTCTTTTGCTGTGCGCCCCCTAGACAACTACTCTCAAATGGAACAGCTACTGCTACAAAAACCGAAAAATACTAATATACTCAAGTATAACTGTTCATTACAAACATACAAAAGTCGTAAAATATTTTCTCAAACCTGTAAACTAGAATCTACAAATCACAGATGTTAACTCAACCTACTCAATTATAGAGTTCCTGGTTTTGTACACAATGGTTGGCATTTTTTGTCATTACTTCAATTCTAGGTGCTATAACGTTTGTCATATTATTCACAAGTTGTTCTCTCTTTCGCAGCTGTGACTTGTAGATTCTAGTTTACAGGTTTGAGAAAATATTTTACGACTTTTGTATGTTTGTAATGAACAGTTATACTTGAGTATATTAGTATTTTTCGGTTTTTGTAGCAGTAGCTGTTCCATTTGAGAGTAGTTGTCTAGGGGGCGCACAGCAAAAGACAAATCTTACATTCGTTGGGCCCCCACTTTTTCATGAATGGTTTCTTTGAATTCATAGCGAGTACATGAATTTCGAGGTAAAAATTCTTCCTTCGCATGCGCGCAAACGCATCATTTGTGAGAAATAACTGTCTGAAACTGACTGGGATGATTATCACATACCTTATCGAGCAAACACTCTTCGTTAAATTTTCGAATAGCCGGAAAGCAGGACATACATTGGTTGGCCATCCACTTAGCCGATCGACATTTCATTCACTATGTTGTGAATACAATAGGTATTCTCAACCTATATCTATTATAAGGTATTGATCAAGTCACTCTGTATCTCTAAGCTCTCCTAACATTTCTCTCTCTCTGGTATGCGTCATGCCGTCTGCATCGCATACCGTCAGCGTGGCAGGAATCTCAAATCAACTTTGGACCAGTACAATAAACACATCAAAACACCGAAGCACAACTAGAAAGTTGACTACTCGGAACGCGCTCTGTTCATTACTAAAATACGCGTTCGGTCGAAACTGTATTGCAACAAATCTAGAGATTTAGTTTGCAGCGAAGAGACGTCAGACGACGAGAGGGAAAATCAATATATATGACAGCCACGCTGTATAAACAGTTATTTACTATTTTGCACTATCATAGTTAGTTCTACAGTTACACGTACGCACGTCGATAAGTGTACCACAGTTGGGAATGAAAACACATATTCTTGAAAACATAAAAATCACTTAGTTCCGTGTTTTCTTTGAAACAGGCTTTCTTTCTCTGAAACAGTCTTTGAAACGAAAACAGTTTGAAGTGTTTGTATGAGAGATTGTATTCTTCTTCAGTTATTGAGGTATAATTTCGAATAAATTGTGAATTTTCGTTGTTTTTGAGCGATTTTATCGACTTTCAATCATCCTTACTAGTCTTTTTGTTTATGGTGAAAACTCGAACTGTCTGCTCGTGCTCTCACAGTTTCTCACTCGTTGTTGTGTTATTTGTATTATAAATGATAAAAACACATTAAAAATAATGAGTATCGGTTGGATTTCACACAGAAGTGTGGGTATCGGCAACAATGAAGTCATCTGAAGTTGGATCGTGGTGTACGGTATAATTTCATTTATGCTGTGCAAACCAAAGAGAGAGAGAACGACACCCACTGGTATTTCTCAAAAATAAGAGGTTTGTGTCACTTCGTTGTTTTATGTTAATCATTGATAACAGTGGTGCTCATTTGCACCCTTCAACGATCAACAAAAGATAGTATATCGGTAAATTAGGGCTATTGTCACTGTTTTTTGTTTAAAGTAATTTGATATTGTTACTGGATTCGAGTTTGAAATTCCAGGATATAGGGGACTCCCAAATATTCGGGTCTCGTTTCAAATAAGTTTCAGCATTTTTTCAATACTTTTCAAACTGGTTTCCGTTTTTCAAACTGGTTTTCAATATTTTTCCAAACTGGTTTCCGTTTTTTCAAACAAGTTTTCAGTACTCTTTTTTGATCACGTTTCCGTATTTTCAAATGGAAAAAAAACATTTCGAGTGTATATTTATTGATCAAATAATACACATCCGGACAACTATCAATTTTCTTCGGCCTTGTCCCTCTTGTGGGGCGTTGTTGACAGCTTGGCTATCACCTTGCCGTTGAGTTCAATCTGTGACTTGGCGGACGCCAACGTAGCCTTAGCCTCGGCTATCTGGGCAGATAACGCGGCGAACTGAAAAAAGTTTATTTGTTCAAACACTTCACTTATGGGACAATTTCAACAACTGACGCTTATGTGAAACTAAGTACAAACAAAGGTTGTCTTCAGTTGATATACAGGCAGTATCGAATCGAATGGTAACTAGTGAACAGAAAATTTAGTTGGACGAGAGGACTCGTTTTCAGCTACTACTCATTGGTTGCTCTTTTTGCTATCTGCGAAACTCTTTGACTTCACTCTTATCCTCAAAACTCTTTACTAAATTTACTGAAAAAGAAGTTTTCGTTTTACTGAATTAAAGAAACGCGCTCCGTTTGGAGATCTGCCTCAATTGAATGAATGCTAACTAACGCGTCAACCATAATCTAACAGATGCAATCTTTGCGAAGCAAAACGGAGAAATACTTCCGATCTCAGTTACTTAAATACAAATCGATTTTATTCTGCTCCTCTCCTGGAGTCATAGTGGAGGTTAATAGTTCCCTTAAATTCAGCGAAACGTATCTTGTCACAAACTCACTTCCATTTCTTTACCCTGTGCTTCTTTGAACTCTCGCGTCTCCTGCCTCACTGATTGGATGTTCGCATCGATCTGTTTTTGGCTCTCCTCCAATTTGGTTCGTTGTTGTTGGAATTCTTCTTGTTGAGACATCATGAACGACTTCTGTAATGTGGTTTTCAAGCAAAGAAAGATTAAAAGTTCAATAGTTATTAAATAAGAACATTACGCCGTTTCAAATAAATTTCGAAGACAAAGTTCAAGATTGTACCGTTCGAAGACCTTGAAAACTGGCTGAAGCCCTAAAAACCCCAAAACCAAGTTGAGATGGACGAGTGTTTCCGTCTCATGAATCAACAGTCAAGACACATTCGTCTCACTCGAGAAACACCTACTCAGGATTGGTTACCTTTCCTGAATACCCGAATGAGAAAAGGTCAATCAAACTTTGATGTGAAATGGTATAGGAAGCCTACCTGCAAAAACATACTGGTTCATGCACACTCAGCGCACCCAACCACAATCAAGAGAGCAGTCGTTAACAACATGTATAGAACCGCACGCGGAGTTAGCTCGGGAGCAGGGGAGCGCGATGAGTCTGTAGAACTAGCAGGGGAGATCGCAGTATCAAATGGGTACACTGGGTCACACATTTTCTCACGTCAGCAGCACCGGGTAAGAGCGTTCACAAAGGACCGAGTCATTTTCTGCATGCCTTTTATCTCCGATGAAGTAAGCAGATCTGTACGAGACTGTCTGAGGAGAGCTGATTTGGATAGTTTGGTGACTGTGGTAGAATCTCCTCCTGACAACTTGCGAAAACTTTTGGTGCGGAATAGATTGTACGATAGAGTATGCACCACCGTCGGATGCGTAACATGTCCCAATGGTACGGCGGGTGACTGCGTGGTAGAAGGCTGTGTTTATTGCATAGAGTGTTCATGCTGTGGGGAACTTTACATCGGGGAAAAGGGGCGAAAACTTTGCATTCGTTTGAAAGAGCACATCAGGGGACGTAACAAAAGCTCGCAGGAAACGGCACTGGGCAACCACAGAGTTCATTCACACCAAGGCGTAAATTTTGATATCAAAGTTTCGGTACTCGGAGTAGAACAGGACGTTTCCGCGCGGAAACTGCTGGAAGCTTGTTGGATACGTGCCAAATCACCCAGCATTAACAGGAAAGACGAGTGCATTTCCATTACCACGCATCTCGTGCCTTTCCTGAGCAAATGTAGATTTTGAGTGTGGTTCATTTCATATCCCTCAAGTCACTCACTCGGTTGTCTCATTTTCTCTCTCACCACCCCAGTGTGGAATAAGGTGTGTCAAAGTTTCTGTTTGTCTCGAGTTGGTTATGCTCTTCTTTTGTACTGATTGGAATATGTCTGAATTGAGTTCCGGCGCGACTGTATCGGATCTATTGTCGTTTGCTTATTGATGCCTTTTTCAGGCTCTGAAGACGGCGAATCCGCCGAAACGTCGCCACTAAATAAACATCTATACTACCTCGTGTTTCGGTTCAAATAAGAAACCCAACATTGTACAATATGCCGAGGTTTATCAACAGCGGAACATGGAAACTGATGCGCACTGTATCTTTGAGTATCTATTTTTCAATTTGTATTTTCTTTAACAATCCATGTTTGAGTAACTATGTTTATTTCATTCTTATTCGGTAAGGGTTGAGTACAGCAAAACGAACCCTCTCATAGAATTCTCTTCGATCCTCTGCTAGCCTGGGAATGCAATCCCTGATCAACTGGTACTTGGCGTCGAAACCGTCGTTTTGGTCGGCCATCTTTGGGTCTTCTGGAGTAAGAATGAAATGATTGTGTCCCAGTCAGGACTATTCACACAGAAAGTACGTCAACTGGTGCATGTTTTCTTGCTCAAGTTAACGAGTTTCCATGAGAAGATTTTGTTTGTTTTCATCTTCGTGAGTTTTTGATCCATTTGTGAGCTCACCCGCATTATCGTGCACAGATTAGTTTTTGAACATAAGAATGCGGAGTTCCAAGAACAATGCTTTAATGAATTAAAAATCGTCGGATAATTTTTTTTTGAGAATTCACTGGAAGAAAATAGAGCAGAAGGAGTAGTTCGCAAAAAATGGGTGGGGAACTACGACCATGAACAGCGGAAAATAAAAGTTACAGTATGATTGCAAATGATTTCAGGCAAGCATTAGATTTTTCAATTACCGAAAGTATGTACGAAGATGAGCATCAATGTACAAATTTCCACATAAAATTTGGTTACCAAAAAAGAGTTAGGTTGTCTAAAAACCCGGTTAGTTGTAGACTTGGCCCATGAAATTTGATACATGACACAGCAGAAACTGGAAATTACAGTATAATTTCGATCTGAATATAACTCACGGCGCTTTGATGATTTTCATCGAGGTGAGCCGATAGCTTTTGGTTCCAAGAGTGAGGGAACTGAAATGGACAGAAGTAAGTGCGAACAAACCCTCTTAGTAAGCAAACATATATTTATTTTCATCGTACATCACCTATTCGAATGTTATCCACACATACAATTCGCTATACTGATAGTTTGAATGTATATTCTCTTACATTTCAATGATTGAAAGATTAAAAGATTGAAAGATTAAAAGATTAAAAGATTAAAAGATTAAAAGATTAAAAGATTCAAAGATTAAGAGTTTTAATATAATTGGGCGGAAAAAGTCAAACCGCCCGCAGCAAAACGCGATTGATAGTGATTTGTGAGTAAGAGTTCCTACCATGTAAAACACGTGCGGTGCGTTAGGAATTGTTTTATGCTAATTACTAGTCATCTCCTGTTGCCTGTTGGACGTGAGAAAGAACGCGACTGAGACTGGTTTAGTTTGTTCTGAACCGATTTGTTCCAAATTCTTCATTCAGTTCATGAGAGAAAGTATAACTAAACTAGTTTCAAGTTTTGAACTATTTCGAAACTGTTAAAATGGTTTTATTGTAAATCTCTGACCAAGACCATTGTTTTTTTGGTCAAAGTATCTAGAATTGACTATATCAAATGAAACATTATGTCTTTTGCTTACTATCAATATATCTGCAAAAAAAACCCCCAAACAAATGTTAGCCACTTCTACAACTGACCGCGTTTTTAGGTAGCATAACCCTTTTTGGGTAACATATTTTTGAGTTTACCTTGGTAAGTAACCGGAAAGTAACCTGAAACTAAAGCCCGGTTACCGTTCGAAGTAACGGCAAAAAACACATTTTGCCTTAGAGAAACAGGAACCGGTTTTTAATTTTAGGTTACCATCCGGTCACCTACTGAGGTAATTTAAAGAAAAGAGTTACCAAAAAATTATTAGGTTACCTAAAAACCCGGTTAGAATTCACCACAAATATTCAAACCATTTTGTTTTGCTCCACGAAAACATGAAATACTACAATTCTTCTGTAACCATCATTAGAAACCGGAGTACGGTACAATTCCGTATTAGATGAGGGCTATTCATAATTCACGGAACTTGACAACTCACACTCGAAACTCCTATATCTTTTCGAGTTCAGAACACATTATTTATGGTAATCAAGAGGATTGTTCCATAAGTTCGTGTTTTGCATTCTTCGAAAGAGTTCGAAGAAATATAAAATGAATTTTATAATTCACTCACTATAGTTCGATTCACTCGACAAAACTCTACACAAACATTTGTACCTTTTTCGAATTGTCAAGTAACTTTCGGCAATTACCAGCTATTATAAATGATGAATACGGCAACTAACCGGGTTACTGACTTACCTGACCGTGCGGTTAACTAACCACCTTGGATGACTAACCGGGGCACTTCAGAAACTAACCAAACTGTAACCTTTTCGTTAGCTAACCGTGTGAGTGGTTACTAACCTCAACATTATTAACCCCCGTTACTAACCGACTAACCGGGATTCCGGAAAATTGGTTACTAACCGACTAACCGTGAAGGTGGTTAGTAACCAAAATAGGACTAATTCGCAGAACTGATTGTGTCCGCTTCGTATCGTCTACTAATCCAGTAAAAACAAGCTGATGCGCAGTTTCAATCCATAGATTACGGTAACAGTACCTCAATTTTTATCCTAAAATTCATTGTCTCATTTCAACCGCCGAGAGTGGTTGTTTCACTCGCCTTTTTTTATTAAGTTTGTCAACCAGGTTAGCTATCAGGTTACCTAACCGGAAGATCAAACACTAACCAGGTAACTAAGTTGGTTACCTTGGTAATCTGGTTAGCGTGAGGCTCAGGCTTAGGCTAAGGACTGGTTAGCTATCATGTTATCTAGGGTTAATATGGTTATCTGGTTAGCACTCGATCTTCCGGTTACATGATTTGTTAACCTAACATTTGGTTAGCGATTTGAGCAACCTGGTTAGTAACCGTTTCTCCTGTCAACTTGGTGAATCCGGTTAACGGGCGGTTACTGATCCGGTTACTATAAAGCTAACCAAAAAATCGGTTATCAAAATTCAGGTTAGGTTAGCTAGTAACCGGGTTAGTTGTGGAATTACATTATACTGTTAGTCATTTGCAGGGTCACGTGAAACATGTTAAGCACAGCTATTAGTAAAACGTGGGACGGCAGCGACATTTTTGCGGCCGTCTTTTCGACCCAGTCGGCAAGGGCCGAGTCAGTGAATTCTCAGAGAGCAGAACTCGAAAAAATGCTCTTCATCAGATCTCAACGATGGCCGGCGGCAAGGGCAAGAAGGGCGGCGACAGCGGATCCGGAGGCATCCCCGAGGGAGACTACGAGAAGGGAAAGAAGGTGTTCAAGGCACGTTGTGCTCAGTGCCATTTGGTCGACTCGCTGGCCACCAAGACTGGACTCTGGACCCACTCTCAACGGAGTCATGGGCAGAAAGTCTGGAACCGTGCCAGGATTCGACTACTCTCAGGCCAATAAAACTAAGGGAGTCACCTGGACCCGCGAGACGATGTTCGAGTACCTGCTAGACCCCAAGAAGTACATTGCTGGCACCAAGATGATCTTCGCTGGTATCAAGAAGGAGGGTGAACGCGCCGACCTCATCAAGTACATTGAGACCGAGGCCGCCAAGAAAGCCTCCGCATAGATTGTCAATAAACGACTTGTATTCTTTAATGATAAAGTGCACGGTGTTTTAATTCAATGCCAACATCAAGTGACTATTTAATTTACTTTTAGTTTATCACACCTGTTTTGCACTCTGAAAATACTCCACACAACCTTAATTGTTTCGACTACATAGTTAACTTCATTTGAGTGTAAAACTGAAGCGTGAAAGCTACACACTTGGGAATCTCTAGCAATCACACTTTTACCCCCCCCCCCCCTCGACTACAAATGAGGGTTTAAAGTCGATTTCGATACTTCCTAGTTCAAAAATAACTACCCAAAATTTCATTTTCTGATTACCCAGATAGTTACCCTGCGAATTAACATCTCATCGCTCGCACGCGCCCTGAGCAAACTCGAAAATAGATAGATTTTGATGAAAGTCCAAAATTGAGAAAACGAACACGCTGATGGCCGTTCCTATGCGCACGCCATATTCAATTACATATAAGCGATGCGCGCGCACGCGACGTGAAGAAACATCAAAGATAGTTGATTCAGATGAAATGGGGAAAGTGGGGCAGTGCTACGCGCGCGTACTCCGCCCAAGTTTGCACGATGCTTATATCTGAGTTCAGAATGATCGATTAGCTCCAGTTGCCAAGTTTCATTAAATTATTTAGGTTTTTGAATTTTTGTCGCAGCGCGTGCACGCGTCGCGTGTGTGACGTGGAAATTCATATCTACGTTCGCGATCGTATGGTCGTTGACCACAGCTCTCAAATTTTACTCTTATCTGCATACTTTCTTATTTTGACGCGTCGCGTGCACGCATCGCGAAACTTTTGAGGATTCAAATCTATTGTGGGTGGGGGGGGGGGGGGGGGCATTCTATCAACTGTGAATGTTGTAAAAATCACTCTTTTGTGAGTTAAAACCGGAAACGTGGATGTATCCACGATATGATTGTAGAATGTATCGTGGATATATCCACGTTTTGTATCGTGGCCAATTCACTAAAGAACCGGGTCCTTCCCGAACCGAACCGCAAATCGGTCATTAGATAACCGGACCGAACCGACCGGTTCTCCGGGAAACGAATCGAAACGAACCGGGGATCTACTTATTTTACCTTATAGACTACTTGTCGTTTGAACATATGGCGCTAACGTTCTCATTGCCATAGGAAGTGGGAGATTTCCTCTGAGCGCGGGTGTTCCAATTAACATACGGAGTCTCTTTAACATTACTAAAAAGCGTGAGATTTCACCTTCACCTTAAATGTAAAAGTTTTCTTTAACATAGGGGCAAGCTTTTACTTCTGCAAAATTCGATAATTCACCTCTCCCGTACACTTAAGATGAAATGAAATGCATATCCAGCTCACGCCATAATAATTGGCGCCAAATAGGGAAAAACCTGGAAAGTACTGTAATGACTAGAATATTTCACACATGTCCAACATACTATCACAGATTGAAATAACCAATTGTTCCGCACACTTCGTTTTCAAATCGCCCAGTTCTTGCGACATTTAGTCGTGCCCGCCATTGATGCCAAGAACAAAAAATCTAGGTTCTTCACGAATAAATCACTGTCAATTGGAAATGTTCGAAAAAGTCACTCTTTTGTGAGTTACAAACCGAAAACTTGGATGTATCCACGATATGGGTGTAGAATGCCGGCGGCATTCTTCAGCAGTGTCGTCGATTCAGAAAGATGTATCTGACGCCATACATCGCGTGACGCGTGTATCTGTCTTCGCTACAAAAATCCAATCGATACACATGATATATTTTGTATCGCAATAAAAGTCGGAAGGCTTTTGGTAGCTGGATTTGTCAGTTTTCTTGCATAATTGATTATCACTCCCTATTTATTGGTTTCAATAATATTCGCCATGTTTTCCTTCATTAAAATAGTTAGTGTGTGAAGTATTGGATGTTTCCTGGCAGTTAGAAAGTCTGATTTTGACGCGTAACTGTCTGGTAAGGTTCAAGCCGAAGGCAAGCGGCGCCTTTTGGAGTTTTACCAACTCATTTTTTTCTCAAAAAAGCGGTCTCAGCGCCGTAGTCTGCTAAATTATCGATAGTAGACAGTTTTTTATTTCCTATGTTTTTTGTGTATACTTTTTTCTTTTGTATGTTCGACCACCATAAAGGCGCTCCAATCGCAATCTTATTTCCGCGCGCCGTTCAAATAATCAAAAACTGCTCCGATCCTCACCGATCGGTTTTATATTTTTTTAAACGAAACAGATTCAATTTGTATCTGTTTTTCTATTCTCTCGAGTTGTTAATTATAAAATTTTCTTGAATCTATGTCCTATTCGTGATCTATCTGGTTCATATACTATTTGTTTATTTTCACCAGTCTAGATTCGATTATTATGATTTCTGCTTTCTAATTATTTCAATGCTTCTTCTTAAATTAGTCGATCATACCACGGTTTTCGTAGTTCGACAGTGCAAACATCACTAACTACCCCCTCGCTGGATTTACAGTTTGTTTTAATTTGAAGTTAATCTTCAATTTACTCTTAATTATTTGTTTTTGGTAGGCAACCAGAATAAGTCATTCAAAATTAAAAGTCATTAAAGTAAAAGTCATTCGAAAGTAATAGTCATTAAGTACAGAAACAGGGGAGAATCAAAAATAAAGTTTCCGAAAATTTTCGTAATTTTCAAATCCTGACTAAAAGTGAATTAATGACTTTTACTTTTGAATGACTTTTACTTTAATGACTTTTAATTTTGAATGACTTATTCCTGGTACCTTTTTGGCAGTTGTTCCTGATTCTGATCTCTTGTTTAGTTTGCGATCATTTAGTATTGTTTTTCATGCGGTAGAACTGTGCCCGCGTCAGAAACTTACTGGTGATTACCCATCAGTTTATCTTTTCAGTCCAATTCCAATCGAATCAACAGATGTTCAAATGACGACTCTCACCGACGGTCATGGTGTTATTTGTCTGCCAGCTTCAGGAGTGTATGTCGCTGAGGGCCTACTTTTTCTACATGTAAGTTTTATTCAAATTGTAACACTCTCACAATGAGAGTATCTTCTGAAAGCACGCTGGTATTATTACCATGCAGCCATACACCAGTAAGGTCTGACTAAGCGACAAAAGGTAAGCCGTTTTCAGATGTGAACACGTGAAAATTTAGAATTTTTTATCAAAAGTAGACCGATTGGCTTCTTTTCGGCTAAAAAGTAGTCCGTTGTTCGATTTTTTCTGACTATTCGGACAACTTTACTGTTGTATGCATGCAGCGATACAACCCTTTCCATTAATTTTGCTTGCTGCTTTAGCTTTGAGCCACCTCTCCGAAACTTTTATTGCCATAAATTTCACGAATATTCATCTGTGGTTTGGTTTTAGTATGAAGTTCGTTGATTGTCAACTCGCATCAGCATTTTTCCAATAATTTGTTCAAAAAAGGCCTGGCGGTGTGTATTCGATCATGAATATCGATCCGAGCATAATTTTGTCTATAATTTTGGTTCATCTCTGATATAGAATCCGTTCGGTTTATTTCGAATGATCCTGTCTTGCACAAATGACCGTTTTCCAGGCCAGCTTAGGAAATGTTAAAGAAGAACATATTGCTCGACTGAAAGAATTTGGTATGTGCTCTATTCACTTTTTCATGATAAAATATGTGCTAGGCGCTACGATCGTCTTAGCTGGAGCCAGAAAACGTAGATTTTTTTGTATTTGTGTTTAACTTAAATTGTTGGGCTGATCTTAGAATGGTAACCATTTACCGCGGAAGTACTCGACAACATATGAAACCAAAAACTGCCATTTTATTTCAATGTTGTATGTTTTCCTTTCTCTTGAAGTCAGTTATGACTCAAATTTAAGCAAGCGTTGGTTCATGTTATTGTCATCCATGGAAATTACATAGGCTTCAATTAACATATTATCGATCTTCATATTTAAAATAGGAATTCCCCTCGACACTCGGCCTCGGCGCTTCAACGCTACTGAAGACAACATTATACGGAGAAATTGGACAGAGTTTGCCAAAGACCATGGAATCCCTTACGAAGACGCCAATTTATTTGTTACCAAGGTAAGCATTCGACTACCTTTATAAAGAAATAGTATAAATTTGAGTATCGGGTGGTGTGTGATGTTCTACACTCATAAACCAGAACAGTCCGATTATTCGATAATACTAAGTCCGTTTTGTGTTTAAAGCAGGACGATTATGTGGACCGATCTCGTGTCATTGGTCCTTTGAACTTCAATTGAGAAATATATTGCAGTTTAAAGGACTGAAACATTGCGATTGGACCACATAATCGTCCTTCTTCAAGCACGTAAGAATTAATAACGTTGCTTCAAAAATAGATGAACTGTCTCGTTTTTTGAGAAAAAAAAATAGCCGTGCTTTCATTTTTTCTGACTAATCAGACAAGTTTAGTGCGGTATGCATACACTGCGTTCCGATTCAGGAAACTCTGTAAACTGTGCGCTATGCACTTCCATACTTCAATAAAGTTCTCGGGGCATATACCGCTAAGTTGGTCTCTCATTTTTCCTGAACGCTCGCGACACCCCCTCCTTTTTGAGTCGCGACCCCTCTAAAATAGTTCAGGACTGCGATTTTCATCACTTATCGGTTTAATTTTATTTAGTTGTTTGTGTATGAAATTTTCTGGTTTTCAACTCGCAACCCCCCATATCATAAGAGGCTTTGGAGGTGTATGACTCGGGGTAACCAGATGAAATGCGAAAAACGGGCTCTCTACTGGCCAATTTAGGAAGTATTAATTTGTTTTCGGTGCAAAATCAAAGTTTTTCGAGTAAGGCTCACAAAAGCCTAGTTCACACTCACACACAACAGACTAATCCACGTTGGTAACTATATTATCATTCTCATTCAAAAAATTCACGGCTGAACTCCTCGAGTAGTCGCAAAATGTCATTATTTTCGAAACATATATGTTCAGAAAAGTTTTTAACATTCCAGTTTCGTACGAAGTACATGAAACATCTTTCGTTCAAGGATACGCGGTTCTGGCCACGGATGTGTGAGTACACTTTCAATCATTTTCGTTGTTATTGTGGTTTCCATTTCCATTTGAACATTTAAGACGCTGCAATCTAAAGAATTCTCAAAATCGATTCCATATTTTCGATCATTGATTTTTTGGATTCCAGATTTTCAATCATTATATTTTTGAGATACCATGGGAATACAATAAGTAAACTGGCGATTTTTACAATAAGTAAACTGGCGAACTGGGAAAACTGGCGACAATAAGTAAACTGGCGACTTATTTCAGACCGTCTTCTTGTGTTGAGTCGGGCATTTTCCCGTCAATTGCAAAAACACGGCCAGCCACTACCCCAGGTGGACATAGAGGTGTTCAATGGGAGAATTCAGGAACAGGCGACGGTTAGTTGGGGAGGATGTTTGTAGTTTGAACCCTCTGTAGTCGTATATAAATACTATAGAAGGTGACCATAGCAGAGTTGTAGTTTGAATGTACACCATAATTCACGAATTTTGACCGAACCGCAACGGGATCAAACTACAAACACTGTAGGATAGTTATAGAGCCATGTTGCAGTCCTTCTTTAAGCATATTTCCATTTCCAGAACAGTCCAAATGTGTTTCCTTCACTTGAAAGCGAAGCTTTGGTGGAAGCATTGATTCTACACACGATCTCAATTCAGAACGACTGGAAACCACCTGCGAAATTGAAGAAATATGTGAGTGAAACGGAGCGTGAACTTTTCTCTTGTGGGTGTTTCTCTCTCATTACCACCGCACAAGGTAGCGAAAGAACTGTTAACCAAGCTTACGCTTGCGACCAGTGGCCGGTGGTTCTCGAATAAAATTAGCACTACATGTTGTTATAGGTCTAGAATAAGTTTATCTACTCCACCACTTGTCCTTAGTTCAAGATGTCAAGTAGTATTTCGAGTGGGGACACTTTGTTGTAGTCCTATCTGTAAAACACGGAACAACGACTCATTTTTGAAAGTCAACCGGAAACAGCAGAAGTGAATGAAATACATTTTTGCCCACTTTTCTCAGAGCAACATCATATATTCTTGTTGTGATTTCAGGCCAAGTCAGAGGATGTGTTGAGCCTGTTTCCTGTCCAGAAAAACAATGACGAATGGCTGAAGGAAAAGGACATCGTGAAGCCATATTTGGTAAGTTTTAAACGAATTATATAAACATTAGGTCCCTTCATACTTTTTCAGTCTGCGACAGATACATCGAGAAAAGTAAAGTGATTATACTTTGTTCTATGTATCTGCCACCAACAAAATGAATGAATGGACCCTTACAGATCTGGTAAATAGCATGCGTTTGTTCTCTCTTAGTTGTTAAATCTTGAACAAACGTTCTAGTCTTTTCTCTCTTTTTAGTGTGAATCGGACTCAGAAGAGGAAGTTGAGATCGTTGAAAAACTGACTGCGAGCGAGAATCAATGCGACGATGTAACTACGAACAGAATGCACAAGAAAAAGAAGAAGCGAAACAAGGAATGTTTGAAGTGAGTCTTTTATTACATTTTATTCAGGATATAAACGCAGATCAGCTGAGTTTTCTGGAACAGATTTTTTTTGAAAATTTAGTTATGTTACTGTTCAGGGGTTCAAGCTTATCTTGGTGAAAACTAAGTAATGTCTCATACACAAATATGGTCGTTCTGTTTTGATCTGCCGTGTTTGTAGTTTGATCCCCTTACATTTTAGGCATTGTTCGAAAGTTCTGCTGTGTATGACCGATCACCCTGATCAGACTAACTCAAGTTGTATTAGCTTCTATAGACGTTTCTATTGAGTTTGTACGTGTTTAGGTCTCTAGACCAGGACTCTGGAGCCGACCCTCTCCCACCAAAGAAAAAGAAACGAAAGAAGGACCGGAATAATGATTGAAAAGGTTCCACGTTGAGTCTCCGTTTCACTTACCATTCTTCTGGCACAGTTTTTCGTCCGTACATTACATAATATTCGTTATATCACTCATTTTATGCTGTTCTTTTCATTCTTAGGGTAGAGCCGTAGAGCCAGTTATAAAGTATGTATTTCAAATGGAACTGGTGAGGGGTGTTTGTTTTCAATATATCATGCTGTTCTGATTTTCTCCCATCGCGCGGAGCGCGAAGCGCTCTGCGTGAGTTGTCTTTGGTTTGGCCATTGCGGACTCGTTTTTTCCTTTTAATTAACAAAAAGCTTCAAATATAATATTTTTTCGAAAACTAAAATAGGAGAACGTTAGAGAATCACAAATTGAACATTGTGTGAAAATTTCAGCCAAATCGAATCATTTTCGCCTGAGTTATGGTTTCGTGTCGTTGTTGAAAAGTTCCGCCGTAATTCGTCCCTCGTCACTCGTCCCTCACGGAATTCTGTCCGCATCGTAGTGGAAAAACTACTGAACCAATTTAGCTGAAATTTGGAACATCTATTCTATGGCAAAAGTTAACTCGTCGCGCCAAGTATGAAAAGTATATCTGATCTCTGGCGCCGGGCGCGGGCGCCAATAGGCGCCAAAAACCACTATTGGAAAAACTACCGAATCGATTTAGCTGAAATTTGAAACATGAGTTCTAATACAAAATTTAGCCCGTCGCGCCAAATATGAGATGTACAGCTCCTCATTGGCGCCGGGCGCGGGCGCCAATAGGCGCCAAAAACCACTATTGGAAAAACTACCGAACCGATTCAGCTGAAATTTGAAACATGAGGTATAATGCAAAAGTTAGCCCGTCGCGCCAGATATGAGATGAATACATCATCATTGGCGCCTGGCGCTGGCGCCAATAGGCGCCAAAAACGGCAAAACACTATTTATCGTCAACTTAAATGTTGAACACTAATAGAAATTGAATAGTTTGGTGGAAAGTGTGAAAGTCTTTTTCAAAAACTGAAATTTTTCTTCTGGCGCTCAAACCAGGCGCCAGATGGCGCCAAAACCCAAACTCACGACAGCGTTAATGGAATCGTCTGAAATTCGGTACACTAAATAACTGTCACATGGCAAGTAAGATGCTCAATCTGAAAATCAAAAAAGTTTTGTTGGCACTGTGCGCTGGCGCCAAAGTTGGAAAAATATCAGTTATCGTCAATCAAACTGTTCCAAGTTAACAGATATTGAATATTCCAATGTGAAATATAGATCAACAAATTCAAAATCTAATTTTATCTTCTGGCCCGGAACAGACGCCAAATGGCGCCAAAACAAAAACACACGAAACTGACAATTGAATAGTTTGAATATTGCTCCAATCAGTAATTGACACATGTAGTGTGTACTGGTAGCTAAAAAACCTAGAGAATTTCGTTTCGTTCTGGCGCCAGACGCGTGTGCCCATTGGCGCTGGAACGAAAAACAAGAAAGTTTCAACATGAAGGTTTTTGATGTGGTATCGGAAATAATGGCTATATTGTAAGTGATTTGGTGTTTCTAATTGTAGATTTGTCAATGGCGCCAATCCCGTACATGTAAATCGGAACGTTTAGCGTTTTTGTTCAGTTGTTGATAGTCACAGAGCCAGCAACTTGCGTTATATTACAATACCAGCAATTTTATGGTCTGAATTCGGCTTAGTGCACACACAAAACTGAGATTTCCATAATAATATATTAAGTTCACAGGATCCACTCTGTGAATAGGCAACATATGAAGTTGTAGTAGTACAACTAGCAAAAAAAGGACAATTAGTAAAAAGTGGGGGAACCAACAAATGTGTGAGTTGTGTTTGGTTCGACCTCGATATCAGCAAAAAGTGAACGATACGAATTGCTGTGATACTGTAGCAGAAGTACTCTGCAAAAATAGAACAATACAGATTTTGCACAATGGTTCACAACGCACGCATGTTGTCAAAGTACACATGAAATACCTTTCGGCAATTTCTGAAATATCATGCGGGCTTCGTGAACCATTGTGCAAAATCTGTATTGTTCTATTTTTGCAGAGTACTTCTGCTACAGTATCACAGCAATTCGTATCGTTCACTTTTTGCTGATATCGAGGTCGAACCAAACACAACTCACACATTTGTTGGTTCCCCCACTTTTTACTAATTGTTTTTCATTTTCCACAGAGTGTGTTAGAGGTTGTTCTGTTGCTAGTCGGTCTGGTAGGCTGTTTTCTTACAAGTTGATCTGAATATTGTTACCACCCATCTGGAGTTTGAAAGGTCTGTTGTTATTGTTATTCTGTTCACGTTGTTATCATATGAAAGTTGTTGAGTTCTGTTTTTGTTCTGAAATGTTTCATTACCGATTCTGCAATTTACAAAAACTGTCATAAAGGAATATGGAATCGACAATTGTGTTTTCATGACGATTCACACAACAAAAACTGAACCGCCATTAGTGTTCATTTATTTTGCTGTGTTCGCTAGAGAACCAAATGGGCTCATACCAACGCTGTGGATGAATCGGATATATGTGTTCTTACACAGTGCAAAGTCAGATATGCAGTATATCTCCGCCTTTCTTCAAGCGACAACTATATACTGTTTTGAAAATGAGATATTAGTTTTAAAGGACCTGAACGATATATGTTTAGGTGTTGTCTGCAATATGTAGCCAATGTTTTTTGTACCATATCTAATTTTATTTTTCTCAGGCAGCACAGGGATCGGGAAAAACGGTACGACTTGTTTATCGGAATTTTGTATCTAGAAGATACATAGAGAGAGGATGATCAAATGTAGTAGTTTGATGTGCAAACCAACTCAAAAAAACACCGCGATCAAACTACAAACCAAGCAATTTGGCAAACTAAAAACCACTCGTACAACACTATTTTGCAATTTTACAAACTGTTTTCATAATTTAATCAAAAACTGATTCGAGTTACCAACATATTCAGATTTCTGAGATTTCCGAGACGTCTTCAAAGTTTTCCAGGAATACGTGCACGTGGTCGGTAGACGTTCTTCCTGTTTCTCTCTCGTCAGGAGAGCGCGAGACGACGAGGGTGAAGTCTGGAAAAACTACGTGAAATTCGTCTACTCACCAATGGAAAAGTACAACTTTTACGGAAATAAGATGAACTACGTGTTTCACGCACGCGTGTACTCCGAAAAAGTAGGAGTATATAAAAGGGGTCGATCATTTCATAAGCTCATTCCCACTACTTCGCCCGTCTGCAGCACCGCTCAACCCGTGTTGGACGGAATGGTACGTTCCCTACTTGCCCGACTGCTGCCCGATTTTCGCTCAATCTCTGACTGTTCTCTGTCCGATACAGTTCAAGATCTAGGCCATGCCGTAGTTTTTTCAAGATCTTAGTTTCACATTATCCGTCTTTTAGCCACATTGAATACTCGAAACTGATTGGGCGACCTAGGTCTAGCTTCCGTTTACTTTAGCAACCCTAATTATGTCCATACAACTTATTAGCTGTACATGTTGTTTAGTTTGATCCCTAACGCCCAGCGACTTAGTTATCCGATTATTTGCGTAGATTAGTTCTATTATAGGCAGTGACAATCTATATCTGTAGTTTTACCTCAGCACAGTTTGGTAATGACCACTGAATTGAGAGGGGATCAATTTACACAGTGGCTTATAGCCAGATGTACACTACTCACCCCTGTCACAAAATAGCTCACAAACTTTGTGTATGCAGATAAGATCCAATATCTGCATAGGTCAAACTTCATAATGGTCTGTGGTCAAACATCACGGTGTATATTTTCATTTTTTCGCTGTGTTTGTAGTTTGATCGCGTTGATTCCCGAAATTCAAAATTCATTATCAAGATCGAAGTGTGAATAAGATTGGGTCCTTCCCTATATATACTTTTTTTCAGATAAGTATGTGTATGGTCGTTGTAATATTTGCTCTAACGGTGCGAACTTACGCTGGTAAGCTTTCTTTATTCTTTGCTTGAAAACTTTTCCGTTTTCTGCATTTAAAAACTTTATTTTAGAAAATTTTCAACGTATAATGTCGGAAGGTCACAGAATCAGAATCAAAAATTATTTGGAGCAATGTTTTGAGATGGCTTTTAGTTCATATGGCTCTATTGTGGCGCTATCTGAGATTGTTAGATTGTTGAGACGGAGATTGCTGATTTTGTGTATTTTGTAGGATTTCGAACTTCTACTTCTATGAATCAACTTCTTCAAACCTATTTCAGAAATCAGAGAGCCCGGTCTGCGGACATTTTGCAACCACATCGCCTTGGACGTTCCGGGAGGTTTGAGCGCCGCTGATAGACAAAAAGTCAGTAATTTTCTTTCAGTCGTTTAGTTTCAGAAAAAGTTTCAACAGTTCAAATTTGTACTTATACCGCTACATGTTACTTAGGTATTTGTTTTTTTTAAATCTTAAACCGTGTTATTCTGAAGGATTTCTATTGAACTATCGAACTGTAATCGAAAAAATAGTTACCCGTTTGCTGTAAAACTTTGTAAAACTTAAAAGTTCTGAACTATTCCAATAACCAAAAACACTTTAACCCGAATTTTCTCAATAGAACACAATTCTATACTGTGTATTTTGCTCTAGATGTGCTTGTAGTTTGGTGCAGTTTCTGATCGGTCGTATTCGCGAGTTACAGCGTACATCATGTCCAAACTACAAATCATTCACTTCATGAGGACAAATACTGTAAACAAACCTATCGAATAGTTTTTTATGTACTGTGAATATACTGTTTCTTTTGACAAAATGAGTTGTAACTTCTCCATTTGATCGTTTCTTCTCGGTCATAATTCGTGAATTGTGTATGGTCTTCGGAGAAGTTGAAAATTCTTATATCAAGACGAGACGAGACGGAAGACCATAAAATAACTGTTTCTTTGGACAAAATGAGTTCCCATGAACAATAATCATTTTTCAGGACGAATACTGCGAGCAGAAATTTCATTGGAAAGTGGAGAACGACCGAGAAGCGATGAGAGACTGTCTCTACATGGCGCCCTTTGATGTGAAATTGGCCAAAAAACTGTCTGACAACACCTTCATTTGTCAATGGCGTACGTTTTTTTTTTCGTTTTGTTCAGTTTACGTCAGTTTAGTTACATATAGCTTTATAAGGTTAACAATGACCGTAATTGAGTTTCATGGTGGTAGTGAGTTCAGATTTTGTAGTCGAGCTTACCAAGCTTACCTAGTAAAATGGCGTAAGTTTTTCCTGTTTTTCAGTTTACCCAAATTTCTACCTTTTTATCTTTCAATCATACGTCTATGGAAAATAAAATCGAATTCTATACTCAACGTTTAGTGTCAACCTACCGCGATTGGTCATCTCCAAAAGCGAAATAGTGTGCAAGTCAGTGAGACAGGTTAAGGCAGTCTGCGTCTCTCTGACCTGTACACTCTCTCGTAGAGAGGGCTAGAAAAGTCAAAAGTGTTTAGCGAATTGGCTAGAAATAGTAGGAAATATTGTGTGAAATACTATTTTCAGAATCGATTACCACCTGCGATGTGAACCACAGCGACAAGCTGATCAGAGGCAAATGTTTCTATCTCGGTTCCTGGGCGGTTTCCAAAAAGGCCGCATCTCACTGTGAACGAGGATCCAAGTTGCACCATGTAAGGTCTCCCGAGGAGGCCAGATGGATATCGAGTGAGAAACTGTTGGAGTGTTATTGATTGATATTGTCTGCTCAACCTGTTTGTACTATGCAGTCCGAGCGCCTTTTTGTAGATAGGTTGTAGGCGGGATTAACAATCTCTGATCAGGAGGGTTTACATAACTCACAACATTTATGATTGGATTAGGTTGTAGCTGAGTTGATTTACAAAGATTTACGGGAGATTTTTATTTTCGCCCCCCCCACGGTACAATCGCACTCCCCGTGACAGTTTGCCCCCCCCCCGCACTAGTTTCAACAGAAAATGATGAGGGTAACAGGTACATGTATGGTAGGGTGGGGGGCAAAAGTTAAATGTCGACATTGTACAATCACTTCCCACCAACGTAAAGTGGGGTGAAAATAACATGCCTGACAATCATTAACAATAGCCTCCACCCTTGTGATTTTTAGTTGAAACGGAGCCATCTTACTTTCACCCCCCATGGTGGGGGTGAAAAAAAAACGAACTTTTGCAGTCCTCATGGACGACCCGGATCCAATTCACGTAGCGAACACTGATGAGACGACAAACAGGGAACTGAAGTACAATGGTAAATGCAATTTATATTATTACTTGACGACGAACAGGACCTATACAGTATACGGTGTTTGTAAACTTGTGCTGTGTAAACACCGATTAAGTTAGCTTTCAGAATGACTGAAGTGGTTCAGCGAAAGTGAAACTCACCAACTGAAACAAACTGATTCTCACCTTAATGAAGCTTTTTTTCAAGTTTCGCAAACCGTCGTACAGGTAGTACCCTCGGTAGCACTCTGCTTGTGTGGTAGAAGTAGTATTGTGTGGGTGTAGGTGGGTAGTAGTGGAACAGTATGGGTTGATGCATTGTTTCGTTATTGATATAAGAAGCCCATGTGAGCGTTTTACGACCTTGGGTTGATAATGAAGACATGAAATTTTTTTTTAGATCACAAACGTCAATGATATTCAATGTATATAACGTTTACATTACACAATGTATACAATATTCACAATATAAGTATTCCAGAGAAGGTGTGGGACGGATTCACGTTTTCTAACGTGAAACCTACTGTGGAAGGACGTGCTCTTCTCACACGAAGGAACGATTTTAACGACGTTTCGGCAGGAAAAATTATTGCTGTCGACGACGCCATCCAGATCAAACCCCTGTGTGTCAGAACCTCCAGAGAATATCAACGTCAGTTTCACGCTTGCAACCGTTTCAAGAATTTTTACACTTTAACATTCCGTTATTTTTGTTTATGAATGTCGCTCACGTTTCAATTTTTCTTCAATGTAGGAAAACAACAGCAAACTGTAAAATTGCCCCCTATGTTTCTGAATGTAGCCAAATAATGATACAAATGTAGAATATAATGGTATCATTATTTGAACTCATTTTTCGAACTTATTTTTCGTACTGAGTCGCGTTTTAGGTGAAGGGACTGTGTTTATGGTATTGTGAAATGAAAGACTCACTTTTTTGCCTTAAAGGGACCGTCCCTCTTCAATTTGGAGGTTCGAGCTGATTAGTCGATATTGTTCACATTGAAAAACCGAAACCATTCATATAGGTGTCAACTTCTTGTCTCGCTCCGTGTTCTCAAAAATGTGGCACAACCATGCGCACGTACATACACCACTGAGTTCACCCACAAAATTTCCAAAATGTTCATAAAATTACAAAACCATATTCAAAATTACCAATATTTACTTTACCATTACTTAACTTTACCATTACTAAAATTACCAAGATTACCAATATGAAATCTGTGAAAAAATATTTCTAAACATCATGAAAACTACAAAGCAGTGATAGATTAAGGATTGCTGCATTACAGTAACCCAAACCCTGTTGGCTTCAATTTTGCTCCGTAATAGTGTGGTTTGTTGAACTTTCTGTACGTAAGGTATGAACTTCCATCTCAAAACTGAATAAATGACTTTTTCCATTTCTCAAAAATTATCTACATTGCACATTATAGAGGTACGGCCCCTTTAACTATACTGTTAGTCAATTGCACAGTGGCGTGCAACATGTTAAACACAGCAGAACTCGAAAACGTGCACGTTCGCTCATTGGAATGCTAACTTCACGTGAATGTAAAAAAAAGTAATGTCACATTTTTGCATTTTCAGGTGTGGGAAGTGTGGGAGGTGGCATGCCGGCTGTGGTGAAGAGAATGAATTTGCCCGAGGGCATCAAATACGAGATTGTCGGCAGTCGGGTGGTCTATTTTCCTTCCAACGTCTACCAACCAACGGCCACTTCGGAAACGGAGATTGACACGAAACACTTCCATGACGTGTGCAGGGTTGGTGTGTTTTTTTGACCCACTTTCTCCTACTCCTTTATAGAAACATTGTGAACTGTAAACTTATTCCACTTTTCAAACTTTGTAGTTGTATACTTTTTCCTGGCCTTCTTTCCCTCTTTTTTCAGAAACTTTTGATCTATAATTTACGGAATTGGATGGAAAAACTATCAAGATGAAATCACAAAGACAGTAAGATGAGGCAACTTCGAAAAGAGCAAACCCATACCCTAACTCTTTTGGAAAACTGATTGAAACAACCAACCGCATAAATATCTGGCATTATCGTAACGGTTACCTATCCAAAAGGATTTTGAAAGCTTCATTTGGACCGATAGTGCATGATAACAACACAATACAACACAAACCAACGACAACCAGCGAAACAATGAATAATACATACTATTTCTACAGAAATACAATGGCAAGACAAGACAATGGCCGGAAAAACTTGTATTATGCTTTCTCTGTCAGCTCGTACAGTACACGCTTGGCTTTTTTGTTCTCCAAAAGTTTTTGAATTCATCCTTCTCCAAGCGTTGAATACTATTCGTGCATTGAATGAGTTGAAAATTTTGTTCAAATGGTATTTTTCAACAACTTTTTTTTAGAATTTGTGCGATGGTTGCTACGCTGCTCTACCCGATATGACCTCTGAGTTGTCTAAATACGTGAGCACGTTTCACTTTCAACAAAACGTTCACGTTACACGTGAATCGATAATTTTCATGTTTTTCGTGATTCCTATTTCAAACTGCTGGGTTCGGGAAAAAATCTTCACATATTGAAAATTAGCATGCCTACCGTAACTATTAGTATTCCCAATCTTAATTACTTTTATTGATTTTCCAGTAGGTTCTTGATATTGATTAGGTTACTTATTGATTTTCCAGAAGGTTATTGATATTGATTAGACTACTTATCGATTTTTCAGAAGGGCGTTGCCTATGTGCCTGCTCGTCACACCTCCAGGGGAACTGCGATAAAAAAGAACGATCAGTGCCAGAAAGACCCCGCTCCTGTCGCGATTCGAGGATTGTATGAAGTGCAGACAACGAATGGGAAACTGGTGAGTTCTCAGGCGACGTAGCAAGCCTTCCAGCCTTATGAGAAGTTTCTCATGAGAACTTCTTCAACACTTGTACCATCGAAAGCAGTGGAATCTCATTAGCTGAAAGCATAGGTTTTTGAGTGATTGATACGGCGCCAAATTTCAGCCACTCGCGGTGAATTCTAGCCTCTAACTGGTTTTTTTGAAACCCAGCCGGCTTAACGAGCATTTATCACGCTGTTCTACTTCGATGAGAAAACTTGTTACAAATCGTTGAGATGTATGGTAGGGTTGTTAATAGAGTTCACAATTTCGAGTTTCCAAGTTTGACGAAAAGTCGAGTTTCGAGTTAGACGTCAACAACCCTAATGTATGGTATGTTTTTAGTTATGTGAACTGTTGAGCCATGGCATAGAATGGAGAGTGGATGGCTAGAAAGAATAGGAATTTTTCTAGTTTTCTCTCAACGTTTTTCACCCCTAGGGACAAATAACGAAGACGGCCTGGCAGAAGACCTACCCGGACAACATGTGTGCGGATACGTTGCGAACCGCGGTGGTTGCCGACTCAAATGGAAAAGTGAAGGATTCACCGGCCCTTAGAAGACATCCTATTGTTTGTGTTAAAGGTGGGTATTCACGTTTTTTCAGCAGTTTCGGGTGTGTACTATCACCCTCCCTTTTTGAGTATCGGGTGGTGTGTGATGTGCTACACTCATAAACCAGAACAGTCTGACTATTCGATAACACTAGGTCCGTTTTGTGTTTAGAGCAGGACGATTACGTGGACCGATCCCGGCGCATCGGTCTTTCAAACTGCAATTGAAATATGCATTGCAGTTCAAATGACTGGAGCGTTGGGATTGGACCACATAATCTCTGGTTTCCAGAACACCGGAGAGCAACATGGTTTCTAGTAAAGCTGCTGTATTCTACTTCTGATTGGACGCGTTTCGTGTCGCGCGGCATTTCCATGTGAATGGCACGAGGACTGATCAAACTAATAAACGAGTTCTTTGTGCTCTCTGATCCTAATAAATTTGAAAGCAGCTCGAAATAATAGGATTGGTCAAACCGTTGTGGACACCGTACCATCGATTTTGTGTGAAACGGGGTTTGGCGAGCTGCCAGCTGGTCTGCGTATCATTGACCTACACACTCTTTCAACTGCTGGCAAGTAGTCAACGACCGCTCGCCCCGCATCGCTCAATCAATTGAACCCTCTGCTACCTTTATGGGGAAAATGGCGACTACAATACCTCTGCCAAGATGTGTTCCGGTCTCCTTTGACAGAACCAACGTTCGCTATTTCTATTGCAGGTAACGAGCCGGGGACGCCATTGTTCAGTCTTTGCGGCAAAAACGCCGTGCAAAAGTCGGATGGAACTTGTGAATGTAAACCCAAATTTACCGATATCCGCGAAAGTGATGTGAAGAACAAAAACAACGTCGCTCCGGTCAGAATTTGACTTTTGATCTTTCTGATCTTGATGCTTGATTCTCGCTTTCATCTCGGTTTCTGATCTGGATTTTGATCTGATAATTCTAGGATTTCTAGGATTTTAATAGTTATACAATAATTAGAATGCGAGAAATCAGAACACCAATCAATCAAACAAAATTTTTAAATACTCCTGAAATGAGCATGTTTGTCAAATTTTGTCTCAATTTGGTCTTGTGTTCATTTGTAGGTAGCTAATGCGAAAACATTAGTTCCACAAAACGGGACCTCCATATCAGGAACTCCCACTTTATTCATCTCCGATTATTTATTTAAGCCGTACTTGTATGTGAGGCTAATTGGAAATCGGAAAATCGAACAACGTAAACGTGTTCGTTATCTGGACCTTTTGGACCTGGACCTTTGGATCTGGACGTTTCCGGACCTTTTGAAAATTTTCGTAGTTTTTGGAAAAGAAAAAGAAGTGGATTAACTTCACCGTAGCTGCACGATCAGTGCAGAAAACTTCTTGTTAATATAATAATAAGTATAATATATATTAATTTTGTTGTTAATTTTTGTTTTTGTTGCTGTTGTTCATCGACTAACGTTGAATTCGTTAAGGGCCGCCTGTGTATTCCCGATGCGCCTTGTACGTCAACGAAAAAGACTATGTCAATCATGTTTGTCCTGGATCGACCGCGTTCATCTGCTTACTGGCCAAAAGTAACTTTTCCCTCACCAAGATTCAAGATTTATCTGGTTCACTTCATGTCATTTCGAGATTCCTTGATTCTTTTCTTCCTTGACTTGTTCTTTGTTCTTTTTCCTTCCTTGACTTTCCTTTCTTGACTTTTACTTTTACTTTTTGACTTTGAAGTGTTCCTCGACTGCACTCCAGAGTACGTATGCTGGAAAATTCCGGTCCATTCATCCCAACCTGCGTCTCTCGCTCTGCCCCACTATTTTTCGTCTCTTACATCCCGACGGAATGTATGACGCAGGGTGGGATGAAGGTGCCGGGATCTTCTAGCATACGTACTCAGATGTGAATTCAAAATGGGGTCAAAAGTAATGAGAGACATTAAAAATGGAGAAAAGGAAATAGTAGAAAGCTGCAGTGGAGTGAGGCCCTTTCTTTTTAGAAATGATCCTTTTTATGTTTTCAAACGAATTTCATATCATTACATACGAAACGGTACACATACGAAATTTTGTATGTATGTACTTCTCTGTTATTATTATTCACAAAAAATTCACGGTTTCGCAAAAAGAAACATTTTTAGGCCAAGGATTTCCTAGAAAAGGCTGGGTCGTCTATGCCGAAACACGCACACGTTGGTTTCACGTTGTACGGCAAACACCCTACATATACCGTTTGGGTTGACCAACGTGAGTTTACGACAACCAGAATAAGTCTTTCAAAATTAGAAGTCATTAAAGTGAAAGTCATTTAAAAGTAAAAGTCATTAACACAGAAACGGTTGAGAATCAGAAATCAAGTACCAATATTTTTCGCATTTTTCAAGCTAAAAGTGAACTATAGGGTCAGATTTAGTGAGTTGATCTCTCCCAGGAATCGAACCTGCGAGCAAAAGATTCGTAGCTGGGCGCTTATCGCTGAGCTACAAGACTACATAACTGAGCAGCTTCAGAATCAGAGACGTAGATGTACACAGCGGAAATTGAGATATACCGTACCCTCTCGCCTTTCTGTTGGTGACGACTATAATGACTTTTACTTTCAAACGACTTTTACTTCAATGACTTTTAATGTTGAATACTAGTTCATTTTACGGATCTACTCATTGATCAATTCTTACTGATCTACTGATCTACTTATCTGGTCGGCTAGTTGCATTCCCAACAATATTTTGCCAATCGAACCCACTAATGCGTACTTTTTCGAAAAAAAGCTATTATAGTTACTTTAAACGTTGTGCGTGTCAAAACAGACTGACACAAGTGAACCGTATGTATGCAGAGTTTGAACAAAAAAAGTGTATATCAGTTTCTCTTGAGCAGCTTTTTCATATCGTTTGCTTTCTGTCCCCCTTTAAGGCAAATAGAGAGGGTCTCACTGGGTGACCTGGCCGGTTTTCTGCTAATTCTGGTTTCTCGTGTTAGTTTTAATGGTAACCGGGTCTCAGTGGTACAGGGGTTGTGCGTATTTAAGCAAGTTCAGTTTTTGAGAAAGTTGAAAAGTAGATTAGAAACGATAGAAATTTCCCTTTACACTTTTGCAGATACTATTGTACTATAGATACATAGATACTATTACATATATATCAGATACTAGATACTGTATCTGTATCTGTATCAGTATCTGTAGATACAGATACTATTGTGGATTGGTAACCGGGTTTGAGTGGCAAGTTCTCTACGTACGTACGTACTCAGTTAACCAAACAACACCGGTTCCAGAACCTAAAAAGCCTAACAATCCTCGTTCCAGCGTGGACCGTGCAGTCGTATAAGAAAACTGTGCAAAATCTGAAAAATCCGTCAGTGGGAACCGAAACGTACGAAGCTGTGTATTTTGCTGGAAAGAAACTAATAGTATGTGTTTTTCCTTCTTGTCTTTCTTGTGGTAGTATTTGCTGAAAATGTCGATGTTTAGTTTATAGTCGTCGCCAACGGAAAGGCGAGAGGGTACTGTATATCTCACTTTCCGCTGTGTGCGCACACATGTCTTCCATTTCAAAGCTTGCGCGACATGTGATCTAATAGCACAGTGGTTAGCGCGAAGCTGCGAATCTTTTGCTCGCACGTTCAATTCCGGTGAGAGACAGAAATTTATTCATTTGGCAGTCACTATATATGGGATATTTGCAATTTTTGTTCTGATATTCATCTTTGTTAATTTTTTATGTAGACTTTTTTAAGGCGGAGAATACGAAACTCAAGTTTATGATTCTCATCACCGATTCGCCACAGAATGGGACACCCGATCAAATGATGAAGGCTTCCAAATGGGTTGGGGTTTTCTCCGCTTATTTCTAGTATTTTCATAATTTTGTTGCATGATTCATTCAAAAGACTTATACATCGCTCAATAAGTTGTCGATCCTATTTTCAATTTTTTGGTTGAATTTCATGGCACAAAAATGACAATACTGCAAGTTTTCGATCTATGCGTGCGCTGACAGAATACAGTGTTTAGAATTGCAGTTATTCGGCAATTATCCGAAAACCAAATAGAAATGTAGCTAGTTTTTGAGGTGGTTCAATATTTTGAGTACATGATCCAGCAACTATCGCTAAAATATCTTGAGAAGGATCTAGTTTTATTCAGGTGAAGAACGCTGTTGACGCCCGGCTGATCATGGTGCCTATAGAGTCCGAGAATAGGCAAATGAAGAGATGGGTGCAACATCCAGATGACTATATCGATCTATCCAATGTTGGAATTGAGGTCAGTTACTACACGCGGTATAGAGAATGAAAACGCCATCATCTCTACTGTAGTTGATCTCTGAAATTAACGAGATCAAACTACAAAAATACAGCGGGATCGGGCAACATGCATCGTGTCGGCATAGAGATAGCGAACCCTATCACTTCGTCTTGTCTATTCCCAACTCCTCACAGTAACCTCACAAAAACAAGTAAGGCATTGACTTTTTGAGAAGTTGAACCGTTCAAAACACTACTTCTCTACTTTGCTCCAACCTGTCGATTTTAATGTTAAACCGAGCCAGAAAGAAAGTTAGTATGGAAAAAAACTAACTGATAGACCAACCTAAGACCTGGTATACTGTTAGTCGATTGCACAGTCACAAGCAACATGTTAAACACTGCAGAATTTAGAAACGTGCAATGCCAAGTGCACGATGCCTCAGTAGAATGCCAACGTCACGTGACTATTCAATTGACTTTTCGAATAGATCATCGACCAAGGGATATGTACCATTTATCAAACTAAAATAGCCCAATTAGCATGTGAGGAGGGGTTGAAACTTATTCATTCTTAGTGTTTAATATTATTTTTATTACTGATATAAATGATTTCAGCATCTCTCGTCGAAACATTGGGTGAACATCATGAGTCAAATGTGTAAAAAGTACAGTTTCGAGGATTTCGTCGATGCTGCCGAATGAATAATTGATCTTTGTTCTGTATTATCGAATTATCGATTCAAATAAATTGTAGTTCGATTGTACTTTTCGGGTTTGTACAATACAGCGCTGCATTCAGAGAATTTGCAGCCAATTGGCCGGCCATTTTGACCCCGGCGAGATAGTGTGCAGACCAGATAGACGCAGACAGTCTCATGGCCTGATTCACATCTATGCTGTCTCGCTTTTGTAGCTGGCTAATAGCTGAAAATCGGAGCCAATGTTTCAATAACAGCGTGAACCATACAAAGGTACACAAACAACTATAGAAATGCCTTAAAATCTTGAATACAGTTAATTACGTATGCTGGCAAGATTAACCATCTCGCTTTGCTACCACTTTTAGCAAGTCTCGTATCCCATCGAGGTGTGGGAGCATAAAACAGCGTGGTTTCAAAAAAAACGCACGTTGGAATCGGAGGCGAATTCTTTATTTAACCCGGTATTTCGTTAACCCTAGCCGTTAACCATTAACCGGGTTACCTGGTTAATCCTTTTGTTAACCACTTGGTAACCCTACATTTTCCCCAAAAGACATTGCAAAAGAGGGTTAACAAGTGGTTAACAAAAGGGTTAACCAGGTAACCCGGTTAAGGTTACCTGGTAGGGTTAACGAAATACCGGGTTCCTTGTGGAATTGGCCGGAATCGGAATATTCATATAGCAAGAATCGATAACTGGTTTCAAACTAACGTGAAAATCGTGGTTCTAGTGTTGAAACAATGGAACTCGTGGACACAATTATTACTATTTCTACACAATTTATCTGTAGAAATTTCCCTGACTTTCTATACTTTTAACAACAACAGTTTTCGCTCTTTTCCCATTCCCATTTTCTTACTCTTCCAATGAGAGTTTGAAAATCAAATTCAGTTCATACTCAAACGAGATCGTAGAAAAAACAAAGACTATGTTACACATTTATATGCATATAACCGCAGGCACTGGAAAAGAGGCGGTCGACAGCTTTGCCCTTGAGCGAGTGTGGACTTATCCACCGAATCCGTAGAGGGTTCTTCCTTGACGCTTGAGGGCATAGACGACATCCATAGCGGTGACGGTCTTGCGCTTGGCGTGCTCGCAGTAGGTGACAGCGTCACGGATCACATTCTCAAGGAAAACCTTGAGAACTCCACGAGTTTCCTCGTAGATGAGACCAGAGATACGCTTGACTCCTCCACGGCGAGCCAGACGGCGGATGGCTGGCTTGGTGATTCCCTGGAGGTTGTCGCGAAGCACCATACGCCGACGCGTGGCTCCTCCTTTTCCAAGTCCCTTTCCTCCCTTTCCTAGACCAGACATCTCGATTGATCAGCAAGCTTATGAATTTTGGGGCGTGCGCTCTCATTATATACTATGGCGAAGCCACCTCGCGGCGTTACACACTGCGTCTCTCGCTACCCTGTCCGTCTGAATGTCTCGCTTGTTTTGAACGGCATTCAAAAAGTTTAGGTTAGCTAAAAACGGTCACTAAGATCAAGCTATTGTTTTGTACACTAGAAATCAAGAAAAACGCATCAAATTTCTAGCTATAATGAGAGACGTTGAGTTTGTGTTCTAATATCAAGTAAAGAAAGACGTGCACCCAAACCTAGCCTGTTCCGGATTCCTCGAAAAATCCATACAAGTTTGATCTCATATCGATGGAAATCGCCAGATACTGTTGGCTACAGTCACTCGATCTATACTTCTATTTCACGGTTTGAGTCAAAAGCTAAACTATGACACTAGACGTACAAATAGATAGTGGTCGCCCTGTTATTGACAGGAGTCTACTTACTGTGTCTCTAATTTGGCTGTGCGTTTGTTAATGACAGCTAAACTCATATAAAAGTCGTTTTGCCGAATCGGTAATTACCAATTCAATTGCCAAATCGGTAATGACACATCAGGACAAAACGCTGAACAAGTCTCAAATAACAACAACTTTAACAAAATAACAACATGAGACATTGTGGAGATCGTTCAAACTCCAGATGGGTGATAACAATATTCAAAAATGTACAAACAAAACAATCTATCAGATAACAAAAACATGCAATCTATACTTCGTTGTGTGAAGGGGGAAAATATAACCATGCCTAGCTGACGCACATAATAAAGAGACCACACTAGACAGGTAATATAGTAACACTCAAACAGGGGGGAAACGAATAAATAACTCAACAGAAAATATGCTCAATCCACATTGTGTCTGTCCTTCTTCCGTTTCTTTTTCATTGGTGAGACAGGGTCGGGTACAGAGTCCTCTCCAGGAGACCTGAATGAAAAAAAATACAAATTTAAATCGAAATAAACATTTATAGAATGCTATAAACTCATCGGTGATACACCGCAGAACTTTCGAACAACGCCTAAATGTACGGGGATCAACCTAAAAACAATGTAGGTCAAAACAATATAGCCGTTTTCGAAGTTCGTCTCTAGAGCAACGTTTTTCACTTTTCTGGTTGACTTTAGGGACAGGATTATCGCCGTCTCTCGAGAGTCCGTGTCCGAGCTTGTATTGTACTAAGAGGTGCATTTTTGAATGACTAGAGCCAGCGGTAAAAACAGTCAGTTGTTATTGTAAAGAAAACTGATAAAGAACTAACTTGAGACAATCCTTGTTTCGTTTCTTCTTTTTCTTATGAACTCTGCTCGCAGTATGATCGTCACATTGATTTTCGATGGGCGCCAGTGTTTCAACGGGTTTTTCACTCATCTCAACTTCTTCTTCGGAATCCGATTCACACTGAAAAAGAAAATAGAATGAAATGTTCATTCGAATCGTAACATGTATTATAGAAAGTGATCAGATATGTTTATAATTCCCGAGTTACGACCGAAAGAATAAGAATCAAACTACAATACAGCGCCATAGGGCGCCATACACCGTGAAGGCTCGTTCGAAAAGAGCCAACTCCATAGACGGGTGTACAGTCTTTGTCACACGCTTGAAAATGTCAAGAGCAGTTGTATCTAAAACTTACCAAATAAGGCTTCACGATGTCCCTTTCCTTCAGCCATTCGTCGTTATTTTTCTGGGCAGAAAACAGGCTCAACACATCCTCTGACTTAACCTGAAATCAAACAAGGATATATAAATACGCTCTGATAGATAACAGTAGGCAAAAATGTATTCCATTCACTTCTAATATTCAAGTTGAGATGTCTGTGTTGAACTCTGACAGATCGCACTAAAAATAGCATTGGCGCCCTTCTCCGAAGCATTAGCGTCGCCTTCTAAAACAATATAAGAACGACGACGAGTATTACGTTTCCTACCTGATACGAAATGTTGTGCTAATTTTGGTTCAGAAATACTGGTTGCGAGCCTAAGCATACATCTACATAACATTCGTTTAGCAACCTTGAACTCTTTATATTGTCGCTACCGTTTAACTCACATATTTCTTCAATTTCGCAGGTGGCTTCCAGTCGTTGTGAATTGAAGTTGTATGAAGAATCAGAGCTTCGACCAAGGCCTCACTTTCGAGCGAAGGAAACACGTTTGGACTGTTCTGCAAAGATAAATATTCTTAAAGAAGGACTGTAACGCTGCGTAATTAACAAGTCCAATAACCAATATGTTCAACCTGAAACTTTTCGACGTCTCGACGCCGGCCCGATTCATCAAAGTTAGACACGCAACACAATAAATTTGAGCTCATTTGATGATGACATACATCACATAGGGTTCGCTCGTTTCGAAGAAAGCCAATACTGTGTGTGTAGTTTGATCCTGTTGCTTTTTAGTCGAAAGTCGTGAATTATGCTGTGCATCGATTTCGAACTACAACTCTGCTATGGTCACCTTCTATAGTATTTATATACGACTACAGAGGGTTCAAACTACAAACATCCTCCCCCAACTAACCGTTGCCTGTTCCTGAATTCTTCCATTGAACACCTCTATGTCCACCTGGGGAAGTGGCTGGCCGTGTTGTTGCAATTGACGGGAAAATGCCCGACTCAACACAAGAAGACGGTCTGAAATACGTTTTTTTACATGTATTCACAAACCTTATTTGTTAAACTCTGATTGAACTTTTATAATCCATCGAACAAGCAATTCATTATCTAAACACTTTGGTTCGAGCCACAGGTCACCTCATGTACTCGCAAACGTATGCGGTTTACACGTGTATTAACTATCACTTGCTATCAAATGCAAACGAGTTGCTTTTCGAATGTAACCAAATTTGTCTAAAGTGAGACTTTTCGGTTATGTAAAGTAAGTTTGATTGCATTTGAAATCCACCAATAGTTTTGTACAAACTATGATTATTAATTGTCAGCTCCCTGTTTTCACCAAGTCTCGTGTCATCAAAACAAGCTGACAGCTGGCCTACTGCTAAATTACTAGTACCAGCTCAGAACTAAAAATGATCTACTGTTTTCAAACGATAATACTACCTTTCAAAGAGTAGCGCCGCTTTAATCGATTGAACAGCAACATCTGACTTCTAGACAATATGGTTTGCGTCTTTGAGATGAGGTAATCGACTTCTGACATATTGTTACAGAAGAATTCACATACATCATCGAGTTTGAGCCTGAAACACAGCAGCAAATTTGTAGTATGATTGATATATTTAAAAAAAAACTAAGCAGTAAATGCTACCGACAACAAACCTGAAGCTAACGTTTCGCTTAGAGAACCACTTAGAGACGCTCTAGCTCCAATATCTACTCGCTGCAGCCAACATTCTAGCCGTTTGTCCCAACTTCTTCCTTTTCCGCGATTTTCAACAATACAACTTTTTTTATAAACTCACTGATCGCCCAATTTATCCAAATCGTAATACTTGGAATGGAGACATCCTAGTAGAATGTTTGGAGGAGTTCCATCCGCCAAACGACGGAGAAATTTACAGTAGGCTGTCAGAGTTATATGTCCCACGTCGCCCAGAACCTAGAAAATTTGAACTAACGATAGTTCATCCTGTGAAAAACAATGCGTACTGAAGGTGGATAAGAGAAAGAGAGAATGAGAGAAGAGAAAGAGAAAGAGAGAGAGAAAGAGAGAAAAGACAGGAGAAAAAGTAGACGAATGAGAAAGTTTACCTCTCGAAAACACCCCAACCACGCATCTTCCTCATTCCGCCCTTCTTTCACCAGATTGTTGAAGTTTGATTGCAAACTATCCAGAATCCCCTTCCTAAACAAGTGAAATTTCCAAAAGCAAAGTTTCTTCTCAAAATAAGCAGACGTTTGTTGTTATAGTAGAGCAGTGAAACTTCGGATACCTTTCTTTTTTTATTTCTCAAGGTCCTCAGTCCCTTCTTATTTTTTTTACTCTGCGAAAGACACATTGAATAGAATAGAATAGAATAGATTTATTTGTGATTTAACACGTGACTTCCACATAGTATGTGGCACTCCAATGGATATAGTTTATAGTGTGGTCCAATGGATATAGTAATGGATCCAATGGTATAGCAAAGTATAGTTATCGATCGTGTTCACTGTACGTATAGCACACATCAACAATCATACTTTGCTTCATGTATCCGCTGCCGACGAAAACTATGAAGCATCGTTAGTGAAAACATTCTTTTCCTCGTAGTATCGTTCTCGTTAGTTGAAACAAAGCAACGAATTTTTGTCGAAAATCATGGGAAGGTACAAAATGAATCAGTGAAATGGTCACTCCTATTTATATACCGTTCCATTTACTCACCAATCATTTTCGCACCACAATTTCACTGATGTCAAATCGATTGAAATGTCTTGAAAGGGAATACTAGCTTCGAGGTCATGCACGATCTTCAACTCACACGCTTGAACAGCACGTTTTATGATCTGCAATAATGAAAATGGAACAGAATGAGGTCTTAATAGCAAATAATAACGTGAACGTGGCCCTAAACCAATTCGCAAAATAGAATTCGGATGGTTCTCAACATGACCATCTAGTTTTGTAGTCTAGCCAAAAGTGGGAAAAGTTAATTTTCTGCTGGCTGAATTTTCATTTTGCATTATTATGACATACCATGTAAACATCCTGTTACTTTAGTAGTTGTTGCTGTACCGACATCCCATTATGTCATTTCGTGACGTTTTCTAAGTTATTTATATTGCTCATTGCTTTGAACGGGAAGCTTCTTGGAAACCGCGTGGTAATAGAACGCACCGTTCATCTTCACCCGCCCGACTAATGGCAAACCCTACAGTCAAGTTGATATGACTGAATCGGTCTATGGTTGATTGGCGTTACGCATACACCAGTAAGATCCGACTATTCAACAGAAAAGAGTCCGTTTTTAGATTCAAACACATAGAAATTAATGATTTTGCATCACAAATAGACAAATTTTCCTAGTTTTCAGTGAAAAAGTAGCCCGTTATTGGATTTTTCCTGGCTACTGGATCAACTTGACTGGGGTATGGCGGCACGCAAAAAAAAGCAGCACCAACTTTATCATAGCAATTTCGCAAGTACTCCTGATGTTCCTTTGTGATCATTCCCGATGAGCTTACCTGTCTGAAGGTTTCTGGAGGTGTTTCTTGTTCAGCGGGGATAGGAAGAACGGTACGTGCTATTACATTATCTGTAACAAAACTAATTTAACCACATTATGCACTTTACACCAAGTTTTCGAGTTTTTATCAACAATTCAAGTTACACAGAGACGACTGGTAGCAAGTTTACTGCAAAACAGGCAAAAAATTTCTTATTCCGAACAACTATAACATTTCGATTCGAACTAACCCCACAACCTTCGTCGTTCCATGTGTGGGGAATTGTCGCCCTCTTTGCTCTTCTTGCTCAATTGCGTGGTGAGATGCCGGTAGTACGTTTCCACACATTTCACTCGAGACCTGCCGAGCTTCTAGAATACAAAACACTACGTGACAACAACTATAGTTCGCACATTCCCAAACTGGACTTGGGCAGCTTGCAAATGAAATTTCAAGGCAGTTTTTGAACAGGTTGAAATAGTCTAAAACAATAGACATTCATGTGAAGGGTTCCTCCCCTTTGTTATAATTCGTATTCAAGAAAACTTTCTGTAAAATATTTGTTTTCTCTAAATAACAGTCTTCCAAAGGTTTTGGCAGGCTGCCAACGAGTCCAGTTGGGAAATGTGAGCACTCTATAATCTGTTTCACAGCCTCGTATATATCTACAGTAGGCAGCTCAGCCTTCTTTAGACAAAGCTCTTTATAAAAAGTTGTCATTTGCAGTAAATCCCGCAAATATGCATAGTCACACGCTTGTGGACGCAATATGAATGAGAGTTTTCGGAAAGTTGGACATTTCCGCATCTGCACCCTTTTCTAACGCACACTAAATTGGGTGAAATTACAAAATCGTTAGAACGTACAAGGCAATACGTAATAAACACTAAAGACCACTCACATCTGCTACTTTGTCCCAATCTCTAAACTCTTTGTATAGTTTGAACAGCAACTCCCGCTCTGCACCAAGAATAGCATTTCTTCTGAAAGTACAAATTAGTACATTACCAAAACTAGCACAATCGTTGTAATCAGCACTGAATTCCGATTATCCCAGAAATTTCTCTGATTGCACCCCATTTGCCCCCCACTTTGCCCCTGTCCATATCCGGATATGGACAGAGGCGAAACCGGGGGCAAATGGGGTGCAATCAGGGAAAAAGTGGGGAAATTTCCGAGAAAAGTCAGGGAAATTTCAGAGAAAAATTAAGCAAATTTTTTTCAACATTCAGAAATATTTCTTGCTTTGATACTATTTACGGTGAATTGTTAACATAAGGTGAGAATGAACCTCTCCAAAAATTCTCTAACTGATGCTCCTCAGATTAGATAAGCATCTATTTTCCCTGCTTATTCTTTTATAGAAAACAAAGTGTTTTCAAAAAGAAATAGCCAAGAGAAAGTCTTTCCTTCCACATCTAATCAAATTTAAACTTTTTTCGATTGGTTCAAAGCGCTTTCAACAGGAGCTGAAACGAAACTATCCTCATACGGGTACCCCCACACATGGTGGGCACCTGCGGTGGCAGGGTAAAAATCCCCCCTTCCTCCCCACGTGGGTCACGGGTTCGGTCATTGGGTCATAAGGATTGAAAGCACAGCAGAATCATAGAAAAGTCCCCTCGTCAACCCCGATCACTAAAGAGCTTGATCCAAGAGACATCTGACGTGGTTGGATCTGATGGACGAATTGTGCACAGCCGCACCCCTGGCTGCGCCGTATCTAGTACGGGTTTCTCAAAAGTGCGGCAGAACACAGTTTTGACCAGTATCTTCAACGAAATGACACTAAAACTTTATAATGTGTAGGTATAAGGTTCTGCTAATAGATTATAGTAAAAAAAGTGGTAAATCAACATTTTTCAATATCTCTGACACTTCTCTGACATTTCCCTGATTTCACCCCATCTTCTCCCTGGTTTACCCCTGACTTACCCCCCCTTTACCCCAGAAAAATCAGAGAAATTCTTCCCCCCTGATGCTCCCTGACAGATCAGGGAATGTCAACTTACTATGAGTGCTAACAAATAGACACAAAATAGAGATCTCCGTATTTAGAAGCGCACCCGGCCAACAATCATAGACTCATGTTTCACTTAAAAAGTTTTTAAAGACCGGTACCCCACTGAGAAATGAAACACGCGATCCCTTCTTCCTACTGAACACTGAAAACCCTAATATTTTAACTAACTTCAATAAAAAGGAGAGGGGTATACCATGTTTAGCAGGCACCGGGAGAGGTTTTACAATGTTCATTGTTTGAAAACTTACCCTTTATACGTCACAGCATCAGAACCACTAAGAACCGCGCGATCCAAGATTCTTTGAAACCGCAAACTGACTTGGGTAGCACTGCGTTGAGGTAGATCGCGACCTGAGAAGTTATCTATAACACATCACATTGATATAACTACGCGGGATATTAAATACAAAGTATGACATTCCGAAACTATAAAAGTTATGTTATCTGAATCATAAGTAGTAACAAAAAGTTAGAAGATATAGAAAACTCACACATCCGTGGCCAGAAACGAACGTCCTTGAACGAAAGATGTTTCATATATTTCGTGCGACTCTGAAATGTTCTGCATATTTAGGCCCTCAGAGAACTTCGAACTTGGTCAATGCATTATAGTGCCGCGGAACGGCGGAACCCTTCTGTTTTATACTCAACGCTCAATCATTGTCCCAATTGTTTGTGTTCCGTTGCTTATTTTTTGAAAAACACATAAATAAACACTCCTCACTCGGTCCCACGTTTAACAGAGCATAAGTAATTATGAGAAAAAGATTTTTTTACCTGAAGCACAAATAAATTTGCATCTTGGAAGGGAATTCCATACTCTTTGGCAAACTCCGTCCAATTCCTTCGTATGATGTCATCTTCAGTGGCGTTGAAAAAACGAGTTTCGTGAGTAATCCCTAGAAATAGTTGGTTTAAACTTTAAACGGTAACCGGTGTTTGGCTTCAAGTTACGTCCCATGAGGTAGAAGAACATGGCGTCCTTTTCTACAATGTTCCCAAATATTTTGGACTTATGTGGACAAATTCAAGAAAAACTACCTAGAACATATCGTAAGTCGTGGTTAGCAGTGTACTGTATCAATTTGTTCGTTCATAATAGTGTAGTGTGTAAAATCTGTTAAGTAAAATAATTCAGAACCTACCACATTCTTTGAGTCGCACAACATGTTCTTCTGCCAATCTTGTATGCCCTGAGGCCATCTGTAAAAGTAAGTGTCCTCGAAAGAGATGAACAATTGGGTTTTATTTGTAAATAGCAGTTGAGTTTAGATGTCTAACGAATCAATGTTAGTGACTGTCACCTTCACCTATGAGATATTGTTGACAATGATAAATTTGAGGTTTCAGTGAAACTTGAGTCAATAATAACTTACATGATGAAAAAGTATGCCTTCTTCATTGTACACCCCCACCGCTGGCAGGCGAAGACTGGACCTTGAATCGGGATGACGCGCCATTTTTGAGGGGATAGGTACACCTGTAAAACATGAGAATTCACTATAGGATAATAGAATATTATGCAAAATTTATTGTAGTATAATATTTATTATGGAAACTGCTTTGAAGAAATTTTCAAAAAAAAACCGACTTAATAAATTTTATTTTATTAAGTAATTTAAATAGAGGACAAAGCTTCTTTTCACGAAGCAAAGCATTTTGATAGTTATCGAGCAGTTTATATAAAACACTTTTTGGTCAATTTCTTCCCGAACCACAATCGAACCGATTCTTCGCAAATGTTGGTTCGGTGGGGAAAATCCACGGAACCTTCATGAAATTATTACGCAATCAACAAATATGTACGGTCGTTTAACCGTCGATTGGAGTTTGAGAAACGTGGAATATACTTTTCATGGGTCACAACTTAGGAATACGACTCATGGTTAGTTTTTTTATCAATCAATCGCGAATATGAGCTATTATACCTTCGTAAAACTAATTCAATAAAAAATACTTATATTTGCAGTTAAATTGGAATTTTATTAAGCAACTGACGACCGCATACAGGATTACCAAGTACGCCAAATAGAAAACAAGAGCTTACGAGAGATTGAACAAAAATTACAAACAAATTGAAATAACAAAAAGCTCTAATAGATTTATTTCAATGGATTTCAGAAGAAGAAAATAACATAAAATATCGATCGATCGAAGCGCAAGTAGTTTTTGAATATTTTCACGACGCGCGCGAATGAGATTACGATTAGAGCGCACTTAGAGTTACCCTTGATTAAAGTACAAAGAAAACTGCATACATATTCCATCCAGTCAAAAGGAAAACATCGTAAACATATATCGTTTAGGCGCTTCCAAAAATTAATATCAAATTTCCGAAAACTTCTACTATGTGTTCATCGAAAAACATTGCTGTAATCGACTTTTCGCGCCCATAAATTTTTACCTTCTTCAATAAATTACAGAAATCTCGCTATAGTTTCGAGACAACGCAAAATCTTTATGATTAAAGTTCAAGATTAGATGAACTATGCAATATAATACTCAGAAAATTCGATAAACTCGCAAACACAGCAAAAGAAATGAACAACTGTGAACGAGCTTAGCAGGTCCAAACGACGATTCAGTTTTTTGCTGTGTGAATAAATCGTCAAGAAAACGCAATTGTCGATTCTGGTTTCTTTTATTACAGTTTTTGTCAATTGCAAAATCGGTAATGAAACATTTCAAAACAAAAACAAAACTCAACAAGTTTCATTTAACAACAGCTTCAACAAAATAACAACATTCAACATTCATGAGATATTTCAAACTCCCGATAAGTGGTAACTCTAACATACTCTGTGAACAACAAAAATAAAAGGAGAAAATCATAAAAATCGTGATATATTGAAAACAACTTAAACACCCCTCACCATTTTCGTTTGGAATATATATTTTATCTCTACCCTAACAATAACTAAAACATACAATTTATATTTCGCTGTGTAAAGGGGGAAAATGCAACAATGTTCAGCTTGACGCACAAAACGTATAAATATGTCATTATGCGAAACTGTAACAATCCAACAGTATTTAAGCAGGTATACAACTCACCGAAAATCAGTTTAATCCATATTTTGCTTATCCTTTTTTCTTTTCTTTTTCTTTGATGGGACCGGGTCGGGTACGGAATCCTCTTCTGGAGATCTAAATACGAAACGTACACTCATAGAAGATAGGGAAATTCTAAAATTCTACGTTCTAGTCTAATCGGTCATACCAAACTACAAATCAAAGAACAGAACAGCATAACAGTGTTTGTAGGTCCTCTTATTTGCTCAATCACCCTATGAACTTCCACAAGTGAACTATAGATGACAGAACATTGATACATTTTCATCGTCCGCTTCGGAATTGCTTTTATTCCGAAGAAAAGGCTCGTTTCATAACTGAAGGAACTGGAAATTCGTTCATACTGAAGAACTAGTCTGGCAAACCTGAGTAGACAGCCACGAAAGTTCAAGAAACGAGCTGAATTTCATCGCAAATCGCACGTTTGATGCGAACATTTCGTCAAGAAAAGTCAGATATTATTCAAAAAACTATTGAATAACTCACTTGAGACAATTCTTGTCCCGTTTCTTCTTTGTCTTGTGCACTCTGTTCGTAATTTGATCGTCGCATTGATTTTCGATGGCCGCCAGTTTTTCAACGGGTTTTTCACTCATCTCTACTTCTTCTTCGGAATCCGATTCACACTGAAAATAAAATGAAATACAATATTCGAAATACAACAGCTCATATTATGAAAGACAGGTTCTCTGCCACACGCTTTGGACTAGTAGTGTGAAATATGAATTTAGAATTTGCGGAGCGGATAGCTTGTATGCGGTTTGGGGCTCTACAACTAAAAAGTCTGAGGGTACAATGTAGGAGCACACAGCTAAGCGCAATGAAGTACTCGTGTCATGAAAAGATAGAGATCCTGATTCTGTGTAGACTCTTGTCTGTTTGCCCAAACATAAAACTATAATGTCTACATGATTTGTATCTGTGACTTACCAAATAAGGCTTCACGATGTCCCTTTCCTTCAGCCATTCGTGGTTATTTTTCTGGGCAGAAAACAGGCTCAACACATCCTCCGACTTGACCTGAAATCAAAGAGAATATATATTTTCAAACTGATATCAAGTTTCGTCAAACTGCAGGCAAACATCACATTTGACGATTGAGATCAGTTCGGCAATGTCATTGCAGTAAAATGTAAAGTAAATGATGGAAATTGGTCCGTTCACTCACATATTTCTTCAATTTCGCGGGTGGTTGCCAGTCGTTTTGAATCGAAGTCGTATGAAGAATCAGAGCTTCAACCAGGGCCTCGCTTTCAAGGGAGGGAAACACGTTCGGACTGTTCTGAAAAGATGACTGTTCTTTAATAAAAACTGTAACGTAAGGCTGTGCAATCAACAAGTTCAATAACCAATACGTTCAACCTAAAACTTTTCGAAGTTTCGACCGCAGGCCAATTCATCAAAGTTAGACGAGCAAAACACTACATTTGAGCTCATTTGATAAGAAAACACAACATGGGGTTCGACCGTCTCGAAGTTTTCAATACTGTGTTCGTTGCTCTATCTCACTATGTTTGCAGTTTGATCCCATTGCTTTTCGGTCAAAATCGGTCAAAATACGTAACTTATGGTGTGCATCGAGTCCAAACCACAACTCTGCTATGATCATCCTCAATACTAACCTCACTAAAACTACAACGGGTTCAAACTACAAACATCTCCCCTCAACTAACCGTGGCCTGTTCCTGAATTCTCCCATTGAACACCTCTATGTCCACCTGGGGTAGTGGCTCGCCGTGTTGTTGCAATTGACGGGAAAATGCCATACTCAAAACATGGAGACGGTCTGGAAAACTAATTGAGAAACAAACAACAACAACAACAACAAGGACAACAAACAAGCAGGAAAAGGGAGAATGAATTCGGTGCAGCCCCTCATTGAAAGAATATGACAGCCGGTACATTACATGCTGGTGCCACACACCAGTGGCCGTATCCACCAATAATTTTTCCTCTCCCGGGAGCGTTTAGGCTACCGGGAAAGCAAAGTTGGTTGAAACCTATATACGTGAAACTCTATGATTTCGCATGAAAATGACCAAACATCCATGCTTTTGAATAGAAACTTGTTTTTCGATTTTTATGACTATTTAAAGGACGCCAAACACCAATACGGAGAGATCGAGTTATGACCCGCGGGGAATCGAGTTCTGTCCCAGGGACATTTTGTACAACCATCTAACTTCTCCTCATTTGCGTTATGTCTCGTCGCACAGCGCGCTATGCTAATCCATAATAATTATTATAAGCGCCAAAATAATTATTATAAGCGCGATGCTAACTTCTAGCCTCGACAGTAATGCAATATTTCACTTTAATAAAACTGTAAATTTTGTAAATAACTAAATTTTCTCCATTTTCATATAAAACATTTTCTCAACACCTAAAGTTGATCAGAATCATGTAAATTTCTTCATTGGTGTCCTACCTTCTTTAAACAATGTCAATGGAGTATGACTGGTATCACGTATACCGTGACACTCGCCCAGAATTCATTAAAGTGTACAATAAATCACTGTGTAAGATCCCAAAAACCTAGCACTAAACTACAAAATACTACCTTTCAATGAATAGCGACGTTTCAATCGATTGAACAACAACAACTGGCTCCTCGATAGAATAGTTTGTGTCTTCGAAATGAGATAATCGACTTCCGACTTATTGTCACAGAAGAATTCACAGACATCATCGAGTTTGAGCCTGCAACCAAACTACAAGGTTATACTTTGTGTTGATCCTTTTTCTTACTAAAAAACATGCCACCTATTTGGAGCTCACATATTACGTGAAGAAACACTCTCAGTACTAGTCTGAATTTGACTTGAAAAACACTTTACAGTTTTTGTCAAAGACATTGGTCCACTTTATCACATGTATTTGCTCAATAAAGTTATTATTTCTCATGTCCAATATCAAAATGGAAACTCACTTATCGCTCAATTTGTCCAAATCGTAGTACTTGGGTCGGAGACATCCTAGTAGAATGTTCGGAGGAGTGGCATCTGCCAAATGATGGAGAAATATACAGTAGGCAGTCAGAGTAATATGTCCCACGTCACCCAGAACCTAGAAAACGTAAATGAATTGATGTGAAAAACTAAGCGTACTTCAAACCCCTAACTTTTGGAAAAGAGGGACAAGAGGTAGAGAGAGAAAAAGAGAGAGAGAAATAGTGAAAGATAGACGGAGAGAGATAAGAGGGAGAGAGGGGATTTACCTCTCGGAAACAGCCCAACCATGCATCCTCCTCACTCCTTCCTTCTTCCACCAGCTTGTTAAAGGTCGCTTGCAAACTATTCAGGATTGTTTCCCTGGAAATAAGTAGAGATGGACTTCAATGAACAACACGCATACCCCAGTAACATTGACTTGATTTCGTTCTCATTTTCATGATGTTTTTTCTCAATCTAAATCCTGCAAATACACGCCGAAACAGGCATCTAATTCAAAGACACGAAAACCGTTCAGAATCTCTTTTTATCGAGAGTTGGTGCAGAATTTAGTTGTCGCCTGTCATGTAACTGGCAAGCGTCCAACCCCTCAATTCTACCCTTCTTCAAGCGAAAACTCGGTTCCTTTTTATAGTGACAACTAAGAGTGTGTGACCAACCACACACGAAAAAACAACGTGCTCGAATAATTTGAGAATGATCAGCAACCCAAGAACTCATGTACAAATCGCGCACGCGGTAGTTCGTCATGACCACTATTATTATCACTACTAGTATTACTACTATTATCACAACTCTATGAATCTCCCTCTTTATGTCTATCTATTTGAAGCCACACTTCACATTAGAGTAACTGAGTAACTGCTTACCAATCACTTGCGCACCACGTTTTCACTGAAGTCAAATCGATTGCAATGTCGAGAAAAGGAATTCTCTTTTCCAGGCCATGCACGATCTCCAACTTATTCGTTTGTACAGCACGCTTTATGACCTGCAACAAATTATGCTGAAACTCAATAACACAACAGAACGATCAACAGGCCAACACAGAATCTGACCATATCAGACCATGGTCCGACCACTACTAAATCTACCCGAGAACTACAATTCTAACCATGCTAATTCGTACCATTGCTCATCACCATCGAATCTGAACAATTGAATTTTTTCAAATCAAAGCTCATATGATAATATTGACCGTCAATTTCGTTCCATTTTCCCGTCCTAGCCCAATGTTTGCGTGAGAGTGGCGATAACAATTTCGGAAAATCTCTATTTATGAAGTGGTCGGAAAATAAGTGGTAACAGATGGTCGGAGTTGTCATGGTCAGATGTGGTATTTCTGGTCAGATTTGTTAATGGTCGGAATATGATTGGAATTTACCTGGTTGGAAACCATGTTCACCCGATCAACAAGCAACTAGAGCCAACTGGGTCATCATTATACAGTAATACACCCACGTGAAACTAAACCGCGTGTTACGCGCTCATAGTGATGCAATGATCACTATGAGCGCGTAACACGGTTACTATACCCTAACCCTTTCTCATCATCTTATTTTTTCTTTTATTTATCTTATCGTGAGAGTGTCAACTAGCAGTGTGAAATTGCGCGTATAGTAAATAATCAATCTAGGGCCAAAGTCAAAACCCGGTGATGGAAGTTCAGCCCCCTCTACAGACAGTTACTCGACTAAAACACAATACATGGAATAGTGGAGTTCCACGTTTTTGCATAAAAAATGACTAACGTTTCCCATGAATACTGAAAGGTGCAAGAACGCATAATACAAAGCTTTCACCACACCGATATATGTGCTTACCTGTCTGAAGGTTTCTGAGGGTGATCCGTCTTCATCGGAGACAGGAAGAAAGGTACGTGTTATAACGTGATCTGTAAACAACACGAATTACTACATACGGACTTCCACTGGCTCGTGAAGTTCGTGCATACATCGCCAAGGCTCCTTATAAAAGGGGGAGTCGCGAACCAATCCTTGTGAAAAGTAGGGGTCGCGAGCTGTTAACTAACGATTTTCATACAAAATCACCTGTAATCGTACGGAAATTAGTTGAATGTCGCCGTTTGGGGGGGGGGGGGGGGGTCGCGACACGAGAAAACACGGAGGGGTCGCGAAAATTTCGAAGGAATAAGAGGCCCTTGGCGGTGTATGATGTTCGTGAGATTGTTTCGAGTTAAGAATACACACACTTATACTATGAAAAAAATTTCCGATCGAAATACGCAAAAACTCATAAGTTTGAATCACAATTCACAAAATTACCAAATTGTCCCAGGTTTGGCAACTAGAATCCTTTTTTTCCGACCAAGGTTAATAGAGACTGGTAAAGGTTCATGTAATTTTAAAACCGATTCGATCCCACAAATATATCCGAAAACAAAGAGGAGGATACCTAGAAAGTACCACCTGGAACGTGCGGAAACGTATAAGGAAAACTTTTTAGTTTGTGCATTCTACGAGAAGAAACGTGTACAGCCTTTCTAACTAACCCCACAGTCGTCGTCGTTCCATAAGTGGGGAAAAGTCACCCTCGTTCATTTTCTTCCCCAATTGAAATCTTAGATGATCGTAGTGCTGCTTCGCACACTTATAACGCGATCTGCCGAGTTTCTAAAACACAAAACAGTTAGTAAAATGAGATCGTCAAATTACCCTAAATTGACATTATAGAATAGTAAGATGGACGAGTGAGAACAAACGCGCACTTTCTAACTTTCTATTCACAATGTGGCCCGACTATTGCGCGGGGAACAACTAACAAATAATATGAAAAAGAGAAGGGATTCTTGACACGAGGAACAGATAAACTTTGGACTTGAGGCAAACTGTGCTCTTTTGTAATCGAAGTGTACCACTCTTACACACGCGCTTCACCGCATCAAACTATCCTATTAAAGAGAAAGATTAGAAATAATCTTCCATGATAGTACAGTACTACAATATGAACTACCAATTTAAAGTATATATAATGCATTACTCACCTCTGCCACTATATCCCAATTTCTAAACTCTTTGTATAATTTGAACAGCATTTGTCGTTCTGCGCCCACAATTGGATCTCTCCTGAAGTGAACACTCTTTGATTCTCACAACACGATTTAACTGATATGTGGGGTGTACGTGTATGATTTCCACTCGATTTAACCTTATAAAAACCAGATCAATTATGATTACCAATTTTGAATGTTTAAGTTTTACAACTTGAATTGACGGTTCTGTATCCTATTATAGGAACTTTTCAGGTGTTTTCGAGCAAAAATTGGGTGAATTCTTAATTTTACCGGATATTTCGTCAACCCAAACAGTTCACCGTTAACGTTAACCGGATTAATGGTTGACTGAATGACTGGTTTGGAACTGGAACCCTTTTGTTAACCAGTTGGTAGCCGTATATCTCACAGACGGCGTCGTGAAAACAAGTTGAGAAATGATTACTTGCAAAAGGGTTAAATGGTGATTAACGAAATGCCCGGTTCCATGTGAAATTCGCCCAAAAATTGCAACGTTTGCTCTCTAAAGTTACGCATTTTTTGCTCAAAGGTGGAATGTAATCAACAATACTTACTTGTTATAAATCGTAGGATCGGAACCACTGAGAACGGCGCGATCAAAAAGCCTTTGAATTCGAAAAACTACTTGTTTTGCAGAGCGGTGTGGAAGATCGCGACCTAGAAGGGGGTTTTATACACCGAAGACAGCATTAGCCAACTAGACCATCAACTGGACCAGTTTTTGAATACAAAACAACTACCAAAAAAATGACTACTAAATATAGCCTCTTTTCCCAAAAAAATATTGCAAAGAGCTACATCGATTGAGCGATGCTCGGACAATTCCCTGCCAATTACCAAACCACCTTTGTAGTGTCCTCGAGGAAAGGTGTAGGTCATAGAAACTCAGAGGTCTGCGGCCTCATTGATCCTAATTCTCTCGCGCTTTTATAATTTGCTGATCGCAGAAAAATGGCAGCAATCGTTCAGAGTACAGGGCGAACGGTCGTTGATTTCTTGGCAGCAGACGAGAGTGGGTAGAAAGTAGATCAAAGATAGGCAGATAAGCCCGCCCCTTACCAAATTGACCGTACACTGTCCACAACATATAAATACTTTATTCCGTGAAAAAGTGTAAGGTACGAAAAAACAGCAGATGTTTTCCCGAGAAAGAATGAAGAAAATATCTAAAGTACTTACATATTCGTGGCGAAAACCGAGTGTTTTTGAACGATAGGTGTGGCATGTAGTTCCTACGAGCCTGAATTCATGCAACAATATTTACTTTTACACAAACAACCTTTCTTAAATTTCAACACTGCTATTTAGTCAGATAATAAGAAAAATGACGCAATCTTTCCTATCAAGAACGGTCTGCTTGTTGGTTACTGTGTATTATTGGGAGATGTGTTAACGTTTTAAAACCTGTGTTCAATTGCTTATGGTATGGCCGAAAAAAAGCAAAATTGCCCACCTTCTGAACAAACAAATTGGCGTCTTCTAATGGAATTCCAATGTCTGCAGCGAACTCGTTCCAATTTCTTCGAATAATCGCATCTTCGTCAGGATAGAAGTACCCAGTTGCATAAATGATACCTATAACAAACAACACTAACACAAAATGGAGGTATAGTGAGTGCCGAATTTAAAAATTTCTGTCTCTCATCTCATCGGAATCGAACCTGCGAGCAAAAGATTCATAGCAGGCCGCTAACCGCTACGTTATTATAGTACAGAACGGACAAGTTTTAGAATAGGATAGGTGTGTGCGTACACAGCGGAACAAGAGATACAGTACCCTTTCCGTTGGCGACGACTATAAGCTCAACGTACGTGTTTTGATGGATTATGAGTATTTTTACTTCGAACTTCGATACTAATTTAGATGCCTTCGAGTTACTTTTCCCGGCGCGACTGTGAGTTCATTGCATTTTTCGATTTATACAGGCCCGCAAGACGTAAAGTCCACCAAAAACGTCGTGACGAATCAACACAATATAACATAATATGACCTTCACCTCGCTCGTGTTCGGTTTCAATGATTAAACATAAAACGAACAATATAATGAGATATCTATGTTCATCGACAGTAGGATATAAAGATCACTCATAAACAACTAAACGTATATTCCTGGCCATTTGTGAACTGGTATGCGAAATATTGTTCAGTTTTTGTTGCACACTCGTATACAACATTGAAAGTACCAGCTTTCTTGTAAAAACAACATTGAAAGTACCAGTACCAGCAGATTTTTTGACGAAATCGGTGAAACAGTACTATTGATATTCTGATTCCCCACTTTTCACTAACTAATATAGTTTGAGAATATGAATACCTAACGTGACCACAACGAAAAAACTCAAAAACCGTATACGTCCCATTTCCGGGTTTATTGTACAATCGTCCCCCCCCTTGAGCCGAAATAGGTTGGAATCCGACCCGTAGTACAATCGCCCCCCACCCCTAGGGGGGCGATTGTACAACGTCCTTCTTTACTGCAGGTTTGGATTGAGTGGGGGGCGATTGTTAAACAGGTCCGGGGTTGTACTATTACCCCCCATTTTGTATTGTGGGGGGTGATTGTTAAACGTCGACATTGTACAATTACCCCCCATTTACAATCACCCCCCTCTCTATAGGAAATCGTATTGGGAGGGGGGTGATAGTACTACGGGGGGGACTTAAGGTAAGGGGGGGGGGGGGGCAATTGTACAATTTTCCCCCATTTCCAATTTAAATAAAGTATGTTGGTATATTACTGTGTCGTTTTTTATTGAAGTGAAGTATAAAATATAAACGACAAATATGAACGAAAATAACTTTGAACGTACGTGTGTACTTACCATGTTCTTTTAAGCGCATCACGTGTTTTTCTTGAATACTTCTCACAGTGGCCTAAAAGAGCGAACTTTTACGTGTGATTTACTTAAAAGCCGCAGAGAAATTCGTTTATGCTCATATGAATAGTCTACAGCAATAAACACAAAAATGAATGCAATTATGATCGTGATTATCATCTAGAAATTGCAAACTATCGCGAGAGAAAATTTTCAGCCTATAGCTTTGAAAGTTTCACCCGAAATGTAAACTATTCATGTTCACACGTGAGATAGATACCACATTTCACTTAGATTGAAGTTCGGTAAAGGTCAATTTATTAACAACTTACATGATGAAAAAGTACGCCTTCGTCGTTGTACACCCCCGACGGTGGTAGATTCATTCGGAATTGGGTATTGTACGCTATAAACCTGGAAGAAAAAATATTTTACTTTGTTTCGTAATCATCACTAAGATTTCACGAAATATTTAACCGGCAATCCGAAATCAAATCCAATTGAACAAATCTAGTCCAAACAGCAGAAGATGATGTAACCAAATAGCTGTGAACGCTCAGTCATATGGTATATAGGTTCTCATCTCATAATTACGGTGAATTCTATATGTAACCGGGTTTTTAGGTAACCTAACCCTTTTTTGGTAACCTATTTTTCAGGTTACCTCAGTAGGTAACCGGTTGGTAACCTAAAATGTAAAACCGGTTACCTGTTTCTCTAACGCAGAACTTTGTTTTTACCGTTAGTTTGAACGGTAACCGGATTTTAGTTTCAGGTTACTTCCAGGTTACCTACCAAGGTAACCTGAAAAAGAGGTTACCAAAAAAGGGTTAGGTTACCTCAAAACCCGGTTAGTTGTAGAATTGGCCCATAATTACATTGGAATGAATGTTTGACCCTTGGTTACATATTAATGTTATTTATGTATTAGGCAGGGATTAACAGCTATTAGCTAACGCAGAGTATTTGTTAAAGATGATTTATTTATCATAAAAACACCTATGGTTCGGTTGAGTTGATCGCGTTTGGTAAACAAAATTTAAATTGGAGAGATTTAAATGACAAATGAACTTATATTTGAAAATCTGCAATACGGAAAGCGTATAAGCGTATGGTCTTCTAGTGAGAAAGTTTGAAAGAACGTTTTCTCGAGATCACTATGTTTGTTTTCAAGTGATGAAAGATTAGGATTTCCGCTTTAGGAACAATTGCTTGCAAGATTGGAGATTTTGGAATTTTTGAAAAAATACGCAAATTTGCGCTGGTGCGGTACGGTGCGGTATATTTTCGAATCGCGGTGCGGTATTTCAGCGGTGCGGTAGGTGCGGTAATTAGTAGGTCCCGGTAATAACTAGTTACGCGATCGAAGCCTGTATCAAATCAGTAACCATTGATGAGACAAATACATGATAATATAGAAGATACAAAGTGTAACAAACAATTAAAAAGAACACAAACCCATAATGATATAAATGCCAGATTTTTTTCTGCAGAAAAAACCCACGAATAATATCGATCGATCGACTCGGGTCCCTTTTTTGAATATTTGCACGGCGCGCGCGAATGAGGTTACGATTAGAGCGCAATTCCAGTTTTTATTGGACGAAATTCGTCACATTTCACATTTTCAGACCAAAGTAGTACAACACCTAAACATATCTCGTTCAAGGCCTCTGAAAATTTATTATCTCATTTCTCGCGAGACCGTATACTATTTTTCTTACCCAAAAACCAGTAATTTCTTAATTTTTCGAAACCATAAAGTTCTAGCTCAAACAAGTGCTTAAACTTCGCCAATCTCACCTCGTGTTTGGTTCAAGAAATATTATCAAACTATATTACTACAACATGTAGGTTCATAAACAGCGTCACATGGATAACGTTAAATCATTAACGTGAAAAGTCGATAATAAGAAGACCATTTGATAGAATCACAAACACAGCAAAATGAATGAACAACTGTGAAGGAATAGAATTGAAAGTTTCGTTCCTGGACAAAGAGCGCTTCAGACCTTTCTGTGAGTGAATCAAGCAGATTTGCTTTTGACATAAATCAAAACAAAAACGAAACTCAACAAGTTTCATATAACAACAACTTCAACAGAATAACAGAATGCAACAATGGTTAGATTCAAACTCCAGAGGAGTGGTAACAATATTTAGATCAACCAGTAAACAAATACCTTTCCAGACCAAATAACAACTAAACAAACTCTACCATACTCTGTGGACCACAAAAATAATAGGAGTCAATCAACAACATTCGTGAATATTCGAAATAACTGAGACCCCTCTCCACATTTTCAACTAACAAACACCGTGAATAGAAGCGGCATAAAATGAGTAATATGATAAACAATATGTACTTACTAGAAACTGTGACAGAAGAATTATACGTGAAACGAAGTATGAATCAACATACAATCTGCTCAATCATTATTAGGTCTGTCCTTCTTTCGTTTCTTTTTCTTTGGTGAGACGTATTCGGGTACGGAGACCTCCTCTGGAGACCTAAACGATTACAAAATAAACACCACTCCGTCAAACACAGAACACCCTTTAAAATACGTCTAAACACACTCGGACCAAACTACAGTAACGGAGGGAACGTGATAGTTTCTGTGTACCTACCCTTTAAGCCGACTTTTATACAGTAGACAGACAGTACTCCGGCAGAATTTCACCCAGCTGGTTCAACTTTAATTGTCCTATGAACTCCAGCTCAACAGCAGCTGGTAGCATATCGTAGCTGACTTCTCTGGTTGAGTTTAAAGACAAGATAACTGATCTTCAGAAAAGTCCAGGCTTTTAATAAGAGTAGGCTGGATTTTAAAGTGACTGGAGCCGAATTTCCACAGAAAAGTTATTTTTCCCAAAACAGTCAGTGGTTGTTTGAAAAACTAATAAATAACTCACCTTATACATTCCTTGTTCCGTTTCTTCATTTTCTTATGGAATATGTTCGTACTTTGATCGTCGCATTGATTTTCGATGGGCGCCAGTTGTTCAACGGACTTCTCACTCATCTCAACTTCTTCTTCAGAATCCGATTCACACTGAAAAAGAAAATAGAATTCAATGTTCATTCGAACTGTAACACCTCATAGTAGTTCTGATCAGATCTTTGTTGTAGTTTGTTCTCGTCTCACGACAGAATTCCCGAATTACGACCGGAAGCATAGGGATCAAACTACAACACAGCGCCATCGGGCGCCACACACCGTAAAGACCCGCTTCGAAAAGAGCGAACTCCATAGATAGTCTTTGTCACACGCTTGGAAATGTCAAAATCAGTTGTATCGATAACTTACCAAATATGGCTGTACGATGTCCTTTTCCTTCAGCCATTCGTCATTGTTTTTCTGGGCAGAAAACAGGCTCAACAGATCGTCCGACTTCACCTGGAATGACAACAAGAATATATGATCTCGCTCTGAGAAAAGTAGGCAAACATGTATTCCATTCACATTTGCTATTTCCCGCACACTTTCAAAGCAAAGCGTAAGAGTTGCTCTGTGTTTGCCCTTACACAGACCGAAGAGTGGATGAACATATTGGAGCGGTGTTATATTTCCTATCTGATACGAAATTTTGCGCTTAATTTGATATTTTGGTTCAGTAATACTGGTTGCGAGCGTTAACCTACATAACATTCGTTTAGCAACCTTGAACTCTTTATATTGTCGCTACCGTTTAACTCACATATTTCTTCAATTTCGCGGGTGGTTGCCAGTCGTTGTGAATCGAAGTGGTATGAAGAATCAGAGCTTCAACCAAGGCCTCACTTTCGAGCGAAGGAAACACATTCGGACTATTCTGAAAAGAGCAAATATAGAACAGACGGATGATCGAAATTCATCTCACATTGGACACACAAAACAATACATTTGAGCTCATTTGATGATGACATACATCATATAGGGTTCGTTCGTTTCGAAGAAAGCCAATACAGTGTGTGTAGTTTGATCATGTTGCTTTTTGGTCGAAATTCGTGAATTGTGGTGTGCATCGAGTCCAAACCACAACTCTGCTATGATCATCCTCAATACTAACCACACTAAAACTACAACGGGTTCAAACTACAAACATCTCCCCTCAACTAACCGTGGCCTGTTCCTGAATTCTCCCATTGAACACCTCTATGTCCACCTGGGGTAGTGGCTCGCCGTGTTGTTGCAATTGACGGGAAAATGCCATACTCAAAACATGGAGACGGTCTGGAAAACTAATTGAGAAACAAACAACAACAACAACAACAAGGACAACAAACAAGCAGGAAAAGGGAGAATGAATTCGGTGCAGCCCCTCATTGAAAGAATATGACAGCCGGTACATTACATGCTGGTGCCACACACCAGTGGCCGTATCCACCAATAATTTTTCCTCTCCCGGGAGCGTTTAGGCTACCGGGAAAGCAAAGTTGGTTGAAACCTATATACGTGAAACTCTATGATTTCGCATGAAAATGACCAAACATCCATGCTTTTGAATAGAAACTTGTTTTTCGATTTTTATGACTATTTAAAGGACGCCAAACACCAATACGGAGAGATCGAGTTATGACCCGCGGGGAATCGAGTTCTGTCCCAGGGACATTTTGTACAACCATCTAACTTCTCCTCATTTGCGTTATGTCTCGTCGCACAGCGCGCTATGCTAATCCATAATAATTATTATAAGCGCCAAAATAATTATTATAAGCGCGATGCTAACTTCTAGCCTCGACAGTAATGCAATATTTCACTTTAATAAAACTGTAAATTTTGTAAATAACTAAATTTTCTCCATTTTCATATAAAACATTTTCTCAACACCTAAAGTTGATCAGAATCATGTAAATTTCTTCATTGGTGTCCTACCTTCTTTAAACAATGTCAATGGAGTATGACTGGTATCACGTATACCGTGACACTCGCCCAGAATTCATTAAAGTGTACAATAAATCACTGTGTAAGATCCCAAAAACCTAGCACTAAACTACAAAATACTACCTTTCAATGAATAGCGACGTTTCAATCGATTGAACAACAACAACTGGCTCCTCGATAGAATAGTTTGTGTCTTCGAAATGAGATAATCGACTTCCGACTTATTGTCACAGAAGAATTCACAGACATCATCGAGTTTGAGCCTGCAACCAAACTACAAGGTTATACTTTGTGTTGATCCTTTTTCTTACTAAAAAACATGCCACCTATTTGGAGCTCACATATTACGTGAAGAAACACTCTCAGTACTAGTCTGAATTTGACTTGAAAAACACTTTACAGTTTTTGTCAAAGACATTGGTCCACTTTATCACATGTATTTGCTCAATAAAGTTATTATTTCTCATGTCCAATATCAAAATGGAAACTCACTTATCGCTCAATTTGTCCAAATCGTAGTACTTGGGTCGGAGACATCCTAGTAGAATGTTCGGAGGAGTGGCATCTGCCAAATGATGGAGAAATTTACAGTAGGCAGTCAGAGTAATATGTCCCACGTCACCCAGAACCTAGAAAACGTAAATGAATTGATGTGAAAAACTAAGCGTACTTCAAACCCCTAACTTTTGGAAAAGAGGGACAAGAGGTAGAGAGAGAAAAAGAGAGAGAGAAATAGTGAAAGATAGACGGAGAGAGATAAGAGGGAGAGAGGGGATTTACCTCTCGGAAACAGCCCAACCATGCATCCTCCTCACTCCTTCCTTCTTCCACCAGCTTGTTAAAGGTCGCTTGCAAACTATTCAGGATTGTTTCCCGGAAATAAGTAGAAATGGACTTCAATGAACAACACGCATACCCCAGTAACATTGACTTGATTTCGTTCTCATTTTCATGATGTTTTTTCTCAATCTAAATCCTGCAAATACACGCCGAAACAGGCATCTAATTCAAAGACACGAAAACCGTTCAGAATCTCTTTTTATCGAGAGTTGGTGCAGAATTTAGTTGTCGCCTGTCATGTAACTGGCAAGCGTCCAACCCCTCAATTCTACCCTTCTTCAAGCGAAAACTCGGTTCCTTTTTATAGTGACAACTAAGAGTGTGTGACCAACCACACACGAAAAAACAACGTGCTCGAATAATTTGAGAATGATCAGCAACCCAAGAACTCATGTACAAATCGCGCACGCGGTAGTTCGTCATGACCACTATTATTATCACTACTAGTATTACTACTATTATCACAACTCTATGAATCTCCCTCTTTATGTCTATCTATTTGAAGCCACACTTCACATTAGAGTAACTGAGTAACTGCTTACCAATCACTTGCGCACCACGTTTTCACTGAAGTCAAATCGATTGCAATGTCGAGAAAAGGAATTCTCTTTTCCAGGCCATGCACGATCTCCAACTTATTCGTTTGTACAGCACGCTTTATGACCTGCAACAAATTATGCTGAAACTCAATAACACAACAGAACGATCAACAGGCCAACACAGAATCTGACCATATCAGACCATGGTCCGACCACTACTAAATCTACCCGAGAACTACAATTCTAACCATGCTAATTCGTACCATTGCTCATCACCATCGAATCTGAACAATTGAATTTTTTCAAATCAAAGCTCATATGATAATATTGACCGTCAATTTCGTTCCATTTTCCCGTCCTAGCCCAATGTTTGCGTGAGAGTGGCGATAACAATTTCGGAAAATCTCTATTTATGAAGTGGTCGGAAAATAAGTGGTAACAGATGGTCGGAGTTGTCATGGTCAGATGTGGTATTTCTGGTCAGATTTGTTAATGGTCGGAATATGATTGGAATTTACCTGGTTGGAAACCATGTTCACCCGATCAACAAGCAACTAGAGCCAACTGGGTCATCATTATACAGTAATACACCCACGTGAAACTAAACCGCGTGTTACGCGCTCATAGTGATGCAATGATCACTATGAGCGCGTAACACGGTTACTATACCCTAACCCTTTCTCATCATCTTATTTTTTCTTTTATTTATCTTATCGTGAGAGTGTCAACTAGCAGTGTGAAATTGCGCGTATAGTAAATAATCAATCTAGGGCCAAAGTCAAAACCCGGTGATGGAAGTTCAGCCCCCTCTACAGACAGTTACTCGACTAAAACACAATACATGGAATAGTGGAGTTCCACGTTTTTGCATAAAAAATGACTAACGTTTCCCATGAATACTGAAAGGTGCAAGAACGCATAATACAAAGCTTTCACCACACCGATATATGTGCTTACCTGTCTGAAGGTTTCTGAGGGTGATCCGTCTTCATCGGAGACAGGAAGAAAGGTACGTGTTATAACGTGATCTGTAAACAACACGAATTACTACATACGGACTTCCACTGGCTCGTGAAGTTCGTGCATACATCGCCAAGGCTCCTTATAAAAGGGGGAGTCGCGAACCAATCCTTGTGAAAAGTAGGGGTCGCGAGCTGTTAACTAACGATTTTCATACAAAATCACCTGTAATCGTACGGAAATTAGTTGAATGTCGCCGTTTGGGGGGGGGGGAGGGGGGTCGCGACACGAGAAAACACGGAGGGGTCGCGAAAATTTCGAAGGAATAAGAGGCCCTTGGCGGTGTATGATGTTCGTGAGATTGTTTCGAGTTAAGAATACACACACTTATACTATGAAAAAAATTTCCGATCGAAATACGCAAAAACTCATAAGTTTGAATCACAATTCACAAAATTACCAAATTGTCCCAGGTTTGGCAACTAGAATCCTTTTTTTCCGACCAAGGTTAATAGAGACTGGTAAAGGTTCATGTAATTTTAAAACCGATTCGATCCCACAAATATATCCGAAAACAAAGAGGAGGATACCTAGAAAGTACCACCTGGAACGTGCGGAAACGTATAAGGAAAACTTTTTAGTTTGTGCATTCTACGAGAAGAAACGTGTACAGCCTTTCTAACTAACCCCACAGTCGTCGTCGTTCCATAAGTGGGGAAAAGTCACCCTCGTTCATTTTCTTCCCCAATTGAAATCTTAGATGATCGTAGTGCTGCTTCGCACACTTATAACGCGATCTGCCGAGTTTCTAAAACACAAAACAGTTAGTAAAATGAGATCGTCAAATTACCCTAAATTGACATTATAGAATAGTAAGATGGACGAGTGAGAACAAACGCGCACTTTCTAACTTTCTATTCACAATGTGGCCCGACTATTGCGCGGGGAACAACTAACAAATAATATGAAAAAGAGAAGGGATTCTTGACACGAGGAACAGATAAACTTTGGACTTGAGGCAAACTGTGCTCTTTTGTAATCGAAGTGTACCACTCTTACACACGCGCTTCACCGCATCAAACTATCCTATTAAAGAGAAAGATTAGAAATAATCTTCCATGATAGTACAGTACTACAATATGAACTACCAATTTAAAGTATATATAATGCATTACTCACCTCTGCCACTATATCCCAATTTCTAAACTCTTTGTATAATTTGAACAGCATTTGTCGTTCTGCGCCCACAATTGGATCTCTCCTGAAGTGAACACTCTTTGATTCTCACAACACGATTTAACTGATATGTGGGGTGTACGTGTATGATTTCCACTCGATTTAACCTTATAAAAACCAGATCAATTATGATTACCAATTTTGAATGTTTAAGTTTTACAACTTGAATTGACGGTTCTGTATCCTATTATAGGAACTTTTCAGGTGTTTTCGAGCAAAAATTGGGTGAATTCTTAATTTTACCGGATATTTCGTCAACCCAAACAGTTCACCGTTAACGTTAACCGGATTAATGGTTGACTGAATGACTGGTTTGGAACTGGAACCCTTTTGTTAACCAGTTGGTAGCCGTATATCTCACAGACGGCGTCGTGAAAACAAGTTGAGAAATGATTACTTGCAAAAGGGTTAAATGGTGATTAACGAAATGCCCGGTTCCATGTGAAATTCGCCCAAAAATTGCAACGTTTGCTCTCTAAAGTTACGCATTTTTTGCTCAAAGGTGGAATGTAATCAACAATACTTACTTGTTATAAATCGTAGGATCGGAACCACTGAGAACGGCGCGATCAAAAAGCCTTTGAATTCGAAAAACTACTTGTTTTGCAGAGCGGTGTGGAAGATCGCGACCTAGAAGGGGGTTTTATACACCGAAGACAGCATTAGCCAACTAGACCATCAACTGGACCAGTTTTTGAATACAAAACAACTACCAAAAAAATGACTACTAAATATAGCCTCTTTTCCCAAAAAAATATTGCAAAGAGCTACATCGATTGAGCGATGCTCGGACAATTCCCTGCCAATTACCAAACCACCTTTGTAGTGTCCTCGAGGAAAGGTGTAGGTCATAGAAACTCAGAGGTCTGCGGCCTCATTGATCCTAATTCTCTCGCGCTTTTATAATTTGCTGATCGCAGAAAAATGGCAGCAATCGTTCAGAGTACAGGGCGAACGGTCGTTGATTTCTTGGCAGCAGACGAGAGTGGGTAGAAAGTAGATCAAAGATAGGCAGATAAGCCCGCCCCTTACCAAATTGACCGTACACTGTCCACAACATATAAATACTTTATTCCGTGAAAAAGTGTAAGGTACGAAAAAACAGCAGATGTTTTCCCGAGAAAGAATGAAGAAAATATCTAAAGTACTTACATATTCGTGGCGAAAACCGAGTGTTTTTGAACGATAGGTGTGGCATGTAGTTCCTACGAGCCTGAATTCATGCAACAATATTTACTTTTACACAAACAACCTTTCTTAAATTTCAACACTGCTATTTAGTCAGATAATAAGAAAAATGACGCAATCTTTCCTATCAAGAACGGTCTGCTTGTTGGTTACTGTGTATTATTGGGAGATGTGTTAACGTTTTAAAACCTGTGTTCAATTGCTTATGGTATGGCCGAAAAAAAGCAAAATTGCCCACCTTCTGAACAAACAAATTGGCGTCTTCTAATGGAATTCCAATGTCTGCAGCGAACTCGTTCCAATTTCTTCGAATAATCGCATCTTCGTCAGGATAGAAGTACCCAGTTGCATAAATGATACCTATAACAAACAACACTAACACAAAATGGAGGTATAGTGAGTGCCGAATTTAAAAATTTCTGTCTCTCATCTCATCGGAATCGAACCTGCGAGCAAAAGATTCATAGCAGGCCGCTAACCGCTACGTTATTATAGTACAGAACGGGCAAGTTTTAGAATAGGATAGGTGTGTGCGTACACAGCGGAACAAGAGATACAGTACCCTTTCCGTTGGCGACGACTATAAGCTCAACGTACGTGTTTTGATGGATTATGAGTATTTTTACTTCGAACTTCGATACTAATTTAGATGCCTTCGAGTTACTTTTCCCGGCGCGACTGTGAGTTCATTGCATTTTTCGATTTATACAGGCCCGCAAGACGTAAAGTCCACCAAAAACGTCGTGACGAATCAACACAATATAACATAATATGACCTTCACCTCGCTCGTGTTCGGTTTCAATGATTAAACATAAAACGAACAATATAATGAGATATCTATGTTCATCGACAGTAGGATATAAAGATCACTCATAAACAACTAAACGTATATTCCTGGCCATTTGTGAACTGGTATGCGAAATATTGTTCAGTTTTTGTTGCACACTCGTATACAACATTGAAAGTACCAGCTTTCTTGTAAAAACAACATTGAAAGTACCAGTACCAGCAGATTTTTTGACGAAATCGGTGAAACAGTACTATTGATATTCTGATTCCCCACTTTTCACTAACTAATATAGTTTGAGAATATGAATACCTAACGTGACCACAACGAAAAAACTCAAAAACCGTATACGTCCCATTTCCGGGTTTATTGTACAATCGTCCCCCCCCCTTGAGCCGAAATAGGTTGGAATCCGACCCGTAGTACAATCGCCCCCCACCCCTAGGGGGGCGATTGTACAACGTCCTTCTTTACTGCAGGTTTGGATTGAGTGGGGGGCGATTGTTAAACAGGTCCGGGGTTGTACTATTACCCCCCATTTTGTATTGTGGGGGGTGATTGTTAAACGTCGACATTGTACAATTACCCCCCATTTACAATCACCCCCCATTTACAATCACCCCCCTCTCTATAGGAAATCGTATTGGGAGGGGGGTGATAGTACTACGGGGGGGACTTAAGGTAAGGGGGGGGGGGGCAATTGTACAATTTTCCCCCATTTCCAATTTAAATAAAGTATGTTGGTATATTACTGTGTCGTTTTTTATTGAAGTGAAGTATAAAATATAAACGACAAATATGAACGAAAATAACTTTGAACGTACGTGTGTACTTACCATGTTCTTTTAAGCGCATCACGTGTTTTTCTTGAATACTTCTCACAGTGGCCTAAAAGAGCGAACTTTTACGTGTGATTTACTTAAAAGCCGCAGAGAAATTCGTTTATGCTCATATGAATAGTCTACAGCAATAAACACAAAAATGAATGCAATTATGATCGTGATTATCATCTAGAAATTGCAAACTATCGCGAGAGAAAATTTTCAGCCTATAGCTTTGAAAGTTTCACCCGAAATGTAAACTATTCATGTTCACACGTGAGATAGATACCACATTTCACTTAGATTGAAGTTCGGTAAAGGTCAATTTATTAACAACTTACATGATGAAAAAGTACGCCTTCGTCGTTGTACACCCCCGACGGTGGTAGATTCATTCGGAATTGGGTATTGTACGCTATAAACCTGGAAGAAAAAATATTTTACTTTGTTTCGTAATCATCACTAAGATTTCACGAAATATTTAACCGGCAATCCGAAATCAAATCCAATTGAACAAATCTAGTCCAAACAGCAGAAGATGATGTAACCAAATAGCTGTGAACGCTCAGTCATATATGGTATATAGGTTCTCATCTCATAATTACATTGTAATGAATGTTTGACCCTTGGTTACATATTAATGTTATTTATGTATTAGGCAGGGATTAACAGCTATTAGCTAACGCAGAGTATTTGTTAAAGATGATTTATTTATCATAAAAACACCTATGGTTCGGTTGAGTTGATCGCGTTTGGTAAACAAAATTTAAATTGGAGAGATTTAAATGACAAATGAACTTATATTTGAAAATCTGCAATACGGAAAGCGTATAAGCGTATGGTCTTCTAGTGAGAAAGTTTGAAAGAACGTTTTCTCGAGATCACTATGTTTGTTTTCAAGTGATGAAAGATTAGGATTTCCGCTTTAGGAACAATTGCTTGCAAGATTGGAGATTTTGGAATTTTTGAAAAAATACGCAAATTTGCGCTGGTGCGGTACGGTGCGGTATTTTCGAATCGCGGTGCGGTATTTCAGCGGTGCGGTAGGTGCGGTAATTAGTAGGTCCCGGTAATAACTAGTTACGCGATCGAAGCCTGTATCAAATCAGTAACCATTGATGAGACAAATACATGATAATATAGAAGATATAAAGTGTAACAAACAATTAAAAAGAACACAAACCCATAATGATATAAATGCCAGATTTTTTTCTGCAGAAAAAACCCACGAATAATATCGATCGATCGACTCGGGTCCCTTTTTTGAATATTTGCACGGCGCGCGCGAATGAGGTTACGATTAGAGCGCAATTCCAGTTTTTATTGGACGAAATTCGTCACATTTCACATTTTCAGACCAAAGTAGTACAACACCTAAACATATCTCGTTCAAGGCCTCTGAAAATTTATTATCTCATTTCTCGCGAGACCGTATACTATTTTTCTTACCCAAAAACCAGTAATTTCTTAATTTTTCGAAACCATAAAGTTCTAGCTCAAACAAGTGCTTAAACTTCGCCAATCTCACCTCGTGTTTGGTTCAAGAAATATTATCAAACTATATTACTACAACATGTAGGTTCATAAACAGCGTCACATGGATAACGTTAAATCATTAACGTGAAAAGTCGATAATAAGAAGACCATTTGATAGAATCACAAACACAGCAAAATGAATGAACAACTGTGAAGGAATAGAATTGAAAGTTTCGTTCCTGGACAAAGAGCGCTTCAGACCTTTCTGTGAGTGAATCAAGCAGATTTGCTTTTGACATAAATCAAAACAAAAACGAAACTCAACAAGTTTCATATAACAACAACTTCAACAGAATAACAGAATGCAACAATGATTAGATTCAAACTCCAGAGGAGTGGTAACAATATTTAGATCAACCAGTAAACAAATACCTTTCCAGACCAAATAACAACTAAACAAACTCTACCATACTCTGTGGACCACAAAAATAATAGGAGACAATCAACAACATTCGTGAATATTCGAAATAACTGAGACCCCTCTCCACATTTTCAACTAACAAACACCGTGAATAGAAGCGGCATAAAATGAGTAATATGATAAACAATATGTACTTACTAGAAACTGTGACAGAAGAATTATACGTGAAACGAAGTATGAATCAACATACAATCTGCTCAATCATTATTAGGTCTGTCCTTCTTTCGTTTCTTTTTCTTTGGTGAGACGTATTCGGGTACGGAGACCTCCTCTGGAGACCTAAACGATTACAAAATAAACACCACTCCGTCAAACACAGAACACCCTTTAAAATACGTCTAAACACACTCGGACCAAACTACAGTAACGGAGGGAACGTGACAGTTTCTGTGTACCTACCCTTTAAGCCGACTTTTATACAGTAGACAGACAGTACTCCGGCAGAATTTCACCCAGCTGGTTCAACTTTAATTGTCCTATGAACTCCAGCTCAACAGCAGCTGGTAGCATATCGTAGCTGACTTCTCTGGTTGAGTTTAAAGACAAGATAACTGATCTTCAGAAAAGTCCAGGCTTTTAATAAGAGTAGGCTGGATTTTAAAGTGACTGGAGCCGAATTTCCACAGAAAAGTTTTTTTTCCCAAAACAGTCAGTGGTTGTTTGAAAAACTAATAAATAACTCACCTTATACATTCCTTGTTCCGTTTCTTCATTTTCTTATGGAATATGTTCGTACTTTGATCGTCGCATTGATTTTCGATGGGCGCCAGTTGTTCAACGGACTTCTCACTCATCTCAACTTCTTCTTCAGAATCCGATTCACACTGAAAAAGAAAATAGAATTCAATGTTCATTCGAACTGTAACACCTCATACTACTTCTGATCAGATCTTTGTTGTAGTTTGTTCTCGTCTCACGACAGAATTCCCGAATTACGACCGGAAGCATAGGGATCAAACTACAACACAGCGCCATCGGGCGCCACACACCGTAAAGACCCGCTTCGAAAAGAGCGAACTCCATAGATAGTCTTTGTCACACGCTTGGAAATGTCAAAATCAGTTGTATCGATAACTTACCAAATATGGCTGTACGATGTCCTTTTCCTTCAGCCATTCGTCATTGTTTTTCTGGGCAGAAAACAGGCTCAACAGATCGTCCGACTTCACCTGGAATGACAACAAGAATATATGATCTCGCTCTGAGAAAAGTAGGCAAACATGTATTCCATTCACATTTGCTATTTCCCGCACACTTTCAAAGCAAAGCGTAAGAGTTGCTCTGTGTTTGCCCTTACACAGACCGAAGAGTGGATGAACATATTGGAGCGGTGTTATATTTCCTATCTGATACGAAATTTTGCGCTTAATTTGATATTTTGGTTCAGAAATACTGGTTGCGAGCCTAAGCATACATCTACATAACATTCGTTTAGCAACCTTGAACTCTTTATATTGTCGCTACCGTTTAACTCACATATTTCTTCAACTTCGCAGGTGGCTTCCAGTCGTTTTGAATCGAAGTAGTATGAAGAATCAGAGCTTCAACCAAGGCCTCACTTTCGAGCGAAGGAAACACATTCGGATAATTCTGAAAAGAGCAAATATAGAATAGACGGATGATCAAAATTCATCTCACATTGGACACACAAAACAATACATTTGAGCTCATTTGGCTCATAGGGTTCGCTCGTTTCGAAGCAAGCCAATACAGTGTGTGTAGTTTGATCATGTTGCTTTTTGGTCGAAATTCGTGAATTGTGGTGTGCATCGAGTCCAAACCACAACTCTGCTATGATCATCCTCAATACTAACCTAACTAAAACTACAACGGGTTCAAACTACAAACATCCTCCCCCAACTAACCGTCGCCTGTTCCTGAATTCTCCCATTGAACACCTCTATGTCCACCTGGGGAAGTGGCTGGCCGTGTTGTTGCAATTGACGGGAGAAGGCACTACTCAACACGAGGAGACGGTCTGAAATTACGGTATTAAGCAACAAACAAACAACAACAACAAACAAAAGGCAGAAAAGAGGAGCAGAAGTGCACAAGGATAGATTCGGTGCAGCCCCTCACTTATACAATATGACAGCCGGTAAATTACAGAACTACTGCTGCCACACACCACTAAGGCGTGACGGAAGCCGTTTTTCAACTTATACACGTCAAACTCTATGATCCCGCTATTTCACATGAAAATGATAAAATATCCATGCTTTGTTTTTCGACTTCTATGACTATTTGAATACTGTCAATGGAGTATGACTGGTACCACCTATACCGTGACACTCGCCCAGAATTCATTGAACTGCACAATAAATCACTATGTAAGAGCCCCAAAACCTAGCACTAAACACTAAACTACAAAATACTACCTTTCAATGAATAGCGACGTTTCAATCGATTGAACAGCAACATCTGACTTCTAGACAATATGGTTTGCGTCTTTGAGATGAGGTAATCGACTTCGGACATATTGTCACAGAAGAATTCACAGACATCATCGAGTTTGAGCCTGGAACCAAACTACAAAGTTATACTTCGTGTTGAACAGTTGAACCTATTTTATACTCAAAAAGCTACCCATTCGGAGCACAAATTATACGTGAAAAAAACTCACACGCCATGAAATTGACGGGAAAAAACACTTGTTTGCAGTTTTTGTCAAGGACATGAGAAATGGCTTTGATTGGTCCACCTGCGTAATAGTAGCGTTTGCGTATGATGTATTTGCAATAAAGTTGTTATTTCTTATGTCCAATATCAAAATGGAAACTCACTGCTCGCTCAATTTGCCCAAATCGCAATACTTCGAGCGGAGACATCCAAGCAGAATGTTTGGAGGAGTCGCATCTGCCAAATGATGGAGAAATTTACAGTACGCCGTCGGAGTGATATGTCCCAAGTCACCCAGAACCTTAAAATGCGAACCGCTTTGTTTTGTTGTAAAAAAAGCAAGACACAGTCAACTCTCAACTTGTTACGCTTTCATGGAAATAAGAGGGATAGACAAATAAAGGAGGACAATTTAAGAGAAAGAGAGAGAGAGAGAGAGAGAGAGAGAGAGAGAGAGAGAGAGAGAGAGAGAGAGGAGGTAGGAGACAGAAAGAGAGAAACAGAGCCAAATATAGAGTGTGTGTGGGAGAGTGTCAGAGAGAAAGAAAGAAAGAGAGAAAGTCAGAGAGAGGAAAGGACATTCACCTCTTGAAAACAACCCAACCATGCATCCTGCTTATTTTGTCCTTCTTCCACGAGACTGTTGAAATTCGTTTGCAAACTATCCAGGATTATTTTCCTAAACATAAGTAGAATAAACAAACAGACTCAGTTGAAAAAACATAGAACATCACACCACGGAATTTATCACCCTGTACAAGCCGAAAGCTAATTGGAAGAGATCGGCGACCATACACCAATAAGGTCGGACATTTCGACAAAGAGTACATCCCGACTGAAACACTTGAAAACTGATGATTTTGCATCAAATATAGACCACTCTTCTTGTTTTAGGCGTGAAAGTAGCCCGTTTTTTCGGAGCCACACACTTAATTGAAGAACTGCTCACCAATCATTTTCGCACCACGTTTTCATCGAATTCAGATCGATTGAAATGTCCAGAATGGGAATACTAGCTTCCAAATCGAGCACGATCTCCAAATTATTCGTTTGAATGGCACGCTTTATGGTCTGTAACAATAATACTAAAACGCTGAAATACAACGCAACAATCAACAAGCAAAACCCCTTGAACGACTCGAGAAATCAGCCATGACGACTCGAAAAAGTGTTCATTTCAACATTTCAATAAAAACCAAGGTCAACATTCTAATTATGCACTCACGTGAAACTAGCCTGAGTAGGTTCGGTTGGTGAGCATTCGGTTATCGCCCCACATAATAAAGATGTCATCCTTACCCGAACCCATCAAATGTTCCTAAGTTCCTATCTCAATCCTCTACATTGATATCACAAACCAGTAGGATTCGGATAGAAACGATATTTCGATAGAAATATAAATACGTGGATTGGTGAAATTTTATGATTTTTCTCTCAACAAAAACGGCTCAACTTCCCCAGGTTTGCGAAACTAGGATGTTTTAGACTTCAGTATGGTTGATATGTACATGTGATAGGGTTTGTAGTATCATTCTGAATGAATACAAATGATACAAGTGGTAAATGAAGTGTTATAAAAGAACTTTTATGTTCAGTTTCCATGAAAAGTATTACATTGCGATTGAACCATATACTTACCTGTCTGAAGGTTTCTGAGGGCGATTCGTCTTCAGTGGAACTGGGAAGAATGGTTCGCGTTATTGCGTGATCTGTAAAGAGCACAAACTACTATATAGGGACTATACTCTGGCACGTTCGTTAGTTTTGGGTTTTGCCAAGATCAAACTCATTTTTCGATCAAAATACATGAAATTTCTTACTTCTGCGTAAAAATGACCAAATTTCATGTGGGGACAAAACCCCGGGACTATTTTACTTTCGCCCCCCACTTTTTTCGTTTCAACCGAAATAGGTCCTGTGTTACTTTCACCCCCCCCCCCCCCCGGAGGGGGGTGAAAGTAACATGGCACCGTTTCAACTGAGAATCACAAGAGTGGGGAGCTATTGTTAAAAATTGCCAGGTATGTTACTTTCACCCCCCAATTTACGTTAGTGGGGGGTGATTGTACAATGTCGACATTTAACTTTAGCCCCCCACTCTACCATACATTTACCTTTTACCCCCCACCATTTTCTGTTGAAAATAGTGCGGGTGGGGGGTCAAACTATCACGGGGGGTGCGATTGTACGGTGGGGGGCGGAAGTAAAATTTTCCCCAAAACCCCTTCTTTGAAGTGTTTTCGCCAGGCCGGCCACATTGTTGGAACTGTGGTGAAATTGTGAAACTGGCTCGAGCCGCTCTCCCATGAATGAGAGAGGAGTGTGCTGTATGTATGCCAGAGTCAAATTCTAACTTTCGCTGGGAAATTGCGGGAAACTACAGTTAAACTATTTAATGAATTTGACGGAAACGTGAAACTCTGTACGTATATGACACGTTCAACTGACCCCACAACCGCCGTCGTTCCACCTGCGAGCAAAAGTCACTTTCTTTGATCTTCGTGGTGGAATGGTGTAGTGGTTGAGGCGCCACCCACCACTCAAAGGGTCACACGTTCGATCCCCGCCACTGCCCAACCAAGGCATTCATCCCTTCGTGGGCGATAAATTGGTAGTAGAATGTCTACGAAAGTTGAAGCCTCCCCTGGTGCTCCGTGGCTGGATGGGGATGGTAGGCCAAACTCGGTCTGCCTTACAGAGTTTCCCTCTGAGACTGTCCCTTGCAAGTTCCATAAGGAACTTTGAAGAACAGGGGTAACTTTAACTTTAACTTTTAACCCAACTGAGCTTTCAGATACCGGTAGTGGGTGGCGACACATTTAGACCGTGACCTACCCAGCTTCTGAAAAAAAAAACAAGATGTATACATTCGCCAGGGTTCTACATGGGACCCAACTAGACGTATTCATATATGTAATAGCTCTCAGTCACAAATAAAACGTGATCACTCAGGGTTGACCATGACCACAAATTTTCTCAACCTTGAGGCTTACTTCGTGACTTTTTTCGCCCCTGTAGGGCATTCACGACCCCTATTTTTTTTTTAAATTTGTATGGCGTGCAACATGATGATAGAATATGGAGTAGATGACTATTTTGGATGGTCAAAGCAGATACTTCAATCGAAATAAGGATTCACCATTCTACCCAAAATCGCGAGTGTTAGCATCTGATCTCTTATAATATGCATATGATATGCTTAGAGGGGATGAGGTGATAACAAGCTCAGACTATAGCATAGAGTTGAAACTGAACAGTAACAATTCGGGTTTCAGAACATCTCAATCTAGAAAACTCAAACATGCATTTGGTTAAAAGAGTGAGTAATCATTAAAAATACCTCCCTACTCCACCAAACTAGAAAAAAAATCGATTAAAAATGATCCCCATATACCACCCACCTCTGCTACTATATTCCAATCTCGGAACTCCTTGTATAATTTAAATAGCAACTGTCGTTCGGCACCAACAATTGGGTTTTTTCTGAAAACATATTAGTTTGTAGGCATACGTAAAACGTAAAATACCCCCTTATTTCGATGTTGACTGATGCTCACTTTGGCCCGATTTCGATCAACGCATAATCACTTTTCGGGGAAATTCTGAATCCTACTATTGGTAAGACATAATTCACGACAAAAATACGACTACATTTTGTAACACATGCTTATTTTTCGGTGTCACTCATTCTCGGAAACTTTTACTTAACCCCCTATCCACTTTAGGCCCCCACGTGATACTTGAGCCCCCCCCCATACAATTACAATAGGAATCCTGTTGGGAAAAATGGGAGACTAACTACTATGCGAAACTATAACAATCCTAGTTTGTATTTTAAATTCAATCCAAGTGTTGTGACTGGTTGTGATGAACAGAATACTTACATATTATACGTCACAACATCGGAGCCACTAAGCGCCGCACGATCGAAGAGTTGTGGAATTCGATGACTAAGTTGTCTAGCACTGCGATGGGGAAGATCGCGACCTGGAATAAAAGTTAAATTAATAACCTAATAACGATCAACAAGTATGAAAATACGCCAAACTATTCCTAAGAACACGAAATCTGAGTCTCCAAATCTATAATCCAGAGAATATGGATTCAGGAAAGATGTCAGAAACTGTGACTAGCGAATAATTTCGACAACCGCTGCAGTGAACAAAAACCACGTGTTCAACAAAATATTACTAAATGAAGAGGGAGAAAGCAATTGCAAGAAAGAACATTGAAAAAGTAATTATACTCACACATCCGTGGCCAAAACCGAGTGTCCTTGAACGAAAGATGTTTCATGTACTTCCTACGACGCTGAAATTTTACAGAATGTTTTATTGGAATTTGGTATTAGGATTAGGTATACGTTTGCACTTTTCGGAGCAAATATGAATGGGTGCGTTCAAACATCCAGCCGCCATTGGAAAAAATATGTTTGGGATTCCGAATTACGAACACTTTGTTGGAGTATGGAATCGCGTGGGAAACCACTAGATATACAAATTTGTACTATGTTACTCTGTCTAACTATCGGTGATCGAATGTGTTACCTTAGTAATAAACAGATTGGCGTCTTCGTAAGGGATTCCATTGTCTCTAGCAAACTCAGTCCAATTTCTGCGTATAATGTTGTCTTCGGCAGCGTCAAAGTTCCGAGTCGCATAGGTAATCCCTAATAATAACAATAAAAACAGATCAATAAGTATTCCAACCGATCATTGAAGTCTAGTCCACTCCACGGATAAGTATATAATCAACCCTTCAAGAAAAATAGAAGACGGGTGATAGTTATGGATTATGCTATACTTTGATGCAGAGCAGGCTTTAAGAAACACGAACAATTTACCTGCACACTTTAAAAAGTTGATATGGAAAACAATGACGAGAACTTCGGCAGTGAGCGATTGTCATTTATCATCCTACTTTCAGCTCAAAAATAAGGTTTGCACACAAAACTACAGAATCTACGTTTGCTGGATGCTGGCTCAAGATGAGATAAGCGTAGCACATAGTTTATTACGGAATACGGGAACGTAAATTGAGCACTTACCGAATTCTTTCAGTCGCGCGATATGTTCTTCTTTGATATTTCCTAAGCACGCCTGGAAAAATGTAATTGCTTTTCTTGTGAACGACAACATTCATACGTCGGAGCCAACTAAAATATCCAAAAAAGAAGGACATCGCGAAAATTGATGAAAAGTGGTGTAAATGTGTAATGGTGAGAATACTTAATTCCAGAAAATACTTTTAGAATTCAGGTCAACTACACATGCAACCGGGTTGCATGCAAGCATGCAACCAAAATGCAACCAGCTTGCATCTGAACTAAACCATTGGTTGCATTCAAATGCAACCACGTTGCATCTCATCTCAAATCCTCAAATGCAACCAAAATCACATAACAACGCTACCGCCGACAAATTACAGAAATAATCGCCTAAAAAACTCACATGATGGAAAAGTAGGTCCTCGGCGACAAACACTCCTGACGCTGGCAGGCAAATAACACCATCGCCGTCGGTGAGAGTCGTCATTTGGACATTAGATCCAATTATACGGATGAACTGAAAAGATGTATAAGAGTTTCTATCGCGTACACAGTTGTATCGCATGATTAACAATACTGAATAATCGCAAACTGACCACAATGAGAGATCATAATCACGAAACAACTACCAAAAACAAATAATTAGAGTAATCTGAATATTAATTTCAAATTAATACCAACTGGATATTCGGAAGAGTTGGAAAGTGATGTTTGCACTGTCGAACTACGGGAGCCGTGGTCCAGCTATGATCGACCCATTTGAGAAGCATTGAATAAATAAGAAAGCATAATAAATCACAATCTTAACTAGTGAAACATATACAAACAGCATATAAATCAGGTATTTTAAGAATAGCACATGAAATATTAGAAAATTGGATAATTAACAATTCGAAAGAACAGAAAATCCAATACAATTTGAATCAGTTTCGTTTAAAAATGATAAAATCGATCGGTGCGGATCGGAGCAGTTTTCGAATATTTGAACGGCGCGCGCGAATAAGATTGCGATTAGAGCGCCTTTACAGTGGTTGAAGATGCAAAAAAAGGTATACGATACAAACATTACATAGGAAATCTCTACTATCAATAATTCAGTATGCCTCTGCCTTCTGACTTTTCTATGCCTCTGCCTTCCGACTATGCCTAGCTGCCTTCCGACTTTTCTACTATCAATAATTTAGTAGACCGCTCAGTTTAAATAATGGAGTCGGTAAATCTCCAGACTGTAACGCTCTGCCAGGAAACATTTTTCCCACACCAACTTACTTTGATAATTCACACACCAACTTACTTCGATAGAGAAAAATATGGCGAATTTTATTGCAACCAATAAAAAGCGGATGATGAGAAACTACGCGAGAAAACTGACAAATTGCAGCTACCCGTTATACAGTATAAATGCCTTTCTATCTATGAAATAGAGTGCGCACCCCAAAAAGAGCGAGTGTAGTTCGTACTTTGGACGCGATATCAGGCCAAACAATCAAAAATGAAAAAAAAAATGGATAGGCTATTCTCAGGATGATCGCTTATGTTCGCTACCTGGCTACCTCACAAGAGTAAAGGCCATTTGTCAGCTACGCTTGGTATAACCGGTTGTGGCTTGATCTTAGACAGAAAACAAATGGGGAGGGGTGCACGGATGAGAGGTAAATTGGTTGTTACGAAGACAAAAGTGTCGGTTTGCCGAATAGAGATAATTCACTGCAACAATTTGTCGCGTATCTACTGGTTGAGAACGATTGTTATTACCAAGATGTGTTAAAAAATTACGGGAGGAAATTGGAGAGAAATGAAGTAAATTACCTCTCTTAGAGTTGGTCGGGAGACAGTCCCACTCGTTGAACTTGCCGCACTTCAGATAGACGTGCCGACACAATGTAGATATAGTCGCCTTGACGATCTGGCGTTCAGGTAGAGACATGGACTGGGAGCAAAGTTCCATCTATTCGTCCAAGTCCTCCTTGGTCACAGCGTCCGACATGGTTGTAAAAGTAGTTGTCTTTTCTCTCCTTTTATGGAGAGGGCGGGAGGGGCCAGGCCTCCCGTTTGACCTGGGTCAGTGTGTCTGACCAACTGGCAGGCCGCTAACACTTCCGCCAAAAAATTGTTTAAAAAAGTGTTGTTTTTTTACATTTCTGCTGTTTTAGTGGTTGTTCGGACGTATATATGGATTGTGATGTGTTTTTAATAGGTAATTGGGACTTGCTCAAATCTCCATTTCGTCATTGGAGTTGAACAGATGTCCAGGTTCGAGTAAGTTCATGGTGGTTATCTTTTTCCACCTTTCAAGGTTACGGCTGGGATAAACTTTGGTCTGATTTCATAATTATCACCATGAATGTGTTTCCAGTAGATGTTCTTGCTGTATTCAAGAACTGTAGCTGTAACTACTTCGACTAAAACTTTGTTGTACGGTCGCGAGATGCCTAACGCTCTCGTTGCCTTATCGTTTTCAGTTCTCCAATTACCTAGAGACCCAACGACAATAGGAAGTTGTTGTACTTTGTAGCCTTTCAACTCATAGTCGGCTTGAATTCCCAGATACTTGTCTATTTTCCTTTGGTAGGCGGCTTGCATAGCAACCTCTCTGTTTTCAAAGGGACAAGTCACATCTGATATAATGAGTTCCTTTTTAGTATCATCAAATAACATAATGTCTGGTCGCTGCCTGTTTGCAGTTTCTCCAGATTGTCTGTCCACAGTTAGTCTCAGGTGTTTCTTTTCACCCTCTCTTATACCTTGGACAACTCTCTGTAAGACACTATCGTGTCGGTCTGAAATAAGTGTTCCCATGTGTACTTTGCACTGGTTCAATACGTGCATGAGTGATTCAAACTCGTGACCACATCTTCTGCACTTTTTGTCGGCGTTTTTATCATATTGGATAACCGAACCATTCAATCTCGAAATTCCAAGTCTAGCTTGGTGTACAAATGATTTTGAGCTTCCAGTCCAACTCTTGTTGTTTTAACATGTTATTATTGTACAACAAAACAGTAAACAGAGTTTATTTTCAGTTGAAATACACATACGAAGGCATGAAATCCCTCCTTCATTCAGGCGGGCCATCAATAAAGTCTTGCGCCGTTTTCTCGATCTCGGCAGTCGATGAGACAGTCTTGATTTCATCGTAACCGTCGATGGTTGCCCCCACGGCTTTTCTGGAGATCAGCACGCCAATAGTTCTGCCCATCGCAGGGCCCAGGTGCTTCTTGGCAACGTCTTCCAGTTCTTGTACCGAGCATGCCACTACGACAGTGGCCTCATATGTTCTGTTGATATAGGCCTGTAAAATATACAAATAAGAGACCATCGTTCACAAGAGTGGATTGGAAAATCGTGTTTTCATCTCTCTAGTACCGATTATCATTTTTCTGAGAAGAAGCTCGAAGACAAAGTTTGTCCCAGACTATAAAATCAGTATTGTTTCTTCGTACGTCGAAGAACATGGGAATAACTATTATGTGGGTCTCTATAGTCGTATTTCAAGTTTTTTCTTTACTAGGAACTCAGTTTCACTGCAAGAGTAAAGATGTGAGCACTCAAGAGCACGTTATAACACGTTCCACATAGAAAAAGTATCGTAAACTTGGCTCGCCTTTGTTGGAAGAATGATGTACTTTTCCCGGTTCATTGTCAGGATACCCAGTGGTCTAGTTGTAGCGATAAGAACCAATCGGGTTCTTGTTTCCACCTTGTTCACTTTCTTGATGAATCTCCCTGCCTTTGCAGTCGGGGCCGCGCCTTGGACGGGTTTTGCCGACGTGGCAGCTGGAACGAGCATATATCTACGAATCGTTGTATAATTGAGTACAGCAATTAATCATTATCTACTATAGTAGACCTATCAGATTATGGTAACTTCCCTCTGGATGCATCAAAATTTTTGGTACAATTCCACTTTGTAAAACTCCAATAGGTGCAAATCTCAACTGGCGCCGGGACAGAGGGACGAGCCTTCTTCACAGGGGGGCCACGAGTAGCAGGGGGCCACGAGAAGGCGGCTGGGCCACTATAAAAGAAGAGTACAGATTGTATGTACCAAAAGCAATCAATAGTGTGAACCATAGAGAAGAATATTTATGCTAGTATAGTCTAGTTCGAGTGACAGGGAGAGTTCGCACACTATATAATACGAATTGGAGAGAGAAACCCAGAGGTATCTAGTCTGTTAGACTGCTCGACAGAGTAATAAATAGTAGTAAGGCCGGGAGACAGTTATACCGGAAGAGAACAATTATCATAAACTAAGTTACCTCTTTTTGAAGTGGAGGGAAGACAATCCCAAGTTGATCCTCCGTTGTACTTCAGAAAACCATTGGTACACAAAGTCGAGATCGTGGTCTTGATTATGGCGCGGTCGGCCACCGGTACAGACACGATACAAATGGCGTACATCTCATCCAGCATCTCCTTGGTGATGGCGTCAGACATGGCTGTGACTTATTTGACTAGGTTCCGATCTCCTTATATAGTGGAAGAATGGGCGGAGCAAAGTCCCTCATTTGACCTGGGTCATTGTGCGTGACCAACTGACAGGCCAACTAGAAAAACAACAAAAAATACACAGAAAAGAGGTCATTCGTTCTATTTTACTGTCTAATATAATTGTGGTTAGATTGTTCCAGTTATTACTATATGGCTCTTTTACTGCTTAACACTATTCAGTTTTCCATTTCGTCATTGGAGTTGAATAGTGGTCCAGGTTCGAGTAAGTTCATGGTGGTTATCTTTTTCCATCTCGCACCTTTCAAGGTTACGGCTGGGATAAACTTTGGTCTGATTTCATAATTGTCACCATGAATGTGTTTCCAGTAGATGTTTTTGCTGTATTCAAGAACTGTAGCTGTAACTACTTTGACTAGAACTTTGTTGTACGGTCGCGAGATGCCTAACGCTCTCGTCGCTTTATCGTTTTCAGGTCTCCAATTACCTAGAGACCCAACGACAATAGGGAGTTGTTGTACTTTGTAGCCTTTCAACTCATAGTCGGCTTGAATTCCCAGATACTTGTCAATTTTCCTTTGGTAGGCGGCTTGCATAGCAACCTCTCTGTTTTCAAAGGGACAAGTCACATCTGATATAATGAGTTCCTTTTTAGTATCATCAAATAACATAATGTCTGGTCGCTGCCTGTTTGCAGTTTCTCCAGATTGTCTGTCCACAGTTAGTCTCAGGTGTTTCTTTTCACCCTCTCTTATACCTTGGACAACTCTCTGTAAGACACTATCGTGTCGGTCTGAAATAAGTGTTCCCATGTGTACTTTGCACTGGTTCAATACGTGCATGAGTGATTCAAACTCGTGACCACATCTTCTGCACTTTTTGTCGGCGTTTTTATCATATTGGATAACCGAACCATTCAATCTCGAAATTCCAAGTCTAGCTTGGTGTACAAATGATTTTGAGCTGTAGCTGAGCATTCCGCCATCTTTCACAAATTTGTTATTGCGAGAATCTCTAGCTACCACTTCACTGACTTTGCCCATAGCAATATATTCAGATTGGAAATTCTTTGTAATGTATTCTTGCACCGAACTTCGCAATTTCAAGTACAAGTTTTTCACTTGTTTTCTAGTAATAATGAGCTCGGGAGTGGTGTTTGTAGCTTGTAGTTTGAGCTTCAGGTCACCGTCTTCCCAAATGAACTCGAATATGTGCAGCTGTTTGCGTAGATGTGCGGTGGCTTCGCTCATTCTAGAAAACACGTTATACACGTTATCAGATTTCTTGACGTCTTTTCTGTTCAAATAGTCAACAAAATCTAGTTCACTAGTAATTGACTTGTCTTTATAGTAACGTCTAGTAGTAGATAGCAGGAAATCCCAAAACATTTTGCTAATGTATGGATCATCCGACCATAATCGTTTCAAATTGGAGACTATATTTCCAATAATCATGGTAGTTTTAGGGCAAAGTACACCTAAACCACCCTTTTTGATAGGCATTTGCACGTAATCACGTGGACCTCCTTTAATGGGTATATTGTGAATAGTTCTGGCTGCATCCATAACTTTGCTAGCAAACTCATTTATTTCTTTGATCAGAGGTGTTGCGTTACTGCCAATATAGGTAACTCTAGGTAATATGAAAGTTTTAACTGCATCCAATTTCTGGTGTGCTTGTAGTTTACTTTCTGTTATTTTGCGCAGGTCGCCACTGCTTTTCTTGAAAATAACCACTTACAAGTGTACCCCCACAGAAACGGTGGGCACCTGCCGGGGCAGGGTGAAAATCCCCCCTTCCTCCCCACGTGGGTCACGGGATCGGATCACTGGGTCATAAGGATTTTAAGGCACTGCAGAATCACGGGAAAGTCCCCTTTTTCACCACTTCTCCTCCTTGAGTGTTACTCTTGCAATACTGGACTTGATTTGAGGTCTGTATTGAACAAGAACTCGCAGAGAGCGGATCAATGGGTCTTGAGATTGGGGTATGTGACACTATTGATGTAATGTTGGGTTTTCACTTGAGATTATTATGCTATTAGTAACCACTGACTTGATTTAGTAGTCTTTGTGTGTTATTTCATCACGATCATCAAGAGTTTCAAGTATAAATTGAGTCTCCATCTCGTCATTGGAGTTACATTGCACGAAAAATGCTTGAGATTGAGCTGTTACATGCTCTCTTCCTTTCAAAGTTAAGCAAAAAAATTTCATCAGTCAAGTTTTCCTCATTATACTATCATAGAATGGTGATAGTACTTAGATAGTGTTTGTTCATGTCTCCATCTCGTCATTGGAATTGGAGAGTGGGTTGGGGTCAATCATTCCTTTCTTTGTACACGTAAGTCTATCATGGCAGCCGCGCAGGCACCGCCCCCACATTTTTTACAACTCGGGCAAACGTGTGTATCAATGGAACGGCAGCCGCGCAGGCTTCGCCCCTTCTTTGATTCAATTCTTTTATCTGCTTTGAGGTGGATATTCCACCCGTTTACGACTTTGCCCAGAGATAATAAATAGGCCATTATTCTGTTATTCAACGACTAAGCGTGTTTTTCACGTCTCTTAACTTCCAGTCCAACTCTTGTTGTTTTCACATGTTATTATTGTACAACAAAACAGTAAACAGAGTTTATTTTCAGTTGAAATACACATACGAAGGCATGAAATCCCTCCTTTATTCAGGCGGGCCATCAATAAAGTCTTGCGCCGTTTTCTCGATCTCCGCAGTCGATGAGACAGTCTTGATTTCATCGTAACCGTCGATGGTTGCCCCCACGGCTTTTCTGGAGATCAGCACGCCAATAGTTCTGCCCATCGCAGGGCCAAGGTGCTTCTTGGCAACGTCTTCCAGTTCTTGTACTGAGCATGCCACCACGACAGTGGCCTCATATGTTCTGTTGATATAGGCCTGTAAAATATACAAATAAGAGGCCATCGTTCACATGAGTGGATTGGAAAATCGTGTTTTCATCTCTCTAGTACCGATTATCATTTTTCTGAGAAGAAGCTCGAAGACAAAGTTTGTCCCAGACTATAAAATCAGTATTGTTTCTTCGTACGTCGAAGAACATGGGAATAACTATTATGTGGGTCTCTATAGTCATATTTCAAGTTTTTGCTTTACTAGGAACTCAGTTTCACTGCAAGAGTAGAGATGTGAGCACTCAAGAGCACGTTATAACACGTTCCACATAGAAAAAGTATCGTAAACTTGGCTCGCCTTTGTAGGAAGAATGATGTACTTCTCCCGGTTCATTGTCAGGATACCCAGTGGTCTAGTTGTAGCGATAAAAACCAGTTGGGTTCTTGTTTCAACCTTGTTCACTTTCTTGATGAATCTCCCTGCCTTTGCAGTCGGGGCCGCGCCTTGGACGGGTCTTGCCGACGTGGCAGCTGGAACGAGCATATAACTACGAATCGTTGTATAATTGAGTAAAGCAATTAATCATTATCTACTATAGTAGACCTATCAGATTATGGTAACTTCCCCCTGGATGCATCAATCAAAATTTTTTGGTACAATTCCACTTTGTAAAACTCCAATAGGTGCAAATCTCAACTATATCTATTCTGATCTATTCTGTTCTATGTGAAATGGTCACATGAAAAGTTTACGTTCTCAGTTGACTCCTGTTGGCTAATTATCGGAGCCTAAATAGCCTACACACGACGCCATATCCTACCTATATGCATAAAATATAGCCAGATATAGTATAAAATGTACCTCTCTTAGTCGGAATACAGTTCCAGGTTGATACTTTGTCCCTGGGTTTCAGGTAGCCATTCTTGCACAGGATTCCAATTGTAGTTCTGAAGCTGTCCTCATCGAGACCGGTTCCAGCGTTCATACAGCATCCCAGCATTTCGTCGAGCGTGTTCTCAGTAACATCACCCATCTCGACAATGTGTTGGTTGTGCAATGTTTGTCACACATTGCGCCTATCTTGACCCTCAATTGCCCCGTCCCCAGAGGGATTTGGCCAGCGAGGTCAAGTTGTTTTGCCGCCAAAACTTTCCAGATTTGAACGGAAATTTTCATCAATTAGATTTTTCTCAGTTCACTAGCATAGAATGGTGATACTACGTAGATAGTGTTTATTTATGTCTCCATCTCGTCATTGGAATTGAAGAGTGGTTGGGGGTTGAGCAGGTTCATAGTGGTTATCTTTTTCCATCTAGCACCCTTTAGGGTTACAGCTGGAATAAACCTTGCTCTTATTACATAGTTGTCCCCATGTATGTGTTTCCAGTATATGTTCTTACTGTACTCAAGTACTGTAGCTGTTACTACCTTGACTAACAGTTTGTTGTAAGGTCGGGAAATGCCTAGCGCCTTCGTCGCCTTGTCATTTTCAGGTCTCCAACTACCCAGAGAACCCACAAGTATGGGTAACTGTTGAACTCTGTAACCTTTCAGTTCGTAATCAGCTTGAATTCCCTTATATTTGTCTATCTTTTTCTGATAGGCAATCTGCATTGCAGTTTCTCTATTCTCAAAGGGACATGTAACATCTGATATGATGAGTTCTTTCTTCTCATCATCAAATAACATTATGTCTGGTCGCTGCCTATTAGCGAGTTGATCAGATTTTCTGTCAACTGTGAGTCGTAGATGTTGTTTGGTACCCTCTCGTATACCTTGAACAACTCTCTGTAATACACTGTCGTGTCTATCCGAGATTAGTGTTCCCAAGTGCATTTTGCATTGGTTTAGGACATGTGTGAGCGATTCGAACTCGTCGCCACATCTTCTACATGTCTTATCTGGTTCTTTGTCGTACTGAATAACAGACCCTTTTAGGCTTGAAATTCCCAGTCTAGCCTGGTGAACGAATGATTTGGCGCTGTAGCTCAGCATTCCACCATCTCTCACAAACTGATTATTGCGAGAGTCCCTAGCTACAACTTCACTAACTTTTCCCATTGCCTTATAAATGGAATGAAAGTTTGTTGTAATATGTACACAACTGCGTAACTTCAGATATATTTTATTCATATCTTTACTGCAGAGCACTAGTTGTGGTACACTTTCTGTAGTTTGTATTCTGAGCTTTAGCTCACTATCTTCCCAAAGGAATTCAAGTTTGTGCAGCTGTTTACGCAAATGCGATGTTGCTTCTCTCATTCTGGAGAATACGTTGTAAACGTTTTCCGACTTTCTATTATCGATATTGTTAAGGAAATCCACTGCCTCTAGTTCACTAACGACACTTTTGTTTTTGTAGTATCGTTTAGCTGTAGAGAGCAGAAAATCCCAGAACATACCTTTGATGTAAGGTTCATTCGACCAAAGTCGTTTCAAGTTGGAGACGATATTTCCAATCATCATTGTAGTCTTTGGGCAAAGTACACCCAGTCCACCTCTTTTAATTGGCATTTGCACGTAATCACGTGGACCGCCCTTAATTGGTATATTATGCATTGTTCTAGCTGCATCCATAACATTGCTGGAGAATGCATCAATTTCCTTGATTAGAGGGGTTGCATTGCTACCAATGTAGGTAACTCTAGGTAATATGAAAGTTTTCAAAGCATCCAATTTCTGGTGCGGTTGAATTTTGCTTTCTGTTAGTTTTCGCAGATCAGTGCTGCTTCTCTCAAATATATCCACACAACTTGTTTTGTGTTTCGCACTCAAATTGATCCCGAGGTACTTGTAGCTTGTACTATGATCAATCACGCGAATTGGCTCGTTTCTAATAGTGGCAGGTGTGTGATACTGCACCTTACCTCTATGAATTGTTAACGTCGCACACTTTCGTGGTTTGAAGACCAAATTCAATTTTTGAGCTTGACTATCCAATATGTTCAACTGTTTCTGTAAATCAATGATATTGTTACTCACAATTACCATATCATCTGCAAATGCCAACAGTTTTATTCTAGTATTGATAAATTTATGGCCGGGGGCACTCTCTATATGATTTCTGATGAGATATTCAATACTAATGTTGAACAGTGTAGGACTTATTGGGTCCCCTTGTTTCACACCAGAATGTAGTGTGATCGGGCTGGTCAACTCATCATTTGATGCCACCCGCATAGTATTTTTCGTATAGAAATCACTAATTATTCCAACAAAATCAGATGGGAGACCAAACGTTTTGAGGGAGTGTAGTATAAGTTCGTGCGGGTCTGAGCCGAACGCATTAGTTAGATCTGTTAGAGATAGATTTTCGGGCCGGCGCGCTCTGCTTATATGCTGTCTCGCGAAGCCACCACGCGGCGTTACACAGACTGCGTCTCTTGCACTCTGGCAGGTCTGACTCTAATTCGCGCGGGTGGTCTGGTATTGTCTGTCTTGGCAACCTTCCAAAGGTCAGCATAGCCCACCAAAACTATCAAATCGATTACTAGCCCTAAGCATGTAAAAAGGTATTTAGGAAACTTTTGTGTACTTTTATCGAGGGAATGAGAGATTACGAGGGAAGATGAAGGCAACCCGCAATGTAACCCCATTTCACACTACAGCTATTTTTGAAAACAAAAACATTCTTGTTTTCACACATAAAGCATGTTTTATGCCAAGTTTAGTATCAAACTACGTCTTCTAACTACCAAACATCCAACTTTTGGAAACCTAAAACAGTCTATTTCCAGAGGGAAACATCTCAATTTAGAGCAAAACATCTCATTTTTGAAACAGTAACTATCTCTTGTAACAAATGAATCAGAAACCAGAAACTAACTCAACTATCCATTTTCTCTTCAAATAAAGCCTCTTGGGCGCAAAAACCACAAAAAATAACCTATCTTATTCCCTACTTTTCAAAACTCTACAATCTCTCATAGTACTCTGCTACAGATTAAACTCTACAACCTCCAGAGTAACTCCTTTTCACAACCAGTTTACCAAGAAACAGATAATCTTTATCAATATACACAGAAACCAAACATATATGAGCATAGAATGTGGCCCTAAAGAGGGCCGTTGGGTTGGAATCAGTGTTCAAGCACGTTTATGCTCGTTCACCACGGATGCGGCGAGCCAGCTGGATGTCCTTGGGCATGATGGTCACACGCTTGGCGTGGATGGCGCACAAGTTGGTGTCTTCGAAGAGACCAACGAGGTAAGCCTCGGAGGCCTCCTGAAGAGCCATGACGGCGGAGGACTGGAATCGCAGGTCAGTCTTGAAGTCCTGGGCGATCTCACGAACGAGACGCTGGAAGGGCAGCTTGCGGATCAGGAGCTCAGTCGACTTCTGGTAACGACGGATCTCACGCAGAGCGACGGTTCCGGGACGGTAACGGTGGGGCTTCTTGACTCCTCCGGTGGCAGGGGCCGACTTGCGAGCGGCCTTGGTGGCCAGCTGCTTGCGGGGTGCCTTTCCTCCAGTAGACTTGCGAGCGGTTTGCTTGGTACGAGCCATTGTAGCGAACGATGAACGTAAGATTTTCAGCCCTCAGAGCGCCTAGAATGTGCCCTGGGCCGCGCAGGCCACGCCCCCTAGAAGTGTCAGAAGCGGGAAGATAATCGTCTGAATGACGATTAAACCAAATAAATGTTGTAAGACAGTAAGATTCGGACCCAACATGTGTTTTGTTTTAGAAATACCAACTTTTTTAGTAACTTCTCCCAAACAGTTGGCCTCACTGCCTCAAATAGACATTGAAAACAGTACAGTAAACGTTTTATCGACAAAAACAACAAGAAAATCAAAGCAATAGATATATGTGGCCCTAAAGAGGGCCGTTGGGTTTGGGTTGCAAAGTGCGGAGAGTTACTCCTTGTCACCAGCAGTCTTCTTGGGCAGAAGGACAGCCTGGATGTTGGGCAGGACTCCTCCTTGGGCGATGGTGACTCCCGAGAGAAGCTTGTTCAGTTCCTCGTCGTTGCGGACGGCCAACTGAAGATGGCGAGGGTTGATTCTCGACTTCTTGTTGTCACGGGCAGCGTTACCGGCCAACTCGAGAACCTCAGCAGCGAGGTACTCAAGCACGGCGGCAAGGTAGACGGGGGCTCCGGCTCCGATACGTTGAGCGTAGTTTCCTTTGCGCAGCATACGGTGAAGACGTCCAACGGGGAACTGCAGACCGGCTCTCGATGAACGAGACTTGGCCTTTCCACCGCTCTTGGCTTTTCCTCCCTTTCCGCGTCCAGACATGATGATAGTTGTGAGTAGTGCACTCGTGTCCTAAGCCAAATTTTGCCCCCTTCATCTCCCCTAGGCCGCGCCACTCGCTCCGCCCCCTGCCGCACCTAGGCGCAGCAAAATCTCTAACAGTCCCTCCAAGGACGCTATCTCTCGCTTGTGTTGGACGCTATCCAACTAGGCTAGGTGAGCTGAAAACCGTCCACCAGGCTTACTATCTGCCAATCAATCGATTTGTAACACCAAAAAAACAGAAAAACACACATATTTATCGTAAAACACAGCAATAAAACGGGAATCAAATAGATATGTGGCCCTAAAGAGGGCCGTTGGGTTGGGTTAACAAGCAAACCGAAGTTTACTTGCTGGAGGTGTACTTGGTGACGGCCTTGGTTCCCTCAGACACGGCGTGCTTGGCAAGTTCTCCGGGAAGGATGAGTCTGACAGCGGTCTGGACTTCGCGAGAAGAGATGGTGGACTTCTTGTTGTACTGAGCCAGACGAGAAGCTTCCGCGGCGATGCGCTCGAACACGTCGTTGACGAACGAGTTCATGATCGACATGGCCTTGGAAGAGACTCCGGTATCAGGGTGGACCTGCTTGAGCACACGGTAGATGTACACAGAGTAGGACTCCTTGCGGGACTTTCTTCTCTTCTTGTCTCCGGTACGGCTGACTTTCTGGCTCTTGGCGGCCTTCTTGGCTCCCTTGGCGGATGGCTTGGGCGGCATGATGAGGTTTTCACTGGCTGGGCAAGCAAATATTTCCTCATACGGGTACCCCCACAAACACGGTGGGCACCTGCCGGGGCAGGGTAAAAATCCCCCCTTCCTCCCCTCGTGGGTCACGGGTTCGGTCATCGGGTCATAAGGATTTAAGGCACAGCAGAATCACGGGAAAGTCCTCATTCTCACCACGTTTCCCCCTTGAGTTGTTTCTCTTGCAATACTGGACGTGAGTTACGGTCTGTATTGTACAAAAGCTCGCAGAGAGTGGATCGATGAGTCTTAAGATAAGGGTAGTGTAACAATGTATTGTGGAATGCTTGATTTTGATTTTTCCTAGTAATAACACTGACTTGGTTAGGTAGTCAATTGTATGTTATATGAAAATCGTTATCAAGCCAATTGAGTATTAGTTAAATCTCCATTTCATCATTGGAGTTGAATAGTGGTTTGGGTTCCAGCAAGTTCATAGTAGTTATCTTTTTCCATTTCGCACCTTTCAAGGTTACGGCCGGAATGAATCTTGCTCTGATCTCATAGTTATCTCCATGAATGTGTTTCCAGTATATGTTCTTGCTGTATTCGAGTACTGTAGCTGTAACTACCTTGACTAGAATTTTGTTATACTGGCGCGAAATGCCTAACGCTCTCGTCGCCATGTCGTTCTCGGGTCTCCAGTTACCTAGGGACCCAACTACAATAGGAAGTTGATGTACTTTGTAGCCTTTCAACTCGTAGTCGGCTTGAATTCCGAGATACTTGTCAATCTTCCTTTGATATGCTGTTTGCATAGCTATTTCCCTGTTCTCGAAGGGGCAGGTTACATCTGATATAATGACTTCCTTCTTAGTATCATCAAATAACATAATGTCGGGTCGCTGCCTATTTGCAGTTTCTCCAGACTGTCTGTCCACTGTTAGTCTGAGATGCTTTTTGTCACCCTCTCTTATACCTTGGACCACTCTCTGTAGAACACTATCGTGTCTATCGGAAATGAGGGTTCCCATGTGTACTTTGCACTGGTTGAGCACGTGCATAAGTGACTCGACCTCGTGGCCACATCTTCTACACGTTTTGTCTGCATTCTTTTCATACTGGATCACGGACCCTTTCAGTCTCGAAATTCCAAGTCTGGCTTGGTGTACAAATGCCTTAGAACTGTAACTCAGCATTCCACCATCTTTAACAAATTTATTGTTGCGTGAGTCTCTAGCTACAACTTCACTGACTTTTCCCATAGCAATATATTCGGAATGAAAGTTCTTCGTTATGTGCTCTTGCACGCAGCTCCGTAGTTTCAAGTAGAGAGTTTTCACTTGTTTTCTAGTAATCACAAGCTCAGGTCCGATATCTGTAGCTTGTAGTTTGAGCTTCAGGTCACCATCCTCCCAAATGAACTCGAATATGTGCAGCTGTTTTTAGTCACGTGGACCCCCTTTAATAGGTATGTTGTGAATTGTTCTAGCTGCATCCATAACATTGCTAGAAAATTCGTTCATTTCTTTAACAAGTGGGGTTGCATTGCTGCCAATATATGTTACCTTGGGTAATATGAAAGTTTTTATTGCATCCAATTTTTGGTGTGCTTGCAATTTACTTTCCGTTATTTTTCGCAGATCTGAACTGCTTTTCTTGAAGATGTCGACGCAACTTGTCTTGTGTTTCGCGTTCACTTGAACACCAAGATATTTGTAGCTTGTAGTGTGATCAATCAGACGAATAGGCTCGTTTCTAATAGTTGCTGGGGTGTGGTATTGCACCTTTCCCTTATGAATTGTTAGGGTTGCACACTTTCTTGGTTTGAAAACCAAATTGAGTTTTTGTGCCTGATTGTCTAGTATATTAAGTTGACTTTGCAGTTCCATTATACTATTGCTCACAATTACCATATCATCCGCAAAAGCTAGCATCTTGACTCTGGTATTGATGAATTTATGCCCTAAGGCCGTAGCTAAGTGGTTCCGAATAAGATACTCAATGCTAATATTGAATAGCGTTGGACTTATTGGGTCACCTTGTTTTACACCCGAATGGAGTGTTATGGGGCTGGTTAGCTCATCATTTGATGCCACCCTCATAGTATTATTTGTATAGAAGTCGGTTATTATTCCAATGAATTCCGTTGGAAAACCAAATGTTTTCAGAGAATGTAGTATGAGTTCGTGTGGGACTGAGCCAAATGCATTAGTGAGATCTAGGAAAGCAACGGATATGTTTCCTTTTGATGATCTCGCTTCATCTAGCGCGGAACGTAAAATACAAATATTCTCAGCACAGCCTTCTCTTTCCGAGAAACCTTTTTGTGTTTTGCTTATGAGCCCTTTGACTTTTTTCAATCTATTGTTCCAGAGACTACTATATACTTTGTATAGAGTGCTCATCATACTAATTGGTCTCCAGTTGCTCAAGTCCGACTCTTCACCGTCTTTATAGATTAGAACAGTTTCAGCCTCTTTCCAACAGTCTGGGATTTTTTGCAGAATTTTACATTCATTATACAGTTTGAGAAGTACTTCCATAGTAGGATCCATTTCTAGGAGGTGCTTGTACCGTACCCCATCTGGTCCTGGAGCCGTATCTCTTGCTTTTTTCAGTATAGTTTGGATCTCTTCTATAGTGAAATCATCCATGAAATTGTCCGGAACATCAGCTTTTTTGGTGTTCTTACTAAGACTCTCAAGATCTTCAGGATCTGTACTGGTAACTTTAGTAGTATTCTTGAAGTACTTCTCTACCTCTTTCGTATCAACTTTGCATTTCACGTTGTCATTTCCAGTAATGACCTCAAATGCTTTTGTACGATTCGTAGCATACAAGTCTTTCATTACACTAATAGATTTAGTATCAATAGTTCTTTTCGGTTTCACAGTTCGAGTTTTCTCAGTTTGAACGGCCATCTCTCCCTTGGTTTGGTCAGGAGGAGGTATTCTTTTTGTGATCTTCTCGAGCGATTCATAATTTCCAGCTGTGTACTGCATGGTGGCAGCCGCCAGCTGTTCTACTATCCAGTTTAGGCGCGAAGAGTTCGCACCACTGTTTTTGTAGTCAGAAAACAACTCATTAAACCATTTACAGATCACTAGTGGATCTTTCTCTAGTTTGGTTGTTTTCTTAGGTTTATTTAGCACAGCTGGTTTTGGATAGTGGTTCTCCAATAGTTTGGGAATTTTGTCTCTCTGTTCTTGCGTCAAATGACGAATAATTCTATTTATTTGGAGAGAAGACATATCTGGAGTAATGTCTTTAACATCCCATGTTTTTCTCGCATAACTAGTTGTAGTTGAAGAAAGAACTTCACTCGAACTATTGGTTATTGAGGTAACGACTGTGTTTTCCACACTTTCTATTGATTTCATGTCCGCTGTAGTGTCGTGAGCTGTCTCTGGTTTGGTGGGACCAGAGCAATGCTGCACATTTGACGTAATATTGATTTTGATATTTTTGTCATTATCGACTGTAACTTTAGTAGAAGTATCAACCATATTCGTAGTGACCTCTTTCTTAGAAGCGCTTATTGGAAGATCTGCAATAGTTACCAGCTTGTGTGTGCTAGACGGCCGGATCGCGCCACTGTTTGTAGTTTGAACTTTGGCCTGTTTGGTAATCGTATATAACTGTACCTTACTGGTAGAAGTATCTAGTTTGGGGCTTTCACCCTTCATAGCGTTATTAGAATCACTGGTCATTCGGGATGTAGATATTGTTTCAGACAGGAGCGTACTAGTTTCAATAGTCTTTCTCCTGTCACTAGGTTTGTTCGAGTGCATATCACCAGCTCGAGGACTGGAGTTAACGATCCGCGAATCTGTCAATTCTTTGCAGAACTTTGATCGGAAAGTCGTTAGTTCTACCTTGGAAAAGGTAGTATTATTGTTTAATATGTAGGACTTTGCATACAAACAAACAAATATTCCACAGTTGACCATGTCCTGTTTTTGTTGTTTCAAAGTATTTCCGTAGTTGTACTCGAACAAAGTACAATTCAGGTATTTCTTGAACATTTCTCGAATAAAGATGTCAAGTGGTTTCTGATAGGGATCAAGGTACATGGCTGAGTTTTCGTTTTTGCCAACAATGACTAGCCTCCAATGACTTTCGTGGCATATGGGGAAAATCTTCTTTTTCGGGACAGTTTTCATCATTTTTTGCAAGCTTTCTGGCATGCGTTTTTGATCTGTTCTATGAGTAATTAGCACTGATTCCCAAAGTGCAGGTTCTATCAATTCGAATGAGTTCTCTTTGTTGACTCTTTTGATATATTCTGTAATTACTTCGTCATTCAGCCATGCCTCCTGACCTGTAGTAAAACTGAGACATCCATAAGACAGCGTACTGGTAGCTCGTGGATCGTTTGTTTTGTTCACAGTAGAATTTACCGTTACAGTACTTTTCGGCAAATTTTCACCGATTTTGCTCTTTTCGATAAGGAAACCAGTAGATGCTCTCCTATTGTTTTTCATTGTAAGTGAAAAAAGGTTAGTGGGTGGTCTTATTCCACTTTTCCTTTTGGTTTTGCTTACACTTGCTAGTTTAGTCGACTCTGATATAGTTGATAGAGCTGTTTTCAACCTTGTCAACTTTGACTCTCTTTCATCGGCCAGTTTCTTTGTGGCTGATCTAGTCAGAACATGGTAATTGTTATAAACACTTGTAGCTTTCCGAGTGAAGTTATCACCTTGTGAGACCTTAGTCTCTAAGGCTCTAGATTCCCTAGGACCACTGGTTACTGTTTCTGATGATTTTGCATGTTGTATTCGCCTATTTATCTGCTTCAACTTTTCAGCAGCATTTATAGAACCTTTGTATACACTTCGAATAGTAGATTCGTCTCTAGGCTCAGTACTGTTCGGTGTGGTTTTAGATCTCGTGAATCTTCCACAAAATAACGTGGTTTTGGTTTTTGAAAGACCTTCTGTATATTCTAGAGAACATTTGTTACATCTGTTTCCTGTTTGACAATCACCTCTTGATTTTTTCAAATCCGGATGATTGTCTTGGAGATGTTGCCTCATATCTAGTGCATTTGCATGAACACTGCTTACCAAACTACAAACAGTGCACTTATAGTTTTGATGGACTCCTCTCCTCTTGGTTATCGAGGAGTGGTCTTTTCTAATATGTGTTTTCAACTTGGATCTGGCTGAACTTGTGTTATCTGCCAATGTGGTGTTAACAAATACAATATTCTCGTCTCCGTTGCCATAACAAATAGGGCAGTGAAGGACTCTAGCTTCTGGAATAGTGATGGTTAAAGTAAGATCAGCTGCATTCCACGACGGGACGTGTTGATCTGGAATAGAAATAGAGTTATTTGATATAACATAGTTTTTAGTAGAGAACAACTTGTGTTCCGAAGGTTTGTAATCTCCCCCACCCGTTATGAGGCAGAAAGAGTTTTGATACGTATGTACTGAATCCGATATTCTTTCAACAGTCTTGGTTAAGTGGACTGTATCAGAATATGAAGATAGAGAATGTTTCATATGATAAGGAAAGATAAACCTATCCAACAACTCCTTGATTAGGTTGGAGTTGATTAGAAACTGTTCAAATTTCTCTATAAATGTTATAATGTTTGTGTTGATCTCTAATGTCGTGGCTGGAACGACCTCCTCAATTGTTGAGGCCGCGCACAGGCTAGGCAAAAGGTCAATACGTCTGCCACAAATAGACAAAAAACAACGAAAACTTGCCATCAGTTCCTTGGTTAAGTGAGAACTTTTGACAAAGAGACGTGTTTTCGCTACGTGGAAATTATTTAGATGTCCCTCACACACAGTACCCGAAGCTGCGTGTGAGGTTTTAGCCCAATTTGTACAGTTTCTATCCGAGGACAGGGTCGTACTAGGTATACCTGAGTGTATAGTGCGGGTTACACTTCCACTCAGGGGTCCTGCTGATAGAGTCTTACCGGAAGCTACACGGCAGTGATCTCCGACAACAGTACGTCCGGTGCTCCCCGAGTCACCGATCCGTTTACCGCCTACTTCTGACGGGTTGGGTGTTTGGGGTAGTACTTGAAAATCAAGTCGTCCCGGTGTTCCCGCACAAGTAAACTTGTTTGGGTTATCTCGATGTAAGACGGAGATGTTCTCGTCCTTCACTCCACCTAGTGCCCACCCTGCTAAGGCGATCGATGCCAGAGCATTCCGATCTAGTTGCGAGGATGAGACACCGGCCCAACACTGGCACACGGCGGATATAGGATAATTCATTGAGCCAAAATCTAGAGCCAAAATCTGCCCTCGAATGTGCCCTAGGCCGCGCGCTAGGCCCCGCCCACTTGGCTACAGTAAGAAAACTTGGTGGAACCAACCCACCCAAATAACTGCTAATACACCTAGACATCTAAGAATATCGATTATAAAACTTTTCGAGTTGATCAACTTCTTTTATACACTTGGAAACGACCAAAATCGCTTACTTGACCAAAAAATACGAAAAACACAGCAATATTTATCGACAAACATGAAATATAGGCAATATATGCAAGATTGTGGCCCTAAAGAGGGCCGTTGGGTTAGTTTTTGCTCTTGAGCGAGTGTGGACTTATCCACCGAATCCGTAGAGGGTTCTTCCTTGACGCTTGAGGGCATAGACGACATCCATAGCGGTGACGGTCTTGCGCTTGGCGTGCTCGCAGTAGGTGACAGCGTCACGGATCACATTCTCAAGGAAAACCTTGAGAACTCCACGAGTTTCCTCGTAGATGAGACCAGAGATACGCTTGACTCCTCCACGGCGAGCCAGACGGCGGATGGCGGGCTTGGTGATTCCCTGGATGTTGTCGCGAAGCACCTTGCGATGACGCTTGGCTCCTCCTTTGCCGAGTCCTTTTCCTCCCTTTCCACGACCAGACATGACGATTGACGGATTAACTCACGAGTGAGATTGTTTTCGGGCCGGCGCGCTCTGCTTATATGCTGTCTCGCGAAGCCACCACGCGGCGTTACACAGACTGCGTCTCTTGCACTCTGGCAGGTCTGACTCTAATTCGCGCGGGTGGTTGGTATTGTCTGTCTTGGCAACCTTCCAAAGGTCAGCATAGCCCACCAAAACTATCAAATCGATTACTAGCCCTAAGCATGTAAAAAGGTATTTAGGAAACTTTTGTGTACTTTTATCGAGGGAATGAGAGATTACGAGGGAAGATGAAGGCAACCCGCAATGTAATCCCATTTCACACTACAACTATTTTTGAAAACAAAAACATTCTTGTTTTCACACATAAAGCATGTTTTATGCCAAGTTTAGTATCAAACTACGTCTTCTAACTACCAAACATCCAACTTTTGGAAACCTAAAACTGCCTATTTCCAGAGTGAAACATCTCAATTTAGAGCAAAACATCTCATTTTTGAAACAGTAACTATCTCTTGTAACAAATGAATCAGGAACCAGAAACTAACTTCGTGTCTAAAACCATCAACTATCCATTTTCTCTTCAAATAAAGCCTCTTGGGCGCAAAAACAACTAAAAATAACCTATCTTATTCCCTACTTTTTCAAAACTCTACAATTTCTCATAGTACTCTGCTACAGTTCAAACTCTACAACCTCCAGAGTAACTCCTTTTCACAACCAGTTTACCAAGAAACAGACAATATTTATCAATATACACAGAAACCAAACATATATGAGCATAGAATGTGGCCCTAAAGAGGGCCGTTGGGTTGGAATCAGTGTTCAAGCACGTTTATGCTCGTTCACCACGGATGCGGCGAGCCAGCTGGATGTCCTTGGGCATGATGGTCACACGCTTGGCGTGGATGGCGCACAAGTTGGTGTCTTCGAAGAGACCAACGAGGTAAGCCTCGGAGGCCTCCTGAAGAGCCATGACGGCGGAGGACTGGAATCGCAGGTCAGTCTTGAAGTCCTGGGCGATCTCACGAACGAGACGCTGGAAGGGCAGCTTGCGGATCAGGAGCTCAGTCGACTTCTGGTAACGACGGATCTCACGCAGAGCGACGGTTCCGGGACGGTAACGGTGAGGCTTCTTGACTCCTCCGGTGGCAGGGGCCGACTTGCGAGCGGCCTTGGTGGCCAGCTGCTTGCGGGGTGCCTTTCCTCCAGTAGACTTGCGAGCGGTTTGCTTGGTACGAGCCATTGTAGTGAACGATGAACGTAAGATTTTCAGCCCTCAGAGCGCCTAGAATGTGCCCTGGGCCGCGCAGGCCACGCCCCCTAGAAGTGTCAGAAGCGGGAAGATAATCGTCTGACTGACGATTAAACCAAATAAATGTTGTAAGACAGTAAGATTCGGACCCAACATGTGTTTTGTTTTAGAAATACCAACTTTTTTAGTAACTTCTCCCAAACAGTTGGCCTCACTGCCTCAAATAGACATTGAAAACAGTACAGTAAACGTTTTATCGACAAAAACAACAAGAAAATCAAAGCAATAGGTATATGTGGCCCTAAAGAGGGCCGTTGGGTTTGGGTTGCAAAGTGCGGAGAGTTACTCCTTGTCACCAGCAGTCTTCTTGGGCAGAAGGACAGCCTGGATGTTGGGCAGGACTCCTCCTTGGGCGATGGTGACTCCCGAGAGAAGCTTGTTCAGTTCCTCGTCGTTGCGGACGGCCAACTGAAGATGGCGAGGGTTGATTCTCGACTTCTTGTTGTCACGGGCAGCGTTACCGGCCAACTCGAGAACCTCAGCAGCGAGGTACTCAAGCACGGCGGCAAGGTAGACGGGGGCTCCGGCTCCGATACGTTGAGCGTAGTTTCCTTTGCGCAGCATACGGTGAAGACGTCCAACGGGGAACTGCAGACCGGCTCTCGATGAACGAGACTTGGCCTTTCCACCGCTCTTGGCTTTTCCTCCCTTTCCGCGTCCAGACATGATGATAGTTGTGAGTAGTGCACTCGTGTCCTAAGCCAAATTTTGCCCCCTTCATCTCCCCTAGGCCGCGCCACTCGCTCCGCCCCCTGCCGCACCTAGGCGCAGCAAAATCTCTAACAGTCCCTCCAAGGACGCTATCTCTCGCTTGTGTTGGACGCTATCCAACTAGGCTAGGTGAGCTGAAAACCGTCCACCAGGCTTACTATCTGCCAATCAATCGATTTGTAACACCAAAAAAACAGAAAAACACACATATTTATCGTAAAACACAGCAATAAAACGGGAATCAAATAGATATGTGGCCCTAAAGAGGGCCGTTGGGTTGGGTTAACAAGCAAACCGAAGTTTACTTGCTGGAGGTGTACTTGGTGACGGCCTTGGTTCCCTCAGACACGGCGTGCTTGGCAAGTTCTCCGGGAAGGATGAGTCTGACAGCGGTCTGGACTTCGCGAGAAGAGATGGTGGACTTCTTGTTGTACTGAGCCAGACGAGAAGCTTCCGCGGCGATGCGCTCGAACACGTCGTTGACGAACGAGTTCATGATCGACATGGCCTTGGAAGAGACTCCGGTATCAGGGTGGACCTGCTTGAGCACACGGTAGATGTACACAGAGTAGGACTCCTTGCGGGACTTTCTTCTCTTCTTGTCTCCGGTACGGCTGACTTTCTGGCTCTTGGCGGCCTTCTTGGCTCCCTTGGCGGATGGCTTGGGCGGCATGATGAGGTTTTCACTGGCTGAAAAAATATTTCCTCATACGGGTACCCCCACAAACACGGTGGGCACCTGCCGGGGCAGGGTTGAAATCCCCCCTTCCTCCCCTCGTGGGTCACGGGTTCGGTCATCGGGTCATAAGGATTTAAGGCACAGCAGAATCACGGGAAAGTCCTCATTCTCACCACGTTTCCCCCTTGAGCTGGTTCATTTGCAATACTGGACGTGGTTTGTGGTCTGTATTGAACAAATACTCGTGGAGAGTGGATCGATGAGTCTTAGAATAGGGGTAGTTGACATGAGATTGGGAATTGCTTGAGATTATATTATTTTGTAATAACAACTGACTTGGTTAGGTAGACATGTGTGTGTTATTTAACAATTATCGTCAAGCGTATTGAGTATTAGTTAAATCTCCATTTCGTCATTGGAGTTGAATAGTGGTCCAGGTTCGAGTAAGTTCATGGTGGTTATCTTTTTCCACCTCGCACCTTTCAAGGTTACGGCTGGGATAAACTTTGGTCTGATTTCATAATTGTCACCATGAATGTGTTTCCAGTAGATGTTCTTGCTGTATTCAAGAACTGTAGCTGTAACTACTTTGACTAGAACTTTGTTGTACGGTCGCGAGATGCCTAACGCTCTCGTCGCTTTATCGTTTTCAGGTCTCCAATTACCTAGAGACCCAACGACAATAGGGAGTTGTTGTACTTTGTAGCCTTTCAACTCATAGTCGGCTTGAATTCCCAGATACTTGTCAATTTTCCTTTGGTAGGCGGCTTGCATAGCAACCTCTCTGTTTTCAAAGGGACAAGTCACATCTGATATAATGAGTTCCTTTTTAGTATCATCAAATAACATAATGTCTGGTCGCTGCCTGTTCGCAGTTTCTCCAGATTGTCTGTCCACAGTTAGTCTCAGGTGTTTCTTTTCACCCTCTCTTATACCTTGGACAACTCTCTGTAAGACACTATCGTGTCGGTCTGAAATAAGTGTTCCCATGTGTACTTTGCACTGGTTCAATACGTGCATGAGTGATTCAAACTCGTGACCACATCTTCTGCACTTTTTGTCGGCGTTTTTATCATATTGGATAACCGAACCATTCAATCTCGAAATTCCAAGTCTAGCTTGGTGTACAAATGATTTTGAGCTGTAGCTGAGCATTCCGCCATCTTTCACAAATTTGTTATTGCGAGAATCTCTAGCTACCACTTCACTGACTTTGCCCATAGCAATATATTCAGATTGGAAATTCTTTGTAATGTATTCTTGCACCGAACTTCGCAATTTCAAGTACAAGTTTTTCACTTGTTTTCTAGTAATAATGAGCTCGGGAGTGGTGTTTGTAGCTTGTAGTTTGAGCTTCAGGTCACCGTCTTCCCAAATGAACTCGAATATGTGCAGCTGTTTGCGTAGATGTGCGGTGGCTTCGCTCATTCTAGAAAACACGTTATACACGTTATCAGATTTCTTGACGTCTTTTCTGTTCAAATAGTCGACAAAATCTAGTTCACTAGTAATTGACTTGTCTTTATAGTAACGTCTAGTAGTAGATAGCAGGAAATCCCAAAACATTTTGCTAATGTATGGAACATCCGACCATAATCGTTTCAAATTGGAGACTATATTTCCAATCATCATGGTAGTTTTAGGGCAAAGTACACCCAAACCACCCTTTTTAATAGGCATTTGCACGTAATCCCGTGGACCTCCTTTAATGGGTATATTGTGAATAGTTCTGGCTGCATCCATAACGTTGCTAGCAAACTCATTTATTTCTTTGATCAGAGGTGTTGCGTTACTGCCAATATAGGTAACTTTAGGTAATATGAAAGTTTTAACTGCATCCAATTTCTGGTGTGCTTGTAGTTTACTTTCTGTTATTTTGCGCAGGTCGACACTGCTTTTCTTGAAAATATCAGCACAGCTTGTCTTGTGTTTTGCACTCACTAGAACACCAAGATATTTGTAGCTTGTAGTGTGATCAATCAATCGAATTGGCTCGCCTCTAATGGTTGCGGGAGTGTGATATTGCACCTTCCCTTTATGAATAGTTAGAGTTGCACATTTTCTCGGTTTGAAGACCAAGTTAAGTTTCTGTGCCTCATTATCTAATATATTTAGTTGACTTTGTAATTCCATGATATTGTTGCTCACAATTACCATGTCATCGGCGAAAGCTAGTAATTTTATTCTGGTATTGATAAACTTGTGCCCTCGGGCGGTAGCTAGGTGATTTCTGATCAGATACTCGATACTAATATTGAATAGAGTTGGACTTATAGGGTCACCTTGTTTCACACCTGAGTGTAGTGTGATCGGGCTGGTCAACTCATCATTAGATGCCACCCGCATAGTATTATTTGTATAGAAATCAGTAATTATTCCGATAAATTCAGTTGGAAAACCAAAAGCTTTTAGGGAATGTAATATAAGTTCGTGCGGGACTGAGCCAAAAGCATTGGTGAGATCTAGGAAAGCAACTGAGATGTTTCCCTTTGAAGATCTCGCTTCATCTAGCGCAGAACGCAAAACACAAATATTCTCAGCACAGCCTTCTCTTTCCGAGAAACCTTTCTGCGCCTTGCTAATTAGGCCTTTAACCTTTTTCAATCTGTTATTCCAGAGACTACTGTATACTTTGTACAGAGTGCTCATCATACTAATTGGTCTCCAGTTACTCAAGTCCGACTCTTCCCCATCTTTGTAGATAAGAACAGTTTCGGCCTCTTTCCAGCAATCTGGTATTTTCTTCAGAAATTTGCATTCATTGTACAACTGAAGAAGTATTTCCATAGTAGGATCCATTTCTAGTAGGTGTTTATACCGTACCCCATCAGGACCTGGAGCAGTATCTTTGACCTTTTTCAGTATTGATTGGATCTCTTCTTTAGTGAAATCATTCATGAAGTTATCTGGAACATCTGCCTTTTTGGTATTTTTACTAAGGTGTTCGAGATCTTCCGAGTCAGTATTAGTAGTTTTGGTAGTGTTCTTAAAGTAGTTTTCTACTTCTTTTGAATCCACCTTGCACTTTATATTGTCATTACCAGTAATGATCCCGAACGCCTTTGTGCGATTAGTGGCGTACAGGTCTTTCATTACACTAATAGATTTAGTATCAATAGTTCTTTTCGGTTTCACAGTTCGAGTTTTCTCAGTTTGAACGGCCATCTCTCCCTTGGTTTGGTCAGGAGGAGGTATTCTTTTTGTGATTTTCTCGAGTGACTCATAATTTCCAGCTGTGTACTGCATGGTGGCAGCTGCCAGCTGTTCAACTATCCAGTTTAGGCGCGACAAGTTGGCACCACTCGTTTTGTAGTCTGAAAACAAACCATTAAACCACTTGGGAATTAACTCCGGGTTTCTCTCTAGTTTGGGTGTTTTCTTAGTAGTATTCAGTACAACAGGTTTCGGATAGTTATTTTCTAATAATTTAGGAATTTTGTCTCTCTGTTCCTGAGTCAGGTGACGAAGAATTCTATTTATTTGGAGTGCAGACATATCTGGGGTAATGTCTTTGACATCCCAAGTTTTCTTCGCACCACTAATTGTAGTAGGAGGGGGAGTCTCACATGAAATAATAGTATTAGTAATAACTGTACTTTTAACAGTTTCTTTTGGTTTAGGTTCAACTGTGGGGACTTTAACTGTCTTTGGTTTGGTGGGACTGAGATTATCCTTCACAGATGACACAGAATCGATTTGAACATTCGTGACACTATCGATTTTCACTTTACTAAGACTTTCTACGTGTTTCGTAGTGTCACTACTTTTAAATGGATTGGTGGGCAAATCAACGATAGTTACCAGCTTGCATGGGCTAGGCGGCCTGCTCGCTTTGCTATTTGTAGTTTGAACCCTGGTTTCGTTCGAAAGCGTAAACAACTGTAAAGCACTGTCAGATTTCTCCATTTCTGGAGTGGAACTTTGATTCAGAACAGTAGATACACTATTATTTATAGTAGTAATAGGTAGTTTTGGCGAGAAAGTATTGATATCAATAGTTTTTCTCCTTTCAATTGGTTCGCTGGGCTGCCCTGTACCAGCTGGAGGACTGGAGTTAATGACCCGCGAATCTGTCAATTCTTTGTAGAACTTCTTGCGGAAATCAGTCAATTCTAACTTGGAAAAGGTAGTATTATTGTTTAATATGTAAGACTTTGCATACAAACAGACAAATATTCCACAATTTACCTTATCGTCTCTTTGTTGTTTCAGGGTATTGCCATAGGTGTACTCGACCAAAGTACAATCTAGGTATTGTTTGAACATTTGACGAATAAAGGGGTCAAGTGGTTTCTGATAGGGATCGAGGTACATTGCTGACTTTCCGCTTTTACCAATAATCACTAGTCTCCAGTGATTTCCGTGACAAATTGGGAAAATCTTCTTTTTTGTCACAGTCTGTGTAATTTTCAGCAAGTTTTCCGGCTTGCGTTTTTCTGCAGTTTGGTGAGTAATGAGCACTGATTCCCACAAAGCAGGTTCAATTATTTCAAATGAGTTGGCCTTGTTGGCCCTTCTAATGTACTCTATAATTACTTCGTCGTTCAGCCAAGCCTCTTGACCTGTAGTGAAACTGAGACAGCCGTAGGACAGCCTAGTGGTAGTTCTAGGTGCAGGTTTTGTAGTAGAAGTTGACAATACGGTAGATTTCGGCAGACTTTTTCGAGTATTGACTTTTTCTGGAACGGATTCAATAGAAGTTCGTCTACTACTATTCTGTGAGAGAACAAATAGATTTGTGGGAGGTCTTATTCCACTTTTCCTCTTGTTTTTACTCTCACTTACCGAATTGGTTGACTCGGGTATAGTTGATAGTGGTTTTGCTGTCTTGGACTCTTTTTCTCTTTCTTGAGCCAATTTCTTAGTAGCTGATCTGGTCACAACATGATAATTAGTAGGTTTACTAGTAGTTTTCTGGGCTGAACCGTCTCCTTGTGCGGGATTTTTCGCTGAGATAGTGAGTTTATTCGGGCTACTGATGGCACTTTCAGATGTTTTGGAACGTTTTATACGTCTATCAATCTGTTTCAACTTGTCAGTAGCATTTATTGAACCTTTATAAACACTGCGAATAGAAGATTCATTGCTAGTAGTACTTGTGCTCTGAGACTGCGAGGATTTGGATCTCGTAAATCTCCCACAAAAAATAGTGATTTTAGTTTTCGAGTTGCTCTCTGTATCTTCGAGAGAACATTTGCTACATCTAGTACCGGTTTGACAGTCACCTCTAACCTTTGTCAGATCTGAATGATTGTCCTGAAAATGTTGTCTCATGAATAGTGCGTCTGCATGAATACTGCTGACCAAACTACAAATAAAACACTTGAAATTAAGGTATACACCTTTTTTCTTAGTTAACTCGGCATGTTCTTTTCGAATATGGGATTTCAATTTTGCTCTTGCTGAGCTTGTATTATCTGCCAATGAGTTGTTAATAAATACTATATGTTCATATCCCTTACCATAACAAATGGGGCAGTGGAGGACTCTAGCTTCAGGAATAGTTACAGTAATGGTACGATCGACAACGTTCCATAATGGTACGTCTCGGTCAGGAATGATAATAGTATTATTAGATACGTTGAACGTGTTATCAGAGAACAGGTTCCACTCTTTAGGGTTGCCCCCACCAACTATTAAAAGGGGGGAGTCACTAGGAGTATATACTAGACCCTCTACTTTTTCAACAGTCTTGGTTTGGTAGACTGTATCAAGGTATGAGAATAGAGTATTGTGTATAGAACTGGAGAAATAGAGCATACCTATCAACTCCTTGATTAGGTGGGAGTTAATAAGATAATGTTCATATTTCTCAGATAGTAATAAATGTGGTGAGCTGTTACCTAGTGCCGTGGCTGACTCATACCCCATTGTTGGGGCCGAGTGCAGGCTAGACAAAAGGTCAGCTGATAGCCCACCAGAACGCACGAAAGAGGACAAGTGTTCGATTGATTCCATGATTTGGTAAGAAACAGTTTTGAACAACTTGCCCTTTCGAGGAACTAGTGGGGGGTAAGAGTAGTCGACTCTAACAGATTCCGAAACTGTTAGAGTAGAATGGTCCCGAGAATTTAGTAGCACGCCTTCTCAGACCATTGGCTGTTAATTACAAATTCGCGTTTGGTCGAAACTGTATTGCAACAAATCTAGAGATATATTGCGCCCCGAAGAGACGTCAGACGACGAGGGGAAAAATCAATGTCTATGACAGCCACGCTGTATAAACAGTTATTTACTGTTTTGCAACGACGCTTGTTCTGAGTTGTGGCATGCATACCGTAGTATTGAAACCCGTGTGATAAGTGCGGGCGTCACTTTCACACGGCGGTCCTGCTGATAGAGTCTTACCGGAAGCTACACGGCAGTGATCTCCGACAACAGTACGTCCGGTGCTCCCTAAGTCACCGATCCGTTTTCCGTCTGAATATTTGGACGGCTTGGAATTTTGGAATTTCCCGCGATACAGAGTATCACGCGTTCCGGTAATTAATAAGGCGCTGAGTTTTCCACGACTTTCGTCAACTGGTCTCATTGCCGGGTAAGATTCGACGATTGTGTTCTCTACCATAACACCATCTAGTGCCCTTACTGCTAACTGGTCGATCGATGCCGAGGCATTCCGATCTAATTGGCGCAGGGGGTCACCGGCCAGAAACTGACTCACGACGGATACAGGATATTTCATTGAACGAAGAGACCAACGAGGTAAGCCTCGGAGGCCTCCTGAAGAGCCATGACGGCGGAGGACTGGAATCGCAGGTCAGTCTTGAAGTCCTGGGCGATCTCACGAACGAGACGCTGGAAGGGCAGCTTGCGGATCAGGAGCTCAGTCGACTTCTGGTAACGACGGATCTCACGCAGAGCGACGGTTCCGGGACGGTAACGGTGAGGCTTCTTGACTCCTCCGGTGGCAGGGGCCGACTTGCGAGCGGCCTTGGTGGCCAGCTGCTTGCGGGGTGCCTTTCCTCCAGTAGACTTGCGAGCGGTTTGCTTGGTACGAGCCATTGTAGTGAACGATGAACGTAAGATTTTCAGCCCTCAGAGCGCCTAGAATGTGCCCTGGGCCGCGCAGGCCACGCCCCCTAGAAGTGTCAGAAGCGGGAAGATAATCGTCTGACTGACGATTAAACCAAATAAATGTTGTAAGACAGTAAGATTCGGACCCAACATGTGTTTTGTTTTAGAAATACCAACTTTTTTAGTAACTTCTCCCAAACAGTTGGCCTCACTGCCTCAAATAGACATTGAAAACAGTACAGTAAACGTTTTATCGACAAAAACAACAAGAAAATCAAAGCAATAGGTATATGTGGCCCTAAAGAGGGCCGTTGGGTTTGGGTTGCAAAGTGCGGAGAGTTACTCCTTGTCACCAGCAGTCTTCTTGGGCAGAAGGACAGCCTGGATGTTGGGCAGGACTCCTCCTTGGGCGATGGTGACTCCCGAGAGAAGCTTGTTCAGTTCCTCGTCGTTGCGGACGGCCAACTGAAGATGGCGAGGGTTGATTCTCGACTTCTTGTTGTCACGGGCAGCGTTACCGGCCAACTCGAGAACCTCAGCAGCGAGGTACTCAAGCACGGCGGCAAGGTAGACGGGGGCTCCGGCTCCGATACGTTGAGCGTAGTTTCCTTTGCGCAGCATACGGTGAAGACGTCCAACGGGGAACTGCAGACCGGCTCTCGATGAACGAGACTTGGCCTTTCCACCGCTCTTGGCTTTTCCTCCCTTTCCGCGTCCAGACATGATGATAAAAAATATTTCCTCATACGGGTACCCCCACAAACACGGTGGGCACCTGCCGGGGCAGGGTTAAAATCCCCCCTTCCTCCCCTCGTGGGTCACGGGTTCGGTCATCGGGTCATAAGGATTTAAGGCACAGCAGAATCACGGGAAAGTCCTCATTCTCACCACGTTTCCCCCTTGAGCTGGTTCATTTGCAATACTGGACGTGGTTTGTGGTCTGTATTGAACAAATACTCGTGGAGAGTGGATCGATGAGTCTTAGAATAGGGGTAGTTGACATGAGATTGGGAATTGCTTGAGATTATATTATTTTGTAATAACAACTGACTTGGTTAGGTAGACATGTGTGTGTTATTTAACAATTATCGTCAAGCGTATTGAGTATTAGTTAAATCTCCATTTCGTCATTGGAGTTGAATAGTGGTCCAGGTTCGAGTAAGTTCATGGTGGTTATCTTTTTCCACCTCGCACCTTTCAAGGTTACGGCTGGGATAAACTTTGGTCTGATTTCATAATTGTCACCATGAATGTGTTTCCAGTAGATGTTCTTGCTGTATTCAAGAACTGTAGCTGTAACTACTTTGACTAGAACTTTGTTGTACGGTCGCGAGATGCCTAACGCTCTCGTCGCTTTATCGTTTTCAGGTCTCCAATTACCTAGAGACCCAACGACAATAGGGAGTTGTTGTACTTTGTAGCCTTTCAACTCATAGTCGGCTTGAATTCCCAGATACTTGTCAATTTTCCTTTGGTAGGCGGCTTGCATAGCAACCTCTCTGTTTTCAAAGGGACAAGTCACATCTGATATAATGAGTTCCTTTTTAGTATCATCAAATAACATAATGTCTGGTCGCTGCCTGTTCGCAGTTTCTCCAGATTGTCTGTCCACAGTTAGTCTCAGGTGTTTCTTTTCACCCTCTCTTATACCTTGGACAACTCTCTGTAAGACACTATCGTGTCGGTCTGAAATAAGTGTTCCCATGTGTACTTTGCACTGGTTCAATACGTGCATGAGTGATTCAAACTCGTGACCACATCTTCTGCACTTTTTGTCGGCGTTTTTATCATATTGGATAACCGAACCATTCAATCTCGAAATTCCAAGTCTAGCTTGGTGTACAAATGATTTTGAGCTGTAGCTGAGCATTCCGCCATCTTTCACAAATTTGTTATTGCGAGAATCTCTAGCTACCACTTCACTGACTTTGCCCATAGCAATATATTCAGATTGGAAATTCTTTGTAATGTATTCTTGCACCGAACTTCGCAATTTCAAGTACAAGTTTTTCACTTGTTTTCTAGTAATAATGAGCTCGGGAGTGGTGTTTGTAGCTTGTAGTTTGAGCTTCAGGTCACCGTCTTCCCAAATGAACTCGAATATGTGCAGCTGTTTGCGTAGATGTGCGGTGGCTTCGCTCATTCTAGAAAACACGTTATACACGTTATCAGATTTCTTGACGTCTTTTCTGTTCAAATAGTCGACAAAATCTAGTTCACTAGTAATTGACTTGTCTTTATAGTAACGTCTAGTAGTAGATAGCAGGAAATCCCAAAACATTTTGCTAATGTATGGATCATCCGACCATAATCGTTTCAAATTGGAGACTATATTTCCAATCATCATGGTAGTTTTAGGGCAAAGTACACCCAAACCACCCTTTTTAATAGGCATTTGCACGTAATCCCGTGGACCTCCTTTAATGGGTATATTGTGAATAGTTCTGGCTGCATCCATAACGTTGCTAGCAAACTCATTTATTTCTTTGATCAGAGGTGTTGCGTTACTGCCAATATAGGTAACTTTAGGTAATATGAAAGTTTTAACTGCATCCAATTTCTGGTGTGCTTGTAGTTTACTTTCTGTTATTTTGCGCAGGTCGACACTGCTTTTCTTGAAAATATCAGCACAGCTTGTCTTGTGTTTTGCACTCACTAGAACACCAAGATATTTGTAGCTTGTAGTGTGATCAATCAATCGAATTGGCTCGCCTCTAATGGTTGCGGGAGTGTGATATTGCACCTTCCCTTTATGAATAGTTAGAGTTGCACATTTTCTCGGTTTGAAGACCAAGTTAAGTTTCTGTGCCTCATTATCTAATATATTTAGTTGACTTTGTAATTCCATGATATTGTTGCTCACAATTACCATGTCATCGGCGAAAGCTAGTAATTTTATTCTGGTATTGATAAACTTGTGCCCTCGGGCGGTAGCTAGGTGATTTCTGATCAGATACTCGATACTAATATTGAATAGAGTTGGACTTATAGGGTCACCTTGTTTCACACCTGAGTGTAGTGTGATCGGGCTGGTCAACTCATCATTAGATGCCACCCGCATAGTATTATTTGTATAGAAATCAGTAATTATTCCGATAAATTCAGTTGGAAAACCAAAAGCTTTTAGGGAATGTAATATAAGTTCGTGCGGGACTGAGCCAAAAGCATTGGTGAGATCTAGGAAAGCAACTGAGATGTTTCCCTTTGAAGATCTCGCTTCATCTAGCGCAGAACGCAAAACACAAATATTCTCAGCACAGCCTTCTCTTTCCGAGAAACCTTTCTGCGCCTTGCTAATTAGGCCTTTAACCTTTTTCAATCTGTTATTCCAGAGACTACTGTATACTTTGTACAGAGTGCTCATCATACTAATTGGTCTCCAGTTACTCAAGTCCGACTCTTCCCCATCTTTGTAGATAAGAACAGTTTCGGCCTCTTTCCAGCAATCTGGTATTTTCTTCAGAAATTTGCATTCATTGTACAACTGAAGAAGTATTTCCATAGTAGGATCCATTTCTAGTAGGTGTTTATACCGTACCCCATCAGGACCTGGAGCAGTATCTTTGACCTTTTTCAGTATTGATTGGATCTCTTCTTTAGTGAAATCATTCATGAAGTTATCTGGAACATCTGCCTTTTTGGTATTTTTACTAAGGTGTTCGAGATCTTCCGAGTCAGTATTAGTAGTTTTGGTAGTGTTCTTAAAGTAGTTTTCTACTTCTTTTGAATCCACCTTGCACTTTATATTGTCATTACCAGTAATGATCCCGAACGCCTTTGTGCGATTAGTGGCGTACAGGTCTTTCATTACACTAATAGATTTAGTATCAATAGTTCTTTTCGGTTTCACAGTTCGAGTTTTCTCAGTTTGAACGGCCATCTCTCCCTTGGTTTGGTCAGGAGGAGGTATTCTTTTTGTGATTTTCTCGAGTGACTCATAATTTCCAGCTGTGTACTGCATGGTGGCAGCTGCCAGCTGTTCAACTATCCAGTTTAGGCGCGACAAGTTGGCACCACTCGTTTTGTAGTCTGAAAACAAACCATTAAACCACTTGGGAATTAACTCCGGGTTTCTCTCTAGTTTGGGTGTTTTCTTAGTAGTATTCAGTACAACAGGTTTCGGATAGTTATTTTCTAATAATTTAGGAATTTTGTCTCTCTGTTCCTGAGTCAGGTGACGAAGAATTCTATTTATTTGGAGTGCAGACATATCTGGGGTAATGTCTTTGACATCCCAAGTTTTCTTCGCACCACTAATTGTAGTAGGAGGGGGAGTCTCACATGAAATAATAGTATTAGTAATAACTGTACTTTTAACAGTTTCTTTTGGTTTAGGTTCAACTGTGGGGACTTTAACTGTCTTTGGTTTGGTGGGACTGAGATTATCCTTCACAGATGACACAGAATCGATTTGAACATTCGTGACACTATCGATTTTCACTTTACTAAGACTTTCTACGTGTTTCGTAGTGTCACTACTTTTAAATGGATTGGTGGGCAAATCAACGATAGTTACCAGCTTGCATGGGCTAGGCGGCCTGCTCGCTTTGCTATTTGTAGTTTGAACCCTGGTTTCGTTCGAAAGCGTAAACAACTGTAAAGCACTGTCAGATTTCTCCATTTCTGGAGTGGAACTTTGATTCAGAACAGTAGATACACTATTATTTATAGTAGTAATAGGTAGTTTTGGCGAGAAAGTATTGATATCAATAGTTTTTCTCCTTTCAATTGGTTCGCTGGGCTGCCCTGTACCAGCTGGAGGACTGGAGTTAATGACCCGCGAATCTGTCAATTCTTTGTAGAACTTCTTGCGGAAATCAGTCAATTCTAACTTGGAAAAGGTAGTATTATTGTTTAATATGTAAGACTTTGCATACAAACAGACAAATATTCCACAATTTACCTTATCGTCTCTTTGTTGTTTCAGGGTATTGCCATAGGTGTACTCGACCAAAGTACAATCTAGGTATTGTTTGAACATTTGACGAATAAAGGGGTCAAGTGGTTTCTGATAGGGATCGAGGTACATTGCTGACTTTCCGCTTTTACCAATAATCACTAGTCTCCAGTGATTTCCGTGACAAATTGGGAAAATCTTCTTTTTTGTCACAGTCTGTGTAATTTTCAGCAAGTTTTCCGGCTTGCGTTTTTCTGCAGTTTGGTGAGTAATGAGCACTGATTCCCACAAAGCAGGTTCAATTATTTCAAATGAGTTGGCCTTGTTGGCCCTTCTAATGTACTCTATAATTACTTCGTCGTTCAGCCAAGCCTCTTGACCTGTAGTGAAACTGAGACAGCCGTAGGACAGCCTAGTGGTAGTTCTAGGTGCAGGTTTTGTAGTAGAAGTTGACAATACGGTAGATTTCGGCAGACTTTTTCGAGTATTGACTTTTTCTGGAACGGATTCAATAGAAGTTCGTCTACTACTATTCTGTGAGAGAACAAATAGATTTGTGGGAGGTCTTATTCCACTTTTCCTCTTGTTTTTACTCTCACTTACCGAATTGGTTGACTCGGGTATAGTTGATAGTGGTTTTGCTGTCTTGGACTCTTTTTCTCTTTCTTGAGCCAATTTCTTAGTAGCTGATCTGGTCACAACATGATAATTAGTAGGTTTACTAGTAGTTTTCTGGGCTGAACCGTCTCCTTGTGCGGGATTTTTCGCTGAGATAGTGAGTTTATTCGGGCTACTGATGGCACTTTCAGATGTTTTGGAACGTTTTATACGTCTATCAATCTGTTTCAACTTGTCAGTAGCATTTATTGAACCTTTATAAACACTGCGAATAGAAGATTCATTGCTAGTAGTACTTGTGCTCTGAGACTGCGAGGATTTGGATCTCGTAAATCTCCCACAAAAAATAGTGATTTTAGTTTTCGAGTTGCTCTCTGTATCTTCGAGAGAACATTTGCTACATCTAGTACCGGTTTGACAGTCACCTCTAACCTTTGTCAGATCTGAATGATTGTCCTGAAAATGTTGTCTCATGAATAGTGCGTCTGCATGAATACTGCTGACCAAACTACAAATAAAACACTTGAAATTAAGGTATACACCTTTTTTCTTAGTTAACTCGGCATGTTCTTTTCGAATATGGGATTTCAATTTTGCTCTTGCTGAGCTTGTATTATCTGCCAATGAGTTGTTAATAAATACTATATGTTCATATCCCTTACCATAACAAATGGGGCAGTGGAGGACTCTAGCTTCAGGAATAGTTACAGTAATGGTACGATCGACAACGTTCCATAATGGTACGTCTCGGTCAGGAATGATAATAGTATTATTAGATACGTTGAACGTGTTATCAGAGAACAGGTTCCACTCTTTAGGGTTGCCCCCACCAACTATTAAAAGGGGGGAGTCACTAGGAGTATATACTAGACCCTCTACTTTTTCAACAGTCTTGGTTTGGTAGACTGTATCAAGGTATGAGAATAGAGTATTGTGTATAGAACTGGAGAAATAGAGCATACCTATCAACTCCTTGATTAGGTGGGAGTTAATAAGATAATGTTCATATTTCTCAGATAGTAATAAATGTGGTGAGCTGTTACCTAGTGCCGTGGCTGACTCATACCCCATTGTTGGGGCCGAGTGCAGGCTAGACAAAAGGTCAGCTGATAGCCCACCAGAACGCACGAAAGAGGACAAGTGTTCGATTGATTCCATGATTTGGTAAGAAACAGTTTTGAACAACTTGCCCTTTCGAGGAACTAGTGGGGGGTAAGAGTAGTCGACTCTAACAGATTCCGAAACTGTTAGAGTAGAATGGTCCCGAGAATTTAGTAGCACGCCTTCTCAGACCATTGGCTGTTAATTACAAATTCGCGTTTGGTCGAAACTGTATTGCAACAAATCTAGAGATATATTGCGCCCCGAAGAGACGTCAGACGACGAGGGGAAAAATCAATGTCTATGACAGCCACGCTGTATAAACAGTTATTTACTGTTTTGCAACGACGCTTGTTCTGAGTTGTGGCATGCATACCGTAGTATTGAAACCCGTGTGATAAGTGCGGGCGTCACTTTCACACGGCGGTCCTGCTGATAGAGTCTTACCGGAAGCTACACGGCAGTGATCTCCGACAACAGTACGTCCGGTGCTCCCTAAGTCACCGATCCGTTTTCCGTCTGAATATTTGGACGGCTTGGAATTTTGGAATTTCCCGCGATACAGAGTATCACGCGTTCCGGTAATTAATAAGGCGCTGAGTTTTCCACGACTTTCGTCAACTGGTCTCATTGCCGGGTAAGATTCGACGATTGTGTTCTCTACCATAACACCATCTAGTGCCCTTACTGCTAACTGGTCGATCGATGCCGAGGCATTCCGATCTAATTGGCGCAGGGGGTCACCGGCCAGAAACTGACTCACGACGGATACAGGATATTTCATTGAACGTAAGCCAAATTTTGTGTTGCTTCCAAGTTTTGGCAAGTGGTGACTAGAGCCAAAATCTGCCCTCGGATGTGCCCTAGGCCGCGCGCTAGGCCCCGCCCACTTGGCTACAGTAAGAAAACTTGGTGGAACCAACCCACCCAAATAACTGCCAATACACCTAGACATCTAAGAATATCGATTATAAAACTTTTCGAGTTGATTAACTTCTTTTATACACTTGGAAACGACCAAAATCGCTTACTTGACCAAAAATACAAAAAACACAGCAATATTTATCGACAAACATGAAATATAGGCAATATATGCAAGATTGTGGCCCTAAAGAGGGCCGTTGGGTTAGTTTTTGCTCTTGAGCGAGTGTGGACTTATCCACCGAATCCGTAGAGGGTTCTTCCTTGACGCTTGAGGGCATAGACGACATCCATAGCGGTGACGGTCTTGCGCTTGGCGTGCTCGCAGTAGGTGACAGCGTCACGGATCACATTCTCAAGGAAAACCTTGAGAACTCCACGAGTTTCCTCGTAGATGAGACCAGAGATACGCTTGACTCCTCCACGGCGAGCCAGACGGCGGATGGCGGGCTTGGTGATTCCCTGGATGTTGTCGCGAAGCACCTTGCGATGACGCTTGGCTCCTCCTTTGCCGAGTCCTTTTCCTCCCTTTCCACGACCAGACATGACGATTGACGGATTAACTCACGAGTGAGATTGTTTTCGGGCCGGCGCGCTCTGCTTATATGCTGTCTCGCGAAGCCACCACGCGGCGTTACACAGACTGCGTCTCTTGCACTCTGGCAGGTCTGACTCTAATTCGCGCGGGTGGTTGGTATTGTCTGTCTTGGCAACCTTCCAAAGGTCAGCATAGCCCACCAAAACTATCAAATCGATTACTAGCCCTAAGCATGTAAAAAGGTATTTAGGAAACTTTTGTGTACTTTTATCGAGGGAATGAGAGATTACGAGGGAAGATGAAGGCAGCCCGCAATGTAACCCCATTTCACACTACAGCTATTTTTGAAAACAAAAACATTCTTGTTTTCACACATAAAGCATGTTTTATGCCAAGTTTAGTATCAAACTACGTCTTCTAACTACCAAACATCCAACTTTTGGAAACCTAAAACAGTCTATTTCCAGAGGGACACATCTCAATTTAGAGCAAAACATCTCATTTTTGAAACAGTAACTATCTCTTGTAACAAATGAATCAGAAACCAGAAACTAACTTCGTGTCTAAAACCATCAACTATCCATTTTCTCTTCAAATAAAGCCTCTTGGGCGCAAAAAACACAAAAAATAACCTATCTCATTCGCTACTTTTTCAAAACTCTACAATTTCTCATAGTACTCTGCTACAGTTCAAACTCTACAACCTCCAGAGTAACTCCTTTTCACAACCAGTTTACCAAGAAACAGACAATATTTATCAATATACACAGAAACCAAACATATATGAGCATAGAATGTGGCCCTAAAGAGGGCCGTTGGGTTAGAATCAGTGTTCAAGCACGTTTATGCTCGTTCACCACGGATGCGGCGAGCCAGCTGGATGTCCTTGGGCATGATGGTCACACGCTTGGCGTGGATGGCGCACAAGTTGGTGTCTTCGAAGAGACCAACGAGGTAAGCCTCGGAGGCCTCCTGAAGAGCCATGACGGCGGAGGACTGGAATCGCAGGTCAGTCTTGAAGTCCTGGGCGATCTCACGAACGAGACGCTGGAAGGGCAGCTTGCGGATCAGGAGCTCAGTCGACTTCTGGTAACGACGGATCTCACGCAGAGCGACGGTTCCGGGACGGTAACGGTGGGGCTTCTTGACTCCTCCGGTGGCAGGGGCCGACTTGCGAGCGGCCTTGGTGGCCAGCTGCTTGCGGGGTGCCTTTCCTCCAGTAGACTTGCGAGCGGTTTGCTTGGTACGAGCCATTGTAGCGAACGATGAACGTAAGATTTTCAGCCCTCAGAGCGCCTAGAATGTGCCCTGGGCCGCGCAGGCCACGCCCCCTAGAAGTGTCAGAAGCGGGAAGATAATCGTCTGAATGACGATTAAACCAAATAAATATTGTAAGACAGTAAGATTCGGACCCAACATGTGTTTTGTTTTAGAAATACCAACTTTTTTAGTAACTTCTCCCAAACAGTTGGCCTCAAATAGACATTGAAAACAGTACAGTAAACGTTTTATCGACAAAAACAACAAGAAAATCAAAGCAATAGGTATATGTGGCCCTAAAGAGGGCCGTTGGGTTTGGGTTGCAAAGTGCGGAGAGTTACTCCTTGTCACCAGCAGTCTTCTTGGGCAGAAGGACAGCCTGGATGTTGGGCAGGACTCCTCCTTGGGCGATGGTGACTCCCGAGAGAAGCTTGTTCAGTTCCTCGTCGTTGCGGACGGCCAACTGAAGATGGCGAGGGTTGATTCTCGACTTCTTGTTGTCACGGGCAGCGTTACCGGCCAACTCGAGAACCTCAGCAGCGAGGTACTCAAGCACGGCGGCAAGGTAGACGGGGGCTCCGGCTCCGATACGTTGAGCGTAGTTTCCTTTGCGCAGCATACGGTGAAGACGTCCAACGGGGAACTGCAGACCGGCTCTCGATGAACGAGACTTGGCCTTTCCACCGCTCTTGGCTTTTCCTCCCTTTCCGCGTCCAGACATGATGATAGTTGTGAGTAGTGCACTCGTGTCCTAAGCCAAATTTTGCCCCCCTCATCTCCCCTAGGCCGCGCCACTCGCTCCGCCCCCTGCCGCACCTAGGCACAGCAAAATCTCTAACAGTCACTCCAAGGACGCTATCTCTCGCTCTTGTGTTGGACGCTATCCAACTAGGCTAGGTCAGCTGAAAACCGTCCACCAGGCTTACTATCTGCCAATCGATCGATTTGTAACACCAAAAAAACACACATATTTATCGTAAAACACAGCAATAAAACGGGAATCAAATAGATATGTGGCCCTAAAGAGGGCCGTTGGGTTGGGTTAACAAGCAAACCGAAGTTTACTTGCTGGAGGTGTACTTGGTGACGGCCTTGGTTCCCTCAGACACGGCGTGCTTGGCAAGTTCTCCGGGAAGGATGAGTCTGACAGCGGTCTGGACTTCGCGAGAAGAGATGGTGGACTTCTTGTTGTACTGAGCCAGACGAGAAGCTTCCGCGGCGATGCGCTCGAACACGTCGTTGACGAACGAGTTCATGATCGACATGGCCTTGGAAGAGACTCCGGTATCAGGGTGGACCTGCTTGAGCACACGGTAGATGTACACAGAGTAGGACTCCTTGCGGGACTTTCTTCTCTTCTTGTCTCCGGTACGGCTGACTTTCTGGCTCTTGGCGGCCTTCTTGGCTCCCTTGGCGGATGGCTTGGGCGGCATGATGAGGTTTTCACTGGCTGGGCAAGTGGTGACTAGAGCCAAAATCTGCCCTCGGATGTGCCCTAGGCCGCGCGCTAGGCCCCGCCCACTTGGCTACAGTAAGAAAACTTGGTGGAACCAACCCACCCAAATAACTGCCAATACACCTAGACATCTAAGAATATCGATTATAAAACTTTTCGAGTTGATTAACTTCTTTTATACACTTGGAAACGACCAAAATCGCTTACTTGACCAAAAATACAAAAAACACAGCAATATTTATCGACAAACATGAAATATAGGCAATATATGCAAGATTGTGGCCCTAAAGAGGGCCGTTGGGTTAGTTTTTGCTCTTGAGCGAGTGTGGACTTATCCACCGAATCCGTAGAGGGTTCTTCCTTGACGCTTGAGGGCATAGACGACATCCATAGCGGTGACGGTCTTGCGCTTGGCGTGCTCGCAGTAGGTGACAGCGTCACGGATCACATTCTCAAGGAAAACCTTGAGAACTCCACGAGTTTCCTCGTAGATGAGACCAGAGATACGCTTGACTCCTCCACGGCGAGCCAGACGGCGGATGGCGGGCTTGGTGATTCCCTGGATGTTGTCGCGAAGCACCTTGCGATGACGCTTGGCTCCTCCTTTGCCGAGTCCTTTTCCTCCCTTTCCACGACCAGACATGACGATTGACGGATTAACTCACGAGTGAGATTGTTTTCGGGCCGGCGCGCTCTGCTTATATGCTGTCTCGCGAAGCCACCACGCGGCGTTACACAGACTGCGTCTCTTGCACTCTGGCAGGTCTGACTCTAATTCGCGCGGGTGGTTGGTATTGTCTGTCTTGGCAACCTTCCAAAGGTCAGCATAGCCCACCAAAACTATCAAATCGATTACTAGCCCTAAGCATGTAAAAAGGTATTTAGGAAACTTTTGTGTACTTTTATCGAGGGAATGAGAGATTACGAGGGAAGATGAAGGCAGCCCGCAATGTAACCCCATTTCACACTACAGCTATTTTTGAAAACAAAAACATTCTTGTTTTCACACATAAAGCATGTTTTATGCCAAGTTTAGTATCAAACTACGTCTTCTAACTACCAAACATCCAACTTTTGGAAACCTAAAACAGTCTATTTCCAGAGGGACACATCTCAATTTAGAGCAAAACATCTCATTTTTGAAACAGTAACTATCTCTTGTAACAAATGAATCAGAAACCAGAAACTAACTTCGTGTCTAAAACCATCAACTATCCATTTTCTCTTCAAATAAAGCCTCTTGGGCGCAAAAAACACAAAAAATAACCTATCTCATTCGCTACTTTTTCAAAACTCCACAATTTCTCATAGTACTCTGCTACAGTTCAAACTCTACAACCTCCAGAGTAACTCCTTTTCACAACCAGTTTACCAAGAAACAGACAATATTTATCAATATACACAGAAACCAAACATATATGAGCATAGAATGTGGCCCTAAAGAGGGCCGTTGGGTTAGAATCAGTGTTCAAGCACGTTTATGCTCGTTCACCACGGATGCGGCGAGCCAGCTGGATGTCCTTGGGCATGATGGTCACACGCTTGGCGTGGATGGCGCACAAGTTGGTGTCTTCGAAGAGACCAACGAGGTAAGCCTCGGAGGCCTCCTGAAGAGCCATGACGGCGGAGGACTGGAATCGCAGGTCAGTCTTGAAGTCCTGGGCGATCTCACGAACGAGACGCTGGAAGGGCAGCTTGCGGATCAGGAGCTCAGTCGACTTCTGGTAACGACGGATCTCACGCAGAGCGACGGTTCCGGGACGGTAACGGTGGGGCTTCTTGACTCCTCCGGTGGCAGGGGCCGACTTGCGAGCGGCCTTGGTGGCCAGCTGCTTGCGGGGTGCCTTTCCTCCAGTAGACTTGCGAGCGGTTTGCTTGGTACGAGCCATTGTAGCGAACGATGAACGTAAGATTTTCAGCCCTCAGAGCGCCTAGAATGTGCCCTGGGCCGCGCAGGCCACGCCCCCTAGAAGTGTCAGAAGCGGGAAGATAATCGTCTGAATGACGATTAAACCAAATAAATATTGTAAGACAGTAAGATTCGGACCCAACATGTGTTTTGTTTTAGAAATACCAACTTTTTTAGTAACTTCTCCCAAACAGTTGGCCTCAAATAGACATTGAAAACAGTACAGTAAACGTTTTATCGACAAAAACAACAAGAAAATCAAAGCAATAGGTATATGTGGCCCTAAAGAGGGCCGTTGGGTTTGGGTTGCAAAGTGCGGAGAGTTACTCCTTGTCACCAGCAGTCTTCTTGGGCAGAAGGACAGCCTGGATGTTGGGCAGGACTCCTCCTTGAGCGATGGTGACTCCCGAGAGAAGCTTGTTCAGTTCCTCGTCGTTGCGGACGGCCAACTGAAGATGGCGAGGGTTGATTCTCGACTTCTTGTTGTCACGGGCAGCGTTACCGGCCAACTCGAGAACCTCAGCAGCGAGGTACTCAAGCACGGCGGCAAGGTAGACGGGGGCTCCGGCTCCGATACGTTGAGCGTAGTTTCCTTTGCGCAGCATACGGTGAAGACGTCCAACGGGGAACTGCAGACCGGCTCTCGATGAACGAGACTTGGCCTTTCCACCGCTCTTGGCTTTTCCTCCCTTTCCGCGTCCAGACATGATGATAGTTGTGAGTAGTGCACTCGTGTCCTAAGCCAAATTTTGCCCCCCTCATCTCCCCTAGGCCGCGCCACTCGCTCCGCCCCCTGCCGCACCTAGGCACAGCAAAATCTCTAACAGTCACTCCAAGGACGCTATCTCTCGCTCTTGTGTTGGACGCTATCCAACTAGGCTAGGTCAGCTGAAAACCGTCCACCAGGCTTACTATCTGCCAATCGATCGATTTGTAACACCAAAAAAACACACATATTTATCGTAAAACACAGCAATAAAACGGGAATCAAATAGATATGTGGCCCTAAAGAGGGCCGTTGGGTTGGGTTAACAAGCAAACCGAAGTTTACTTGCTGGAGGTGTACTTGGTGACGGCCTTGGTTCCCTCAGACACGGCGTGCTTGGCAAGTTCTCCGGGAAGGATGAGTCTGACAGCGGTCTGGACTTCGCGAGAAGAGATGGTGGACTTCTTGTTGTACTGAGCCAGACGAGAAGCTTCCGCGGCGATGCGCTCGAACACGTCGTTGACGAACGAGTTCATGATCGACATGGCCTTGGAAGAGACTCCGGTATCAGGGTGGACCTGCTTGAGCACACGGTAGATGTACACAGAGTAGGACTCCTTGCGGGACTTTCTTCTCTTCTTGTCTCCGGTACGGCTGACTTTCTGGCTCTTGGCGGCCTTCTTGGCTCCCTTGGCGGATGGCTTGGGCGGCATGATGAGGTTTTCACTGGCTGGGCAAGTGGTGACTAGAGCCAAAATCTGCCCTCGGATGTGCCCTAGGCCGCGCGCTAGGCCCCGCCCACTTGGCTACAGTAAGAAAACTTGGTGGAACCAACCCACCCAAATAACTGCCAATACACCTAGACATCTAAGAATATCGATTATAAAACTTTTCGAGTTGATTAACTTCTTTTATACACTTGGAAACGACCAAAATCGCTTACTTGACCAAAAATACAAAAAACACAGCAATATTTATCGACAAACATGAAATATAGGCAATATATGCAAGATTGTGGCCCTAAAGAGGGCCGTTGGGTTAGTTTTTGCTCTTGAGCGAGTGTGGACTTATCCACCGAATCCGTAGAGGGTTCTTCCTTGACGCTTGAGGGCATAGACGACATCCATAGCGGTGACGGTCTTGCGCTTGGCGTGCTCGCAGTAGGTGACAGCGTCACGGATCACATTCTCAAGGAAAACCTTGAGAACTCCACGAGTTTCCTCGTAGATGAGACCAGAGATACGCTTGACTCCTCCACGGCGAGCCAGACGGCGGATGGCGGGCTTGGTGATTCCCTGGATGTTGTCGCGAAGCACCTTGCGATGACGCTTGGCTCCTCCTTTGCCGAGTCCTTTTCCTCCCTTTCCACGACCAGACATGACGATTGACGGATTAACTCACGAGTGAGATTGTTTTCGGGCCGGCGCGCTCTGCTTATATGCTGTCTCGCGAAGCCACCACGCGGCGTTACACAGACTGCGTCTCTTGCACTCTGGCAGGTCTGACTCTAATTCGCGCGGGTGGTTGGTATTGTCTGTCTTGGCAACCTTCCAAAGGTCAGCATAGCCCACCAAAACTATCAAATCGATTACTAGCCCTAAGCATGTAAAAAGGTATTTAGGAAACTTTTGTGTACTTTTATCGAGGGAATGAGAGATTACGAGGGAAGATGAAGGCAGCCCGCAATGTAACCCCATTTCACACTACAGCTATTTTTGAAAACAAAAACATTCTTGTTTTCACACATAAAGCATGTTTTATGCCAAGTTTAGTATCAAACTACGTCTTCTAACTACCAAACATCCAACTTTTGGAAACCTAAAACAGTCTATTTCCAGAGGGACACATCTCAATTTAGAGCAAAACATCTCATTTTTGAAACAGTAACTATCTCTTGTAACAAATGAATCAGAAACCAGAAACTAACTTCGTGTCTAAAACCATCAACTATCCATTTTCTCTTCAAATAAAGCCTCTTGGGCGCAAAAAACACAAAAAATAACCTATCTCATTTGCTACTTTTTCAAAACTCTACAATTTCTCATAGTACTCTGCTACAGTTCAAACTCTACAACCTCCAGAGTAACTCCTTTTCACAACCAGTTTACCAAGAAACAGACAATATTTATCAATATACACAGAAACCAAACATATATGAGCATAGAATGTGGCCCTAAAGAGGGCCGTTGGGTTAGAATCAGTGTTCAAGCACGTTTATGCTCGTTCACCACGGATGCGGCGAGCCAGCTGGATGTCCTTGGGCATGATGGTCACACGCTTGGCGTGGATGGCGCACAAGTTGGTGTCTTCGAAGAGACCAACGAGGTAAGCCTCGGAGGCCTCCTGAAGAGCCATGACGGCGGAGGACTGGAATCGCAGGTCAGTCTTGAAGTCCTGGGCGATCTCACGAACGAGACGCTGGAAGGGCAGCTTGCGGATCAGGAGCTCAGTCGACTTCTGGTAACGACGGATCTCACGCAGAGCGACGGTTCCGGGACGGTAACGGTGGGGCTTCTTGACTCCTCCGGTGGCAGGGGCCGACTTGCGAGCGGCCTTGGTGGCCAGCTGCTTGCGGGGTGCCTTTCCTCCAGTAGACTTGCGAGCGGTTTGCTTGGTACGAGCCATTGTAGCGAACGATGAACGTAAGATTTTCAGCCCTCAGAGCGCCTAGAATGTGCCCTGGGCCGCGCAGGCCACGCCCCCTAGAAGTGTCAGAAGCGGGAAGATAATCGTCTGAATGACGATTAAACCAAATAAATATTGTAAGACAGTAAGATTCGGACCCAACATGTGTTTTGTTTTAGAAATACCAACTTTTTTAGTAACTTCTCCCAAACAGTTGGCCTCAAATAGACATTGAAAACAGTACAGTAAACGTTTTATCGACAAAAACAACAAGAAAATCAAAGCAATAGGTATATGTGGCCCTAAAGAGGGCCGTTGGGTTTGGGTTGCAAAGTGCGGAGAGTTACTCCTTGTCACCAGCAGTCTTCTTGGGCAGAAGGACAGCCTGGATGTTGGGCAGGACTCCTCCTTGGGCGATGGTGACTCCCGAGAGAAGCTTGTTCAGTTCCTCGTCGTTGCGGACGGCCAACTGAAGATGGCGAGGGTTGATTCTCGACTTCTTGTTGTCACGGGCAGCGTTACCGGCCAACTCGAGAACCTCAGCAGCGAGGTACTCAAGCACGGCGGCAAGGTAGACGGGGGCTCCGGCTCCGATACGTTGAGCGTAGTTTCCTTTGCGCAGCATACGGTGAAGACGTCCAACGGGGAACTGCAGACCGGCTCTCGATGAACGAGACTTGGCCTTTCCACCGCTCTTGGCTTTTCCTCCCTTTCCGCGTCCAGACATGATGATAGTTGTGAGTAGTGCACTCGTGTCCTAAGCCAAATTTTGCCCCCCTCATCTCCCCTAGGCCGCGCCACTCGCTCCGCCCCCTGCCGCACCTAGGCACAGCAAAATCTCTAACAGTCACTCCAAGGACGCTATCTCTCGCTCTTGTGTTGGACGCTATCCAACTAGGCTAGGTCAGCTGAAAACCGTCCACCAGGCTTACTATCTGCCAATCGATCGATTTGTAACACCAAAAAAACACACATATTTATCGTAAAACACAGCAATAAAACGGGAATCAAATAGATATGTGGCCCTAAAGAGGGCCGTTGGGTTGGGTTAACAAGCAAACCGAAGTTTACTTGCTGGAGGTGTACTTGGTGACGGCCTTGGTTCCCTCAGACACGGCGTGCTTGGCAAGTTCTCCGGGAAGGATGAGTCTGACAGCGGTCTGGACTTCGCGAGAAGAGATGGTGGACTTCTTGTTGTACTGAGCCAGACGAGAAGCTTCCGCGGCGATGCGCTCGAACACGTCGTTGACGAACGAGTTCATGATCGACATGGCCTTGGAAGAGACTCCGGTATCAGGGTGGACCTGCTTGAGCACACGGTAGATGTACACAGAGTAGGACTCCTTGCGGGACTTTCTTCTCTTCTTGTCTCCGGTACGGCTGACTTTCTGGCTCTTGGCGGCCTTCTTGGCTCCCTTGGCGGATGGCTTGGGCGGCATGATGAGGTTTTCACTGGCTGGGCAAGTGGTGACTAGAGCCAAAATCTGCCCTCGGATGTGCCCTAGGCCGCGCGCTAGGCCCCGCCCACTTGGCTACAGTAAGAAAACTTGGTGGAACCAACCCACCCAAATAACTGCCAATACACCTAGACATCTAAGAATATCGATTATAAAACTTTTCGAGTTGATTAACTTCTTTTATACACTTGGAAACGACCAAAATCGCTTACTTGACCAAAAATACAAAAAACACAGCAATATTTATCGACAAACATGAAATATAGGCAATATATGCAAGATTGTGGCCCTAAAGAGGGCCGTTGGGTTAGTTTTTGCTCTTGAGCGAGTGTGGACTTATCCACCGAATCCGTAGAGGGTTCTTCCTTGACGCTTGAGGGCATAGACGACATCCATAGCGGTGACGGTCTTGCGCTTGGCGTGCTCGCAGTAGGTGACAGCGTCACGGATCACATTCTCAAGGAAAACCTTGAGAACTCCACGAGTTTCCTCGTAGATGAGACCAGAGATACGCTTGACTCCTCCACGGCGAGCCAGACGGCGGATGGCGGGCTTGGTGATTCCCTGGATGTTGTCGCGAAGCACCTTGCGATGACGCTTGGCTCCTCCTTTGCCGAGTCCTTTTCCTCCCTTTCCACGACCAGACATGACGATTGACGGATTAACTCACGAGTGAGATTGTTTTCGGGCCGGCGCGCTCTGCTTATATGCTGTCTCGCGAAGCCACCACGCGGCGTTACACAGACTGCGTCTCTTGCACTCTGGCAGGTCTGACTCTAATTCGCGCGGGTGGTTGG